>CM063171.1:166788920-167466420 GCA_031835075.1 Saguinus oedipus | reverse complement strand
CAATAGACAAAGGGAATCATATAAAGGAGGTAGCCAAGATCAGGGTATGATACCTAAAGGGAGTAGAAAAAAATGGGGCAGGGCCCATTACAAGCCTGACTACTGTCAGAGTCCTCAGTCTATCAGGTGGGCCCTTGAAGTGTGACTCTGCCTCCTTACCCACCCTCCTATCCTGTCCTCCCCTGAGCTCTGGCCAATTTAGCTTTGAAAAGTGGAAAATTCCATCACGATGCTGAAAGGATGCTGTAGTTTTGCATTTGAAAAGTGTTCTCAATGGCAGATTACCTATAGACCGTAAATTTGGTGTGGAAATTTGCTGGCAATGCAGCAAATCCTGTTCGTAATCCCAGCAATAGTTTCCATAAACCTGTTACTTCTAAAATTAAAGACTATTCCATAGCCCCAATTTATGGCTAATTAGCAATCATCAGGTTCATTCTTGTCATTGAATGGCATAGTCAACATTTATATTATTGCTTTATCAAATAATTGAGTTACTAAAAATAATATAATTTTTCTATAGGGATTTTGTATTCCTAGGGAGTTGTATTCCTAGGAATTTGTTCTTCAAAATGTCATTTTGGGACCGGGCGCGGTGGCTCAAGCCTGTAATCCCAGCACTTTGGGAGGCCGAGGCGGGTGTATCACGAGGTCAACAAATCGAGACCATCCTGGTCAACATGGTGAAACCCCGTCTCTACTAAAGATACAAAAAATTAGCTGGGCATGGTGGCGCATGCCTGTAATCCCAGCTACTCGGGAGGCTGAGGCAGGAGAATTGCCTGAACCCAGGAGGCGGAGGTTGCGGTGAGCCGAGATTGCGCCATTGCACTCCAGCCTGGGTAACAAGAGCGAAACTCCGTCTCAAAAAAAAAAAAAAAAAAAAAAATGTCGTTTTGAAGTCCTGTCAATGACTTTAATTCTGTTGTACTTTCTTGTCTGTAGCTGCCAATATCCAAGTATATTAGGTCCAGAGTAATGCAGATTTCTTCAATTATAACTGAGGAGTTAAGCATTTGGGGAGCTCTTCTCATGGGGAATACACTACACCAGAAGGCAGCCATAGGCCTTGTCAGACATCAGGACACCCAGCAGGCAGAACTAAAACTTAGATGTTGAGTAGCTAAGTCTAACCCTTCCTTTTCAGACAGAGACGCTATAGTATCAGAAACTAGAAACATTTTATTTCCTTGGTCAGCACCCAGAACTCAGGGAAAGAAGAACACTTTAATTGATGTCTCCAAAAAAATGTCACCTTCCTCTTAGATGATATCCACCAAGTAATGGCTGTGGCTTCCGGAGACTTCAGAGGCAACATACATTGTCCCTGATGCATTTGTTAACGCAAGGGTCCTTGTGGAAAGGATATTCATTTTGTAGCTAATGTAAATTACAGAACCTGTCTGTATTTCAGTGATTTCCAGTGACATTCTATTAAAGTTGCTCCTGACATAAACAAGATTAGGTGATAATGGGAGAATTAAACAAGAATTATGCTTGGCTAGTAACCTTGAGCCTAATCGTCTTCAAGTATACACAACAGTCTTTTTTTCCTCTCCATTTTTTATTCCGTGATCCATTCACACAAGTGGCCACCTCAAGAACTGAAAAATTATCAATTAGTACCTTTGTTTTCCACCACATTTGTTTGCTACCATCTGCTTAGAGTCTTTCTCAATGATGAAAATCTGTTAGTAGGTCACATTAATGTAAGTTCCGTGTTAATCATGACCTTGGTACTTTTCTAATAAAATAAAGTAGTGACCAAATTGTTCTGCCTTTGTAGCTTAATGATGAGAACATAAAATCGTTCATTAGCAACAGCAGTGACCTAGACTACAAGAAGAAATAACCATGTTCCACAGCATTTAAACCTCCAGTTCTATCTGACACTTGAGTGTTGTAATGCAATGTAACCTATACATATTTGATTCTTGACAAATCTGAGGACAGAGTGAGAAGAGGAGCAACAAAGGTCATATCTCAAATCAATCATGAATATAAATAATTTAACGAGCTACATTCAGCAGTGGTAATTAGGTCAACACTGAAGTTTTGTCATAGTGAGGTAAGTGAAATCTGGCAGACAAAATTGCTTGAAAATTAGTTGAGGAGAGAAAATAGAAATATGAGAATATTGCAGTATTCGCTATAGAAGATGGTACAAGTAAGTGTTGAAGTTGGAGTAAGAGTGAGAGGGTGCCGTGGTCATGTTAGCTTAAAGACAGCATTCCCCCAAAGCAACCAGCAGCTAAACCAGAAAGAACAGTAAATAGCCAACTTGTCTTGGCAGACTACTGGTAAAATGTGATGGATAGAAAAGTCTAGAACTCTAATTCTGCTTGGAAGCAGGAGACATTAAGTGGCAACAAATTTCCTAAGGAAACTCTTGGCATATGTCATACTGTACTCATTTTCAACCTGAGGTATCCTCAGTTATGCTGATTGTAATTCCTAAATAATCACCTCACTAGAGGAAAAGGAAACCAGAAAGTGCTTCAGACACTGAAATTGGAAAAACAGTTTAGTACCTACTCTAAACTGTGGTTTACCAAGAACCACAGCTGACATCAAACTTGTAACAAATTTTTAAGGTTATAACATCATTAATACTGACTGTTTACTTTGTCCCTTTTTCCTTCTCCTTGGACTTTGAAGGGAGGTCTGTCGTTATTGGAAAGAGACTCTTTTCTTTTCTAACCAGATTAATTCTCCAGTCACCTGGAAGCAGTTGTGGACAATTAGTGATAGAAAAGTAGATGAAATTATCACCATCTTCTCTTCTTTAACGGAATCTTGGTATTGCCCAAGTCTATTAGTGCCTTGGTCTAATCTTACTTGGTCTTTAGTAGTGTCTTTCTCTTTTCCATTATTTAAAAAATCTTATTGATTTCTTTTTTAAAATTTATTTTTATATCCATTTT
This sequence comes from Saguinus oedipus, assembly GCA_031835075.1. Taxonomy (NCBI): domain Eukaryota; kingdom Metazoa; phylum Chordata; class Mammalia; order Primates; family Cebidae; genus Saguinus; species Saguinus oedipus. Next base: position 167,463,496 of record CM063171.1, on the reverse strand, counting down.
TTTTGTTCTTGCCAAGTCCAGAGCTGTTTTATTTTATTTTATTTATTTTTATTTCTATTTTTTAAATTATACCTTAAGTTCTGGAGTACATGTGCAGATCGTGCAGATTTGTTACGTAGGTATACACGTGCCATGGTGGTGGTTTGCTGTAACCATCACCCCGTCATCTACATTAGGTATTTCTCCTAATGCTACCCCTCCCCAATCCCCCCATCTGCTGCTATTCCTCTCCTACCTGCCCCATGCTCCAGGCCCAGGTGTGTAATAATCCCCTTCCTGTGTCCCTGTGTTCTCATTGTTCACCACCCACTTATGAGTAAGAACATGCAGTGTTTGGTTTTCTGTTCTTGTGTCATATATTAACCTTTATGGGTTCAGGGGTGCATGAGAAGATTGTTGTATAGGTAAATGTGTGACTCACGGGTCTGGTGCACAGATTATTTTGTCACCTGGGTACTAACACTACAACCCAACAGTTATGTTTTTTTTCTGAAACTCTTTCTTCTCCCATTCTCCACCCTCATGTAGTCCTTAGTGTTTGTCATTCCCTTCTTACTGTCCACGTGTTCTCATTATTTAGCTTGCTTATCAGTGAGAACAGGCAGTATTTGGTTTACTGTTCCTGCTTTAGTTTGCCAATGAAGCTGGCTTCCAGCTCTATTCATGTTCCTGCAAAGGACATGACCTTGTTCTTCTTTATAGCTGCATAGTATTCCATGGTGTATATGTATCACATTTTCACTATGGCATTTAGATTGACCAACACATCTTTGATATTGCAGATAGTTCCACAATGAACATATGTGTGCATGTGTCTTCATGGTAGAATGATTTATCTTCCTCTAGGTATATACCTAGTAGTAGAATTTCTGGGTTCAATGGTAGTTTGGCTTTTAGCTCTTTGAGAATTCATCATACTGCTTTTTACAATGGTTCAACTCCCACCAACAGTATATAAATGTTCCCTTTTATCTACAACTTTGCCGGCATGTGTTATTTTTTGAGGTTTTAATAATAGCCATTCTGACTGGTGTGACATAGTATTTCACTGTGGTTTTGGTTTGCATTTGTGTAATGATTACTGATGTTGAGCATTTTTTCATATGCTTGTTGGCAGCATGTATGTTTTCTTTTGAAAAGTGTCTCTTCATGTGCTTTGCTCACTTTTTAATGGGATTATTTGTTTTTTTCCTTATAAATTTGTTTAAGTTCCTTGTAGATTCTGGATATTAGACCTTTGTCAGATGTATAGTTGGCAAATATTTTCTCTCATTCTATAGGTTGCCTGTGTGTTGTTAGGGTTTGTGGTTGTTGTTATTTGTTTAGTTTTGCTGTGCAGAAGTTCTTTAGTTTAATTAGATTCCATTAGTTCAATTTTTTGCTTTTCTTGTGATTGCTTTGGACATTTTCATCATGAAATTGTTGCCAGTCCAAAATGGTGTTACTATTTCCTAGGTTACATTAGAAGATTTTTATAGTTTTAAGTTTTACATTTAAATCTTTAATCTATCTTGAGTTAAATTTTGTATATGGTATAAGAAAGGGGTCCAAGTTTCAATCTTCTGCATATGGGTAGCCAGGTATTCCAGCACCATTTATTGAATAGAGAATCCTTTCTCCATTCTTGTTTTTGTCAGCTTTGTTAAAGATCAGATGGTTGAAACGCCACTTGTTCTCATTATAAATGAGGGTTGAGCACTGAGAACACATGGACACAGGAAAGCGAGCATCACACACTGGGGCCTGTCAGGGGGTGAGGAATAGGGGTGGGATATCATTAGAAGAAATACCTAACATAGATGACTAGGTGATGGATGCAGCAAACCACCATAGCATGTGTATACCTATGCAACAGACTTGCATGTTCTGCACATGCAGTACAGGTACCCCAGAACTTAAAGTATAATAATAATAATAAGATCAGGTGGTTGTAGGTGTGTGGCTTTATTTCTGAGCTCTCTGTTCTGTTCTATTTGGTCTATATGTCTGCTTTTTTGCCAGTACCAAGCTGTTTTTGTTACTGTTTGAGGTCAGGCAATGTGATTCCTCCTTTTTGCTTAGGATTGCCTTGGATATTCAGATTCTTTTTTGCTCGTATACTATAAATTTTAGAAGAGATTTTTTTTTGTCTTTTAGCTCTGTGAAGAATGTCATCGGTTTTTTGATGGGAATAACATTGGGTCTCTAAATTGCTTTGGGAAATATGGTCATTTTAATGATATTGATTCTTCCTATTCATGAGACTAGAATGTTCTCCCATTTGTTCATGTTATCTCTGATTTGTTTGAGCAGTGTTTTGTAATTTTCTTTGTAGAGATCTTTCACATCTTGGCTAGTATGCCTAGGTATTTTATTCTTTTCATGGCAATTATGAATGGGACTGCATTCCTGATTTGACTCTCAGCTTGGGTGCTATTAGCATATAGGAATGCTACAGATTTTTGTACATTAATTTTGTATCCTGACAATTTGTTGAAGTTGTTTACCAGTCCAAGGAGATTTTGGGCAGAGACTATGGGATTTTCTAGATATAGAATCATGTCATCTGCAAACAGGAATACTTTTACTTCCTCTCTTCCCATTAGGATTCCTTTAATTTCTTTCCCTTGCCTGTTTGCTCTGGCCAGGACTTCCAATACTATATTGAATAAGTGTTAAGAGTAGATATCCTTGTCTTGTTCCAGCTTTCAAATGAAAATGCTTTTATCTTTTGCTCATTCAGTGTGTTGCTGGCTGTGAGTTTGTCATAGATGACTCATTATTTGAAGTATGTTCCTCAATGCCTAGTGTATTGAGAGTTTTTAACATGAGGAGATGTTGAATTTTATCGAAAGACTTTTCTGCATCGATTGAGATAATCATGTGGGTTTGTCCTTAGTTCTGTTTATGTGATAAATCATATTTATTGATTTGCTTATGTTGAACCAACCTTACATTCGAGGGATAAAGTTTACTTGATTAGCTTTTCGATGTGCTGCTAGATTTGGCTTCCTAGTATTTTGTTGAGGATTTTTACACCCATGTTCATTAAGGATACTGGCCTGAAGTCCTTTTTTTGTTGTCTTTGCCAGATTTTGGTATCAGGATGATGCTGGCCTCATAGAATGATTTGGGGAGGACTCCGCCTGTTTTTCAGAATAGCTTCAGTAAGAATGGCATCAACTCTTCTTTGTACATCTGATAGAATTCAGCTGTGAATCTGTCTGGTCCTGGCTTTTTTGTTGTTGTTGTTGGTAGGCTATTAATTCAATTTTGTAGCTCATTATTGGTCTGTTCAGGAATTCAATTTCTCTATGGTTCAGACTTGGAAGAATGTATGTGTACAGGAATTTATGATTCCTAATGTTGCTAACACTTCCTTCTTCCTCCTTTTTTCTCACCATCAATACAGTTGCATGTTGATATGAATTCCCCATGTAAATTTCCTTACCAATTTCAGAATAATTATGAACCAGTTGTACTATTAGTGCAAAAATGTTAAGTTCTTACAAGTGTATGGAGAACAGAAAGCACAACTATTTAAATTATTTTTATCAGCATGACAGTTTAGACTTGTGTCCTTTAGTAGGAATCTAATAGAATAATATTTTATGTAAATAACTTACTAGTAACTAGTAAATGAATTTACTAACACTAAAATAACTGCAAAAGATGCAATTTAGACAACTACCAAGTTATACCACTGATGTAATATTTTATATTTTTTCTTTTTTACTTTAAAAACAAGCAAAAATTTAAAAAGAACAAATTTCAAAGTTAAAGATACTAATTACATTCAATAAACTATTTTTTTGTAAAATAAAGTTTGAGTATGCTAAAACATTGCACCTCAGAGTTTGCTCTCTCTTTCTCACCACTTCACATGTGAAACACTAATCAAAATCTCAAGCAGTCATAGAGAACAATAAAATTGAAATAACATTCAGTTTCTTCATTTTTACCATCACTAGGCCATCATTGCTTATTTCAACCTGTTTAAGCACAAGGCTATCTAGAACCAGACCAGTCAAAATAGTGTCATCTGTGCCCAAAGCTGGTGTGGAGAAGTCTGAACTCTAGAAGTCACTGTCAGTTGAGTTCACTAGAGTTGATGGGCTACCTGTGTAACCAAGGTCTGTCAAATAACATCCATGTAGAGTACAATGTTTCTTAAAGGAAACATAATAAATATGTGTTAGTTAGAAGATTATATGTATGCTATTAAGAACAACTGAAACCTGAGCAATTGTTTAAAATTTAGACCAAAGAAATTTTTTTAGAGAAGAGTGTTTTACCGTGGGTATTGTTTATACACAGTAATTGCTGACATAGTCATCATAAAGGCAGACAGAGTTTAGTCAGTTTCATTATTGTTTCTAAATTCTGTACAAACAATGCATTTCCTTGAAGCCTGCACCTGGGAGTTCCACTGCCGAACCTTGGTGCCAACATTTGTAAATATGTATTCCTTTGAATATATTTTATCTTTGTTATTTTAAGTAAAATTATAGATTAATAAAAAGAAAAATATACCTTTAAAAACAAGTTAGCACTGTTGAGAAACAGTGGCCTTATATATGAGAAACAAAGTTCCTTCAAATAGGGAACCTCTGAAGCCCAATGACATACTTCAGATAATTGTAATCTCATCATGGTGACAAGGGGTTATGCTTTATCTTATCTTTTCTGGCTTAGAGTTACAAAGACCTGTCCATGAGGGAAATGGGTACCTCTGCTTTGCAAACATACTCTCTTGTTTTCTTTTTTTGACACGAAGTTTCACTCTTGTTACTCAGACTGGAGTACAATCTCAGCTCTCTGCAACCTCCACCTCCTGTGTTCAAGTAATTCTCCTGTCTCAGCTTCCAGAGTAGCTGGGATTACAGGTTCCCACCACCACATCCAGCTGATTTTTGTATTTTTAGTAGAGATAGGGTTTCATCATATTGACCAGGCTGGTCTCGAACTCCTGACCTCAGGTGATTCTACCACCTCGGCCTCCCAAAGTGCTTGGATTACAGGCATAAGCCACCACAACTGGCCTACACTCTTTGTTACTAAAGAAAAAAACTCCCTTTTATAATGGCCATATCATCTTTCAAAAAAGCCATTCAATGGAAAAGCAGGGAGTGGCATCACTGTGGCCATTTAGATGAAGTCTATGGCTGAATGTTAACTTTCTGTTTCAAGGGAGAGAGGCGTTGCTGGTCTGCAGACTCTTAATTTGTGAAGTATTGAAAAATCAGAACCAAATGACGAGCAAAGACATTAGAGTATTGCTTTACGTTTGCTATTTTGAATTGACTGTCTCGTAGAAAGCATGATATTTTTCTTATTCTGCTGTAGCATGGATAACAAGTCCATGATTTTCATTTGTTTAATGAAGTCTGGAACACCAAGAGCTTACATTATATTGAAGAGTGGATTTCTTTTCAGATGAGATGTTTAAAACATTGCTATTAATAATGCTGTGTATAACAGCTGCCTTTATTTATTCATAAATAGAGCACAAACATCTTACTTGTCAAAAGGAAAGCATTTGCTTCTACTATAAAAAGATAATTAATTCAGACTGGATAAACTTAATGGTACATTTGCCATCTGGGCAAAGCAAACAAAACACCAGTGTAGAATTGTGTGAATAAAAAATAATCAAAATGTGAAATAAAAATATATGCCAAAGTTTATTTTGATTTCTTGAACAACAAATAATTTTCCACAATAAGTATAATACTCATGCTCATTTGAAAAGAAATATAAAAGGCAATAAGGCATAAAAAATACACAGCTGAGCTTGGATAAAATTTTAGGTGGTGTTTTTTTAAAAATTTTTATATATCAGTGATATGAAAAAATGTTTCCCAGGATCTGCATTTCTTCTTGTCTTTACCCATAATTGTTACATGAGGGACAGAAACCCTTACCAAAAAAATATTCTGTAGATAAAAGTACTTTGTGAACTTTAAAAAACATGTAAGATGATTATTGTTATTACCATCAACTTGGTGTGTCCTTATCAGAATTCATAGACACATTGAGGGCTTTGCCTTTGTTAAAAATTGAATGTGGCTGATGATCATGGTCTTTAAAATCCTTGAAAAGATGGTGCTTGTCATGTGCAACCATCACATTGACATTCTAGCCTTACCTTTAGGCTCTTATCTGTCACTTATTCAAAAATGTTGCTCTTTCTTCTCCTCTCTTTAAGCATACCAACTTTTATCTCTTCTAAGCCAATGTATAGCCAAACTTTCTGAGTCACTGATTATATGTAACATAATTGTTCCTCAAAAACTTTCTCTTTCTCTACTCAGCCGCACCTACCTCGCCTCTATTCACTTCTCATGTTTTAACTGTACTCTGTCATCACTCAGCAGAGCACTATCAGCATGCTGCTGTGACTTCCTCTACCTCATTTTTCTTACTGAGAATAATTAGCTCCTCTTCTACAAAAGTGTTCACCAAAAATCTCAGTCAAAGCAATCTTGAGCAAAAAGAACAAAGCTGAAGGTATCATATTACCTGACTTCAAAATATGCTACAAAGCTAAAGTAATTAAAACAATATGGTACTTGTATAGAAACAAACATACAGACAAGTGAAACAAAGTAATGTGCCCAGAAATAAATCCACACATTTATACTAATTGAATTTTGACAAAGGAGTTAAGAAAACAAAATGGAGACATGACAATTTCTTCAATAAGTCATGTTGAGAAAACTGTATATCCACAAACACAAGAATGATATTAGGCTCTTTTTTCACACCGTATACAAAAATCAACTCAAAACGAATTAAAGACTTCAATGTAAAGCTTCAAGCTATAAAACTACAAGAAAAAAATGGAGAAAAGCTCTGTGTTGTTGTACTGGGCAATGATTTTCTGGCTGTGATCCAACAGCAGGAAAAGCAAAAATAGACAGATGATATGAGCTAAAAAACAAACATAAATCATTCATCAGAGTAAAGAGACAACTTCCAAAAGGGAAGAAATATTTGAAATCCACATATATGATAAGGAAGTAATATGAAAAATATGTAAAAATTCAGGCAACTCAATAGCAAGTAGACCAATAGCCTGATTATAAAATGGGCAAAGAACCTGGATAGATTTTTTTTTAATGAAAATATGGATGCAAAACAAATATATGAGAAAATGTCCAACATCACTAATACTCAGGGAAATACAAATTAAACCATAATGAAAAAGAAAAGATAGCAAGAATTGGAGAGAATGCAGAGAAAATTTAAATTGTTGATGAGAATGTAAATTAATATAACCATTATGGAAAACATTTTCTCCAAAAGGTTCCTGAAAAAAAAAAAAAAAAGGACTACTACCACATGATCCAGTCATCCCAATTTCCCAATTTTGTGTATATATTTTAAAATGAAATCAGCATGTCAAAGAGATATCTGCACCCCTATGTTTACTGCAGTATTATTCACAACAGCCCAGATATGATATCAACCAAATAGTTCATCAACAGACAAATTGATTAGGAAAATATGGTTTATATAAACAATAGAACATTATTCAAACATTTTAAAAAAAGATTTTGTCATTTGCAATAACATGGATTAACCTGGAAGACATTATATGTGAAATAAGCCAGGCATGTAAAGACAAATACTTCATGATCTCATTTATATACGTAATCAAAAAAATTGATCTTAAGAAGAAGAAAGTAAAATGGTGATTATCAGGACATAAGATGGTGGTGGGAGGGCAGATTAGAGAGATGTTGGTTAAATGTTACAAAATTTCAATTAAACATGAAAAACAAATTCAGGAGATAGATTGTAAAACATGGAGGCTGTAATGCTATACTATATTCTTGAAAAATAATAAGAGAGTACATTTTATGTGTTCTCACCACAACTATGTGAGAAAATGTATATGTTGGTTGGTTTGGCTTGGCCATTCTGACAGATGTGTTTTGGAATGCCATGTTGTGTATGATAAAGGTATACAATTTTATTTGTCAATTAAAAACAAAAAACAAAAAACTAGTTACTACTGAAAAGTTATCTAGAAAGTCCTTTTTTCAAAAGGCCAGCCCTATGTTAAGGTTTTGATGACAGATCAATTTTATCAGTCTTCAGAACTCAATGCTGGATTTGTTTATTTTTTTAAAATTTTTTAAATTGACATATTAAATTTTATTTATTTATTGTGTACAATATGATGTTTTGATATATATATATATATATATATACACACACACACACACATTGTGGAATGTTAATTAAATCTAGGTAATTAACAAATAGATTATCTTACTTGGGTATCATTTCTGTGATGGGAACACCTAATGTTCACTCTCTTAGGATTTGTCAAGTATAATATGTTGCCTTAACCATAGTCACCATGTGGTACAATAAATGTCTTGAAATTATCCCTCCCACCTAACTATAAATACATATCCTTTGACCAACATCTTCCAACCCTCCCTCCCTGGACAAACACCCAGCCTCCGGTAACCATCACTCTATTAACTACTTCTTGAGATCAACTAACTCATACTCCACATATGAGTGAAATCATGCAGTATTTGCCTTTTTGTGCCTGGATTATTTCATTTAACCTAATGTCTTCCAGGTTCATCCATGTTGTAGTGAATGACAAGAAATTCTTTATTATGGCTAAATAGTGTTGCATTGTGTATATACACCACATTTCTTTATCAATTCATTTATTAAGGGACTGTTTGATTCTGTATCTTGGCTATTATGAATAATACTGTGATACACATCAGAGTGCAGCCATTTCTTTCACTGATTTTACTTCCTTTGGGTATATACTCAAAGCAATGGGATTGTTCTATCAAATGGTAGTTCTATTTTTAATTTTCTGAGAAATCTTCATAAAGTTTTACATAATGATTATACTAATTTACATTCTCACCTATAGAGTGGCAGGGTTCCATTTTTTCTACATCTTTGCAACTTTTGTTATCTTTTTTAAAAATAATAACCATTCTAACAGGCCAGAGGTTATAATTTGTTGATATTTAGAATAGTGATGTTGAGCAATTTTTCATATATCTCTTGATCATTTGCATGTCTTCCTTTAAGAAGTAGATCTCTGTTCAGTTCTTTTGTTCATTTATTAATTGGGTTACTTGATTTCTTGTGATTGAGTTGAGTTTCCTGTATATTTTGGATATTATTCTCTTGTCAGATGTATAGTTTGCAAATAATTTCTCCTATTTTGTAGGTTTTCTCTAACTCTGTTGATTGTTTTGCTGTACAGTTTTTAAATCCGATTTGTCTATTTTTTCCTTTGTTGCCTGTGCTTTTTGAGAACAAATAATTTTCCAGACCAAATGTCATGGAGTTTTCACTCTACGCTTTCTTTCATTAGTTTTATAGTTTTGGTTCTCACATTTAAGTCTGTAATCCATTTTGAGTTCATTTTTTGATATGGTGTGAGATAAAATTCTAGTTTATTTTTTGCATGTGGGTAGTCATTTTCTCAACACCATTTATTAAAGAGATCATCCTTCTCCATTGTGTGTTTGTGGCACTACTGATAAAAATTAGTTGGCTGTAAATGCTTGAATTTTTCATGAGCTTTAGATTGTGTTCCACTGATCTCTGTGTCTGTTTTTGTTTGTTTGTTTTTTGACATTACCATGCTGTTTTGGTACTTTCAGAAACTGTCCTTTATCAGTTATTGTAATTTGTACTATTAGAGCTTTTTAGTGTATTTTGGAGGCAGGTAGTGTAATGCCTCTGACTTTTTTTTTTTTTTTTTTACAAGACTTCTTTAGCTACTGAAGGTCTTTTGGGATTCCTTATGAATTTTGGGATGTTTTTTCTGTTTCTGCAAGGAATAACTTTTCTATTTTGATAGAGATTTCATTAAATCTGTAGATCACTTTGGATGGTATGGACATTTTAACTATATCGATTCTTTTACTCCATGAACCTGGGATATCTTTCCACTTATTTTTGTCTTCTTCAATTTCTTTCTTCAATGTTTTCTATCTTTTAGTGTAGTACTTTCATTTATTTCATTGAAGTTATTTCTAAGCATTTCATTTTTATATTTTAGCTATTGTAAATGAGACTGTTTGATTTCTTTTTCAGATAGTTTGCTTTCATGTATAAAAATGTTAATTATCTTGCATGTTGATTTTGTATCCTGCAATATTACTGAATTTGTTTATTAGCTGTAATAGTTTTTGGGTGGAATTTTTAGGGTTTTCTGCACATAAAATTACATCTTCTACAAGAACAGATAATTTAACTTCTTCCTTTTCAATTTGGATGTCTTTTATCTCTTTCTCTGGCCTAATTACTCTGGCTAGGATTTCCAGTGCTATGTTGAATAGAAGAGGCAGGTTGTGTGTCCTTTTCTTGTTTCTAGACTTGGAGAAAAACATTTCAACTTCCTCCATTTAGTATAACATTAGATGTAGATTTGTCATACATGGTGTTTATTGTGTTGAGGTACATTCCTTCCATATCTAATTTTTTGAGAGATTTTTTTTAATGAAGGAATGTTAATTTTTTTTTCAAATTTTTTTCTGCATCAATGGAAATCATATGCTTTTCTTTAGTTGGGAGTTTTTACGTCTTCTTCATTTCTGATGGGCAGCTTTGTTGGGTACAATATCCTTGGTTGATAACATTTTTTCTTTTCGTATTTTGAATCATTCCACTTCCTCCTGACTTGTAAGTTTTATGCTGAGAAGTCTGCTGCTAGGTGTACTGAAACTTCCTTATGTGTTATCTGTTCCTTTTCTCTTGATTTCAGGATCCTCTCTCTGTTTTTAATCTTTAACAGTTTGATTATAATATGTCTTGGAATAGTCTTGTTTGGATTGACTCTGATGTTAGGTATCAAGGCAAAATTCTATGCTCATTTCTTTACCTTTCTCACAAGTAGATGCTATCTCTCTGTACTATATGCTTGGGGTTGGTGGGGGTGGGTGGGTAATGCAGGTAGTATAAAATCTTTCTTTCTACTCTCTTCAGTCCATCTTTTCTTATTAATATGCTATAATCAGGTACTGTAATCTCTTACCTGGTTTTCTTAGCTATGTTGAAGGTATTTTCATGCATAGATATTTATTCAAATTGATGTTTCTGTGGGCAGAGACCATTCATGAAGAGAGCTATTCCATCATCTTCCTCAGCTCTCCTTCCCAATTATGGATTCATATATTGGTCCTCATGACTTCTGCCTCTCAAATTATATATACTACAAACAGGTTTGTTGTTTTGGACAGGGAGCAGGTAATTACTTGCTGAAGTTGATGTCCCATTAAGTTGAAAAGAATTCATTAAATAACTGCAATGATGAGGCCCATGTAAGATGTCATTATTAGAAATTATTTTATTAACTTGGGATTTAGTGGTAAGGGGATTTTGACTTCACCTCTTTTCATGACAGTAGAATAATGCATTCTGTATATTTTATGCATGTCAGAGTAAGTACTACAGCTTTTGTAAATACCTTCAGTAAATACTTACTGAGCCTAACCAGTTGATACTTTTCTTACCAGCTTCCTCTTTTAGTCTTTCCCTTAGCCTTGCTGTACTGTCCTTCCTTCCACTCTATGAAAACGCCATGATCCTTCATGACTTAATGTTTTGGTAGGGTGTTTTTCTGATGAACTCTTCCCACTTCACCCCAGATAAGTCCTAATCGTAATTCATAGTTGACCTCAGATACCACTTTCTCAAAAAAACTCTTTGAAACTTCAAATGAATCTGATTCTTTATATGTTTTTCTAGTAGTGTTCATTAGAAATGATAGTAAGATAATAAGTTGTCAAGTTATTAATTTGATGATATGGCTTTTTTTACTGAAATGCAATCTATATGAGGGCTGGGACTATGGCTTTCTATTCACAGCTAGAATTGTAGCACCTAACATAATGTTCACATACAGTAGGTTTTCAAGATACTTTCAATACAACTAAAGGACAGAATTTGTTAATGACAAAAAAACAGTGATGATGGTGATGAAGACAGATAGCCTGTTGGTTGACCTGGATTCTCTGGTGACAATATTCTGAAAGTGTTGACACCTTTGTACAAACTACATATAGAATTTTCAATTGTACTTGACTAATAATTTCCTCTTCAACTCCTATAATTGTCATTTGGAAGTACAGGATTGAAGAATTAAAATAAAGAATAAAATAGTCCTTATTAATAATTCATTGATTTTTCTTCTGTGTGTCATCAGATATATTATACAATTACAATTAGCATACTCTTTAATGAAGCTAAAGTTTACCTTTCATAATTGATTCTTTACTAAGGACACAATTCAGTCAGCAGACACATTCAGAAACATTGAACCAAATCTCTATGGAAATAATATTTTCCAGGGTATAAAATATTTATGTATGGCATACACATATTAACCATGGCTTATAAAGAAATGCAAAGAGTTTACACTAAGCCTGATGTAACACAGATGAAGAAACTAATATGCATTCTGTAGTGTTTTTGTATTAAGTTGGGGGAGAAAGGAGGGAACAACAGCACTTCTTTATTTTCATATTGTGTATGTGGGTTGACCTTATGAGTTATTGAATTTGATGGCCATAAAAAGTAGCACATCAAAACAGGTAATCCTCTTTTACAACAACTGCAGCAAAAGAAAAAAAAAGATTCTATGACTTTCTCTTCTAAGATAAAAAAAATGAGAGTATATAATACTACTTTTGTGATTAGGTTTTAAAATTCTTTGGGCTCAACAATTATATATTCATTCTGTTTACATTTCTATGTCCTCTGCCTTCTAGCCCTTTTTGTTCACTGCCAGGGAGAATGTAGAGATAATATTCTCTCATGCATCTTTTTCTTTCCTGATACTAAGAAAAGATAAAAACAAAATTCAACAATATGACTTTAGAGTATATGTCATATTGTTATCTTTACTATTTCAGTTTCTAAGTATATGTTTCTGTGCTTTCTTTATTATATGTAGTATATGGAAGATATTTTCAGCATTTAAGGCAGTAAAGGAGGCAAACACTGTATTCTCTAGGCAAATGACATTGGGTTGGTTAATTAAGGAAGATAGTTCAAACAGGCAGATTTTAAATCACAAAGGAAAGACTGATTTTGATAAGAGTATAAGCATGAAAAACAAAATTTAAATTGTTTTAACTATTATTTTGTTCTTCAGTTAACTAATAGTATTTTAAAGAAGTTGCAGATCTATGCCTTGAGTCTCCTAAGATCAATTGCAACTATCCATATTGAGTAACTAATGTAGGAATTCTAATTTTGAGCCCTGGTAAATTCCAAGTTTGAAGCCCACTTGTGTGCCTGCATAACCAAAATGAACTATTGACCACTATAAAATATCATTTATAATATGACTGGTATTATGATTTTTCTTTCCCCATCTCAACAAACACTAAAGGAAGACTAACATTCCTCTAAAGAATGGACTGGAAACTTAGAGATGAAAATGGTACATTTTTCCTATTCTCCCTAATAGAAAAGCTACATAAAACAAAATAAAAATACAGGTACATTAAAACATTAGATCTCAATTGAAAATAAAAAATGAAACTGCCACAATCCACAACCCACAAACTTTAAAGACTGGTTGCCAAATATTATTTTTCTGGACTGAGATTAGGTAAGAAGCTGAGAGCCAATACATGATCATTGAAAGTCAGATAGGATATAGATTTCTCCAAAATTGTCTTGAAAGATATTTATAAACACAGTTTGACTAGAGCAATAAGACACATGTACATGGATAGGGCACTGATATGATAGAAGAATGTTTCAACAGAGATCCAGCTTGTACTGTGGAATGGAGAGAAATTGAATTCTTAAAAGATTATCTCCTACCCCACAGTCACTCAGTGAGTATTACCAGAAGTGTATAAGGGTGAAATAAATTTATAACAAAACAAAAGCATTTTATCTTTCTCACAGTTCCATTAGAAGAAATCTTGCTAATTTTAAACAGTATAGTGCAAAAATATAAGCAATTATTTTCTGTGAGATAACAATGGCTCCAAAAAATTAACAGATTTTTTTTATTCTCTAAAATGACAAAAAGAATGTGAAAATAAAATAAAATACCTGTACTTAGGAAAGCACGAAATATAAACACTGTCACTATTAGTTTTTGATATCAGTGTTATCCAATCTTTTGGTTTCCCTGGGCCACACTGGAAGAAGAAGAATTGTCTTGGGCCACACTTTAAATACACTATCAGTAATGACAGCTGAGGAGCTAAAAATGAGATTTATGAAAGTTTACAAAATTGTGTTGGGCAGCATTCAAAGTCATTCTGGGTTGCAGGCAGCCCGCAATCCGTGGGTTGGACAAGCTTGCACACCATTCTACCCGTCAGTAGAAGTTTATTATTCCCATCACCACCAAGATTGACTGATGCACATTGTATGCCGGGTATTGCAATTTATTTCATAACAGTTGCTTTATATATCAATACCTAAATTACAGTGTAAAGAAGAGAGTTCACATATAGTTCTTCTTTTGCTTATTGATAGCAAATTCTTCCTCTGGTTGCTTTGCTTTGTAAGGAAGTCAATGAGAGCTGGCAGTCAGTGATGCCACACTGGCAGGAGCATAACAACATAGCCTTGACCTGCAGCATTGGTACCCAGCCCCACCAATACATAATTCGACTATCACCCTTAAGCAAATGCTCTCTATTTTGCTATAAGAGGAAAAATATCAGTGCAACTTCAAATGACAACACTTGTATACATTTTTATTCAACATTTTACATTATTCCACAAATATGTACAATTTCAATAATAAATTAAAAACAAATGAATAAAGTACATCTGAGAGAAATTCATAGTCACTATATATTACTCAATGACATTTTTATGCCTTCATTTCTAAAACTTCATCTGATCCAAGATCCGATCATCCTCTTGACGAAAAAATCTTGTTTTGACAGCACATTTGAAATGCCGAGTGTTTTGTTATGTCTAAGCAGCAGGGTGATGTTTGTTAATAACAGAAACACTTTAAAAAGAATCAGTTGCAATCAAGAAGTATAGATGAACATTTGGACAATATGTACAAAACTCTGCAAAAATTCTTTAATATTTTTTTCCTCCAATTCCTCACATTCTTTGCATCCAGATTCTGTAATATTCTGTAAAATATAAAGAAATGATTAAATTGGCAATTTACAATTAAATTAAATATATGTTCATGGGAATATTATACCGTTTGAACCATATGGTAAGTTCTTGAGATATGAAAACGTCAGCAAATTAATAGTATATTAGAAAGAACTATGAGAAAAAAGAACAGGAAGATATGATATGGGTTTATTTTTCCAATAATGGGCTAAGGACATTGAGAAAAATAAGCTGTGTCTATCAGACCATGGATTTCCTGCTTCCCGCTTAGAGCCCCTCAATGGTTTCTTAGCATCTGCTTCTAGCATAAAGTCCATGCCTCGCTGCAGAGCACACAGGCTCTTCATGAGCTCTTCCTTACCTATTTATTTCACATATGCCCAGTGCCTCAATGTTATGCTCTAGGAATACTAAGCGAGCACCTGGCTTTCCTTGCCATGCACAGCATGCTATTAGATGACTCTCTGCCTTTGCTTTTCTCTCTGTTACATTCTTTCCTGTTTTAACTGCTGCTACTCACATTTAAGATTACTCAGGCATTCTTTTAGGGAGGCTTCTCTGAAGTCCTGAGCTCCCAGGGCTGGACTCAATGTCCCATCTTTACATCTCAGAACCCCTTGTTCAGACCCCTCTCACAACATCTCAGGTATTCTACTCATATTATAAACTCTTACTCTTTTTATACTGTAATACTATTCTCTAAGCTGTGTACCAGAAGTGCAAAGCCAGTATGTTTGTTTCCCTAACATTTAGCACAGGGCCTGACACATTGTAATCACCCACTGGTTGAATTGAGCCATTTAGGTGAATACTACAAATGGTTGTAATTCAAACACGGTCTCATGGATAACTAGAATACTCCAAATACAGCAATTAAGAATAAAGGTTTTAGAGGTCATCTGAACCATGAAGGCTGTGCCATCAAAAATAAAAATTAGATTTTATATCCATTAACTATTTGGAATTCAGGATCACCAACATTTATCAAGCACATCCTCTATGCCAAGCACTGTCACATTTCATAAAATGCTGTCCTGTTTGATCCTGAAAATAATCATGTCAGATAGGAAGACAGAGATATTGACTCATCTCAACTGACACAATCAACTGAAATTCTTCACATCCACGTCTTCTGACTGTGCAGTCCTGCCCACACATTCCAGCACATATGTCACACTCTGTCATGATGAGGGTGACTATCAACATTCATATTAAAGAGCTCATCATTTATTTTGCCATGAATTATTTGTTGCATGGCTCACTCTCTCCACCAATAAGATGGAGATAACAGCATAAGAATATTATACACTTAATCAGTTCATTTCACAAATTGTAAAAGTATTAAAAATATTTGAGACACTGTTCTGGGAATTTGGATCCAGTACTAATAAAAAACAAAGACACTTGTCCCTTTTAAGCTGACATTCTAGTAGGGAAAAACAGACAATACTCATTAGGTAAAATATATGATACGCCAGATATGGGACATGCAGAGAAAGGGACAGGGAGTGCTCCAATAGGGAAGAGATTGCACCTGTAAATAGGTAACATCACTGAGAAGGTGACATTGAAGCAAAGACCTAAAGCAGCCTTGTATTTTTAGAAAAAAGTCATGGTGTTCACCCACACAAGCTCAGGGCCTTTGCACTGAGCTTCAGTTGTCTCTGCCTGAACGTATGTCCTGAGATACCCTTACGGCTCATTCCCTCACATCTTTGTCAAATGGTGGCTTAGTAGTTGAGCCTCCCTTAAACTGGAACCCTAGTCCCCCTACCCTGCCTCCTTTTTCATTGCTGGACTTAATAACTAACTTATTACTCATGTGCTGAGTGATCGGTTTACTTCTGTTTCTTCCCTCTTTAGCAGCAGGGATTATGGGTATTTTTTCATACTGTCTCTTGAGGGCTAAAAAGTATTTTTGCAATGAACTAATACGATTTTGCCTTCTTTGCTGCAAAACTGCATTCTCTCTACTTGCTTTGACCACTGGTGTTTTGTCATGAAAGCCATAATTCTTTGCACTTCAGGGCCTTTGCACAGCTACTCCCCAGACTATTATAGGAGTACCTGAATTTGCTCTCCTGGAATCTTCTACTGCTCAGGTTGCCTGGGATGTCCCAGATTATACTCGAATTGTTAATATTTTCATTGTTATCCTCTTAAAGCATTTATCTTCTCATGAGATTATAGACTCTGCAGACAGACTACTTGGGTAAGAATTGTGACCCCCCATTTTACTAGGTGCATGAACTGGAGTGAGTGATCCAAGCTCTCAGTGCTACAATTTCTTCAACATTCAAATAAAAATAAAGATAATTATCTCAAAGATTTATCACGAGGATTAAATGAATTATCAATTTAAAGCTCAAAGAATAGTGTCTGGCACACAGAAATAACCCAATAAATGTGAGTTACGATTATCGATGATAGACACTTGAGTAGGTAATGAGATTAATGTCTATCCACTGCACCTCAAAATAAACATTTTGAGGTCAATAACCTGTTTGTCTGGCTCACAGTTACAATTCTAGCGCTGAAGCACACTACCTGGCATTATTCTGGAAATGTCTGTCTACTGAATAAATCATTGAACAGTTTAGCATTGTGTGCATGCTGGAGATGGTGCCACTTTTGGATGCCACTCCACTGAAACAGTGTTTCTTCTCCTGAGTGCCCCTTAAGGGGATCTTCTTGTCCATGACTGACTTCACCAAATCAGGCCCAAAATATAAAATGCAACTCTGAGCAACTATTGGAAAACTCACCCCATTAGAAGATAAACTTCTGTTTGCTAGGATGAGAAGATTTTCTATTGTATCATTAATATTTGTATTGTTGGACTCAAGTGAAATAACTTGTAACTCCAAGAGAAAGCACTTCATTGCTGTTACTTTGCACCTGGGCTAAAAATAAAAGTTATAAAGAACAATTAAATTTTTTTCTGACTATTCATTTTCACACTGATGTAATTTTGATTTTTAAAAAGTCAATCCAAATATTTCATAAAGAGACACAATATCCTTAAAAAATTTTACATAGGAGGCAGCTTTTTTTTTTCTTTTGGATTTAAAATCAAAACAAAAACAAACCAAGACATAATCAAGAAGGATGGCAATATTGAATAGAGTAACATGAAACTAGAAAATGTGGAAATTGTGGCCAATTTTTCTCACTGAGCAGGTTTCCCCCGTGGAAACGGTAGTAGTACTGGCCTTAGACTCTGAAAGCATCAATATAGACAGTGCATTTGTAAGAATCTTTAGAAACAAATCGTGTTGTTAACATTTTAAATAGTGGTAGCTGCTAATTACGCTATTCTTTCAAGTTCCAAAGTTCCATAGGGAGAAAAGTAATTCCAATAAATTTACTAGAAAAATCAAAGCAGGATTAGTGTCCACTCATAGGGTGACCAAATCAGAAAAGGATCTCTTAGAAATCACAAAAATATATTTTCCACAACATTTACTTTAACAAGAACTTAAAAGAAAGGAAATACTTAAGGAATATCTGGGGATTTGACCATTATTTGACTCTGTGTCCCCAATGCCTTGCATAGTGCCTGCGAGCCTGCAGGCACTTCACAAATGCTTACTAAATGGATGAATAAATAAAAGAATACACCCATGTGCCCAGCACTTGTAATATTGCTTAATCCCAACAGCCACTGCTTAGGATTGAAAGGCAAATACTGTCATTATATCAGCAATAACAAAACTGAGCTTCAGAGATTTTTAGTAATTTCCAAGGTAACACAAGGAAAAAGTGGTGGAGTCAGTTTTAAAATCTAAATTTGAATCTAAGGTTGTTTCTATAACCCATGGATTGCAAAGTTATCTTCTTGCAAAAAAAGCAATCTCAGGACGCTGAATTTGGTGGTTAATTGACTACTTTCCATTTTACAAAATATGCAAAGGAAAACAGAAAACACATTGAAGCCAGAGGAGGGAGACAATTTCTTTGTGCAGCAGCATGACCCAATCGGTTGGTGAGTATCTTTTTTCTAGTTTCTGGCTATGGCTTCTTTCCAATGCTTAGAAAGTCATGTATGTAAGAGAAGTTCTAATCGAGGAATAATGGAGAGAGGACAGAGTTTGTTTTCCCGGAGGTGAAGTTGGAGATTCAGTTCCTGGTTTAAGTAGCAATCCCAAAGGATGGACCACTACCAAATCCTACATGCCTTAGGAAATGTCACTGTATTAATAAAACAAGTTCAAGATCACATTTGAATTCTAATAAGTTTCATGGATTATGTTTCTTTTCTCACAAAGAGAGTGATCAGTCAGAATCTTTGTGACAAATGTAGATAACCATGTAAAATGCAGCATATAGATGACTTTAAGCAATTTATAGAAAATATGATTGCAGACAGTTATAAATTCCAGCACTGTAAATAACTGATATGTCGGCTACTCTTTTTTTTTTTTTTTTTTGAGGGAGTTTCGCTCTTGTTACCCAGGCTGGAGTGCAATGGCGCGATCTCGGCTCACCGCAACCTCCACCTCCTGGGTTCAGGCAATTCTCCTGCCTCAGCCTCCTGAGTAGCTGGGATTACAGGCACGCGCCACCATGCCCAGCTAATGTTTTGTATTTTTAGTAGAGACGGGGTTTCGCCATGTTGACCAGGATGGTTTCGATCTGTTGACCTCGTGATCCACCTGCCTCGGTCTCCCAAAGTGCTGGAATTACAGGCGTGAGCCACCGCGCCCGGCCTATGTCAGCTACTCTTAAATTGAATCAGTTAACCTGATTTTTGCATCTAATTGCATTATGATGCAACTGCATCACAAAAACGTATAACGTATCTTGTTTGACATTGATAGAAAAGACTTAAAATATTTTGATTTGGCATCATTACAAAAATAGCATTTATGTAGCTCTCTGTCCTCAAGTACCACCTCAACAATCACTAATAAAACTCATTGATAATATATCATAGAAACACACCAAAAGTTAAGATTTAAAAACTACACATTTTAGTTGTTATAAAAATATACTTTTAAAAACTTTGATAACTAGACAAATAGCAACTTTGAAAAAAAGGACACTCACATGAATATCACTTTCCGTATATAAAGTAGCATCAATATGTATAGACTGAAAGGAAATAAAATTAGACAATATTAAAAACTATGCCTTGCTTTAAATATAATGAGAACAACCTACTGAAATTTTAAGAGTAAATACAGAGAGATCTTGTGTACCCTTCAACAAGCTTCCCCCAGTGGTGATATCCTGCATAACCACAGCACAGTATTAGAATCAAAAAATTGACATGAATACAATGCACTCACCTTGTTCAGATTTCACAAGTTTTAAGTGCCACGATGTGTGTGCATGCATATGTGTGAAGTTTTACGCAATTTTATCACTTGCATAGATTCACGTCACCACCACCACAGTTAAGATACAAAATAGTTCCATCACCACAAGGATTCTCCAGCTGTTCTTTCATAACCAAACTCACCTTTCTCCCCATACATACCTCATCACCACCCAATCTCTCTAACTTCTGGCAACCACTGCTCTGTTCTCCATTCCTATAATTTTGTCATTTCAAGAATATTATGTAAACGGACTCGAATAGTATGTAACCTTCTGAAATTAGCTTTTAAAAGAATTGATAGATGTTCTTATGAGCCATTTAGGTTTACAGAAAAACTAGAAGAGACTTACACATCCCTTTGTCCTCAACCCCAGTTTCCCCTATTGTTAATATCTTGTACTAGTGTGGTGTGTTTGTTGTAATTGATGAGTCACTATTGGCACATTATTATGAAGTCTATGGTCTTAAGTGTATAAGATATTAGGGCTTATTATTTGTGTCATATGTTTTATAGGTTTTGACAAACATATAATGTCATCCCTCATCATATATTAATATTTTCACTGCTTTAAGAGTCAACTGTGCTCTGCCTAGCCATCTCTCTCTCCCTCTGAACCCCAGGCAACCACTGATCTTTCTGTTGTCTCCATAGTTTAGCCTTTTCCAAAATGTCATAGTTGGGATTATACAGTGTGAAGCCTTTTCAGATCGGTGTCCACATCTTTCACTTAACAATATGGCTTTGAAGGTTTCTCCATTTCTTTTCATGGCTTGACAGCTTATTTCTTTTTATCACTGGATAATACTCTATTTTATGGATGTATCACAGTTTGTTTATGAAGATTGGCTTTTTTCACGCATCAATACCCTGGAGATCCACCCAAATTGTGGGTATCATGAGTTTGCTTCTTTTTATTGCTCTGTAGTATTCCCTGACATGATATACCACAGTTTTACCAACTGAAGCAAATTTGTTCCTGGTTTTTGGCAGTTATGAAAAAACCTCTATGAACATTCATGTATATATTTGTGTGCACAAAAGTTTTCATTTGTCTAGGATGAATGTCTAAGAGTACAATAGGTGGATTGCATGGCAAATGCGTGTTTTATTTTATAGGATGCTGCCAAACTATTTTATAGAGTGGCTGTATAATTTTAAATCATCACCAGCAATGTAGAAATGATCCAGATTCTCTGCGTCCTTGCCAGCGTTATCACCCTTGTGTATTTATATTCATTTAGCATCATCACTATCCTTTTATTTTGAACATGCTTATAGCTGCATGTAATAATATGTCATTGTGGTTTTAATTTGCATTGTTTTCTAAACAAAATATACCCATTTTAAATACTTTCTCTCCAAAAATCTTGGGGTGATGTATAATTTTCCTTTCCAATCTGCATGCCTTTTATTTCTTTGTTTTTTCGTCATATATTTTCTTTCTCTCCTGTTTCATAATTTGGCCAAACTTCCAATATTATTGTCATGGTTTGAATGTCCCTCCAAAATTCATGTTGAAACTTAATCCCCAGTGTGGCAGTATTGACATGTGGGGCTTTAAAAGGTGATCAAATCACAAGGGCTCTGATCTTTTCAACAGATTAGTCCACTCATGGATTAAAGTATCAATGGGTTATAAAGGAAGGGGAACTGGTAGTTTTATAAGAAGAGGAAGAGATACCTGAGCTAGCACATTATCACACTCAGTCCCTCGCCATGTGATGTTCTGCATCACCTTTGGACTCCAAAGCGCCGCCATCAGCAGGAAGGCCCTCACCAGATGTGGCTCCTCAACCTTGCACTTTTCAGTCTCATAACCATAAGGTATAAATTCCTTTCTTATAAATTACCCATTTCAGGTATTCTGTTATAAGCAACAAAAATACTAAGACAATTATGGTGAGTAAAAGTGGTGAGAGAAGATATCCTTGCCTAGTTTCCAGACACTCACCATTAAGTATGGTAGCTCTAGGTTTTTTGTACATGTTTCATATCAACTTGAGGCAGTTCTCCACACCTACTTTGCTAAGAAATTTTATCTTCAATGGGCATTATATCAGTCTGCTAGGGCTGCCATAAGAAGTACCACAGACTGGCTAACATAAATAACATAACTTTATTTTCTCACAATTCAGGAGGCTAGAGGTCTGAAATCAGGGGACCAGCAGGTTTGGTTTCTCTGGTGTGCTCTCTCCTTGGCTTATAGATGGCCATTTTCTCCCAGTGTTTTCACATGGTTTGCCATCTCTGTGTAACTATATCCTTATCTGTTTTTCTGAAGATACCAGTCATATTGGATTAGAACCTGCCCTAATGACCTCATTTTAACTGACCTTATCTCAAAATACAGTCGAATTTTGAGATACTTGCAATTAGTACTTCAACATCTTCAACATTAAATCCAGGGACATAGTGAGGGACACGGTTAAGCCCATAAGAGGCATTTTATCAGATACCTTTTCTACATATGATTTTCTTCTTTAGCTTGTTGATATGGTAGATTACATTGGTTGATTTTCAACTAATTGAGCAAGACTTGCATGCCTGAAATAAATCTCACTCAGTCATGGTGTATAATTCTTTTTATACAGTGCTGAATTTGATTTGTTAATATTTTATTGAAGATTTTAACATCTAAGTTAATGGGAGATTTTTTTTGTAGTTCTCTTTTTTGGTAATGCCTTTATTTGGGTTTAACATCAGAGTAATACTGGCCTCCTAAAACCAACTGGAAAACATCCCTTCCTCTTCTGTTTTCTAGAAAAGACTATAATTGTTCATGCTTCTCTAAATATTTGGTAGAGAATATGTTTCAGTGTAACCAGCAGGCTTGGAGATTCCTGTTTGGGAGCCTGTTGATTTTCAACTAATTGAGCCTGTTGATTTTCAACTAATTCATCATACAATGATGAATTCAATGTATTTAATGATTATAGGAGTGTTTAGATTGTCTATTTTATCTTCATTATGTTTTTGTAGTTTGTGGTTTCTGAAGAATTGGTCCATTTCCTCTAAGTTGTCAGATCGGTGAGCATAAAATTGCTCATAGTTTTTCTTATTATCCTTTGACTGACTACAGATTCTGTACTGATAGCCCCAAATTTCATTCCTTTGATTTGTGTCTTTTCTCTTTTTATTTTTGTCAGTCTTATTAAGGATATAACAATTTTATTTGTTTTTCAAATAACTGGTTTTATGTTTCATTATTTTTTCTATTGTTTTCTTGATTTCAATTTCATTAACTGCTGCTCTTATATTTAACATTTTATTTGTTCTGCTTGTGTTGTATTTATTTTGCTCTACTCTTCTAGGTTCTTGAAGTGGTAACTTAGATTTTTGATTTGATAATTCTCCTTTTTTTCTAATGCAATAATTTGATTTTAAAAATGTCCCTATCAGTACTGCTTCAGCTGCATTGCACATATCTTGATTGCTATATTTAATTTTTTTTTCATTCTATGTATTTTGAATATCTTTTGAAATTTATTCTTTGACCCATGGATTATATAGAGGTATAGTATTTAATTTCCAAGCATTTGGAAATTTGCCCATTTATTTAATTTCTTGATTTCTGGTTAGATTCCATTTTGGTTTGAGAACAAATTCTGCATGGTTTAAGTTCTGAAAAAAATTTTAAAGTTTGCTTTATGGCTCAGGATATAATCAGTCTTGATAAAAGAAAGTATATTCTGCTGTTGCTGTGTGTAGTGCTCTATGTATTAAATTCGATCATGTTGGTTGGTTATGCTATATGTTTATACCCTTTCTGATTTTCTGTCTAGTATTTCTATTAGTTGCTGAGGGGGATGTGGTAAAGTTCTCAAGTATAATTGTGGATTTGTCTGTTTCTCCTTTAGCCCTATTATTTTTTTGCTTCACAAATTTTGAGGCTTTGTTGTTTGATGTGTATACATTTAAGAACATTACGTTTTCCTCTTGGATTTATTTTTTATCATTATGTAATGACCCTCTTGATTCTAGTAACTTTAGTTACTGTGAAGTCTACTTGATCTGATGTTAATATAGTCACTTCTGCTTTTTATAATTAATGTATGCATGTATATCAGTCTAGAGCTGCTGTAATAAACTACCACAAAGTGGGTGGTTTAAAACAACATAAATTTATTCATTTACAGTTTTGGAGACTGGAAGTCGGAAGTCAAGGTGTTGGTAGAGCCACGTTCTTTTTGAGGGCTCTGGAGAAGAATCCTTTCTTGACTTTCCCAAGGTTATGGTGGATCCTGGCAATCCCTGGCTTTCCTTGGCTTATAGTTGCATCACTCTGATCTGTTCCCCTGTCTTCACGTGGCTTTCTCTCCAGTGAGCTCCTCTGTGTCCTTTCCTTTTATAATAAAGACACTAGTCATTGAATTTAGGGCCCACCCCACTCTGGTATGATCTCATCTTAATTTCATTAATTATATTTGCAAATATATTATTTCAAAATAAGATCACATTTTAAAGTTCCAAGTGGATGTGAAATTTGGGGGGCACTATTCAACCCATTATAGTACGGTATATGTCTTTATCTGTTTTTTTAAATTTCAATCTATATATGTCATTATACTAGATGTGAACTGCTTACAGATAGCATAAATGGGTTTTGTTCTGTTGTCCACTCAGCCAATCTCTCTCTCTCTCTTACTTGGTGTATTATCATACTTTTCTACGATGCTGACCATAGGAACGCTGGATCTTTTGTTAGTGTCTTCCAGATCACTGATGCTTTTTTTTTTTTAAAGTCAGTTGTCTCTTTAGTATTCTTTTGTCAAATTAACTATCATTCCTCTTTTATTCAGTCTGTTAATGAGCCTTTACAGTTTGTTTTGTACTTTAGTTATATTTTCAGTTCTATAATTTCTACATAGTTCCTTTCATATCTTCTATTTCTTTGTTAAGGCATTTCATTTTTCATTTGCTTCAGGGGAATTTGTAATTGCTTTTTGAAGCACTTTTTATAATGTCTGCTTTCCAATCCATATCAGACAATTCCAAATCTGATCCATTTCAATTTTGTAGTCTGTTGATTATATTTTCTTGTTCAAATTGTAACTTTCCTACTTCTTGATACAATGGATGATTTTTAATTGTATCTTGGCTTTGCATCTATTATATTAGGACACTCTGGTCCTATTTAAATCTTCTGTTTTAACGTGCATTCAGCCCGTTTGAATTTAGCACACAAGTTCTAACCTACTTTTTAATACTGTGATTCCAATGATAATTTAGTTTTGAAAACTTTGTGGTGCTATTTTGGTATGCCTGGTGCCACTGAGACTTCCACTGAAGCTGGTATTACCTGCTATGGTAAGAGCACTTCCTTAGCTCGGGTCACCTGTTTTCTCTAGGTAGGAGAAGAGGGTTTTTAGTATACAAGCAACAGCTCTTCCCTGGGTCAAGCCATTCTCCCTGCAGGTGCCACCAAGATATCTGGTTTCTCCCAAAAGAGGAAGAGAATCCCTCACCTGTGCAGATTAGAACTTATTAGGTTGGGCCTCTTATAAATTATGTTTTTAAAGATAATTAGATTCTTAAACAGTAAGGAAAACAATTCTTTTGGAGTTTCATAAGACCATAAATTTTTACAAAAATATTACTGTTTCTAGTGTGGTTTCCTTGAGACTGACAGAAAAACACAGAGAGAGACATACTTTATAGCGATTATACTAGCTATTTTATGGAAAAAAATGAGTACTCACTTGAATAAGATTTTGAATTCTTCTCAAATCACTTATTACATCCACCCAGTTGGCTTCTGTTTTAGGAAGTACTGCACTGAAACAGCTGAAAGAAAAACCATAGAGCAAAGCATATTGAAGGAGCTTATTCATCTTGATGAATACTATAAGCAAAAGAGCAATCAATAATTTTTTACTCGGACCAGTGAAAAAAATCATTGTTATCATTGCCTCTGTGCATTCAACAGCCTTGTAGCTGAACATACACAAGGAGCATATAGTACAATTTTGACATTTTATGATAATTTGAGGCTTGACAAACCCAAATTAGAGAAAAGCCTAATTGGAGACAGACTTTAAAATAAACTAGGTCAGTTTACCACAATGACATAGAAACAGTGCCAAACGTGTGGCAATGCTCAATAAATGATTTTATACACACACACACACACACACACACACACACACACAGATATATATGTATATATTTTTTAATTGTACTTTAGGTTCTGGGGTACATGTGCAGAACATGCAGAACTGCTGCATAGGTACACACATGGCAATGTGGTTTGCTGCATCCAACCCCCCGTCACCTATATCTGGCATTTCTCCACATGTTATCCCTCCCCAAACTCCCCATCCCCAGCTGTCCCTCCCCTAGTCCCCCCACAATAGACCCCAGTGTGTGATGCTCCCCTCCCTGTATCCATGTGTTCTCATTGTTCAACACCCACCTATGAGTGAGAACATGCAGTGTTTGATTTTCTGTTCTTGTGTCAGTTTTTACTGAGAATGATGGTTTCCAGATTCATCCATGCCCTACAAAGGACACAAACTCATCACATTTTATGGCTGCAGAGTATTCCATGGTGTATATGTGCCACATTTTCTTTGTCCAGTCTATTGTTGGTGTGCATTTGAATGAATTACTAGTTTCCTTTAGGTAGAGATTTTATCAGACTTTTAAGTCTAATAAATAGGTAAAATTCTTAAAATAAGTAATCATTATTTTCATATAATGATTTTGACAGGAAATTATTTTTTGCAATATATTAAACATGCCTCTTTCATGTTGCTCACACTCTTACTTTGCTTGCAGTAGCTTTCTCCATAAACAATACAGAATCAGCCCAGTGTAGGCTGAATAATCATGCATACTTAGTCACTTTCATTAAGAATCTAACTCAGAACCACACAACTTCATGGAAACCAAACAACTGGCTCTTGAATGTTGACTGGATAAACAGCGAAATGAAGGCAGAAATAAAGATGTTCTTTGAAACCAATGAGAACAAAGACACAACATACCAAAATCTCTGGGACGCATTTAAAGCAGTGTTTAGAGGGAAATTTATAGCAATAAATGCCCCCACATGAGAAACCAGGAAAGATCTAAAATTGACACTCTATCATCAAAATTGAAAGAGCTAGAGGAGCAAGATAAAAAAATACTCAAAAGCTAGCAGAAGAAAAGAAATAACTAAGTTCAGAGCAGAACTGAAGGAGATAGAGACCAAAAAAACCCTTCAAAAAATCAGTAAATCCAGGAACTGGTTTTTTGAAAAGATCAACAAAATAGATAGACCACTAGCCAGAATAATAAAAAAGAAAAGAGAGAAGAATCAAATAGATGCAATAAAAAACGATACAGGGGATATCACCACTGATCCCACACAAATACAAACCAACATCAGAAATTACTACAAGCAACTCTATGCACATAAACCAGTAAACCTGGAAGAAATGGATAAATTCCTGAACACTTGAATCCTCCCAAGCCTAAACCAGGAAGAAGTTGAAATCCTGAATAGACCAATAACAAGGACTGAAGTTGAGGCAGCGATTAATAGCCTATCAACCAAAAAAAGCCTAGGTCCAGACGGGTTCACACCCAAATTCTACCAGACGTACAAAGGGCAGCTGCTACCACTCCTTCTAAAACTATTCCAAACAATCCAAAAAGAAGGAATCCCATTTTATGAGACCAACATCATCCTGATACCAAAACCTGGCAGAGACTCAACAAAAAAAGAAACTTCAGGCCAATATCCATGATGAACATAGATGCAAAAATCTTCAATAAAATACTGATAAACTGACTGCAACAGCACATCAAAAAGCTTATCCATCATGATCAAGTAGGCTTCATCGCAGGAATGCAAGGCTGGTTCAACATATGCAAGTCTATAAACATAATCCACCACATAAACAGACCCAAAACCAAAAATCACATGATTATCTCAATAGAGGCAGAGAAGGCCTTCGACAAAATTCAAAAACCCTTTATGCTAAAAACTCTCAATAAACTAGGTATCCACAGAATGTATCTCAACATAATAAAAGCTATATACAACAAACCCACAGCAAATATCATACTGAATGGGCAAAAACTGGAAGCATTCCCCTTGAAATCAGGCACTAAACAAGGATGCCCTGCCTCACCACTCCTATTCAACATAGTATTGGAAGTTCTAGCCAGAGCAATCAGGCAAGAAAAAGAAATAAAGGGTATTCAATTAAGAAAGGAGGAAGTCAAGTTGTTTCTATTTGTAGATGACATGATTGTATATTTACAAGACCACATCATCTCAGCCCAAAATCTCTATAAACTGATAAGCAACTTCAGCAAAGTCTCAAGATACAAAATTAATGTGCAGAAATCACAAGCATTCCTACACACCAATAACAGACTTAAAGAGAACCAAATCAAGAACAAACTGCCATTCACAATTGCTACAAAGAGAATAAAATACCTGGGAATACAACTAACAAAGGATGTGAAGGACCTCTTCATGGAGAATTACAAACCACTGCTCAAGGAAATAAGAGAGAACAAAAACAGATGGAAAAACATTCTGTTCTCATGGTTAGAAAGAATCAGTATTGTGAAAATGGCCATATTGTCCAAAGTAATTTATAGAGTCAATACTATCCCCATCAAGCTACCTATGACCCTCTTCACAGAACTGGAAAAAACCACCTTAAACTTCATATGGAACCAAAAGAGAGCCCTCCTAGCCAAGACAATTCTAAGCAAAAAGAACAAAGCTGGAGGCATCAAGCTACCTGACTTCAAACTATATTACAAGGCTACAGTAATCAAAACAGCATGGTACTGGTACCAAAACAGAGATATAGACCAATGGAACAGAACAGAGGCCTTGAAAGCAATGCCACACATCTACAACCATTTGATCTTTGACAAACCTGACAAAAACAAGCAATGGGGAAAGGATTCCCTGTGTAATAAATGGTGTTGGGAAAACTGGCTAGTCATGTGCAGAAAGCAGAAACTGGACCCTTTCCTGAAACCTTACACTAAAATTAACTCCAGATTGATTAAAGACTTAAACATAAGACCTAATACCATAAAAACCCTAGAAGAAAATCTAGGCAAAACCATTCAGGACATAGGCACAGGCAAGAACTTCATGACTAAAACACCAAAAGCACTGGCAACAAAAGCCAAAATAGACAAATGGGATCTAATTAAACTCCAGAGCTTCTGCACAGCAAAAGAAACAATCATTAGCATGAACCAGCAACCAATAGATTGGGAAAAAAAAATTTGCAATCTCCTCATCTGACAAAGGGCTAATATCCAGAATCTACAAAGAACTAAAACAGATTTGCAAGAAAAAACAAACAAACAAACCTATTCAAAAGTGGGTGAAGGACATGAACAGACACTTTTCAAAAGAAGCCATATATGAGGCCAATAAACGTATGAAAAAGTGCTCAACATCACTGGTCATTAGAGAAATGGAAATCAAAACCACATTGAGATACCATCTCATGCCAGTTAGAATGGCAATCATTAAAAAATCTGGAGACAATAGATACTGGAGAGGATGTGGAGAAATAGGAACACTTTTACACTGCTGGTGGGAGTGTAAATTAGTTCAACCATTGTGGAAGACAGTGTGGTGATACTTCATGGACCTAGAAATAGAAATTCAATTTGACCCAGCAATCCCATTACTGGGTATATATCCAAAGGATTATAAATTGTTCCATTATAAAGACACATTAACATGTATGTTCATCACGGCACTGTTTACAATAGCAAAGACCTGGTACCAACCCAAATGCCTATCAATGATGGACTGGACAAGGAAAATGTGGCACATATACACCATAGGATACTATTCAGCCATAAAAAATGGTGAGTTTGTGTCCTTTGTAGGGACACAGATGAAGCTGGAAACCATCATTCTCAGCAAACTGACACAAGAACAGAAAATTGAACACCACATGTTCTCACTCATAGGTGGGCATTGAACAATGAGAACACATGGACACAGGAAGGTGAGCATCACACACTCAGGTCTATTGGGGGTCCTAGGGGAGGGACAGCAGGAAGTAGGAAGGCTGAGGAGGGATAACATGGGGAGAAATACCAGATATAGGTGACAGGGGGATGGCGGCAGCAAAACACATTGCCATGTATGTACCTATGCAATAATCCTGCATGTTCTGCACATGTACCCCAGAACCTAAAGTGCAAAATATGTATTTAAAAAAATAAAAAATGAATAAAATTTATATCCAGGCAAAATACACTTACTCTGACCAAGTAACATTGGAATGATTCTTAGAGCTTGAGGAAAAATAATCACTCACTTCCTGATGGACCTTACACAGAAGCATGATAGTCAAACTAATCTGTCTTATGATGAAGAATTACCTGCACAAATCTATGGTTCCCAATACCATGAAGGCATTAGTAGAGTAAAACTGAACTGAGAGTCAGATTATGTAACTATAGGTTAGGTGCTTTGGGCCAACTGGGTATATTAGCTGCATCTAAGAGAGAAGAAAAAAGTTAATAGTCATGGAAACATATGAATTTTATTAGAAGGAGAAAACAAAAGAAAGAAATGTTTTAAACTGAACTAGGATAAGGATTAAGGGATAGGAGGAGTCAGTGTCAGAGACAGATAAAAAAGTAACATAGGGCTGGGTGTGGTGGCTCATGCCTGTAATCCTGGTACTTTGGGAGGCTGAGGCGGGTGGATCACGAAGTCAAGAGATCGAGACCATCCTGGTCAACATGGTGAAACCCCATCTCTACTAAAAATACAAAAAATCAGCTCGGCATGGTGGCACGTGCCTATAATCCCAGCTACTCAGGAGGCTGAGGCAGGAAAATTGCCTGAACCCAGGAGGCGGAGGTTGCGGTGAGCCGAGATCGCGCCATTGCACTCCAGCCTGGGTAACAAGAGCCAAACTCCGTCTCAAAAAAAAAAAAAAAAAAGTAACATAAGCAAATTGTAAATATCTACTATTAATTGCCATAGAAAACACATAGTCTATCAGTAAGTGATATACTTCCACATGCAGTTAAATATCACAAGGCCCAATTTATCTGAGGGCTATAATGCTCTTTTGGACAATTACAACAACATAGAACTGCTCAGTTAGGTGTTTACCAAACCTCCTCTGAATCTCTACAGTCTGCCTTCTATTCCCCAGACACTGAGTACCTAGAGATATAAGCAAACTGAACATAAACTACCTTAATGGGTAAGATATCCAAGGACAATCGTCATGATCATAAACATATTATTTATGCCTAAAGATAAAATTACCCCAAAATGAAGACATGAATGCCAGCCTCAGTTATAAAATGACTGTTCAGAAGTAAACACAAGTAGCACTGAATGGAAATA
Organism: Saguinus oedipus; assembly: GCA_031835075.1. Taxonomy (NCBI): domain Eukaryota; kingdom Metazoa; phylum Chordata; class Mammalia; order Primates; family Cebidae; genus Saguinus; species Saguinus oedipus. The sequence goes on along the minus strand of CM063171.1, from coordinate 167,431,729 downwards.
CTTCTCCAATGTGGTTTCTGAAAAACATAATCATAAACAAATGGTTAAAGGTTTTACTTAAAAAGTGAGGTTTAAAATAACATGTCAACATATTTTTAGGTCTAAAGATGTATGTTTGTCATACAAAATTAATCCTCCTTATCAAAAATAATAAAACTAGAATTTCTCTTTTTTTTTTTTGCTTTTTCTCCTACCTCCATCTCTGTCTCTTATGCACAAAATTCTTTAACAGATATTTCTGCAGATGCATGTCAAAGATAATTTAACAAAGTTGACTTATTTGTTCATTTACATATATAGCAATGTCACCACTTAATGTTTTTATATTATCTTTGACATCCTCCTCATCCTTCTGTCTTTTTTAGTAGGCCATAATATCGTATACAGCACAGGTTAATAAGAGGCATTACTAACAGAGATGCGCTAGTTATATTAACTTAATGTAAATATATGAAAACGAATTATTTTTATTTGGTAAAAATTGGATAAAATGGAACCAACTACAGATACTCCATTCTATCTTGAGAGTGACTATATAATATTTTTTCTTGGTGATTTAGGAAAATCATTTATGCTAGAACTCACCAGAGTTTTATACTCTTACTTGCATCTTTTGTGCTGTCAAAGCTTTTATAGTTTCAGAAAGCAGTGTTAACTGCCACCTTAACCACTAAGTGTTCATGCTTCCTTTAGTTTACACTGAAAAAGTGAATGATACCCAGACCCTGCCCTCTAAGACTATGCAATTTAGTGAGTACAAAGACATTTAGAGAATACAGAAGAGTGGGATAAGTGAAATAACACATTTATAATGACAAGAAGGGCCTATCAAGATGATCATACAGTTTTAAAAAGCCTATTTTATTTATTTTCAAAATAAGAACAATCCAAATGTGTACAGACATCTATGACATCCCAAGATCTTTAGAGAATAACCCTGTAATTTATCGCAAAGAATATGAGGTTCAAACAACCTTTTAGAGAAATTTCATATGCTATTTTAATATATTTTTTTCTTACTGAAATTCTCATTACTCAAAACCACGGTAAATCCTTAAGTATTGAAGAAGAGCTGGCTATGGCAAGGAGTTTCCAGCAGCCATCCATCCACGATGCCTCCTATAATACAATCCAGGGTAAATGATGATCCATTAAAAACACAAGTGGACTAGTGAGAAAAAGAAAAGAAGGGAATTAGTATTTATTGAACATCTACTTTTTTTTTTTTTTTTGAGATGGAGTTTCGCTGTTGTTACCCAGACTGGAGTGCAATGGCACAATCTTGGCTCACCACAACCTCTGCCTCCTGGGTTGAAGCAATTCTCCTGCCTCAGCCTCCTGAGTAGCTGGGGTTATAGGCATGCACCACCATGCCCAGGTAATTTTTGTATTTTTAGTAGAGACAGGGTTTCACCATGTTGACCAGGATGGTCTCGATCTGTTGACTTTGTGATCCACCCGCCTCGGACTCCCAAAGTGCTGGGATTATAGGCGTGAGCCACCGCACCCAGCCGAACATCTACCTTTTAACAGGCACTCTATTAGTTACTGAACAGATGCATCACATTTAATCTCTACAATAATCCTATGGAGGAAGGTTAGTAGCATTTGAGTGAGGTGCTCCAGGCCCATAGCAAGTACATGATAGCCAGGATTTGAGACCAGGTTTGTCTGATTACAAAGCCTTTGCAAAACTTTTCTATTATATTATGTTCCTGAATTGAAAAGTTCCAGAGTCATACTAGCAAAAAGTAAAACCAAATACTTAGATTTGTAGAAGCACTGATTGTTAATCTATTTTAAAACAGCAGTAGCCATTTGTACAACTCTGAATATGCATCTTCAGTCTTTTAAAGAAATCATTATTAATCACTTAAGAATTTCATAACCAGGACAATTTTATTTTTCTCACTCAAATCAAGTGAAGAATGTGAAGATTAAACATTTCTAAACTGAAATCCATGAAATTAAAAGCAATTTATAACCAAAAAATACAAAAACACAATTATTTTTGCCGCCTTTTAAAATTGTATGTATGTGTTGACCTCTTTCACAAAAAATCAAAATCTGCCACAACCCATGACATAAATATTCACTGAATTAAGTTCCATAAACTCAAATAATTAAATTATTACACTTATCAGATGTTTCTGAAATATGACAATGGCTGCTTTAAAATATATTATGCGTAACTCATAAAAAGAAAAAGCTAACACTTATTTAGGTATTAAGCAAGATATAAAGTTATATTCAATAGGAATACTTTTTGTCCACAAGAACATATCAAATCTAATCTTCCTGTTACATATGATCTAAATCACTAGTTGATTGGTTTATTTAAAGCAAGCCTTCCTTTTTATTCTTGCTTTATAATTATTCCCCTTTCCTGTATTATCTCAGTGCTTCAGTATTTTATAAAACTTTAGAGTTACCTTCATCATTTCATTTAAAGCCTCTTAAATTTCCTACATCCCTTTTAGTTGTGGTATCCCCAAATCCACATTTTTCAAAAGCAGTAATATTGACTTGGGATTGAGTAATGTTGAGGGTGATATAATTTTTGATTAGGACTTAAAAAGTTACATTTATAAACAATGAGAATTTCACTCCTGGCCTCTCATAGTGAGTCTTTGCAATGTCACAGTGGATTTTCACTACCCTGCTCAACTACACCCTGCTGGTATAAGTAAAAGAAGACTGAGTGCTTAGCCAGAATACTCCACAATACAGTGTGGTTGTCAAACATGCAGGAATGCAACAGAAAATGTCCTCAAAAGCATCTAACCAAATAATGATAATGAAAGCCAGTGTCGCTGAACAGTATTTTACAGCTCTCCTTGTTGCCTGAATCCATTTTCTGCTGCTAGAGTATACCACAGACTTAATTTATAAGGGAACAAGTTCATTTGACTAACTGGAGGCTGGGAAGTACATGAACATGGCATTGACCTCTGCTAAGGGTCACATGAGACAGAGAGAAAATTGAGCCCAAATGACCCTTTTATAAGGAACCCACTCGTGCAATAACCAACTTACTCCTTCTATAGCTGCATTAATCCATTCATGAGGGCTCTGTCTAATGAAAGAGCCCAAGAGGTGCCTAATTACCTGTTAAGTATCCCATTTCTTAACACGGTTGTAATCACAATTAAATGTCAACATGAATTTTGGTGAGACATTCAAACAATAGCATTCTGCCCCTCCCCTCCCCTCTCTGCCAAATTCATGTCCTTCATACAATGCAAAATATATTCATTGCATCCTAGTAGGCTCAAAAGTCACTCTAGTATTAACTCAAAATCCAGAGTCTTATCTAAATCAAATATGGGTGAGACTTCATCCTGAAGGCAAATATTCTGCAACCACCAGCCTGTGAAATCCAAATGAGGTATCTGCTTCCAAAATACAATGTATGAAGGCATGGAATAGACATTCCCATTATAAAATGGGGAAATAGGCAAGAAAAGAGGGATAACTCATTTGAAGCAAGTCCAAAACCCAACAGGAAGAACAATATTAAATCTTAAAGCTGAAGAATAATTTCCTTTCACTCCATATTCTCCATCCTGGGCACACTGGGTTGGGGTTGAACCCCCAAATCCTCAGGCAGCTCAGCTCCCAAAGCTTTCCTAGACTCAGCCTATGCTTCAGCTCTCATGGGTTGGAGTCTCATGCCTGAAGCTTTTCCAGACTGCAGTTGTACATTGTTAACTATAATTCTAGGGTTTCGGTGGCAACCCCATTTCCTTGACTCCACTAGGCACTGCCCTGTTGGGGGCTCTCTGTGGCGGTTCTGCCCCTGGGCAAAGTCTCTGCCTGTGCCCCAAAGAAGTAAGCATCATCTTTTGAAATCAAGATGGATGAAGCCATGCCCCCAGAGCTCTTGCATTCTGTGAGACTGCAGACTTAACACCACATGAATTTCACCAAGCTTACCACCTGTATCTTGTTAAACAGGGGGTCAAGCAGCACCTGGGACCACTTAAGCCACAGTTGGGGTGGCTGAAGAGTGCTGTGCCAGAATGTAGGGAGCCAAGTCCCAAGGCAGCCCTGGGCAGTAAGTTCATGGAGAGCAACCAGGCAGGGTCTGGCACCCAAAACCATTCTACCATCCTAGAACTCTGGGCTGGGACAGCAGGGACAGCCTCAAAGATCTTTCAAATACCTTCAGGGTCTTTCTCCTATTTTCTTGATGAACTGTGCCTTGCTATCCACATTAACCTCTAACAAAAGGTTGCCTGTCCATACATTTAGTACTCTTTCCTGAATATACTTTTCTACCCTTTACATAGCCAGGCTGCAAATCTTCCAAATCTTTCTGTTCGGTTTGTCTTTTAATTATAAATTCCAATTTTAGGTCATTCCTCTCCTTTCACATCTCACTGTATGAAGTTAAAGGCAGCTATGCATCAACTTCAACTTTTGCTGATTAGATATTTCTACTACTAATTTCAAGTGCACTGTTCTTAAGTTCTCCTTCCATAAAGTCCTAGGACGTGGACACAATGCAGCCAAGGTCTTTGCTACTGTATAATAAGGATGATCTCTCCTCTAGTTTCCAATACCTTGTTCTTCATTTTTGTCTGAGATTTTATCAAAATGGCCTTTACTATCCATATTTCTACCAACTTTCTGGTCATGACCATTTAAGTAATCTCAAAGAAGATTCTGACATTTCCTACAGCTGTCTTCTTCTGAGCACTCATCAGAGTGCTCAGAATCACCCTTAATGCTCCGTTCCAGACAATATAGACTTTTTGTAGCCTGCTTCTCTAAATTCTCCCAGCCTCTGTCCATTACCCAGTTCCAATACTACTTCCATACTTTCAGATATTTTAAAAATAATAATAGTTCTACTTCTCAGTATCAATTTTCTGTGTTAATCTGTTTTCTGCTATTATAACAGAATGTCACAGACTCGATAACTTATTAAAAAGAGAAAAAGCGTGGCTCGTGATTCTGGAAGTGGGAATTCCAAGAGCATGGCATTAACATCTGGCAAGAGTCATCCCATGGTTTAAAGACAAAAGATGGAAGCAAGCACTAGAAATGAAGAGAGAATTCTGCCAAACTTATATTTTTATTATCAAGAGCCCACTCCTGCTATAACTACCCACTCTCATGATAAGTAGACGAATCTATTTGAAGACAGGTCCCTCATGACCTAATACCTCTTAACATGAGTTTTGGTGGGGACATTCAAACCACAGCAAACGTCATTTGGCAAAATAACTTAGCATGGATTTTTGGGCTGACAGCAAAGAATCCAGCTTTCCCTAGCAGCTTTCAAAATATTCAGCCTGATACATGCTGCAGTTCTGTGGACCAAAAATTATACTAGACATTCCTGTGTGTGTGTGTGTGTGTGTGTGTGTGTGTGTGTGTAATTCCTGTGTCAAAGAAACCTGAAAAGGTAAAATATTCCTTTTCTCTTTGGGCAGGGTTAGATATTATATATTGAGATATACTATTAATGTAATTAATGATTGTTTTAATTTAAATAAGTGTTGTTTATATAGCACTTTAAGGTTTACAAAATTGTTTCATATAGATTATTAGGTTCAAATCTTAAAAATATGTTTATGTTACCAATAATATCTTTAATTAAAGAGATGGTACTCTTATTTGACAATAAAGAAATTGAGGCTCTGAGAATTTAAGAATTTAAGACTTGCTTCAAGTACACATCATGCATGTAGCCATCAAAATTTTACCTTACAGCCCCAGATGGGCAAGGAGAGGGGGTATGTAAGAAATTTCACAAACTCTGTTGTTGAAAAGTATAGAATACTACCCTGGGAAGTATCTAACTCACATCATAAGAATGGTAAAAGGCTGCTACTCTCTGAGAGTTTAAAAACAGGTTTAAAATTTTTTTTGATATACAATAGAACCACTCCTACAAAATATGTATAAGGGAGAAATGGCTGATAGCAGATTAATTACCTCCTGAAAAGGCAAATATAGCGAGGAAATAAATGTTCCACTTCTGTTTCTGTCACATTTTTGGAGCTCTGTGGAAGCAGTGTTTAAACCCAACATATTAATTATAAATAGTCATGAACTGCCCTCACAACAAGCATCTTTGTCTTTCATTCACCTATGTGCCTAGATTTGGAAATGAAAGAGTAAATCCCAGCCCTGTCATCAAGGAGCTCACAGGGTAGGAACTGTTTGGAATCTTGTGCCTGGGTCACACTGCAGCGTGACTGGTGACTCATGGCAGCATTGAAGCATCTAGCAGGATGGTACTGCCCAGGGAAAATACATCTTGAGGTGAGCAAATTAACAAAGCCAGACAGCTCTATAGTTTTCATTCTGGAGTGAAAACTGTCCCTTAGACTCATAGTCACACAGTTGCCTCTGCTCTAGCTTTTCCATCTGCTTCAAATATTCTTCACTCACACCCTTGCTATTTCACAAGCAGATAATTGCTTGTGAAAATGACTGTAAGCATCTTACATTCTTTGTAGTTCTTCCCAGTGAAGAAAGATGGTCTAACACACTGGATATTTTGTTTCATTCTGTTTATTTACTTGTCTAATCACACATTTAAAATCACACACAAGAATAAAAGACTTACAGGTATTGGTTTATTCGGTTAAATACATCATCCATTCACTCAAACCACTAGAGAAGACAAGCCAAGATTAATAGAATGTAGAGATTATAAGACAGCATTACTTTACTTGATTCATTTAGTAAATACTTACTGAACATTTACTATGAGCTAGGCATTTTTTACGAACTTAGAATACATCAATGATGGCAGGACACGATCTTGATTTCAGGAAGACAGACCATATAGAAAATGCACAAATACATTATTATAATTTTATATTTTATTAGAGAGTGACAAATTATATAGGGAAAAGGAAAAAAGGTAAGAAGGTGGGGTTACAGTTTTTGGGTAGTCAGGGTAAAGACAGCAAGGGCGTGAGCCCCGATGGTGTCTGAGTGAAGAATAGTTGAAGCAGAGGGAGTAGCTAGGGCCAAGGCAACCGTGTGGCTATGAGCCTAAGGGGCAGAAAAGAAGCCAGAGGAGTGAGCAAAAGAGAGAGCAGTCTAAGATGAGGTCAGAAAAGGTGGAAGAGGGGAGGAATCTGCTTGGGTTGTTTCAGCCACTGTAATGAGCTGAAACAAGAGACCACTGCCATATTTTAAGCAGATAAATGACATAATCTGAATGACGTTTTAAAGAATTCCTTTGTCTCCTGTGCTAAGGACAGACAGTAGGGTAGGGCTAGGATGAAAGGAGGGAGTCCTGTTAGGAAAGGCGACAGTAATCCCGGTGAGAGGTGATACAGACTGTAATAAAGGGGTAGCAGTGGCGATAGAGACATGCAGTTAGAGTATGGAAACATTTTTTTATGACAGGACTAATAGAATTTCCTGAGAGATTGAAGGGTACAGGAGGAAACAAGAGATTGAGAATGACTGGGTCTTTTGCTCTGAACACCTGAGAAGACAGAGCTGCCATCAACTGAAACAAGCAAGCCTTGGGCAGAGCTGACACATTGAGGAGAGGGGACAGGTCAGGAGTTTCAGTTCTAGACATGCTGAGTTGGAAAGGCTCATGAGAGATGCACATGGAAATGTCAAATATGCAGTTGGATACATAAATCTTGAGTTCAAGAATGTGTCCAAACTGGAAACAGATATGTGTCTCATGAGAGTGCTCATGAAGGAGTGGTGTAGGTAGAAAAAACGACCGAAGACTGAGCCTGGGATACATCAGTATTAATTAGGTCAAAGATTAAAAAAGACCAAGAAAGAAAAATCAAAAGGAATGACCAGTGAAGAAGGGGACAATGAAGAGTATGATATTCTAGAAGTTAATCAAGGAAGGTATATCTAGCAAAAGGAAATGATGGACACATCAAATGCACTGACAGGCCAAGCAAAACACAGTTTCAGTATTGACCAGTGGGCTTGGCAACCCAGAGGTCATGGGTGACTGAGACAAGAGCATTTTTAGGGGTATGATGGAAGGGGAAGCCTGCCTGAGATGGTTGACAAGAAAGTGGCCAGAAAGATTTGTAAACTGCTAGTGCAGGGAATGTTTTTAAGAATCCTGCTCCAAAAGGGAGGAAGGAAACGGGGTGGTAGCAGGTGGTAGCAGGTGGTGGAAATAACAATATGTTTGCATGCTAATGGGACTGACTTATTAGAGAGGGGGAATTGAGGATGTTGGAGGGGGTGGGAAGTGCCAAAGCCTTGTTCTCTAATAAGCAAATGAGGGTGAGGATGTTAGCTCGCCTACAAGTAGGGATGAGGGGTGAGTTATCTACTGTCACAGCAAGGAATGCTGAATTATAAGCGGGCAGGGCTGGCAGGTAGGTGTAATTTCTCTACTATTACTTCCATTTTGTCAGAAAATTAAGATAAAATGTCAAGGGCAGAAAGTGAGGACTGGAGGAGGATGGGGACAGGAGGAGGATGAGAGGGAAAAAGATACACAGAATAGCTATTTAGGTAACTAGGAGAATAGTACGGGAGCCTGGCCTATTGAAGGATCAATGTTGTGAATGGTTGTAGAGTAAGACTAGTCATTATGGTCGTATGCGTTTTCTCTAGCCACAGTAAGCTGAGAGGGAAAGAAAGCCTGGAATACGTAGAGAACTGATTTTAAACCTGTTGTGTGTATACCAAGCAAGTACAAGCAAGAAAGGGGCAAGGGATTTTGGATTATATGTAAGGAAGCAATTTGAAGATTTGTCCAGGAAATTTAACTTCATTTCTTTATTATAGGACTTCATAAAGGCAGTGTTAATTAAATCATACCTTGAAGGTCGGATATATTTTAGGCATGAGTGAAAGGAGAAAAACAACATTGAGGCAAAAGGCAGAACCCAAGCAAGGTCATATGCAAACAAGTATAGCGTGTTTTCGATGACCGTGAACCATTTTCCCAACAGCGCGAAAGTAGTGGTCACTAAGTCTCCACAAAAGAGTCACCATTGTTTAAAGCAGCAATTGGTTAACACTTTCATAAGGCCAGAGAATGTTTCATGCTTTGCAAGTCTTGAGGACTTTGTTGCCAATGATTAACTCATCCACTCTAGTGTAAGAGCAGCTATAGACAACATATAAACAAATGGATATGGCTTTGTTCCAATACAACTTTATAAAAATAGATGATTGACAGATTTGACTCACCAACCACATGCTTTGATAAGTAAGTAGTTGGTTTTGATAAACAGTTGCCAACTCTTGACCCCTATAGATCTCTTAATCAGTCCTAATTTAAGTACAACTGAGAAAGTGATATATTTAAATGTCTCCAATCTTCCTATCATTAATTGTACTAAGACATTTTCAGTAATTGCTTCCAAGCTGCCTTTGTTTTTTGAGAGGGAGTCTCCCTCTGTTGCTCAGCAGGCTGGAAGTCAGTGGCACGATCTCGGCTCACTTTCCTGCCTTAGCCTCTGTAGTAGCAGGGATTACAGGCGCCTGCCACCACGCCTGGCTAATTTTTGTACTTTTAGTAGAGATGGGGTTTCACCATATTGGCCAGGCTGGTCTCGAACTCCTGATCTCAGGTGATCTGTTCCCCTCAGCCTCCCAAAGTGCTGGGATTTACAGGTGTGAGCCACTGCACCCAGCCTCAAGCTGTTTTAAATTGATACCAATATGGGATTTTCAAATAAGAGATTTCCTCAAACATAATCTGTGTTTAATATCAAGGCTAAATAAATCCCAAAACAAACTATAATAACTTGGGTTAATATCATGATTTTAAAAAATTCATTCATACAAATATAAGACCTGAAGTTGTTATCAATTCTTTTACAAGGCTATCCAATATGCTTATAGGGCCTATAAATTTCAGTTTGTCAAAACAACAAAAATAAATGAATAGGTAACTACTTCATACAAAGGTATATACATATATATATATTTTCATGAAACACCTTTTAGTTCTTTGGAATGCTTAAAATAAGATAAATTCTTTAATTATGTTGAAATGTTTTCAAAGCAAATAATAATCTATATAAATATTCTTTGAACTGCCAGGGACAGAGGTAGCCAAAAGATTTGGATATCTTAGTTTCAATCACTACCAAAAAGCATTAAGTAAACAGACAGTATTTAAATATAGAAACACTATATTTAAACAATATATTTATATATAGAAAAATGCAATATAAATACAGAAACACCTCAGGTAGTTTATTATTTAAGGCAAATAACGGATATTCATTTACGTAGCTGGAGGGTATAGATGGTAGATTATCACTCTCTGATCATTGCTATCTTCTGTAGCAATATGTTCATGCACTTTTTTATTGTCATTTGGTGCAAATGTTTTTGAATATGTCTGTATAAATGTTTTTGAAATATCCTAGCTAGTATAATTCTCTAGCTAGTGTAATGATGGACAGCTTCCTCAGGGCAGCAAAGATATTTAACCCACTGTCCAGAAATAATCAATGATATCTGTTCCTCCTGTCAATTTCCAAAAGCACTTCATTCAAGACACTAAAGGTGAAGAAATTATCCCAAGCTATAGTACAAAAGAATGAGAATTTGGAAATTATGAGATAGACAGGTCTAGAAATTCCAACAGAGTATCCAAAAGGAGTTCCATAAACAGACAGCAAAGAGACAACAGAGAGAATAAAATAATGAAAACAGGCATAAAAGAAAAGTTTGCAGAGCTGAAGCAGAACACAAGCTTTCACACTGAAGGGCCATAAAGTGATAATTGAAAAACATAGCAATTTTAAATTGAATTTCCTAATTCCAGGAAAATGAACACATGGTAACAGAAAGTTATTTAAGTCAAAAATCAGAATGAATCTGATCATGGTACTTACAAGACAAGAGATTCTTGAAGGTTCTAAGGGAGAATGAGTTTGAACATAGAAAGCTGTTAGTATTTGATAAAGAGGACCAAAACATTCTTTAACAACACATCTTAGAAAATATAAGACCACAGAATGTCCATGAAATAATTATGTAAAAAATTCGTTTCAGCTAAATTAAAAAATTATCCAAAAAATATATGGGACATAAAAAAGAATGCAACACAAAATAGTAACATTTATTCTTGAGTCTAAATAACTAATGACAATTTATTACATTTTTTTACATCATTCATTTTCCAAAAATGTGAAATTCTTGTGGTCAGAAACCTTATTTATCTTATTCATTACTATACCTCCAACACCTATAAGCATTCTAAGCATATAATAAGCACATATGACATATTCATTGGATTTGATTTTTAATTTGTTTATATTATAGATTGTCCCCATGCTCACAAGTATCAGCATCGTAGCTGCACTAGCTTCCCCAACCAGCAGGTGGCCCAGCCAGTCACTGTAATAAATACTATCTTAAATAGCACAGTAACTTTACCACACACTTCATCTTTCTGCTACATTCATCTTGCCAGTTTCAAGTTCCAAACTGTTAAGTATTTCTGGAAAAACCATGCCATTGTAATTTCATGAGATGTAACTTGTAATGGGCTTTCTCTATGTCTTGTTAATTATTTCTTGCTCTCTCTGACATTGCGTAGGATACTTTTAAATCAACTTTATTGAGATACAATTTCCAGATAATAAAATATACACTTGTTTTAAACATACAGTATGCCGTTCTGATGACAATATACACTCATTAAATCACTACCACAGCCATGATACAGAAAATATTTATAATTACCAAAAAGTTCTTCAGTCACTCTATCAACAGTTGCAATGTTAGGCAACTACTGATTTAGCCATGTACTTTTCCAAGTAGCAATGTGCAGGGAAAATCATGGATAGTCTCCATGGGGAAAATGGTCTAGGAAAAGGAAGAAGAGGAAGTAAACTTATGCTATGATGATTGTTTTATTTGTGAAATTTGAAATAGACTTATGCTAATTAATTGCAAAAAGTCAAGAGAAAATTTAACTATGAAAAAAACCCCAGTCAGACATGTATAATTTCCAAACTAAACTAAAATAAAATGAGCAAAAAAAACTGAAGGAATGTAACAGAAGGTGGTGGTAGTAGTAGAGGTAGTGGAGATGGGCAGAAAGAGAGAAGAAAAAAAAGAAAGTAAAAATATACATAAAAAGCAATGTGACAGTAGTAAGTCTAAGCATGCCAGTAATTATTCACGTGCATAAGCAAATATGTGAATAACTATGTATTTGCTTACTAAAAGACGGACACTAAGATTAGTTTAAAAAGTAGGCACAGAGATAAATTTTAAAATATGAGTTTGTAAGAAATGAAACAAAAATAAAACAATACAAAATGCTTGAAAATTACAGAAAAAAGTATATCAAGTAAATGTGACTCTAGTAATAATACGGAAAAAGTATAATTAAAGTGAGAAGTATTAAACAATGTAATGGATAATACACATGGATAGAAGTTAAAACTCTTTAAGAATGCCCATTAACACTGACTCTTGAACACTTCCCACCCTTAAGACCTAAGATGATACAGCTCAATGGTTTCTTGAAATCAGACCCACTAATAGAGTGCATCCTGCTCCAGGGGCCAATAGAAACTAACTGTCTCCAACCCTGGAGACCTGCTGTCATTCCACATTAACAGTGGACTGAATTTTTAAAGATGTGTTACATGTATACCTTAGAATACTATGCAGTCATAAAAAGAAGGAAATCATATTCTTTGTAGCAACAAGGATGCAGCTTGAAGCCATTATCCTAGGCAAAATAATGGAGGAATGGAAAACCAAATACTGCATCTTCTCTCTTATAAGTGGGGCTAAATAGACACTGGGCACTCAGTTACTGGGGGTGGGAAGGGTGGGAGGAAAAAAAGGGTTGAAAAACTACCCATTGATTACTGTGCTCACTACCTGGGTGATGGCATCATTCATATATCAAACTTCAGCAACACACAATTTACCCATGTAACCAACCTGCACGTATACCCCTGAACCTAAAATAAATAAATAAAACTCTCTGAGAAGATATAATAGTTATGAACATGTCTGTACCTAACAGTATAGCTTCAAATTATACAGAGAAAAATGAATAGAAAAAAATAAGTTATAAAAGATTTAAACATAGTTTTCAGAAATTTAAACATACAAAAAATCAGCAAGAGCAGCCAGCCAGTAAACCAGCTCAAAAAAAAAAAAAAAAAATTGTTTCTTTGTAGCATTTGCCAAATTTTGTTGTATAAAAACCTCACTATACTGCCTTCAAAATACCAATGGATTAAAAGCTGGCTCATAAAATTCCTGTTTAACCATTGGCTCTAATGAGCAAATTAGAGCTGGCTTCAGCAAACCAATGCCTATAGCAAATTTTTAAAACACAATGATCAACCTTTTTATGTAGTATATCTGTACATTTGATTAAATAGATTAGATACTTGACATCCTATGCTACAGCGATAGCACATTAAAAATAAACATGTGGCATATTCATAAAAGGTTGTCTATGACCTAGACCTAAAGTGTTTATGTCCTAGACCTAAAATAAAGTCTCAACCATTACAGAAACCGTAATTCATGCTTGCTACATTATATGATCACAAATCTAAAAAATTAATATTGAACCATTAAATTGAATAATATTGAATAATATAAATTTCAATGGTATTGAATTACAAATTAATAACAAAAGATAGCAAATAAAAAATTCTGTCCACTTATAAATAAGAAATTATCATTTAGGCCGGGCGCGGTGGCTCACGCCTGTAATCCCAGCACTTTAGGAGGCCGAGGTGGGTGGATCATGAGGTCAAGAGATCGACACCATCCTGGTCAACATGGTGAAACCCCGTCTCTACTAAAAAAAATATAAAAAATTAGCTGGGCATGGTGGCGCGTGCCTGTAATCCCAGCTACTCAGGAGGCTGAGGCAGGAGAATTGCCTGAACCCAGGAGGCGGAGGTTGCGGTGAGCTGAGATCGCGCCATTGCACTCCAGACTGGGTAAGAAGAGCGAAACTCCGTCTCAAAAAAAAAAAAAAAAAAAAAAAAAAAAAAAAAAAAGAAATTATCATTTAAAGTAATCCTGAATAAAAGAGGAAATCAATATGAAAACTGCATTTAATTAAAATACCTGTCCAGGTGAAGTCAGTAAGATGACTGGCTATACTTACCTGGTGCTTGTTCCCCCAGCTAAAACAGATCAAAACAATGAGTATCCATCAATCATTTGACTGCAGTGACTGAGGAAGTGTCTTGCAGAGCACCACCAAAGTGGCAACATCCCTGTGAAGCATGGAAGCCAGAATAGCACCATAGAGAAGAGAACAAGTAATCCTCTTCTGCCACATGTCTCCTTCACCTTCACCAGAATTAGCTCAAAGGCAGGAAAACTTCTTCTTATGGGGTAAAGATAAGCTGGAAATCCCCAACAGTCCCAATTGTCATCACACATGCCAGAAATCCTTGCTACAGGAGAGTCTCCTGATCCTTACAGGTTTTGAATCCAGTTTGGAGATTAGCCAGAAATTTGCACAGCTACACTGCCTTAAAATAGGAACCTACCTTGAACACCTCCCACCCTTAAGACCTAAGATGATATAGCTCAATGGTTTCTTGAAACCAGATCCACTATTAGGGGTCAGTAGCAACTGACTGTCTCCATCCCTGAGGCCCTGCTCTCATTCCACTATGTTCACATGAATGCCTGTAAGACCACAACCTCAGCTACCTGGAGCATAGGCATGTCATACTGACCAAGACCCTGGTGTCCAAACTCACATGGCATACCACCATCTCAGGGAACAGGCAGATATGCACAGAAGGGAAGCTTCCGAACAGCCACTAGCCACATCACAAACACGTAACTGTGCTGCACAACCAGAAAGCACACTGAGCATGTATGTGCCTGCACCCAGCCTGGTAAGTGGTCCTGTGGCAAACCACCCCTGAAAGACCACTGCAGAGTTGTCTGGCCTTGGTGCACTTACGGACACTTACATGCAGCCTGACATCCAGTCCTGCAGCAGCTCTGTCTCTTCAACAGACTGCCACAGAGATGCTTGGCATTTCTGTGCTCAGGCATGCCCACCATGGCATCTAGTTTGGTGGAAGCCCTGCCTTCCTAGAAAGAAAGACTTATAGTCACTTTCCTGGCTGCATCTCTGTAAGTTCGAGCCTGGTCCAACAGCCAGCAGAGCAATGGCAATTGACTCTCTGGAGAGGTATCCAGACAGCTTGTCAGCTCTCTGTGCTCACACATGCCCAACCTGAAAACCAACCCAGTGCTCCCACTCCAAGAAAACTATGCTAATACCTCAAAAGCTCTCACAGCATAGACCACTGAAGGAATCCCAGACATCACTGATGAGTATTATAGCCAAAGAAATTGCATAGATATCATACTACCGAGTACACCAAGAACCAAAGCCAATTCACCATACTAAACTTACACCCTAGGATTTATCTACAGAAATGTAGATAAGCTACTCCATAAAATTAGAAGCAACAACTATTCTACTATATTAACAGATATCAATACAGAGACAAAAGAAACATAATAAAAGCAAGAAATCGGGCAGGGCGCAGTGGCTCACGCCTGTAATCCCAGCACTTCGGGAGGCTGAGGCAGGTGGATCACGAGGTCAACAGATCAAGACCATTCTGGTCAACATGGTGAAACCCCATCTCTACTAAAAATACAAAAAAATTTAGCTGGGCCTGGTGGCATGTGCCTGTAATCCCAGCTACTTGGGAGGCTGAGGCAGGAGAATTGCCTGAACCCAGGAGGCAGAGGTTGTGGTGAGCTGAGATTGCACCATTGCACTCCAGCCTGGGTAACAAGAGCAAACCTCCATCTCAAAAAAACAAATTAATTAAAAAATAAAAAAAAATAAAAGCAAGAAAACATGATGCCCCCAAAGGAACACAATAAGTCCTAGTAGAAGATCCGAAGTAAAGTGCTATTTATAAAATGCCTAAAAAGAATTAAAAATTATGATCTTTAAAAAATTCAGTGAGATACAATGGAACACAGACAAACAATAATTAGAATGAGAAATGCCCATTGATGATAGACTGGACTGGGAAAATGTGGCACATATACATGATGGAACATTATGCAGCAATAAAAAATGACGAGTTTATGTCCTTTGTAAGGACATGGATGAATCTGGAGAACATCATTCTCAGCAAACTGACACTAGAACAGAAAAGGAAATACCACATATTCTCACTCATAGGCGGGTGAGAAAAAAGAGAACACATGGACACAGGGAGGGGGGTACTACACACTGGGGTCTATTGGGGGGAATAGGAAAGGGACAGCGGGGGGGATCTGGGGAGGGATAGCCTGGGGAGAAATGCCAAATGTGGGTGAAGGGGAGGAAGGCAGCAAAACACACTGCCATGTGTGTGCCTATGCAACTATCTTGCACGTTCTGCACATGTACCCCAAAACCTAAAATGCAATAAAAAATTAAAAAAAAATGAGAAATTCATAATTTATAAATATAATTTTAAAAGAACCAGATAGAAATCTGGGAGCTGAAGAATTTAATAAATAAAAATTTTAACACCATGGAATATTATGCAGCAATCAAAAATGATGAGTTTGTGTCCTTTGTAAGGACATGGATGAGTCTGGAGAACATCATTCTCAGCAAACTGACACAAGAACAGAAAAAGAAATACCGCATATTCTCACTCATAGGCGGGTGAGAAAAATGAGAACACATGGACACAGGGAGGGGGTCTACTACACACTAGGGTCTATTGGGGGGAATGGGGGAGGGACAGCAGGGGGGGCTGGGGAGGGATAGCCTGGGGATAAATGCCAAGTGTGGGTGAAGGGGAGGAAGGCAGCAAAACACACTGCCATGTGTGTACCTATGCAACTATCTTGCACGTTCTGCACATGTACCCCAAAACCTATAATGCAATAAAAATTTAAAAAATTAAGAAAATAAAATAAAAAAAAATAAATAAAAAGTATTTCACAAAAAGTAAAAAGAAATAAAAATTAAAAAATAAAAATAAATAAATAAATAAAAGATTTAAAAATCAAGTGAAGTTTTCAACAATAGACTACATCTTTCATGAAATAATTTCTAAACTAGCAAACAGGTCTTTGAAATAGTCAGAGAAAAAACACAGAAATAAGAATAAAATAGAATAAAGAAAGTCTGTGGGATATATAGGATACAATTAGGCAAACAAATATTCATGTTATAGGAATGCCAGAGGGAGAAGAGATTTTTTTTGAATGGCATAGGAAACTTATTTAATAAAATAACAGCTTTAAGTTTTCCAAGTATTAAGAGAGATATAAACACCCAGATTCAGAAAACTGAAAAATCCATTATTAAATTGAACCCCAAGAAATGTTTTCTGAGGCACATTATAATCAAAAGTCAAAGACAATAAAAGAATTCTAAAAGCTGTAAGACAAATGTGCCCACTCACATACAAAAGCATCTCTATTAGATTATCAGATTTTTCAGCGGAAAACTTGCAGGCTAGAAAAGAATGGTATGATATACTCAAAGTGCTGAATATAAAAAAAAAAAGGTCAGCCAAGAATACTATATTCAGGAAAATGAAGACATTCCCAGACAAAAAACACTGACGTAATTTATCATTACTCACCTGGTCTCACAAGAAATGCTTAAAGGAGTGCTACATTGGAAATGGAAGGATGATCATTACTATAATAATCAAACTCAGAAGTATAGGTAAATTCATAAAATATACATTTAAAACTCACCAGTATAGGTAAATTCATAAATCAAACTCAGAATATCCTAGCACTCTAATGTATAAATCTTCTGATCCTCTAGTATGAAGGTTTAAAGTCAAAATGGCCAACAAATTTACAACAGCTACATAATGAGTAAAGAAGCAAATTAAGGAAACATATATAAATAGTGAAGAAAAGAGAAGACATCTGGAGTATTTTTATGAGACTAAAATTAAGTTACTATCACATTTACGTAAACTATAAGACTCTTTATTCTCATGATAACCACAAAGATATTATAACACATATACAAACAAGAAGTTTAAATAAATTATAAGACTCTATTCTCATGATAACCACAAAGGAAGTTATTATAACACATATACAAACAAGTAGGAGAAAAGAAACCAAGCTTAGTACCACAGAAAACCATCAAACCAGAGAGATAAACAATAAGAGAGGAAGGAAGAATACAGAGCAGCTGAATGAATTTTTAAAAAGAATCAACAATATGCTGCCAACAAACATGACACAGACTGAAAGTGGAGGGTTAGAAGAGGATATCCATGCCAACAGAAACAAAAAGTAAGCAGAAATAGCCATACAGATATGATGGCCATACATATCAGATAAAATAGGCTTCAAGCCAAAAACCATTAAAAGAGATAAAGAAAGTCATTCCGTAAAAATAAAAGAGATCAATTCAATAAGAGGATGTAACAATTATGAATATTTATGCACCCAAAGCAAGAGCACACAGATATCTAAAGCAAATATTATTAGACCTAACAGGAGAAATAGAGGGCAATACAATAATAGTAGAGGACTTCAATATACCATTTTCAACAATGAACAGATAATCTACACAAAAATCCTCAGTGAAACATTGGACTTAAATTATACCACAGACCAAATGGCCCTGACAGACATTTATGGAACACTGCATCCCTCCAACAGCTGCAGAGTATGCATTCTTCTCAATTGCATATGAAACATTTTTTTAGGATAGATTACATGTTAGGCCACAAAACAAGTTTTAAAAATTTTAAGAAGATAGAAATCATATCAAGTATCTTTTCTAACTATGAAGCAATTAAACTAGAAATTGACACTAAAATAAAAACTTCAGAAATTTTTTTAAAAAAACATAGAAATTAAACAACTTGTTCTTAAATAACCAATAGGTTAATGAAGAAATTAAAAGTGAAATAAAAAAATTTCCTTCAGAAAAACAAGCATGGAAGCACATCATATCAAAACCTATGGGACATAATGAAAGCAGCTCTGAGAGGGAAGTTTATAATAGTAAATGCCTACACCGAAAAAGAGGAAAGATTTCTAGTAATCAATCCAATGATTCACCTCAAGAAACTAAAATCACAAGAACAAACTAAACCCAAAATTGGTACAAGGAAGGACGAAAACAATAAAATTCAAAACATAAACAAATAGACACTAAAAAATAAATTCATATAAAAACCAAAACAAAGTTTGAAAAGATAAAAATCAACAAATCTTTATGTAAACTAACTAAAAAATAAGAGAGAATTTTCAAATAAAATGAGATGAAAAATGAGACATAACAACTGATAGCACAAAAATACAAAGGATCGTGAGAGACTATTTGAACAGGTATGCATGAAAATAATTGATGACATGGAAGAAATGAATAAATTTCTGGACACATACAACCTACCAAAATTAAAATAGAAAATCTACAAAGAAATAGGAAACCTGAACAGACTTATAATGAGTAAACAAATTAATAATTAATAAAATTATTATTTATTATTATCAGTGATAAAAAGTATTCCATCAAAGAAAAGCCCAGATCCAGAAAGCTTTACTGCTGAATTCCACCAAATATATAAAGAACTAATATTAATTCTCCTCAAGTTATTGAAGAAAATTGAAGATGGGAGAATGCTTTTAAAGTTATTTTACAATGTTTGCATTAATCTGATTCCTAAACCATAAAAGGACACAACAAAATCAGAAAACTATAGATCAATATTGCTGATGAACATAAACAGAAGATTCTTAACAAGACAGTAGCAAACTGAATCCAACTGCATATTCAAAATATCATTTAGTATGATTCAGTGGGATTCATCCCAGAGATGCAAGCATGGTATAACAAGCTAATCAATAAATATGACACAACACATTAACAAGAAGAAAGACAAAATCAATATGATGATATTGGTGGGTGCAGAAAAGCATTTGACAAAATTCAACATTCTTTTTTTTAGGAACTCTCCAAAAATTGGACTTAGAAGGAATGTATCTTAGTAAAGGTCATATATGACAAAACAACAGCCAACATCATACTGAACAGGGAAACACTGAAAGCTGTCCTTCTAAGATGAAAGACAAGACAAAGATGCCTATTCACCATTTCTATTCAACATAGTACTGGAAATCTTCACCCAGAACAATTAGGTCAGATAAATAAAAGGCATACAAATTGGACAGGAGGAAGTCAAATTGTCCTTGTTTGCAGATGACATAACTTTATATATTAAAAACCCTGAAGACTTCACCAAAAAGCTTTTAGAACTAATGATTTCAGTAAAGTTGCAGGATAGAAAATCAACATATAAAAATCACTAGCATTTCTATACACCAATAATGAATTACCTAAATGAAAATCAAAAAGGGATCTTATTTACAGTAGCTACTACACACGCGCGCACACACACACACACACACACACACACACACACAAAAAAAAAACCTAGAAATAAACTTAACCAAAGAAATGAAAAAAACTATAAACCCTTTTTTTCTTTTTTCATGATAGCAGATAGGAGGTAGTATTAGCAAGCCTCTCCCACTTGGAAGGACAGAAATAGTGGCTAGAGATTTACACTGTGATTTTTTTTTATTCTTCCCCAGGAATCACTGTAGGAACTTACCAGGAAAACTGAAAGAATCCACAGAGCTTTTGAAAAAAGTGGCAGGCTGCAGCCTACTCCATATGATAGGCAAAAAATGAAAGTTCCCAGAGTGTGAGGGGGGCAAATGAGAAAGAACTAGAAAAGTGATTCTGGTAATACGACAAAATGAAGTTCTATAACACCCTCAAAAGATCACATTAGCTCCCCAGCAATGGATCCAAACCTAGAAGAAATCTCTGAAATGCCAGATAAAGAATTCAGAAGATTGACTATTCAGTTACTCAAGGAGATACCAGAGAATGTGAAAAGCAACTTAAAGAAATTTAAAAAATAATCCAGAATATGGATGAAAATTTTTCATGAATTCATGAATATGGATTAAAAAAACCAATCAGAACTTCTGGAAATGAAAGACGTGTTTATGGAAGTACAAAATGCAGTAGAATGTTTCCACAATAGACTAGAACAAGCAGAAGAATGAATTTCAGAGTTCAAAGGAAAGGCTTTCAAATTAACCCAATTAAACAAAGACAAAAACAAATTTTTTTCATGAACAAACTTTCCAAGAAATATGGTATTATGTAAAATGGACAAACCTAAGAATAATTAGTGTTCCTGGTGGAGAAGAGAAATCTTAACGTTTGGAAAACTTATGTAAGGAAATAATTGAAGAAAAATTCCCTGGCCTTGTTAAAGATCTAGACATCCAAATATAAGATGCTTTAAAAAATTCTTGGGAAATTCATTGCACAAAGACTATCACCAAGGCACATTGTCATTAATCTATCTAAATAAGTCAAGACAAAGGAAAGAATCTTAAGACTTGCAGGAAAAATGCACCAGGCAACCTATGAATACAAACCTGTAAGACTAACAGCAGGCATCTCATTGGAGCCTTATCATCAAACTTCCTTAAAGAAAATAATTGTCAGCTAAGACATTTTTATCCAGCAAAACTAAGCGTCATAAATGAAGGAGTGGAAAAGTACTTTTCAGACAAACAAATGCTGAGAGAATTTGCTACTACCAAACCAGCACTATGAGAAATCCTAAAAGAAGTTCCAAATCTTAAAATAAAACCTTAATATACACCAAAATAGAACCTCCTTAAAGAATAAATCTCGGCTGGGTGCAGTGGCTCATGCCCATAATCATAGCGCTTTGGGAGGCCAAGGCTGGTGGATCACCTGAGGTTAGGAGTTTGAGACCAGCCTGGCCAACATGGTGAAACCCCATCTCTACTAAAAATACAAAAATTAGCCAGACGTCATTGTGGGCACCAGTAATCCCAGCTACTCAGGGTGAGTAGAAAATCATCTGAACCTGGGAGGCAGAAGTTGCAGTGAGCCAAGACCACACCATTGCACTCCAGCCTGGGCTACAATTGGGAAACTCTGTCTCAAAAAAAAAAGAAAGAAAGAAAGAAAGAAAGAAAGAAAGAAGAAAGAAGAAAGAAAGAAAGAAAGAAAGAAAGAAAGAAAGAAAGAAAGAAAGAAAGAAAGAAAGAAAGAAAGAAAGAAAGAAAGAAATTTCACAAGGTATATGAAGCAATAACACAATAAAAAACAAAGTATCTAGGCAACAACTAACATGATGAATAGAACAGTACTTCACATCTCAATATTAAAGTTGAATGTAAATGGCCTAAATGCTCCACTTAAAAGATACAGAATAGCAGAATGGGTAAAAAGCAACTAAGCAAATATCTGCTATCTTCAAGAGATGCACCTAACACATAAGGACTCAAATAAACTTAAGGGAAAGAAGTGGAAAAAGATACTCCATGCAACTGGAAACAAAACATCAGACAAAAAGACTTTAAAGCAACAAGAGTAAAACAAGACAAAGAAGGACATTATATATTGATAAAAGAATTAGTCCAACAGAAAGATATTACAATCCTGAATTTATATGCACCTACACTGGAGCTCCCAAACTTGTAAAACAATAGCTACTAGACCTAAGAAATGAGATATACAACAACATTATAATAGTGGGGGACTTCAATATTCCACTGACAGCACTAGATAGATCATGAAGATAGAAAGTCAACAAAGAAATAATGGACTGAAACTATACCATAGATTAAATGGACCTAGCAGATATTTACATTCTTCTCATCAGCACATGGAGCATTCTACAAGATAAACCATATGATAAGCCACAAAACAATTCCCAGTAAATTTAAGAAAATCAAATCATATCAAGTATCCTCTCAGACCACAGTAGAATAAAACTGAAAATCAAGTGCAAAAGGAATCCTCAAGACATTATAAATACATGGAAATTAAATAGTCTGCTCTTGAATGATTTTTGGCTTAACAATGAAATAAAGGTGGAAATTTTAAAATCCTTTGAAAGGAATGAAAATAGTGGCACAACTTTTAAAAATCTCTGGGATACAGCAAAAGCTGTGCTAAGAGGAAAGTTAATAGAATTAAATGCCTACATGGAAAAAGTATGAAAAAGCACAAATAACCTAATATTACACCTCAAGGAAATAAAGAGACAAGAACAGACTAAACCCAAACATAGACAAAGAAAAAAATAACAAAGATCAGAGCAGAACTAAATAAAAATGAAACAAAAAATACAAAAGATAAATGAAACGAAAAGCTGGTTCTTTGAAAAAATAAAAAAAAATGGATAGATCATTACCATGATTAAACAAGAAGACAGAAGATCCAGTTAAACTCAATTAGAAATAAAACTAGAGATATTACAACCAATACCACACAAATACAAAAGATAATTCAGGACTACTATGAACACCTTTATGCATACAAACAAGAAAATCTACAGGAAATAGAAAAATTCCTGAAAATATACAACCCTCCTAGATTAAATCAGGAAGATATAGAAACCCTGAGCAGACTAATAACAAGCAACAAGGTTGAATCAGTAATAATAATAAAAAAAGTTGCCAAAAAAAAAAAAAAAGTCCAGCACCAGATGGATTCACAGCTGAATTCTATCAGCCATTCAAGAAGAATTGGTACCAGTCCTACTAAAGGTATTCTAAAAGATAAGGAGGGAATCCACCCTAAATCATTCTATAATGCCAATATCATCCTAATACCAAAACCTGAAAATAACAAAACCAAAAAAGATAACTACAGACCAATATCTGTGATGAACATAGATGCAAAAATCCTTAACAAAATACTAACTAACCAAATTGAACAGCATATCAGAAAGATAATACATCATGATCAAGTGAGTTTCATACCAGTGTTGCAAGGATGATTTAACACATGGAAGTCAATAAATATGATACATCACATAAACATAATTGAAAACAAAAACCATATGATCACCTCATTAGACACAAAAAAGCATTTGATAAAATCCAGCTTCCCTTCATAATTCAAACCCTAAACAAAATAGGCATATAAGGGGGGACTTACTTCAAAGTAATAAAAGCCATATATGGCAAACCCACAGGAAACATAATACTGAATGGGAAAGAGTTGAGAGCATTCCTTGAGAGAACTAGAACAAGGCAAGGATGCTCACTTTCACCATTTCTATTCAACATAGTAGTCAAGTCCTGGCCAGAGCAATCAGAAAAGAGAAAGAAATAAAGGCATCCAAATTGGTAAAGAGGAAATAAAACTGTCATTCAATCCCTTTTATAATAGCTGCATAAAAAAAAAAAGAAGAATATACCTAACTAAGGAGGTGAAGGACCTCTACAAGAAAAACTACAAAACACTGCTGAAAGAAATCATAGATGATACAAATAAGTGGAAACACATCCCATGCCCATGGATGGGTAGAATCAATATTGTGAAAATGACCATACTGCCAAAAGCAATCTACAAATTCAATGCAATTCTCATCAAAATATAATCATCATTCTTCACAGAACTAGAAAAACAATCCTAAAATTCATATGGAACCAAAAAAGAACCTACATAGCGAAAGCAAGACTAAGCAAAAAAGAACAAATCTGGAAACATCACATTATCTGACTTCAAATTATACTTCAAGGACATAGTTAGCAAAACAGCATAGTACTGGTATGAAAATAGAGATATAGAACAATTGAACAAAATAGAGATCCCAGAAATAAAGCCAAATAGTTACAGCCAACTGGTCTTTGTCAAAGTATACAAAAACATAAATTGGGGAAAGAACATCCTGCTCAATAAATAGTGCTGGGAAAACTGGCAAACCATGTACAGAAGGATGAAACTAGATCGTCATCTCTCACCTCATGTAAAAGTTAACTCAGAATGGAACAACGACTTAAATCTAAGAGATTAAGTCATAAAAATTCTAGAAAATAACATTGGGAAAACTCTTCTAAACATTAGCTTAAGCAAAGAATTTATGACTAAGACCCCCAGAGCAAATGCAACAAAAACAAAAATAAGTAAATGGAACCTCATTTAACTAAAAAGCTTCTATACAGCAGAGTAAATGGACAACCCACAAACAGGGAGAAAATATTTGCAAACTATGTATCTGACAAAACACTAATATCCATAATCTACAAGGACCTCAAACAAATCAGCAAGAAAAAATCAAATAATCACATCAAAAAGTGGTTAAAGGACATAAATAAATAATTCTCAAAAGAAGATATACAAATGGCCACATCACTAATCATCAGGGAAATGCAAATTAAAACTACAATGAGATACCACCTTACTCCTGCAAGAATGGTCATAATTAAAAAGTCAAGAAACAATAGATGCTGGCGTGGATGCGGTGAAAAGGGAACACTTTTACACTGCTGGTGGGAATGTAAGCTAGTACAACCACTATGGAAAGCAGTACAGAGACCCCTTAAAGAACTAAGAGTAAAACTACCACTTGATCCAGCAATCTCACTACTGGGTGTCTACCCCAAAAAAAAGAAGTCATTATATGAAAAAGACACACACACACAATGTTTATAGGAGCACAATTAACAGTTGCAAAGATATGGCACCAAACTATATGTTCATTGATCGAGTGGATAAAGAAAATCTCATACATATACACCATGGAATATTACTTATGCATAAAAAGAAATGAAATAATATATTTTGCAGCAATTTGGATGGAGCTGGATACTATTATTTTAAGTGATCTAACTCAGGAATGGAAAATCAAACATTGCCTGTTCTGTCTTGTAAATGGGAGCTAAGCTATGAGGACGTAAAGGCATAAAAATGATATAATCAACTTTGGGGACTCAGGGAGAAAGGTGAGAGATTAAAGACTACATATCAGGTACAGTGTACACTGCTTGGGTAATGGGTGCACTAAAATCTCAGAAATCACCATTAATGAAACTTATCCATATAACCAAAAACCACAGTTGCCCCAAATCTATTGAAATAAAAGTAAAAATTAACAAAATTTCATACACTAAGAGCTATAAACCTTTTCTGAATGAATGTGAAGACATCAAAAAATAGAAAGCTATGCAGGGTTCATAAAGGAGAAGAATTCATATTGTTAAAATAACCATACTACCAAAAGCAATCTACAGATTTAATTGAATATCTATCAAAATACCAATGACATTTTTCACATAAATGAAAAAGAAATTCTAAAATTCATGTGCAACTACTAAACACCTCAAATAGCCAAAGAAATTCAGAGCATAAAGAACAATGTAGGAGGCATCATACTACCTGAAATATGCTAAAAAGTTAGAGTAACCCAAACACAAGGGTGCCAAGAACATATACTGGGTAAAAGACAGACTTTCAATAAATGGCGCTGAAAATTGCATCACCACATGCAGAGAAGTAAGACTAGATTATGTGCAAAGTCAAATCAAAATGAATTAAATACTTAAATGTAAAATCTAAAACTATGAAACTCCTAGAAGAAAATATAGGGGACATGTTTCATGACATTTGGCTTGACAAAGATATTTTTTAAATAACTTCAAAACCAGAGGCAGCAAAAGCAAAAATAGAAAAATGAGATTATATCAAACTAAAAAACTTTTGAACAGCAAAGGAAACAACAGAGTGAAGAGATAACATACAGAATAGGAGAAAATATTAATATTTGTAAACTATCCATCTGACAGGGGTTCATATCCTGAATATATAATGAATTTAAACGATTCAACTTTAAGGAAACAACACAATTGGAAAAATGGGCAAAAGCCTCTAATTATCAAAAAGACAAAAGGAAAAAGTGTTAATGAGGATGTGAAGAGAGGCCACAACTTATGCACTGTTGGTTGGATTGTTAACTAGAACAGCCATTACAGAAAACACTATAGAGGTTTCTCAAATAATTAAAAACAGAACTACCATAGCATCCAGCAACCCAACTAATGGATATACATCTAAAGAAAATGAAATAAATACATCAGATACCTAAAGTCCCATATTTATTGTGGCACTATTTCCAAGACCCCAAATGTGAAAACAACCTACATCTTCAACAACAAAAGAATGGATAAATATAAATGTAGCATATACCCACAATGGAATACTATTCAGTCATAAAAGGAATGAAGTGTTTTCATTTATGAGAACATGTGAAACTGTAGGACATCATATTAAATGAAATAAGCCAGAGACAGAAAGACTAGTGCCACATAATCTCACTCATATGTGGAATCTTAAAATAAAAATGGTATTATAGGAGCAGAGCAAAAGAGAGACTAGGGGAAAGAAGTGTTCAGAAGGACTGGGAGAAGTTGGTTACAGAGTATAAAGTTAAAATTAGATAGGGGTGAAAGGAGGTATGCCATCACCTAAGAACCTGTGACTTAACTGGGAAACCCATTTGAAGCATGTTGAGCGTGGGGAGAACATAAATTGGAATAATTTTAAAAGCTCACTAATGCTACCATATTGAGGAAGTATTTGTGTGGACAAGCATGGGCACAGGGAGACAAATTGGAAGGTGCTACAGTAATCCATAGTAAAGACTAATGGACACAGAGAGAGGTGTATATTCTGATGGTGTAGAATTATCTGATAAATTGGACACTGCATTTGAAATGGAAATCTCAAGAATGGCTCTGAAGGTTTTGGCTTGAGAAACAAAAAGAGCAGGGCTGCCATCTATTAAGATGGGTGAAACTATGGAAGGAGCAGGTTTATGGAAAAAGTCCCCAGGTTTTGAAAGTTTCATGCCTCTTAGATGTCCACTGTTACCAAGACATTGAGAAGGGAGCTGTATTTCAGGATAGAGGGCCAGGCTGGAGATATAAATTTGGAATATACCTGTCTATTGCTGATTTGCAGGGCCTCAAGGCTGGGTAAGATCATCTAGCAAAGGAGGGAGAAGAGAGTCTGAGAATTGAGCCCTGGGCTTCCCCAGTTCTTTCTTCTGCAGGCCTTCCATGATCTTAAATATAAGCATGTACCACCTCCATCGCAACCAGATTCAACAGCACTGCCTCTTTTTTCCTTCATTGAAATTACTTAATAAAGTATCTGACCTGGTTAAGTTCACCGCACTGTCTGCTGTGACCTTACCCCTGCATCAGAGTGCCTGGAGAACTACCATACTTTGAATGGTGAAGCTCACTTTCAATTCATAATCTCTACACTATTTATATGTAATAAAATGTAGCCCAACTATTTCATTACATTTAATAGTCTATTAATTTTCTCAGGTGACTATTGCTCTGCTTCTCTTTTTTTCCTTATGCCAGTATTCTCTCCATGTTTACATGTAGATGATCACTTGCTTATTTCACTTAGAAAACAAGACTCACAAGAGGACGTCCACATCTTCCATTTCCTTGTATCTGTGCCCATCTGCTCTGTTTCCCTTTTACAACCATAGATAAACTGTGCCACTACCTAAGGTAAAACCATTCACTGGTGCAGTAAATACTTGCCTTTTAAAACTTTTTCAACACAATTGTTCCATTAATTGAATCCACTGTCTCTCACATCAATGGTTTTACTGACACTGCTGGATCAGTCATATCAGTAATATCTACATACTATTATTTATCTCCTATAGAAAAACTCTTGACATCACAAATTCCTCCAGCTACTGCCTAAGCTTTCTGTCTTCAGTATAATCAAAATAGTCTATATGTGCCACCTCTTTCCTCTCCTCCTGGAATTTTCTTCCTTCCAGAATAGTGCCTGGAACATAGTATGTGCTTACTAATATTTTTGTTTCAAATGACTAACGAGATTGTCTTATTTATCCAATAAATATAATATGTATCTAAATCATTTAACACTAATTTATTCTTGTTTTCCCACTGTCTAAAAGTATCTTTCATATAAATACCACTCAATGAATATTTACTGTATAAATAAATCATAAATTCATTAATATTTCAAGAAACAATCATGGAAAAATTGGTAATATACCAAATAAGAAATAAGTAAGTGCAAAAAGATCTAGGGACCTATTAATCTTAACTATTCAGTTCTGTTCGGCAGGCATTTACTGAGTATCCCCTGTGTGTCAGACACTATGGTTGCAAGGGTGAATGAACATGGTTCCTGTCCTTTAGGAATTTACAGAAAAACAACACATACTTTTGGAATAGTATTTGATATGATTTGGCTCTGTGTTCCCACCCAAATCACATCTCAAACTGTAATCCCCACATGTCAAGGGAGGGACCCAATGGGTGGTGATTGGACTATGAAGGCAGTTTAGCCCAGGCTGTTATTGGGATAGTGAGGGAGTTCTCATGAGATCTGATGGATTAAAAGTAACAGTTTCTCCTGCACATTCTCTATTGTTGCCTTGTGAAGAAGGTGCCTGCTTCCCCTACACCTTCTTCCATGACTGTAAGTTTCCTGAAGCCTCTCCAGCCGTACAGAACTAGTAAGTTAAACCTCTTTTGTTTATAAATTGCCCAGTCTCAGGTAGTATCTTTATAGAAGTATGAAAATGGACTAATACGGAGAATTGGCAGAGTGGGGTTCTGCTGCAAAGATAATCAGAAAATCAAAAATAATCAGACTTTCAAACTAGGTAATAGGCAGAGGTTGGAACAGTTTGAAGGCTCAGAAGAAGACAGGCAGATGCAAAAAGTATGGAACTTCCTAGAGACTTGTATAATTTTGGTCAAAATGCTGACAGTGATATGGACAATAAAGTCCAGACTGAGGAGGCTTAAATGGAGATGAGGAACTTGTTGGGAACTGAGGTAAAGGTCACTTTTGCTATGCTTTAGCAAAAAAACTGGTAGCATTTTTCCCCTGACCTAAGATCTGTGGAACTTTGAACTGATGGGGTTGATTTAGTGTATCTGGCAGAAGAAATATCCAAACAGCAAAGCATTCAAGAGGTGACGTGGCTTTTCCTGAAACTGGTTGTAAGTGTTCTCAAAGAGATGGTTTGAAATTAAACTTATGTTTAAAGGGGAAACAGAGGATAAACGTTTAGAAAATTTGCAACCTGACCATTTGGTAGAAAAGAAAAACCCACTTACTGTGGAGAAATTCAAGCCTAAATAAATTTGCATAAGTAACAAAGAGCCAAAAGTTATTTGCCAAGACAATGAGGAAATGTCTCTAGGGCATTTCAGAGATCTTCAAGGTAAGGGCTCCCCTTAAAGGCCTGGAGGCCTAGCAAAATAAAAACTGTTTTATTGGCCAGGCCCAGAGCCCAGCTGCTCTGTGCAGCCTCAGGACGTGGTACTCTGTGTTCCAGCCACTCCAGCTCCACCTCAGGCTAAAAGGGGCCAAGGCACAGTTTGGGCCATGCTTCAGAGGGTACAGACTCCAAGCCATGGTGGTTTCCACGTTGTATTTGGCTTGCATGTATGCAGAAGACAAGAATTGAGCTTTGGGAGCCTCTGCATAGATTTCAGAGGATGTATGGAAATGCCTAGATGTCCAGGCAGAAGTCTTCTGCAGGGCAAAATGCCTGTAGAATCTCTGCTGGAGCAGTGTGGAGGGGAATTGAGGGGTTGGAGCCCCTACACAGTACAGTGTTCCCTCGGAGGCACTGCCTAATGGAGCTGTGGGAAGACGGCCACTGTCCTCCAGACCCTAGAAAGGTAGATCCACTGATAGCTTGCACCATGACCCTGGAAAAGCCACAGGCATTCAATGCCAGCTCACGAACGTGGCTAAAGGGATTGTACCCTGCAGACCCACAGGGGTAGAGCTGCCCAAGGCCTTGGGAGCCCAAACCTTGCATCAATGTGCCCTGTATGTGAGACATGGAGTCAAAGGAGATCATTGTGGAGCTTTAAGATTTAATGATTACCCTGTTTGATTTTGGACTTGCATGGAGCCAATGGCCCCTTTGTTTTGTCCAATTACTCCCATTTGGAATGGAAACATTTACCCTGAACTCCCTGAACTCCCATTTTATCTTAGAAATGCCTGAACTCCCATTTTATCTTGGAAATAACTAACCTGTTTTTTGTTTTACAGGCTCATAGGCAGAAGGGAGTTACCTTGTCTCAGATGAGACTTTGAACTTGGACTTTTGGATTAATGCCAGAATGAGTTCAGAGTTTGGGGGACTGTTGGGAAAAGTGATTGGTTTTTAATTGGAAAAGGACATGAGTTTTGGGAGATGCCAGGGGTGGGATGCTATTATTTGCCTCTGTGTCCCCACTGAAATCTCATCTTGAATTGTAATCTCCACATGTTGAGGGAGGGACCTGGTGTGAGGTGATTGGATCATGGGGGTAGTTTCCCCCATGCTGTTCTCATGATAGTGAGGGAGTTCTCGAGAGACACAATGGTTTAAACTTGGCAGTTTGTCCTGTGTGCTCTCTCTCTCCTGCCACTTTGTGAAGAAGATGTCTGTTTCCCCTTCACCGTCTACCATGATTGTGCCACTTTGTGAAGAAGATGTCTGCTTCCCCTTCACCTTCTACCATGATTGTAAGTTTCCTGAAGCCTCCCTAGTCACACAGAGATGCAAGTCAATTAAACCTTTTATGTTTATAAATTACCCAGTCTCTGGTGTATCTTTATAGCAATGGGAAAACAGATTAATACAGTATTATAAGATTTTTAGGTACAAGAAACATCCTAGAGATTATAAAAATAAATCATCTTGAAGAATGACTAAAGGTACTTAATCTAATAAAGAAGAAAAGGGCTTCCCAGGCGGAGGGAAAATGATGAGCAATGGCACAGGGGCATGAAACAACAGGAAGCACATGAGTAGACGCCAAGGAATTCAATTCTATTAGCACAAAAAGTTGGATAAAGGGAGTGATTGCAATATGGAAAATGAAAAAATAGGAGTATGTAACGGAGAGCCTTTATTGACAGGAGAAGTTTCTGTTCATTGTATTCATGAGTGCAATGGCATGATCAAGTTTGTATTTGATGTAGAGCATCTGGACCACTAACCAGAAGGCTTATTTAAAGGAAATAAGGCTTAGGGTAGGAAAGCAAGTCAATTATGATTGTAGCAGTCTGCATAAGAACCTAAACTGAGAAAGTAGCAATAGAAATTGTGAAGAGGAAACTGATTGCAACAATACTTCACAGGAAATTTGTCAGGTCTTACTGGCTATCTGGATATATAGGAAAAGAGAGCAGAAAGAGTCTAGGATAACTAATTGGTTTTATCATTTGGAATGACAGGGCAGTGGAGCCACTAATTGAAACTGTAAACAGGCAGGGCTGATTTGAGGGAAAGATAACTCACTCAGTGTTGGACATGTTAACTTTGGGAGGCCAGCGGAATATCAACAAAAGGGACCAGGCAGACAGATGAATGTGTATATTGGAAGCTCAAGAGATGGCAGAACTAGAGATATAATGCAATGGTCTAAAACCATGAGTTCAGAGATCAAGCCAAGAGAGCACATCAACAGAAAATTGCAGTGAGAAAAGAACAACAATCTTTAACCTTTCTATAGATAATGGCTTCAATGAAAGGCTTCTAATTGCTTCAGGTTGTTCGTCATATCTAACATACAGCAAGCAATTATACCACTGTTGTATGCTCTAATAGCACACTTTCTTGAATATAAGAAGATTTTTTCAATTTGAACATTCCTGGAATTGGATCACATTTTTAAATGATTTCTACCCTCATCCCCAGAGAAGCTATTATTTAACATATTATGCCTCCTGAAAAGTTTGAATATGCTTCAGGTAGTGGTCTGTAAGAATGGGACTCTGATACTGATTTATGTAGACAAGGTATACTGGAAAATGTTTTCATGGTCACTACATGTTGGGGAAGGGGTGATAGGTAAATTGGTCAGAGGGAGGAGAAGGTCACTATGCAGTCACTAACCAGACTTTGATGCTCTGAAGCTAGAACTGTTCCTTCAGAATTGTACCAAGTTGGGAGAATTAGACCAGGGCCTTTGTAAACAACCTTCCCCCACTCCTACCAAAGGTATACGGAATGTAGGCTGCCCTTAGGGAGTGGCTGTGATATTGGACAAAAAGAGTTTGTCCCAGAGAGGACTGTCATCTTGGAAACGAGGAAGCAGCACTCCCAGCAACTTGGATAACAAATTCTTCATTTCTGAAAGGAACTATGGACATAGAATGGAATCCACTACAAATGGTATTTAAGAATAAAATGAATATGGCATTTTTTCTCAATATGATTAGATCTTAACATGATCATGAGGTATTAAACAAATTTGTGCTATCACAACTTATTTCAAATTCACTTTAGTAAAAGGTTGGCTTATTTAGAATCCTGTCGTGTTTGGAATAAAGTAGAGAAACATAATTATTCCTGAAATTAAAAATAAAATAAAATAGGTTTGAAAAAGACATTCACTGCAAAAGTTCTAGGGTTTTAATGAAAAATAATTTGTCAATGAAAGAGTAAAATAATTTGGGTAAGTGTTAATTTACTGAGCACTTAAGTGTAAGAAGAACATTTACTATGGAGTTAGTGGAGTTGAGGCTTAAGAGCTCCTCACCTGCAATTGCCTATAGTGAGGAAGAAATAGCCTCAGACCTGTAGTGGAGGTGTGGAGAGTGGCCCCAGCCTGGTCCTCACCTTCTGCCTTCTAAAAATCATCCTAGGTTTGCAGCAGATGCTGTCAGCAGGCAGGCTGCCAGCATTTCCTTCAAGCTATCTACACTTCAATGATAACCTAACCCCAGTGGACTTCAGGGAGATTTTGGACTTTACCTGTGACCCTAATAATGTAAATGCAAAGCCTTGTGGCTACTATCTCCAAGGATCTTGGCTACTTTCTATTTCCTCCCCTCATCTCTCACAGAAAGACCTGCTCACAAGGATAAAGATGGGGAGTCAAGAGGAGGCTGCCAGGATGGAGCCGCTGCCAAGGCACTGGCCTGTCTGAGACCATGCCAAGTGAGGCCCAAAAGCTGAACTTCTCTGAGGCTTCCTTCCAAACAAGAACTTCCTGGGCAAGAAGCCATGGAGGAAGTAAAAAATGTGGCATTTCCAATAATAAGTTACAAATTAAGTAAATGAATACTTCCGAAACCAGCAACAATAAAAACACAAATAAATTGCAGTCCACGTTGCTAGAGAAAAGAATGAATATTCTGTCTATTCTATTTATAGAACATATTTAAAATCATTATTTGAGAAAGGAAATCCAAGTATATGTACATAAAACTTTATAAGAAATAAAGTATTATAATGAGCCAGGAAGTTATTAGTAACAATAATATTTTTCAAGTGGGTTATTTTTTAGATCTTTGCTGTCTATAGTTTGTGATATTTTTCCCACTCCAGAGAAATACCTTTGAAATGTTCTAATTAACTAATTTTGTATTCAAAGTTTGTGATTCATTTTTTCAAAGAGAGCTGAGACACTGTAAAAGCTTGAGGCCCTACAAACCTGGATTCTCTCCTGCGTATAATGTGTTAGGCACTTTGCCAAGCACTAAATTTGATGCTCGCAATAACCCTATGAGGTAGACACTGTCTTTACCACACTTGACAGATGAGAAAGCTGAGAATGACGAATTAAAAGAACTTGTCAAAGGTGACTCACAGAGGACAGGCAGTGTCAGGATTTGAACATGTGGTCTCACTCTGGGCTCATGCTCTTTACATTCTGGGTGATAATAAAATAGGAAATTTATTATTTTGATGCACCCTTGATATGCTGCCTTTCATTTGTCATTCATTATTTTCTGTGTCCCCCCTCCATTTTTTTCTTTTTGAAATGAAGTCTTGCTCTGTTACCCAGCCTGGAGTGCAATGGCACAATCTCAGCTCACTGCAACCTCCACCTCTGGGGTTCAAGCAATTTTCCTGCCTCAGCATCCCAAGTAGTTAGGATTACAGGTGCCCACCACCAAGCCCGGCTAATTTTTGTAATTTTAGTAGAGATGAAGTTTCACCATGTTGGCCAGGCTGGTCTTGAACTCCTGACCTGTGATCCGCCACCTCAGCCTCCCAAAGTGCTGGGATTACAGGCATGAGCCACCACACCTGGTGTACTGTGCCTCTTTTTGATTAAGGAGATATTCTAGGTTCTGAATAATATCAAACAGGTTTAAGAGAGTTCCTAATCCTCCAAAACATAAAGACTAATGAGGAAACCCAAATGGCTGTAACAATAAGAATAACAAAATACAAAGACATTTTTAGATGTTATGAAGAAATGAAGGAGAAATAATGAGTTAAACATTCTGATTTGCCAAGTGGAAGATTGTGATTAATGGTATATAAACATCTGATAAATCTTCCTTTCATTCATGGAACATTAGGAAGCTAATGTAATAATATTTTAAAGTTTCAACTCAATAGATAAATTTGGGGCTATAAATTTTTAAAGTTTCATTTCAGGATTTACCAATTAACAGATATTTTCTGAGTTCCTGTGATGTCACTGGCATTCTGAAGAGCATTTGGTGATTGAATCAAAAAATAAATTTATATCTGGAAAAAATAGCAGAGATTTTGTAATCTACTTTTTTTTTTTCCACGAGGGAGCAGAGGGCAAAAAAATGCATGGCATACATTCCAAGAGTCATCTCTTTCATGAAGTTTTTCCATAAATGACCACAGTCAGATGTCATTTTACCATTTTCCAGACACAGCTTAGGGTTTGTTGCTCTTTTATGACTCTTGCCTTTAGTTGTGTACCTGTTTTATACATAATTAAAATCATGAGTTTTTAACCTTCTAAAAAAATTATCAGTTACATCTTTAACATCTAAAAACTCTGTACTCTCTCCTCAGAAAAATGCATAAAAGCACATATCCAAACTTTAGATAAAAATCTTCTGAAGTTAAAACACTGATTTCTGTAGAGGGTCTTAGGACCCCAGGTAGAGGCTCTCTCTTTTGGAATACTGACTCCATTAAAGAATTTGTCTGTATATCTCCAATAGTGTGTAACATTGCAATCTACATGATAGAAGCTTAATAAATGTTCATTGATTTGAATTATCCAATTAGTAAGTAGTAGCCAAGAGGAAAAACAAACTGTTTTTTAACTCTCTACTTGTCTTGTCTTACACTGTTTCATGACCTATCTGTTAAAGAAAAAAAAAGTCATAATCACAGTAATCACTGCCATTGTAAGCTCAGTTTTATAGTGGAAATATGGTAAAAATTAAATTACAAACTCATTTTGCTACTTGGTTATGAGTCTACATGCAATAAAAATACATGTTTAGGTGAGGACAGTATCTGTAACATAGAAGACACTCAATGCTTGTTGAGTTATTGTGAATACCTGAAAAAATGAGTAATAAATAATACTGAATAAACACTGTTGTAAATGGAGAAGGCCTTGGAATGGTGGTAATTGAGGTTAGTTTTAAAGAGTGGATAAAGTTTGAATAGAAAGAATAAGGATATTCCAAGCTCATATAGACCCAGCATAAATAATACTACCAAGTATGAGGAAACCTAAGAGGTGCCACTGACTGAAAAGTATTGAAGGAAGTCAAAGGAAATACATGTGGATAGACAGGTCGAAGCCAGATTGCATGAGCCCTTCAAAGCCAAACTGAGGAATCTGATATGCTTTGCTCAGCAATGGGATATCACTTTAGATTCTTAGACAGTGATGCTAACTAACAATTGTACTTGACAGGGATTAGTCAGTAATTAAATGCATAACTGAAGAGAAATAAAAAACATCTGCATATTGTTTTTTAACATCAGCTTGTATAAAAACTCAGACCAGTCATTTACCTATTAGATAAACTAAGAGCCTGATCTGATAAATAACATTTCTACGTGAATAAATTAGTTTATAATTCCTGGTCATCAGTTGTCATTCCTTTAACAGAAGAAGAAGACTACTGAGCACTGAAGAGTGAGAATTTATAGTTGATTACATGCTAAACTTCTGTGTTAATTTTTAGCTATCTGAGTAACAGGCTGCGTCATAATTAGTTGAGGTCATAGCATGAAATCTCCCAGTTTCACCAATACATATCCCCAATAGGAGCTCCTGCCTGCATTGTAGCACTCTTTGTTACTGTTGCTTTCATAAGTGTATTTTTTTGGGAAGAAAACTCTGCTATGTATCAGGTATTCATACTGTTTCTACATTTCAGCCTGTCTACTAGTCATTACCTAGTCTCTCTCCAAATCCATTCACTATACGTTTGGTTTATAAATGCCTTTAGAACTCTTGCTGTAGATAAAAGTAGATGTGAGCAATGCCTTTTGTCCCCAGAACATCTGTTCTGCTCTCTCCCTGACCTAAATCTCTCTTCTGCACCTTTAACATCATGTTCTCCATCTTCAGATAACTGTTATTCTAATAATTAATGTGAAATTACACTTGAGAATGTTTTACCAATACATGGACAAGATAAAAGTGAGCCAAAAGTTATTAAATGACTTGTTCCAAGTTCCCACAGTGCAGTTAGAACAACCAAGAGAAGAAACAGTTTACTATTGTTTATTTCCATGGCCCAGGACTAAATAGCGCTGGAATGCAGTAGCGCAATCTTGGCTCACTGCAACCTCCACCTCCCGCTGCAAGCAATTATCCTACCTCATCCTCCCAAATAGCTGAGACTGCAGGGGCATGCTGCCATGCCTGGCTAATTTTTTGTATTTTAGTAGAGACGGGGTTTCATTGTGTTGCCCAGGCTCGTTTCGAACTCCTGAGCTCAGACAATCCACCCACCTCAGCCTCCCAAAATGATAAGATTATAGGCATGAGCCACTGTGCCTGGCCTATTTTTGTTGTGGTGGTGGTTTGTTTGTTTTTTTGAGACCGTATCACTCTGTCATCAGGATGGAGTGCAGTGGCGTGATCTCGGCTCACTGCAACCTCCGTCTCCCCAGTTCAGGCAATTCTCCTGCTTCAGCTTCCTGAGTAGCTGAGACTACAGGCACACACCACCACATCCAGCTAACTTTTGTATTTGTAGTAGAGACAGAGTTTCACCATGTTGGCCAAAATGGTCTCAATCTCCTGACCTTGTGATTTGCCCACTGTGGCCTCCCAAAGTACTGGAATTACAAGTGTTAGCCACTGCACCTGGCCCCTATTTTTTTTCATTATACCACATTATCTCTCATCTTTCCCCAACTGCCCAGAGAAGGTTCCAGTGTCGGCTTTCCATCGTGTGTGTATGTGTACACATGCACATACATGTGTACATGTGCCACTGAGAGGTCAAAAGAGAAAAAAGTCTCTGTTCTTACTGAGTTGACACATTTTTTAATGTGACTGTATAGATCGCTTATGTGTGTTATGGACACAGAGAGGTAAGTAGTAGCGACTTTCTGACAGATATGTTCTAGCTAGTACTTTAGGCAAAAATTATTTTTTGATCAAAAATAATTATTGTCAAAAGGTTTATGTAACTCTAGGTAAAGTTAATTTTATTTATGAGATTCAATTATCAATATTTCCCAAGGTTACACTCAGCAAATTCACAGTTAGACATAATTAAGTAAAATTTTCCTAGTATTCGAATTTTCTTTCAACAAATACAAATTTCATTTTAAGGAGAAGGAGATATTTGTGCAGAGAACAAAGCTGAATATTGGTGCACTAATCACTTGTATGGGAACTTAATGGCTATACTTTGTTGTTAACTCTAAACAAATATTCAGAAAATTCAGTTTAGAATAAATAACTTTCGAAGGGAGACAAGTACACTACAAGAACAAAACCTTACATTAAGGATCTCTATAGTAGAGTGTACTAGTTCAAAAGTTGCATCTCATGTTTACTCCTAATCAAAAGAATTTAACAATTGTTTAGAAAAATCACTTCTGAGCAGAAATTACTTCAATCTGAGCTATAAGTTTCTGAATTAGAAGTTTACAGTATACAGCCAAAACAAAATAATGATTCTTTGTCTCAGGAACTACAAAATGAGTTATTTAATGTCTGTGATTTATATACAACCAATGGAAAGAATAAGCTTTCTGCACCAATAACCACTTAGTCAAACCAATTAATGATTGGACATGAGCATCTGAAGAGATACTGTGGGTTATTAACTGAAAAGAAATCTTATAATAGGGTAAAAAGCCTTGCAAGATAATTGCCTTTGGGAAAAAAAAGTTTTCTCAGTTTCCAGTAGAAATACATGAAACATAAATTATATGGGAAGGAAAAATATGTTAGCAATCCTGCTACTTCACCTTAAATTCCCTTAGGTACCCATTATCACACTAGAACCAAATATTTATATTATGCAAACAGCATTATCAGAAAAAAAGATGAAAGAAAATTTTTTTTCCCACTCACAGCATTCTAGCACCTGTGTTACCATGAGGCATCAAGACACAATGAAGAAGCCTGCCTGGACTGCCACTTACTCTTTTATTTATTTATTTTTAAATAAATAATGCATGTGAAGAAATACATGTATAGTTTAAAGTCCCTTTGGACACTGAGAAAGCTGTTTCCAGGCAAAGCAAAAGATTACTATGACTTCTATTACTCCTTTTAAAAAATGTCTTCTCTTCTTTTTTTTTTTTTTTTTTTTTTTTAACATGGGTTAATTTAACATGCCAATTCATAAGAGAAAAAAGAAGAAAAGAAATTGTGTTTCACAGTGCATCTCATATCGGAGATTAGAGCAAGAATTAAAATGCATTCTGTGAGAAGAAAAATGTACAATAATGGAAGACAGGCACTCTCTCAGACTGTACTCAATTAAGGTAAAGAGGACCATTAAAAAGTCTCAGAACTATGAAAGAATATAAATGCATGCCGGCTGAGCTGAATATATAGATGTCAGCTGGTAAGGGTAAAAAGTCAGGCTGACATGGCCACAAAATGTAAGTGGAGAAGAAGAAATTTTAATAAGGAAGAACTGGCATTGAAGCATGCTCACTGCAATACAAATCTCTCCAAAATGTGTAATTAATATTTATTGAGGATTCCTTGGTGTGAAGTACTTCTTGGGAGCTATACCTAGGGTAATGAAGAGGTGAATTGTTGAACGTAAAGAATATTTTGTTCAGGTGGAGATTCCAAGATGGCGCAATAGGAACAACTCAGGATTGCAGCTCTCAGTGAAGGCACAGAGAGTGAGTCCTAGCTGCATTTTCAGACGGACCTTTGTTGCCCACAGAACGGGGAAATTCCCAGGTGTAGGAGAGACATGGGACACCAGCGCAGCCCTTTCAGCTTGCGTGGCCATTTCGGCCAGCATCCCATACAAAACTCACTGGTCTGGGTGCCTTGTTAAACCAGCAATCTGAGATTTGGGAGGGCAGATTAACATATCCATCTGATTAAACGAGACTTGGACAGTGAGCCAAACCAGGGGATTCCTGAGAAGTGTGATTTGAGCCAGTGCAGTGGGCCATGGCACAGGAAATCACACAGATCCTAGTGCCCTATCAGCAGGTGACTGAAACACCTGTGAGAGAGTCAACCTTTCAACTTAAAAAGAAAAAAGGGAGAGAGAGAGAAAAAGGACTCTGAGGCAGGGAGCAGGTGATCAGGCTCAGCGGGTCCCACCTCCACAGGGACAAACAAAACCACAATTTGAAATGCTCGGGGTTGAGAGTTTTACTGTGGGCTCAGCTGAATCCAGGACGGTGCAGCTCAGTGGGGGAGGGGCGTCCGCCACTCCGGACGCATTCCACCCCTACTGAGGTACAGGCCCATTGCTGAAGCAGCGTGCCATTGCCAAGGCAACCCACCATAACAGAGAGACTCAGTCAACAGGGCGGAGTCCACCACAGTAGGGCAGAGCCCCGCAGCAGCACATAAATGAGTAAACCAGGAAGAAATGGATAAATTCCTGGACACCTGTGTCCTCCCAAGCCTAAACCAGGAGGAAGCCGAAACTATGAATAGACCAATAACAAGGTCTGAGGTTGAGGAAGCAATTAAGAGCCTACCACACAAAAAAAGCCCAGGTCCAGATGGATTCACAGCCAAATTCTACCAGACACACAAAGAGGAGCTGGTACCATTCATTCTGAAACTATTCCAAATAATTCAAAAAGAGGGAACCCTTCCCAAATCATTTTATGAGACAAACATCATCCTGATACCAAAACCTGGTAGAGACTCAACAAGAAAAGATTTACCAACCAAATGGAGAGCAAAAATAAATAAATAAACAAAAGGCAGGAGTTGCAATTTTTGCATTTGATAAAACAGATTTCAAAGCAACAAAGATACAGTGGTAAAAGGATCAATGCAAGAATAAGAGCTAAGGATCCTAACACCCAGATACATAAGACCCATAAAGAGATTTAGACAACGAGACAGAAAACTAATTAGGATATCCAGAACTTGAAATCAGATCTGGAAAAAGTACACTTAATAAGTATATTTATAAGTATTAATAAGTATTTATAGAGCTCTCCACTTTAAATACACAAAATATACATTATCCATGTTAAATACACAAAATATTGATCAGCCATTATTAATACCCATTTTTAGAATAAAGCAATATTCCTGTTCTCTCTCCCTCTTTTTCTTCCTCTTTCTTCCTCTCCTTCTCTCCTTAAAAAAAAAGTTTCTCTTTAAGCCTTTCAGCATCCTTTCTACTTCTGCCTTCCCTGCCTACCCCCCGCCCCCCAAAAAAGAAAAGAAAACTTCAGGCCAGTATCCATGATGAACATAGATGCAAAAATCTTCAATAAAATACTGGCAAACCGATTGCAACAGCACATTAAAAAACTTATCCATCATGATCAAGTAGGATTCATCTCGGGGATGCAAGGCTGGTTCAACATATGTAATTCTATAATTCATATGTGGTTCTATAAACATAATTCACCACATAAACACAACCAAAAACAAAAACCACATGATTATCTCAACTGACGCAGAGAAGGCATTTGACAAAATTCAACAGCCCTTTATGCTAAAAACCCTCAATAAACTTGGTATTAATGGAACATATCTCAAAGTAATAAAAGCTATTTATGACAAACCAACAGCCAATATCATACTTAATGGGCAAAAACTGGAAGCTTTCACTTTGAAATCCGACACTAGACAAGGATGCCCTCTCTCACCACTCCTATTCAACATAGTACTGGAAGTTCTAGCCAGAGTAATCAGGCAAGAAAAAGAAATAAAGGGTATTTGAGTAAGAAAGGCAGAAGCCAAATTGTCTCTATTTGCAGACGACATGATAGTATACCTAGAAGACCCCATCACCTCAGCCCAAAAACTCCTGAAACTGATAAGCAACTTCAGCAAAGTCTCAGGATATAAAATCAATGTGCAAAAATCACAAGCATTCCTATACACCAATAACAGACTTAAAGAGAACAAAATCAAGAACAAACTGCCATTCACAATTGCTACAAAGAGAATAAAATACCTAGGAATACAACTTACAATGAACGTAAGGGACCTCTTCAAGGAAAACTACAAACCACTGCTCAACGAAATAAGAGAGGACACAAACAGATGGAGAAACATTCCATGTTCATGGATAGGAAAAATCAATATCGTGAAAATGGCTATACTGCCCAAAGTAATTTACACAATCAACACCATTTCCATCAAGCTACCATTGAATCTCTTCACAGAACTGGGAAAAACCACTATAAACTTCATATGGAACCAAAAGAGAGCCCGCATAGCCAAGTCAATTCTAAGCAAAAAGAAAACAGCGGGAGGCATCACACTACTGGACTTCAAACTATATTACAAGGCTACAGTAATCAAAACAGCATTGTATTGGTACCAAAACAGAGAAATAGACCAATGGAACAGAACAGAGGCATCAGAGGCAACACAACATATCTACAACCATACAATCTTTGATAAACCAGACAAAAACAAGCAATGGGGAAAGGATTCCTTGTTTAATAAATGGTGTTGGGAAAACTGGCTAGCTATGTGCAGAAAGCAGAAACTGAACCCCTTCCTGACACCTTACACTAAAATTAACTCCAGATGGATTAAAGACTTAAACATAAGACCTGGCACCATAAAAACCCTAGAAGAAAATCTAGGCAAAATCATTCAGAACATAGGAGTAGGCAAGGCCTTCATGACCAAAACACCAAAAGCATTGGCAACAAAAGCCAAAATAGACAAATGGGACCTAATCAAACTCCAAAGCTTTTGCACGGCAAAAGAAACAGTCACTAGAGTGAATCGGCAACCAACAGAATGGGAAAAAATCTTTGCAGTTTACCCATCTGACAAAGGGCTGATATCTAGAATTTACGAAGAATTCAAATATATTTACAGGAAAAAAACAAATAAGCCCATTAAAAAATGGGCAAAGGATATGAACAGACACTTTACAAAAGAAGACATACATGAGGCCAACAAACACATGAAAAAATGCTCATCATCATTGGTCATTAGAGAGATGCAAATCAAAAACACATTGAGATACCATCTCACACCAGTTAGAATGGCGATCATTAAAAAATCTGGAGACAGCAGATGCTGGAGAGGATGTGGAGAAATAGGAACACTCTTACACTGTTGGTGGGAGTGTAAATTAGTTCAACCATTGTGGAAGACAGTGTGGCAATTCCTCAGGGACCTAGAAATAGAAATTCCATTTGACCTAGCAATCCCATTACTGGGTATATATCCAAAGGACTATAAATCGTTCTACTATAAGGACACATGCACACGAATGTTCATTGCAGCACTGTTTACAATAGCAAAGACCTGGAACCAACCCAAATGCCCATCGATGACAGACTGGACAGGGAAAATGTGGCACATATACACCATGGAATATTATGCAGCAATCAAAAATGATGAGTTTTTGTCCTTTGTAAGGACATGGATGAATCTGGAGAACATCATTCTCAGCAAACTGACACAACAGAAAACGAAATACCACATATTCTCACTCATAGGTGGGTGAGAAAAATGAGAACACATGGACACAGGGAGGGGGGTACTACATACTGGGGTCTATTGGCGGGGAATAGGGGAGGGACAGTGGGGGGAGGAGCTGGGGAGTGATAGCCTGGGGAGAAATGCCAAGTGTGGGCGAAGGGGAGGAAGGCAGCAAAACACACTGCCATGTGTGTACCTATGCAACTATCTTGCATGTTCTGCACATGTACCCGAAAACCTAAAATGCAATAAAAATTAATAAAAGAAAGAATATTTTGTTCTTAATGTTGCAAATATCTGAGGAAAACACCCAACGAACTTGGTTCTAGTGTACAGCAAGATGGATTGAGCAAGACTATTGAGACCCGAAGGGAAGGCTG
This sequence comes from Saguinus oedipus, assembly GCA_031835075.1. Classification (NCBI taxonomy): domain Eukaryota; kingdom Metazoa; phylum Chordata; class Mammalia; order Primates; family Cebidae; genus Saguinus; species Saguinus oedipus. The sequence continues at coordinate 167,387,702 of CM063171.1, read as the reverse complement.
GCAGTAGAGCTGTTCTGAAGGGAGAAAGTGGTAAAATGAAAGACAGTGTTTGTTTTAACTCAGAGCTGCACTTCCCAAATACAAAAGACAAGCACATCTCTGAGTTAAAACTAACACCCAGGTTCTGAGCTTTTAACAACACATAGGACGGCAACACATAAAGACAATTTCTGATCAAATTTGATGGAACTTTATAGCCAAGACATAAAGCTATCTCCATGAAGGAAGCTTTACAACAGGGCTTTCCATCAAGTGTTCGACAGAAACAGAACCGCTGGAAAAGTCTCTGATATTCAAACAAAAAAATGAAAACAGTAATACAATATTCATTCAATAGAATGAAGTGCATAAAACAGGGGATAGCTCGCTTCTGGACACAGTATTGGTGGCATTTGCCTTCCTACCTCTAACAAACATAATCACACTTTCCCTCCAGCTATAATAAAATATTGCTATCAAGCTAGATAATCAGCACATTGGCTTCCAAAGCACATAGAATCGGTAGTTTCCCTACCAGAATCCTACAGCTTTATGAAGCCATGTACTGATGGGATGGCAATGTAAAAAGAAAATAAAACCAAAGAAAAACAGATAAACAGATGTTTTCCCCTGCATTACAGCATCATTGCATATATATAGTAGTATAGGTTCTTGTATCATAGAAACTTTTTTGTTCTCTACATGCTGAATGACAACATGAATAGTTTTGTTCTGTTTTGGTTGTTATTTTCCAAACTTTATTATCAGAAAAATCATTCCCTATGTGCATGTTGCTCATAATGTCCTCTCTTTTAGGAAGAGAAGTTATAGCTTATCCTCCATTTCTAATTTAAGTGTTCATTTAACTCTCTTTATCACTTTAAAATACCACATGGATGCTTTGACTTGTCAAAACCGGCCATCAACTTTGGGGAGAACCCATCAAAATGATAACATCAGTGTTTCATACAATATATTTCACAGAGAAAGGCAAAACTAACTTTTCTCAGACATTGTGTAGCCATGTTGGCCGCAGTCTGCAATCATCATGTCTGTTTTTTTGTTTTTTTTTTTTAATGGAAATCTTTTATATTATACTTTAAGTTCCGGGGTACATGTGCAGATGGTGCAGGATTGTTACATAGATATACACATGCCATGGTGGTTTGCTGCATCCATCCCCCCATCATCTACATTAGGTATTTATTCTTGTTATCCCTCCCCAATCCCCCACCCCCTGCTATCCCTCCCTTAGCTCCCCCATCCCCCAACAGCCCCCAGTGTGTGATATTCCCCTCCTTGTGTCCATGTGTTCTCATTGTTCAACACCCACTTATGAGTGAGAACATGTGGTGTTTGGTTTTCTGTTATTGGGTCAGTTTCATAAAAGCAAAGACTTGGAACCAACCCAAATACCCATCAATGATAGACTGGATAAAGAAAATGTGGCACATATACACCATGGAATACTATGCAGCCATAAAAAAGAATGACTTCCTGTCCTTTTCAGGGACATGGATGAAGCTGGAAACCATCACCCTCAGCAAACTGACACGTCTGTTTTTTAAATATTTTTGTAATATATCCTAGACAGCAGAAATAATCATGTCTCATTTAAAGTAAGCACAATCATGCATAAATTAAACATTCAAAGTAAAAGATTTTTCTGGTTAAATAAAAGAAAGAGAATAAAAGGTATACCTTTGAGAACATAAGAGTAATACAAAAAATTGAAACCAAAGAAAGAATTTTATTGTGTAAAGAAGGAAAAATAATCTTATAACTTGATCAAGTATGACAAGCCCCATGCATATTCAAATTAATTTTATTGTAATATGTACACACATTCACCTGTAAACTTTTTTCATGTCTTTATGAGATCCAAAGAACAAATTTCTTAGCAGTCAGACTAAAATAAATTAAATATTTACAGCCACTTGGATACTAAGCAAAGTATATCATAGCAGATGTCATTTAAAATAATAGAATTGTGGAACTGCTTGCTTATTTTTTGTAATTGAGAATAATGAGATCCAGATGTATCTAGTGACTTGTCCCAAATTACTTAGTCACTGAGTTAATAAAAGTTGGACTTTGTATCACACACAATCCACAATGCTTCTAATACCACTGAGCTAAGTATAATCTGGGAGGCTGTCTCTGGCCTGGTGTGTCATGAGGAAAAAGAAAACTGCTGTCACTTTCTTAATGGAGGCAGCAAACGAGATTCAAAAGCTGTTAACAAAGAAATGAATAGTTATCTCAAAATATGTTACACTTTACAGCCTAAGAACTATATGGCATATATTTGTTTATGTTATTTAACATCAACAAAATATCACATTTGCTTTTTTTTATTGCTGGCACTAGATCAAATATTCTGCCTCATAAAAACCCATGACATCGGTCCCTAGTTAAATGGTAGCTTTATATGATCAAGGAAGGGATTTCTTCTTATTGACTTTGTATATTTTGCATTTCCCTTAGTGCATTATGGTCACTCAACTCAATTCCCTCTGAAAAGGATTTAACTAAGCAGAAAAAAAAATATGACTACAAATTTCCAAAAATAACTGCAATGAGCAGGACTCTTGTTAATCTTTTTAAAGTATGTTCACAAGATAAGCAGAAGGGAAAAAGGGTATAAAGTAGAAATCAAAGCTTGTAATAAAATAGGGCAGACTATACTAACAAACACAAGTGCAAATCACAGAACTATGTGTGGCATAACAAAACCTAATGTATGCATTTCTGACCATCTGATCTCCTCTTTTACAGGACTGGTAGTGTGCATGTAAAACTGCTGGAGACCTCGGAGGCAATACATTTATAGCAGTATATGGGACCAACACAGCCAGACTATATAGGACTAAGACTGGTTTCCACCATCACTGCAGATAAAATTAGGTCCTCTGATGAATGTGGTATAGAGATAAAGCTCTGGAGTTCAATGAAACCCAGGCTGGACTTCTAACTCTGCCAATTACTGTTTTGAGTGATATGATATGGTAAGCAGAATTATGTCCTTTCTCCCCAAAATATTCCACACTGACCATGTATATGATGACATATCACTCTTGTGATTGTTTCATGTTACATGGCACAGTTAACTTTAACATAGAGAGATCTTACACAGAAGGGGTGACTCATCTAATCATATAAGCCCTTAAAAGCAGAGAACTTTATCTCGCAGGTAGGAGAAGGGGAAGCCAGAAAGACTCAAATCATGAGAAGGTTTCAACATGCCATTGCTGGTTTGAAACTGGATGAGCCACATGAGAAGGCATACAGGTAGTTTACAGGAGTGGTGAGCAGCCCCTGTTGACAGCCAGCAAGAAAACAGGGACCTCACTCCTACAACTGCAGGTACAGCTGATCCTTGAACAACTCAGGGGTTGGGGCACTGATCCCTGGCAAAGTCAAAAGCCTACCTATAAATTTTGACTCCCTCAAAACTAATAGCCTACTGTTGACCAGAAACCTTACTGATAACAGTCAATTAACATATATTTTGAATGGATTTCATATGTAGTAGATACTATATTCTTATAATAAAGCAAGCTAGAGAAAAATGTTATTAAGAAAATCATAAGAAAAACATATTTACTATTCATTAAATGGAAGTGAATCATCATAAAGGTCTTCATCCTCATTGTCTATTGTCTTCAAACTGAGTAAGCTGAGGAGGAGGAAAAGGAGAGGTTGGTCTTGTGTGTCAGGTGGCAGAGGCAGAAGAAGTGGAGAAGGTGGAAGGGAAGAAAGGGGAGGCAGGCACACTTAGTCTAACTGTGAGGAAATTCACTAGAACTTTTGACTCTTTTGCTTCTTCATTTCTTTAAAAATATTTCTATATGATAGCATCTTTCTTCCACTGTTTGCTTTAGTTTCAGTGCCTGTATCATAGAAGGGTCCATGTCATAAAAGAAGTCAAAAGCAGCCTTGAATAACAAGAACCCTTCTGCCAGATTGTCTAATGTCAATTTGTTTTCTGGCACTGCCTCTATAGTATGTCTTCTTTCTCATAGTGTGGCACTGGTACAAAAGCACTCATTTCTGTTAAGTTGTCTTCTGTTAATTTCTCTGTGTGGTTTCTATCAGCCTTTGAATTTCCCCAACATCCATAATCTGAAATCCTTCACCCCTATCTTTTTTTATGTTACTTTTTTTTTTTTTTTTTTTTTTGCCGTAACTACAATCTCATCCATAACTTCCTTGATTGGCTCTGTTATAAATCCTGTGAAGTCATGCACAACACCTGGACAGTTTTTTCCAGTAGAATTTTATTGCTTTGGACTTGATAGGCTTCATAGCTTTTTTAATAACAATGACATTTTCAATGGTGTAATCCTTCCAGACTTTCATGATGTCCTTTCTATCAGGGTTTTCCTTCATGTCGCTGACAACCCCTTCCATGAAGTACCATGTGTCATGAGCTTAAAGTCCTTATGACCCCTTGACCTAGAGGCTGAATTAGAGAAGTTGTGTTTGGGAGCAAGCAGATAACTTAGACACCTTCGATGTCAAACTCATGGAGCTCTGGGTGGCCAAGGGCATTGTCCAAAACCAAAAGAACTTTACTTGACTTCAGGGACAAAGCACTGATAAAACAAATTCAGAAAAGGGCTTCTCATTGTCCAGATCTTCTTGTAAAAGCAAAAGACTGGCTTCTGGTGTTTATCTTTTCCCTTCAAGGCTCTTGGATTAGCAGCTTTATAGATGAGGACAATGTTGATCATAAACCTGACTGCATTTGTACAAAACAGTGTTAGCCCATTCCTTCCTGCCTTAATTCCTGGTGCTGGCTTCTATTTTTTACTAATAAATGTCCTTTGTGGCTTTTTTCTTTTCCAGAGTAGACACTTTTGTCTGAATTAAAAACCTGTTCAGGCAGATATTCTATTTAATGATTTTTTAATAGTGTCTAGGAACTAGTATGCTGTCTTTTAGTCTATAGGTATGACTTTCTCATAACAATCCTGTACCCACATAAAACTACATTTGCAATATGAGATAAAAAGGTACTTCACAATAGGTGCAAGATTTTTACACCTGCCGTTGTAGCTGCAGCTCAGCTTCAGGAATTTCCATTCCCTAGGCTGGATTCATTTATCTTGAAATGATGGGCAATCAAAGCGGCAGTCCTTGTTTCATGGTACATATCAGGCAATTCAACTTTTTCTTGTAATGTCATGACTTTTGTGTTTCTTGGAAGCATTTCCAGAGTCACTAGTGACACTTCCTGTGGGCCATAGGGTGTTATTCAAGGTTTATGGTAGTACACTAAACACTATAACAAATACTTGAGAACTTTAAGAGATCACCTTTTACTTCAGTATGCAATTTACTGGAGATGAGCTGCTCATACAGAGATGATTAGCATCACAGGGCATCTTATGAAGAGATCGCAGCTCTGAAGTTCACCTCAATACCAACAAGCAGCGGTTACAAAATTCTTATAGTAGTTCAGTATGTGCTATGATTAATTTTATGCCTCCTTATGTCTGTTCACATTTTTGTGAACTCTAAGTGCTTAAGTGTGTAAGTTCCAATACATTTTAACTTTTAATAATAGATTTGTGTATATTTTATGGTAGTTAATGATAAAATAGACTAGTAACTCCAGACTAATGTCACACCTAATTTCTTCCTAATTTTTTTTTCAGTATTTCTAGGCTATACTGTTCACCTGTTTTTTTTTTTTTTTTTTTTTTCCAAATTGTCTCAAATATCCAAAAGAATTCCAGTAGAATTATTCAAAAAATAATGGGTATAAGTGAACCTCTGCAGCTGAAACCCATGTTGTTCAAGATTCAACTGTAACTTAATTCTGTCAACAACCTGAATGAGCTTGATAATAAATTCTTTCCAGCCGGCAGCTAAGGGCCCAGTCTGGCTGACACCTTGACTTCTACCTTCAGAGGCCCTAAGTAGAACATTCAGTCCAGCCTGCTTGGCCTTCTGAGCTACAGAACCATGATATAAGTAATGGTGTTATTTTAATTCTCTAAGTTTGTGGTGATTTGTTACACAGTAATAGAAAACTAATACATAGGGAAATTTATTTAACTTCTAGAGCTGCTGAAAACAGAGATAATGATACAATTCATAAACAATTTTTAGGAGTCACATTGCATACATATTGCCTATATAATCTTGTATGCAATGTGCCTAGCCACCACTTAGCATTCAGTAATAAATTAATATTCAGTAATTGTATCTTTAAATACTTTATTTTATGAAACTTCATAGATTTCTGACACATTTTATATTTCTGAAATTCTCTGCAAAACTGTTATGGTATTAGTTCTATCTGGGTTTCCCTGTGTGTTGAACAGACTTAGAGGTCTGTTTAAATTAAATTTCAGTCTCATATGAAATACCACAAAAATAATCAAATGACTCCACAAAACACATGTAAAATTCAGTCTGGTTGATCTGTATTTGCATCCTATATAGGCTACACTTCAGTTGAGAACAACAACAACAAAAAAACACCAAAAAACAAAGCCTACATCCCAAAATTTACAACTAGATATCCTTAAAAATTATGGAATCATAGTAAGTATACAAAAGCACAAGGGCTGTAGGCTGTGTTTCATTATTTCAATAAAGATCAACTGAAAAGTTACCCAAAACTTCTGCAAATCTACCATTTTAATATCAACTTTGACTGAACTTTCTAAATATTAAGACCCAGACAGAAAAGATCAAATGTTGTGAATGTTCAATTTGTTTACATTGTTTAGCTGGTCCAAATAATTCATACTTATCAAAGTACAAATATGGGTTGAATGAAAAGAGCAGATCATTAACTGTGCTGGAATACTACAAATACTGTACAAAACTAGAATATCTGTTTTTGGAGGAAGCAAGCCATGTAATGAAATTAAAAAGAATAAAATCTATGCTACTGCTGTCAGAATGAATAAAGTAGTTTATATGTATGATATAAATGGACAAAAATGAAGGAAAGGTGGCAAACTACAGAAAGGTGAGTTGAAATATATTTTCTGATGGTAATAAATACATTATTTCACATATGTTGCAAGTGGCAGATATAGTCAAATAGCTTGTATCTAACAGTGGAGAGTTGAGGACAGTGGGGCAATGAGGTCATTATAGTTTCAGATGGTGAAAGGAAGCTGTAGAAAATTTTAAGAAGCAGAAAGATGTAGTCAAAGTAGGTAGAGTAGTGATAAGTAAGATATCAAAGGTATAACTGAGGTATTTGATTCGAGTGACCTTAATTCCCATGGTAATTCACTAGGGAACTATAAAATAAAAGTAAATCAAGAAAAATCATATCCTTCATCATATAAAGTACCATTTAATGAGAGACTGTATAGATAATTACAAAGCAGAATGTTTGATCTGTTGTACACAATGAAAAGACAGATAACTGTATGCTTTTTCTATTTCAGTGCCAAACAACTACAACTCCTGATTCAAGAAAGAGAGTTTCTATTATATTTTTATTTCAATGAAAATGCATAGAGTGGAAAATTTTATTACAGTTTACCCGGAATGAATTCATTGAACAAATATTAATTGCCCACTACAATGTTCTAACTGCTGTGCTTAGAAGTGAAGGTATAAATATGATCAAGGTCAGCATCATGTTTGCCCTCACTGAGCTCATAGTCTAGTGAGGAAGAAAGAAAAGCCCACAGTAGCTTCATAGCATTGAGAAGTATTAGAAGAGGGTGCTATGCAAACATTCAAGAAAGGTGCCTGGCCAGAAGACTTTCCGGAGGGGGGACATGGAAACTAAGACTTACAGGACAGGGAGACACTCATCAAAAGAATAGTAAGGGAGGGGGAAAAAAAAGAAGAATAGTAGGGCATGTTCTAACCTGAGAGGGCAACATATCTGTAAGTCAAAAGATAAGAAACTACCTTGTATTTTCAAGAAAATAAAAGACATTCCTATAGCTAGAGTCTATGATCAACATATTACTGGCTAGAAACTAGTATATTTTTCTTTGTTATAACTGCTTTTATGTATTTAAAGTCTACAGTTCATCTTGAGACTGAATATTTTTCAAAGAAGGATTCTTGCAACTCTCAAAAGTTTGGAATACCTTGTTTTTACCAAAATGGACAAGTTTGTGTTTTCTGCTTTAGCACACATACCCTCAAAATAGTGTGGGATACAAATTATAAATTCACTGAGACTTCAAAACAACAAAAATAAATCAATGCAACAACATAATACTTTGTGGTGAGGCATTGGAAGAGTAAGAAGGCTATCTAGTTAGAAATGATATTGAACTACTAGATTAAAATAAAAAGAAAACGAATTCACACACCAACCAACTCCATGCTCTCCAACCCTTGGTCATGCACTTAGATAAGAGGAAAACTAGCTTAAAATATTTATTTTCTTTTTACGAAGGAATAAAAGTGACAGATATTAAGCGGTAAAGTAAAAATCTACCTCTTATTGCTAAAGCATTGAAGACAGTGTAATAACAAAGTAACAAGAATTAAGAACCTTCAAACTGCTAGAGTTTTTCAAGATAGACAAATCCTTCACCCATAACCCATGGTTCGAAGTTGCTACAATATTTTTTAAAATTTCAAACAGCAATTTCTATGAACAATATAGGAGGACTTAAACTGTGCCTTTTAGTACTATTACTTCCTTGATAGTAATGATGATTGGAATACAAAAAAAAAAGTACAACTATTAGCCACTGTACATAGAAAAATAGATTACTTAAACTATACCAAATAGAAAATAAAAACCTGCCTTGTGTATATGTGGTAGTTTGCAAAGATGGCCACAACAGTCTCTCCCATCCCATATGTCCTTCTGCAATGTGAATCCGACACTTCTTCCATTGAAAGGTGGAGTCTGTCATCTTCTCTCCACTTAAATCTGGGCTAGAATTGTCCCTATAACTAGCCATAATCAATAGGATATGACAAAAATAATGTGTGACTGCCAACTCTAGGTCCCAAAGGGCCTTGCCATTCTGTTTATTCCATCCTTACTGTTTCAGCTGTCATATAAGAAAATCCGGCTAGACTACCTAATGAAGAAACTGTATGATGAAATAAGCTCACACAACAGCCATCACCAAGGCACCAGACAGGTGAGTGAGGCTATCTCGAATGAGCCCAAACAAGATCAGAGAGAAAAAACACACAGTCAACCAATGGAATCATGAGAAATAATAAAGTATTGTGATTTTAAGACACGAAATTTTTTTTTTTTAATTTTTATTGCATTATAGGTTTGGGGGTACATGTGCAGAACGTGCAAGATAGTTGCATAGGTACACACATGGCAGTGTGCTTTGCTGCTTTCCTCCCCTTCACCCACACTTGGTATTCATCCCCAGGCTATCCCCCCCAGCCCCCCCTGCTGTCCCTCCCCCATTCCCCGCAACAGTCCCCAGTGTATAGTAGACCGCCTCTCTGTGTCCATGTGTTCTCATTTTTCTCACCCACCTATGAGTGAGCATATGCGGTATTTCTTTTTCTGTTCTTGTGTCAGTTTGCTGAGAATGATGTTCTCCAGATTCATCCATGTCCTTACAAAGGAAACAAACTCATCATTTCTGATTGCTGCATAATATTCCATGGTGTATATGTGCCACATTTTCCCAGTCCAGTCTATCATCGTTGGGCATTTGGGTTGGTTCCAGGTCTTTGCTATTGTAAACAGTGCTGCAATGAACATTCGTGTGCATGTGTCCTTACAGTAGAACGATTTATAGTCCTTTGGATAGATACCCAGTAATGGGATTGCTGGGTCAAATGGAATTTCTATTTCTAGGTCCCTGAGGAATCGCCACACTGTCTTCCACAATGGTTGAACTAATTTACACTCCCACCAACAGTGTAAGAGTGTTCCTATTTCTCCACATCCTCTCCAGCATCTGCTGTCTCCAGATTTTTTAATGATCGCCATTCTAACTGGTGTGAGATGGTATCTCAATGTGGTTTTGATTTGCATCTCTCTAATGACCAATGATGATGAGCACTTTTTCATATGTTTGTTGGCCTCATGTATGTCTTCTTTTGTAAAGTTTCTGTTCATATCCTTTGCCCATTTTTGAATGGGCTTGTTTGTTTTTTTCCTGTAAATCTGTTTGAGTTATTTGTAAATTCTGGATATCAGCCCTTTGTCAGATGTGTAAACTGCAAAGATTTTTTCCCATTCTGATGGTTGCCGATTCACTCTAGTGACTGTTTCTTTTGCCGTGCAGAAGCTGTGGAGTTTGATTAGGTCCCATTTGTCTATTTTGACTTTTGTTGCCAATGCTTTTGGTGTTTTGTTCATGAAGTCCTTGCCTACTCCTATGTCCTGAATGGTTTTGCCTAGATTTTCTTCTAGGGTTTTTATGGTGTCAGGTCTTACATTTAAGTCTTTAATCCATCTGGAGTTAATTTTAGTGTAAGGTGTCAGGAAGGGGTCCAGTTTCTGCTTTCTGCACATGGCTAGCCAGTTTTCCCAACACCATTTATTAAATAGGGAATCCTTTCCCCATTGCCTGTTTTTGTCTGGTTTATCAAAGATAATATGGTTGTAGATATGTTGTGTTGCCTCCGATGCCTCTGTTCTGTTCCATTGGTCTATATCTCTGTTTTGGTACCAGTACCATGCTGTTTTGATTACTGTAGCCTTGTAGTATAGTTTGAAGTCTGGTAGTGTGATGCCTCCCGCTGTGTTCTTTTTGCTTAGAATTGACTTGGCCATGCGGGCTCTTTTTTGGTTCCATATGAAATTCATGGTGGTTTTTTCCAGTTCTGTGAAGAAATTCAATGGTAGTTGATGGGGATAGCATTGATTGTGTAAATTACTTTGGGCAGTATAGCCATTTTCACGATATTGATTCTTCCTAACCACGAACATGGAATGTTTTTCCATCTGTTTGTGTCTCTCTTATATCGTTGAGCAGTTGTTTGTAGTTTTCCTTAAAGAGGTCCCTTACATTCCTAGTGAGTTGTATTCCTAGGTATTTTATTTTCTTTGTAGCAATTGTGAATGGCAGTTCGTTCTTGATTTGGTTCTCTTTAAGTCTGTTATTGGTGTATAGGAATGCTTGTGATTTTTGAACATTGATTTTATATCCTGAGACTTTGCTGAAGTTGCTTATCAGTTGCAGGAGCTTTTGGGCTGAGGTGATGGGGTCTTGTAGGTATACTATCATGTCGTCTGCAAATACAGACAATGTGGCTTCCACCTTTCCTATTTGAATACCCTTTATTTCTTTTTCTTGCCTGATTGCTCTGGCTAGAACTTCCAGTACTATGTTGAATAGAAGTGGTGAGAGAGGGCATCCTTGTCTAGTGCCGGATTTCAAAGGGAATGCTTCCAGTTTTTGCCCATTAAGTATGATATTGGCTGTTGGTTTGTCGTAAATAGCTTTTATTACTTTGAGATATGTTCCATCAATACCAAGTTTATTGAGGGTTTTTAGCATAAAGGGCTGTTGAATTTTGTCAAATGCCTTCTCTGCATCAATTGAGATAATCATGTGGTTTTTGTTTTTGCTTCTGTTTATGTGGTGAATTACATTTATAGACTTGCGTATGTTGAACCAGCCTTGCATCCCCGGGATGAATCCTACTTGATCATGATGGATAAGCTTTTTAATGTGCTGTTGCAATTGGTTTGCCAGTATTTTATTGAAGATTTTTGCATCTGTGTTCATCATGGATATTGGCCTGAAGTTTTCTTTTCTTGTTGAGTCTCTGCCAGGTTTTGGTATCAGGATGATGTTGGTCTCATAAAATGATTTGGGAAGGGTTCCCTCTTTTTGGATTATTTGGAATAGTTTCAGAAGGAATGGTACCAGATCCTCTTTGTGTGTCTGGTAGAATTCGGCTGTGAACCCATCTGGACCTGGGCTTTTTTTGTGTGGTAGGCTCTTAATTGCTGCCTCAACTTCAGACCTTGTTATTGGTCTATTCATAGTTTTGGCTTCCTCCTGGTTTAGGCTTGGGAGGACACAGGCGTCCAGGAATTTATCCATTTCTTCCTGATTTACTAGTTTATGTGCATAGAGTTGTTTGTAGTATTCTCTGATGATGGTTTGAATTTCTGTGGAATCTGTGGTGATTTCCCCTTTATCGTTTTTTATTGCATCTATTTGGTTGTTCTCTCTCTTCTTTTTTATCAGTCTGGCTAGTGGTCTGTCTATTTTTTTTTATCTTTTCGAAAAACCAGCTCTTAGATTTATTGATTTTTTGAAGGGTTTTTCTTGTCTCTATCTCCTTCAGTTCTGCTCTGATCTTAGTTATTTCTTGTCTTCAGCTAGGTTTTGAGCTTTTTTGATCTTGCTCCTCTAGCTCTTTCAATTTTGATGATAGGGTGTCAATTTTGGATCTCTCCACTCTTCTCATGTGGGCACTTATTGCTATATATTTTCCTCTACAGACTGCTTTAAATGTGTCCCAGAGATTCTGGTACATTGTGTCTTCATTCTCGTTGGTTTCAAAGAACTTCTTTATTTCTGCCTTCATTTCATTGTTTATCCAATCAACATTCAAGAGCCAGTTGTTCAGTTTCCATGAAGCTGTGCGGTTCTGAGTTATTTTCTGAATTCTGAGTTCCAACTTCCATAGTTGCACTATGGTCTGAGAGACTGTTTGTTATGATTTCAGTTGTTTTGCATTTGCTGAGGAGTGCTTTACTTCCAATTATGTGGCCAGTTTTGGAGTAGGTGTGATGTGGTGCTGAGAAGAATGTATATTCTGTGGATTTGGGGTGGAGAGTTCTGTAAATGTCTATCAGGTTTGCTTGTTCCAGGTCTGAGTTCAAGTCCTGGATATCCTTGTTAATTTTCTGTCTGGTTGATCTGTCTGCTATTGACAGTGGAGTGTTAAAGTCTCCCACTATTATTGTGTGGGAGTCTAAGTCTCTTTGTAAGTCATTAAGAACTTGCCTTATATATCTGGGTTCTCCTACATTGGGTCCACATATATTTAGAATCGTTATCTCTTCTCGTTGTATCGATCCTTTTACCATTATATAATGACCTTCTTTGTCCCTTTTGATCTTTGTTACTTTAAAGTCTATTTTATCAGAGATGAGAATTGCAACTCCTGCTTTTTTTTGCTCTCCATTTGCTTGGTAAATCTTCCTCCATCCTTTTATTTTGAGCCTTTGTGTATCTTTGCATGTGAGGTGGGTTTCCTGGATACAGCACACCGATGGCTTTTGGTTTTTTATCCAATTTGCCAGTCTGTGTCTTTTGATTGGTGCATTTAGCCCATTTACATTCAGGGTTAATATTGTTATGTGTGAATTTGATACTGCCATTTTGATGCTAGCTGGCTGTTTTGCCTGTTGGTTCATGTACATTCTTCATTTTGTTGATGGTCTTTAGCATTTGGTATGCTTTTAGGATGGCTGGAACTGGTTGTTTCTTTCTATGTGTAGTGCCTCTTTCAGGAGCTCTTGTAAAGCAGGCCTAGTGGTGACAAAATCTCTGAGTACTTGCTTGTTCGTGAAGGATTTTATTTTTCCTTCACTTATGAAGCTCAGTTTCACTAGATATGAAATTCGAGGTTGAAAGCTCTTTTCTTTAAGGATGTTGAATATTGGCCCCCACTCTCTTCTGGCTTGTAGAGTCTCTGCCGAGAGATCTGCTGTGAGTCTGATGGGCTTCCCTTTGTGGGTGACCTGACCTTTCTCTCTGGTTGCCCTTAGTATTTTCTCCTTCGTTTCAACCCTGGTGAATCTGACGATTATGTGCCTTGGGGTTGCTCTTCTTGCAGAGTATCTTTGTGGTGTTCTCTGTATTTCCTGGAGTTGAGTATTGACCTGTCTTGCTAGGTTGGGGAAATTTTCCTGGATAATATCCTGAAGAGTGTTTTCCAGCTTGGATTCATTCTCTTCGTCACAATCTGGTACACCTATCGAACGTAGGTTGGGTCTCTTCACATAGTCCCACATTTCTTTGAGATTTTGTTCATTCCTTTTTGTGCTTTTTTCTTTAATCTTGGTTTCTCATTTTATTTCATTGAGTTGATCTTCAACTTCTGATATTCTTTCGTCTGCTTGGTCAATTCGGCTGTTGAAACTTGTGCATGCTTCGCGAAGTTCTCGTGTTGTGTTTTTCAGCTCCTTCAATTTATTCATATTCCTCTCTAAGTTGTCCATTCTCGTTATCAATTCCTCGAATCTTTTTTCAAATCTTTTTTCAAAGTTCTTAGTTTCTTTGCACTGGTTTAGAACATGTTCCTTTAGCTCACTGAAGTTTCTCATTATCCACTTTCTGAACTCTGATTCCATCATTTCGTCACATTCATTCTCCATCCAGCTTTGTTCCCTTGCTGGTGAGGAGTTTTGGTCCTTTTTTGGAGGTGAGGTGTTTTGGTTTCAGGTGCTTTCCTCCTTTTTGCGCTGCTTTCTTCCCATCTTTATGGATTTATCCGCCTGTCGTCTTAGTAGTGGCTGATTTTTGAATTGGGTCTCTGTGTGGACACTGAGATTATTGATGATGAAGTATTTCTGTTACTTAGTTTTCCCTCTAATGATCTATCCTCTCCACTGTATGAGTGCTGAGGTCCACTCCAGGCCCTGCTTGTCTGGGGTATACCTGCAGCAGCTGCAGAACAGTGAGGGATGATACCAGTTTCTTCTGCTGCTGCCCTTGTTCCAGAATGATGCCAGCCAAATGTCAGTCTGATTAGTCCTTTTCTGGGGTGACTCCTTGGATATACAGTGGTCAGGGAGCTGCTTGAGGAGACAGTCTGTGCTTTATAGGAGCTCCAGTGCTGAGCTGTGAGCTCCGTTGTTCATTCAGGGTTGTTGGGAGGTTGTTTATGTCTGCTGCAATATAACTCATAAATCACCACTCTTTTTTTTTTTTTTTTCACCCTTAGATGCTCTGTCTCAGGGAGTTGGGGCTTTCTTTATGAGTATCTGTTGCACTGTCCTGCCCCACTAGGTGGCAGTCTATTCACTATTTGCCTGCCGGGGCTCTGACCTGCTAGCATGGGTCCGCCCTGTTGCTGCCTGGCGGAGTCTTTCTCTTATGGCAGGTTGCCTCGGCAACGGCAGGCTGCGTCAGTCCTGGGCGGTACTTAAGTGGGGGTGCACTTCGTCAGCAATGGTGGACGCCCCTCCCTCACCGGGCTGCACTGTCCTAGATGCCGGCAGCAAAACTCTCAGCCCCAAGCGCCTCCAGTCACCGCCCTGCTTGTCCCCATGAGCGTGGGACCCACCGAGCCTGATCACCCAGCTCCCTGCCTCAGAGTCCGTCCTCTCTCTCTCTCTCTCTCTTCCTCTCCACAAGCTGAAAGGTCGACTCTCTCACTGGCGCCCCAGGAGCCTGCCAATAGGGCACTGGGATCCGTGCGATCTCCCATGCCGCTGCCCACTACCCCAGCTCAGATCATGCTTCCCAGGAAACTCCTGGTCTGGCTCATTGTCCAAGTCCCGTTCAATCAGATGGACATGCCAATCTGCCCTTCCAAATCTCAGATTGCCGGTTTAACAGGGCACCCAGACCAGTGAGTTCCATGCCGGGTCCCGCTGTGGCGCCGGCCAAAGAGGCGGCGGGAGCCGGCTGCGTTAGCCCGTGTCTCTCCCACACCTGGGACTTTCAACACTCTGTGGGCATAAAAGATCCATCCGAGAATGCGGCTAGGACTCACCCTCTGCACCTTCACTGAGAGCTGCAATCCTGAGTCACCTCTACGATGCCATCTTGCCCCCGTCTCGACACGAAATTTTGTATGGTTTCACACACAACAGAAAACTAATTTACTATAAAATTAAAAATCATGAGATTTAGAAAACATGAGTTAGTAATCTCTTATCCAGAAATCCCTCAGTCAATAATATGTCATCTAACATCCTACAGCATTTTGTAGTGCTTTTCACAGCTTCATTTTCACCCACAGATAACACTCAGAGTTATGTATTATTATTATCATATGGACTTATAGGGGAGGAATGAAAGCTTATGATTTACTTAGCTAATAAGTGTGTTCCCACAAAATGTGGAATTCCTCATCAGTCTAAAAGCTTCTTCTGGTAGAAGTTATATCACTCATCTTTGCGTCTCTAGTATATACATTAAGACTAGCATATAGAAGAAGCCTATTTCTATATGAAATGATGGGTGAACAGATGGATGGATGAATGGATAGATAAATGGATCTTCTCCTTCTTCTGCCATTTTAAATATTTAAGTCAACTGTGATATACACACAGCCCATTCCATTGTGCAATGCACACATGAGCCCAAACCAGACCCTCCACGGTCTTTTTCTCCATGCTAGTTGTTTTAGTGATTTTTCACTTGAATTAGTACTTAGATATATTATATTCCTGGCTGTGTTTTTCTATGTAAATTTGCCAATGTTTCTCTCAAACACTTCAGGTATAAAGGTACTGGAAACTGGATATCATGTTGAATCTAAAACTAACTTCTATAATTTGCATTCTGCATTTACATATATGAAAGCAATACTCTAAATTTCAAAAGTTTATCTAAAATATTGTATCATCTTACATGAAAGAAGTAAAATTATTTCTAGGTTGTACTAGTAAAAATATTGAATCTCTCTATAAATTTATTGCAAAAAGCAAAACATATTGGTTAAACTTAAAATCAATAAAATTACATTAGGAAAATACGCTTAAGCTCTAGTGAACTACTTGAATTAAGGAAATAAATAAACTCATTAATTATGGCTAAAGAGACTTCTTCAAATTGTGTCATTCATTTGGTTAATTTGGACAGAAGCAAAGAACTCATATAGTACATTTATTTCGGTCAACTTTGGAAAGATATAACCCCCTTTAATCCCATAGTTAAAGCATAAATATTCCAATTCTTTGATGTCAACACAGCTGACTACAATTCTTATAGCCTGTTTTATTGTACAATGTATCTTGATACTCTCATAAACCAAGGAATACTTTTAGCCTCTGTGACATCCGGTAAGTCAAACATTATTTTTTATTAATTTCCACAGAGTCATGAAATTAGAAATTTTCTGAAACTATTTGTCTTACATTCTAAACAACATTTAAAAAATTTATGTTATTAATTTTATTGAATCTATTTTTATATCTACTTGATGGAAGTCCTCAGTAACTTTACAGGGCTCAGAAGAAATAAGACATGATTTTATAAAATCTATTTCTCAGCAAAACTCTATTTAAATATTTATATAATTTAACAGTTACAATCTATTTTAATTAGAATATTGTATATCTATGCTTATTCATAAGTTTTCAAGTTATCCACATGGTGACTATTAATCTAGATTTCTAGACCCAATACCTCAGTTAAGGCTCTGTTTTGAGCCAAGTCAGGTTGCAGCTTTTTGTTGTTGTTCTACATTTTGGCATTTTAAATATGTATTACAAGAATAGTTAAAAAAATACAAAGAATAAGTTGTGACACATACCACATCTGGTCCACAAAGACTGAAATATTTAGCATCTCACCTTTTACAGAAAAAGTTTGCCAATCCCTGTCCTCTGGGATACTTCCACCGGAATAGCCTATTATTGCCTCAAAATTAATAAATCTAAAACCAAATTTTTTCTACCCAGACAACACTCTCTTCTTTTAACTCTCTATTTCTGCTAAATTCAACATGATGCCGCCATAATCCTTGGCTCAGAAACGCACTGGACCCAAGCCTCTCTCTGATCCCTGATAATCTTTTCTGTTTTCTTTTGTCACCACTGCTATTGCAACAACTTAGTCCAGACCTTGCTCACCTTAAGGCTGAAGTCTTGTAAATACAATCTCTGCCTCACGCTTAATATACCATGTATGCTCCTAATGAGCGAATTTAAATCAACAACACTACTTTCATCACACAACCACTCAAACTATTTCAAGGCTTCTTGTGGCTTGCTACTGCATGTCTATTCCAGCACTTTCAAAGTCTCACTTAATTAGGCACCTATATTTCCAACTTTACATTTTTCATTTAGCCCCTTAATATTTGGAATTAGCTAACAGATACCAAATATTTACTGCTTTTCAGTTACTATTTTAAGTTACTAATTTTTGCTATAACAACTTTATAAGTAAGGGACTATTATTGTCATCATTTTAAATGTCATTTAAAATGATGACATTCTTCTGCCCCAAAAAGCAGAAGACAAACTTACTTCTTAATCTTGCTGGCTAGACAAGACACTCACATTTTCTTTCTTTCTCTCTCTGTCTCTCTGTCTCTCTGTCTCTCTCTCTCTCTCTCTCTCTCTCTCTCTCTCTCTCTCTCTCTCTCTCTTTTTAAATTTTACTTTATGTTCTGGGGTACATGTGCAGATCATGCAGGGTTGTTGCATAGGTGCACATGTAACCAGGTGGTTTGCTGCCTCCGTTCCCCCTTCATCTATATCCAGCATTTCTCCCCATGTTATGTCTCCCCACCCTTCCCTACCCCCATGCTGAAAATGATGAGTTCATGTCCTTTGTAGGGACTTGGATGAATCTGGAAACCATCATTCTCAGCAAACTGACACATGAACAGAAAACCAACTACCTCATGTTCTCACTCATAGGCAGATGTTAAACATTGAGAACACGTGGACTCAGGGAGAGGTGCATCACACACTGGGGTCAGTTGATGGGGATCTAGGGGAGGGACACTCACATATTTTTAAGAGTAAATAGCATATAGAATGAAAAAAGAAGGTACGAATAAAACCATAGGTGCTGGGTGGAAATGTCATTTAAAATGATGATAATAATGGTCCCTTTCTTACAAAGTTGTTGTAACAGATTGTCATTAAGATGATAAATCTGGGGAATAAAGGAATTACATTACTTACCTAAAGTTACAGGTCTCGTAAGTGACAGCCCAGAAAAGAAAACTAGGCAGCCTTGCTTGCATCCATGTTTTCAGTGCGAGGTTAAGCTCCTCTTAGAATAAAACCAGTGCCACCTCCTGTTTGTAAATCCCTGCTGCCTAGCTTTCCTAAGGCTTCAATCTTGAAAATGAAAGTTGGTCTAAATTGAGTTTCAAACATAGTGGAGAGTGGAAACATGATCTGTCAATGGAGGCTAAACCAGAGGTTGCCCTTGGGAAAAAGGACCTGATGTAAGTTGCATTTCAACCAGTGGGTGGGAAGGCAAAGAGGAACGAAGAAGAAGATCTATGCGAGCTGAATTCTCATCCAGTACTGACACCAGTGGGGGATTGAGAGTGGATTTGGTGGCATGCCTAGTCCCCACATCCAGCCAAATTCCCAACAGATACCAACATGAAGAGTAGTCCCACTCAAGAGTCGGCCAAATGTGACAGAGTAACAAAGGTGAAAACTAGGTATGCAGAGAGAAAGATGGAGTTAACTCATCTAAACTTCATCTCTGGAAGGAATCTAGAAGTTTCTGTCATAACCCACAGAAAGCATGGAAGATAGCTGAGGAGAGAGTCAGAGGCTTGCACTAAAGAGGCAGTGGCCAAGTGGCATAAAGGAAGCTGAACCCACCATATCAGAGACAGCTTAAATGCCTGGCCCAGGGAGGTAGATTGAGGCATGGGGAGTCACATCATTTCGCTCAAAAGGCCTTCCATTCTAAAAAAAAAAAAAAAAAAAAAAACACCTCTCAACAAGGACGTGCATGTATTTCCCACCATATGTGGCACTAGGTATTATCTCTATCTCGAAATCAATAATTTCATATGTTTTAATAAAATTTTAAAGTGATTCAACCACAATTGTAAAATATGTGTTAATAAAAGGTAATTGTATATATACATTTTTAATGCACAAACTAAATTTCTGTAAAGTGAGATTTACTAACTGTGACAGCAGTCAAAGTTTAATGTCCCATGAAAAGGTTAACAATGCCAGGTTAGTTTTCACAGAATATTAACATAACCTATTGTACCAGAAAATTGAAATAAGAGAAAGAATTAAATAAATAAGCTCACTGATGGTAGACGATGACAGTGAGGTTCATGCTTATTTATCTATGTGTATACGACTGATCCCTAGAGGGTTTTGACAACTGTCTAAGTGTCATATACATTAGGATACCAAAGCGAAAACAAATACAATCAACATTAGCATACACTATAACAGAATTTTTTTTAAAAAAATATGCTTTAAGACTTACTATTTGATTCAACTCTACCCTTCCTTCCCATACCGGAATAAACAGATCCCCCAAAAGCAGAAGACAAACTTATTTCTTAAACTTGCTGGCTAGACAAGACACTCACCTTTTTTTTTTTTTTTTTTAACAAGTAAATGGCATACAGAGTGAAAAAAATAAGGTATGAATTAAACCATAGCTGCTGGGTAGAAAACAGTTTTTTCTCTACTCTCATACTGTGACAATCAACACAGAAAACTGTGACCAATGGTGAGGTGATTTCTCCCAATGAACAAGCAAGAAATCAGTTCTGCAGTGGACACCCAACTGCAGTGGAAACAGCATCCTAAGACTATCTACCTGGAGACAGCATCAGATCACACAAGTTGAAGGCTCAGTGTCTACAAGCACCAGGTTATTTTACCTGGGCTTCTAACCCACCAGTTATAAATCAGAGTTCCCATAGCCCAGTTATTGGGTTTGATTAATTTGTTAGACTGGCTCACATAATTCAGAGAAACACATTGACAACTTTATTATAAAGGATATTTTAAAAGATATAAACAAATGGAGAGATGAAGAGGTACATAAGGCAAGGTCTACAAGGGTCCTGAGCACAGGAGCTTCCATTCCTGTGGAATTGGGATGTGCCACCCACCAATACGTGGATGAGTTATTCTTCACCTTTCTGCAAGCTTCCACAAGTTCAGCTATTCAGAAGCTCCCCATTCTCTATCTTTCTGGGCCTTTTTATGGAAAATTCATTGGATAGGAATGATTGAAGCATGGACAATCATGTAAAAATATGATTAGGCAAAGAGAGTATGACGTAATATGAATAGACTGAGTGTGGCAACCCAGTAGCAACTGTTTAGATTTTTCTTGGTCTCTCTGTGCAGCATTCATTCTTCCTGGGTATGGTGCAGGATCCCTTCTAAAATGGGGATCTTATGACTTACATTCAGACCATTTCTTTATGGCCAGCTCCAAAACACAAAGGGAGAGAAGATGAGAGTACATTTTTAGTTTCCATGGCCTTCCTTGGGGAGAAAAAGCAGCAAGTTAAATAAAAAGCGGGGCCAGGAGGGCCAGGTACGGTGGATCACACCTGTAATCCCAGAACTCAGGGAGGCTGAGACAGATGGATAGCTTGAGAATGGAATAGTTGACATGGCAAAACACAATCTCTACAAAAGAATATAAAAAAATTAGCCCAGCAGAGTGGTGCACAGCTGTAGCTCCAGCTACTCGGGAGGCTGACATGGAAGGATCACTTGGGTCCTGGAGGTCAAGGCTGCAGTGGGCCAAGATTGTGCCATTGCACTCCAGGCTGACTGATAGAGTGAGACCCTGTCTAATAAAATTGAAATTTTTAAATTAAAAGGAGGGGAGCAGCAGGAGAAGGACAGAGAGAGGTTCTGTTTACTGAGTCCTGCTTCCAAGCCCTAAAGAGCCCCAACATTATGACAAAAGACTTTCACCTTTATTAATCTAAAGCTGTTTGAAAGCTGCTTCAGAAACCAAGAACAAAACACTAAATATTTTAACAAAAGATATATCTATTGTTTTAGTCACCTAGGAAATAACAAGCTTTATGGGAGTTATGAGACAGAAACCATGGACAGAAACCAAAATATGTATATATTAATATCAACAACTCTCATATTAATCATTCCCTACTTCAGTAAAACTAGATTGAAAGCCAAAAAGAACAGTTAAATAACTTGAGAAGCATACTTTATTCCTAGATGAAAACTATATATTACAGATATAATTTTTCCCAATAATTTCATAAGATATAAATTCAGAAGTGAAAATTATGTATAAGAATTGACATGAAGAGCGAACTTGACACTATGATCCCTAAGTTTGTCTAAAAACACCTACTGGTGAAAATAATTTTTAAATAGAAAAGGAATAAAGAGGAACTAGACCAGGAGATGTTAAAATTTACCACAAAATAAAAACAAGTTTAGTCTATCAATACTGAAGTGTTGACAAATGACTCAATGAACCACTATCTTAATCTTGAAGCAGCAGGTAAGGGACAAGTTATTATTGAACAAGTGTTTTGTGAAGCATTCTTTTAAGTCTTTAAAAGATTTATGACGTCCTATGACAAATTTTAGCTTTAAAAAAAAAGACATCTAGAAAAAGAGTAAATTTTATGTAATTTCTAGATGAGCTCTAATATTTCTTGAACTTGTCAGTGACAGCAGAAACCCACCTTAACTACAGTGGCAAAGAGATCACCTGATATCTTTCAAGAGACCACCTGATATCATGTGTCTCAACTTGACACATCAGATGGGAGAGGTAAATGAGTCTCGAATGGGCAAGGATGAACCATTTGAAGCAATGTCGTGAGTTCCATTCATTGATCTTTCCATTGCTTATTAAGAAGAGGAAGTATCACAGATACATTAAGGAGATTCTTAGGAGGATTTGGTGGATGATTTGGGGTATGCATTAATTGCTTCTTTCTGAAGACTCACATGGTTGGATCCCAGCCTCCATGATGGCAGGATGCCCAAACTATCCCAAAGGGAATGAGCCTACATGGAGTGCTCGACATGAAGAAGAATGGAGACCTCCACTTGACACTTCTCATCAACTTGACATGCAAATAAATTGTCCTTCAGGTACCTCAGGGAGTCAAACCCAATCAGTTGGCTGTTTTTGCAAATGTAGTTTATTGAAACCCATGTTCATTCATTTGCATACTATCAATAGCTTCTACTACCCGGAAACAGCAGAAATGTGTAGTCACGACAGAGACCATATTTAAATCCTGCAAAGCGAAGAACACTTACTCCTCTGGCTCTTTTCAGAAAAATGTTCTGCTTCCTGCCTCCCAGCCTTTAAGTTTTCCACTGAGGCCCCGTGCATCTGGAGCAGAACCAACCATATCTGCAGAATTCATGAGCATAATAAATGATTGCTTTATTACATGAAGTCTGAGAATGATTTCTTATGCAATCTGAGCACTTGGAACATAGGTAAATATAGTGCTTGGAAAAATCTAAGCTTTTGTTTGTTAAAGTCTCAGATGATCTAAACTTTATTTCTTCCCTTTTCCTCCATCTTCCAACATATATACATTCAGATCTTTGTAGTCTTTAAATTCTACCTAAGATTAAGGAACATGTCCACCTATCTCCTCCTTAGTGTTTGTAACCTGAAAACCTAATTTGCTTTCAGGAAAGCAAATAGTAATTACAGATGTCCCAATTAGCCTTAAAAATAAGAATGTTTTGTTCATGTGGGAGAACTTCAGTTTCGTCTGATGTTTCCAGATCTCCAAAAAACAAAGTCTCATTTCACAGTTAGTCTTTGCTTCCTAATCACTGTAAGAATCTCTAATGGACAAGCAACTCCAATTTCATAGCACTGGTAACTATAGCTCATAGTTCATGCAAAGAGGCATCATTAAAATACCTGGAATCATTTCTATATTTTCTCCTTTGGTCATTCATCAAAATGAAGGTTTTCATGAAGAGAATTAAAGGCCATAAAATAAAATATACTATATGATCCTGTTGAAATGTTTTATGCATTTATTAAAAATAGGGCAGTTTGAAGTGAAAGGTCAGCCAGAGATAATCAATTTCCTTAAAGTAGATATGATTCTTATTAAACATTTAGCATTTGAGTGTCATTTCAAAAATAAAGTTATATTTATTGAAAAGTCAACACTGAAAGATTGATAGATTTGAAAAAAAGAAGTATTAATTTCTGTAAGTTAATGTATATTAAACAAAATGATAGAGTAAGCAGACTTTTAAAAGGTGAAATAAATACATTAAAATATACCAGTTACTTAATATATTAAAGAATTATAAAGTTTGGTTAAAAATAGTTCTAAATATAGAGAATTTGAACGGATAATTTTAAGAAATGAAAATACAAATAGCAAGTGAACACTTCAAATAATTCAACTTACATGGTAATCAAAAGGAATTGGAAATTTGTATTCCTATTTTTTTTCTATAAAGTTAATATGTTCACATGGCTAACACGAGAAAGTATTTATGTAAGAATTAGACTTCAATTCCTGTCCCATTCATTCTCTTTCCCCTCTACTCTGGTCTTTCTAAGCAACCATTTCTATTAATTCTTGTGCTTTCTTCCTTGAAAGTTTCTTTTCTTTTTCTTTTCTTTTTTTTTTTTTTTTGAGACGGAGTTTCGCTCTTGTTACCCAGGCTGGAGTGCAGTGGCGCGATCTCGGCTCACCGCAACCTCCGCCTCCTGGGTTCAGGCAATTCTCCTGCCTCAGCCTCCTGAGTAGCTGGGATTACAAGCACGCGTTACAATGCCCAGCTAATTTTTTGTATTTTTAGTAGAGACGGGGTTTCACCATGTGGACCAGGATGGTCTCGATCTCTTGACCTCGTGATCCATTTTTTATGTAATGCAAGCAAATTTAGAAATATATACTCATATTCTCTCGCTTCTTAAATAAAATTAAATAACAACTAGCATCTAATGTGAGGCTGAATACCTTTTTCTGAGTTGAAATGATATTTACAATTCTTTTCATATAAACTGTTCATTTATGTCCTTTGCTGACAGCTCTATAGCTTATACTTCCCCACATCCACCAGTTTCTAAAAGGTCTTAATATATTAGGGGGAAAATGCTCAGTGATTGGAGAAGTAAGTATTTTTCCCAGTTTATTATTCTTTTGAATTTCCCCAGAGGGTTTTTTTTTCCAACCAAAGGATTTTTTTTTTTAATGAGTCAAATTTATCTCTGTTTTTCCTATTTTACATGCTGGAATTGAGTAATGATTAGAAACTTTCACTGGTTATTTGGGGGTTTTCTAAATATTAAGTCACAAAAACATAGAGGTTTTACTTCCACCTGCTTAGGTCTTAGAGCTTTAGACTTAATTTGTCTCTTTTATCTGCTTTGTTGGCTCAAATCTCTGGTACAGCATTAGTAGTAGGGTTGAGAATTGTGCATCATTTTCTGATTTATACTTTTAACAGAATAAGCAGAAATGTCTGCAGTATTTTGCTATTAATTACAATAATAGCTTTGAGACAAGATTGTGTGTTTGTGTGCATGTGTGTTTGTGTTTGTATGTGTGCATTTGTGGTGCTTAAAATATAATATTTCAAAATGAAGGCCTCAGAAGCAGCCTAAGAAGCAAGTTTCCCTCTGATCTCCTACACTCGTCTCTTGGCCTCATTATTCCCCAAGGAGAGCTATAGAAACTGGAAGCCCTTTTCCCCAGGCAGGTCATAGGAGCCAGAACGCCTTTTCATGAAGGACAGGCATAAAGCCCAAAAATATTATTCTAAACTTCCCTCACCTTCCTGTGTAACAGTTTGCCAAAAAGAAATTAAGACTGTCATTCCAGAGGGGCCATCGCTCATACCTGGGAGGAAGGAATGCTGCCTGGTTAAGGCAAGGAGAATCCAAACAGCCTTGTTAAGATTTCCTCACCAAGTCTGTTAGCATTAGATCATGCCCTTTTTGTCCAAGCACAGTTCTACATGGCTGTTTATGCATCAATCATGACTAGACAGTGAAGTCTCCATAAATGTTCCAAAAAGACTGGTATGAAAACGGATAGTTCTCCCTGAGTCTTTGGGTCTGCATTTTTTAAGGCTTCTGTGTCACATAAAACTGTGATCAAATAAACATGCATTTCTCTTGTTAATCTGTCTTTTGTTATAAGGGTGTAGGCTGTGACCTTTATAATGGGGAAGAAAGGGATCACCCCATTTCTGCCCCTACAGCATATATAATTTGTCAGCTTGCCATGACTGTAAAATATTATAATTCTTACTTTGTTGAGTTGTCTTTTTAAAAAAATATCCACAGTGGCTGTTGAATTTTGTCAACTAAATATGCAGCATCTATAGACATAAATATATGATTTTAGACCAATTAATATGATAAATTATTTTAATAGAGTCCATAATCTTTCATTCCTAGAATGAACCCTCCTTAGTCATGATATATTACTTTTTTAATGAGTTGCTGGAATTTTTCCACTAATAATATGAAGAGTTTTACCCTGATATTCATAAATAAAATTGGGAAATAGTTTTCTTGTGAAATTTTTATCAAGCTTAGACATCAGTGGCATTTTCACTTCATGAAAACAATTTGAAGATTTTATTCCTCTTTAAGGGTTTAAATCAAACTGCAATTATCTCTTCTTAAAACAAATCATTAGATAGAATATAATATGCAAAGGGTACATGTTATAATATGCAAAAGATGCATGTTGTAATATCTAAGGATGCATGTTGTAATAGCAATGAAGGAAGAAAAAGCTACATAAAAGCTGAGTCAAACAGAAAAAAAAATAGTTGGTGAATAAAAACACAAATATATCAGTAATTACATTAAGTATAAGTGAACTAAATACTCTGTAAAAGACTAAGCATTCAACACAATAACATAAAACACAGCTACATGCTGTTTACATGAGATGCACGTATATAACATAGAGATAAAGAAAAGGCTGAAAGTAAATGGATACGAAAAATATATCATGCACGCACTATTAAATGAAATAAGCTGAGGTAGCTATATTAATAATGAAGCAGATGTTAAGGTAGGTAGCCTTAATACAAAGATGATGGTGTGCATATCATAACTATGAAAAGTTTAAACTACCAGGGAGGTATCACATTCCCATCTATAGTCTTACAAAATCACAGCTTTAAATCTTACAGGCAAATTCACCATCATTGTTAGTAATTTTAAAACATCTCTTTTAAAAGCTGATAGAATAAACACTAAACAAAAAAGTCAACAGGGACAGAGTAAATGTGGAAAAAATAATAAACTTGACCTGTCTGTTTTCTTTCTTTTTTTGAGGCGGAGTTTCACTCTTGTTACCCAGGCTAGAGTGCAATGGCGTGATTTCGGTTCACTGCAACCTCCGCCTCCTGGGTTCAAGCAATTCTCCTGCCTCAGCCTCCTGAGTAGCTGGGATTACAGGCACGCGCCACCATGCCCAGCTAATTTTTTTTATTTTTAGTGGAGACGGGGTTTCACTATGTTGACCAGGATGGTCTTGATCTCTTGACCTCGTGATCCACCCGCCTCGGCCTCCCAAAGTGCTGGGATTACAGGCTTGAGCCAGTGCCCTGTACTCAATGGCAAAACTCACTTTTGTTAGGTCCTCTTGGAACATTTACCAAAATTAACCATATGTTGGGCCTAAAGCTAGTCATGACAAAACTAAAAGGACTAAAAGTATTCAGTGTTTTATACTCTGAAAGAAATCTGACTGTGAAATCTGCAGACAAAAAAGACAACTAGGGAATCTTCAATTGGTTGAACATTAAGCATACGGTTTTAAATAATCCACGTACCAGAGAAGAAATCCCAATACAAATCAGAAAAACAATAAAGATATGAAAATAATGCAGGTATGAAATCATCATTAGACACAGAAAAAAATTATTTTATTGAGGAGTATGATTGCAAGAAAGCAGAAAGAAGTGAAAAGAAAGAGAAAAAAAACAGGAAGAAAAAAAGAACAGAAACAGAGGGTGGATGGAGCTGTTATAAGGTAGTACAACAGAGTTTGCCATTTCTAAGTGCACAGCAGTACACAAACTGTATTTTAAGAGGTCACACCCAGGCAGAGAAATGGGGAAGAACATTTGCTCACTTCTCTATCCCATTGGTCAAAGATGAGCCTCACAGGCTCTTAACTTGGCCACATCTCCATACAAGGAGAAAAATCCCAGGCACTAAGTGTACAATGCAGCAGAAACCTGACTGTCATTAAGCGCCTTTTGAAATCCATTGGATCTTACAAGGAATGGCACCTGCACCAGCTCTGAGCTCCTCTAGCTTCTTCACTAGAAGCTGCTACTAAGTGATACAGTCCCTTCCTTTCAATGCATTTATCTCCTTTGTAAAAGATATGCTTTCTGAGATCTGCCTCTTACGGGAACAAAAACATCTTTCTCCAATTCTCCCAGGAATGACTCCCTGTTTGAGTGTACCTCCCACTCAGAACAGGGGTCTTTCCTGCTTGGAATACTTACCTGCTGGCAGCCATCAACATCTGCTATCCCTGTGGCCACTCCACACTCTCATTCCTCCTGGCAATGTTTTCTGCACAAATTCTGCTAACTTCACTTGTTTTTGTCTGTCTTCAATAACATGCTCTGGATTTTATGGTTACTCACTGTCTCTGGGTTTTATTAGACTTAGTTTGTGGGACTCCCTTCAATCCCATTCTCCTAATTTTCTCTGTGGTTTCAAGTGGAGAATTACATTTGGCATAAACTCCTGCCCTATTCTTCATGGAACCGGAATGGATTGTGAAATGCCAGCACTGGTGAGGACGCAATATCACCAAGCCTCACATAGAAATGATGAAGGTGTAGGGATGACAAAGTTATAAATTTGTACATAATTTTTGGGATAAGAGCTGAGCACTATTAAAATATTTATTACTTTAGACATCTTAGTTCCCTTCTTAGGAAATGTACCTAATGAAATTATCAGAAACTTGGACAAAATGTATTCAAAAATATATTCACCGAAGTATTATTTATAATCAAAAATTAGGGAAAGGTATGATGGGTTGGAACCTATTTTATATTAGAGTTATTATATGCACATTAAAATAATGTTTACTTATGTAATGTCATAAAGAAATGTCATGATTTGCTGTTAAACAAGCACAACCACAATGAAACTTTTCAATCTTTTTTATAATAACCACGTAAACAAACTAACCTTGTTAACAGTCATGCGTTTAGTCGCCTCCTAGTAATTATGGTAACTGGTGATATTTTTCCCACTTTAAACTTTTCTGTAGTTTTCACTCTTTTATAATGAGCACGTATTACCCTGATAATCAAAAAGATAATAAAAATTAAAATTAAAAACTTTAACTAAATTGAGTTAAAAGTGGCGACTCAAGGCCCCCCAAGCTTGTAAGCTACATCCCTAGCGAAAATAAAAGGGAAGGGCCTTCAGTGAAAGCAGGCACTGGTGAGATTCTTATTAACTTAGCTTATACCCAAATTCTGTTTTATAATGCAGTTATTTTCAAAATGCAATAATTAGAGCAAATAAATCATGTTAAAGACTACAAGTGAGATTCGGTTGGCAGAAATGTCATCACAGTGAAGGTTTCTTTAGCATGGAGCCTATTACACTCCCCGGTTGACTATCCAAAATAAAAGCTACCTCCAAAGGATTAACCTATACAAATAGTGCCTTTCTGGGTTCTTGTTACAGTAACAGCTCTGCTGTAATAATTACTGTCAAAGGAACAAATTACACTTACTTGCCTCTTTTACTGTGCAAATTGAAAGAGATACTTGAGGTCTTTAATTCCACCTAGCCTAAATCCTGACATGAATAATTATCACTGGCCAACAAAACATAACCAATCAGAATGCCCCTATATTTAAGTATCAACAAAGGAAGCTGAACCTAAAAATGTAGGAATCAAAGAGAATTCATAGAAAAGCAGAAAACACATGACACTCTTCTCATGACTTCAAAACACGTAGTTACTACTCACATACTAGGGGAGATTCCTGTTTAAATCTCTTGCATGTTTCAAGCATGATTTCATTTAAGCAAAATTCCCCTGCCACAGCTTATTTTCCCCAGAATTGATCATAATTAAAAAAAATAATAATGTTTATTCATTTCCCTCAATGTCTCAGTGACAAGACACTCCAAACTACATTGCTATTACTAAAATTGTCTCAAATATTATCTCTTTATATCCAAACTTTCCCCCTACAACTTCTTCAATCCCTCAGTCGTAGCAATACCTAATTGGTGTGAATCAATAAGACACCGGCTGGGTGTGGTGGTTCACGCTTGTAATCCTAGCACTTTGGGAGGCCGAGGCAGGTGGATCACGAGTTCAAGAGTTCCAGACGAGCCTAACTGATATGGTAAAACCCCTTCTCTACTAAAAATACGGAAAGTAGCCGGGAATGATGACTACTCAGCTACTCAGGAGGCCGCTGAGGCAGGAGAATTGCTTGAACTCAGGGGGTGGAAGTTTTATTGAGCCAAGATTGGGCCATTGCACTCCAGCCTGGGTGACAGAGCAAGATTCTGTCTCAAAAAAAAAAAAAAAAAAAGAAAGAAAGAAAGAAAGAAAGACACCAGTAAACTTGTTCTTGGGTTTGGAGAATTCTTAATAAAAATTCCAAGAAACAATAATTTCAAGGAAGTTTATGAAGTTAAGGGGTAAGTTTCAGTTTATAAATAATTACTGTCAAAGAACATGCTCTCCATGTTTCTTTATTTCAATTTATAGTTATTTTATTTTCTCATACCAAAAATGATGGAAAAATAAAGAAACTGCCTTTTTCCTCTTAAGTTCTTATAAAATGTTTCAATTTTCTTAAACTTCTTTATTTATTCCACTGTTTATCTTGATCTATTATACATGCTATCTGAAATATATCCGAGGGTGTTAATTAGAATTATACCTGAGGGTGTTAATTAGAAATTATAACTGAAAATGAAAATAAAATATATATATTCACTTTACCATAAGAAACCAGATGCTTGGATTTATTTCTGTGGCTTTAAAGTCACATGCCCCATAACAAAATTTCAGTCAAAGACAGACCATATATACAAGGAGGGCTGTTCCATAAAATTATAATGTAGCTGAAAAATTTCCTAGCACCCAGTGACTTTGTAGATGTCTGTATATTCCATTCTTTCATTGTTATAAAAAACTACCTGAGACTGGGTAATTCATAAAGAAAAAGATGTCTAATGGACTCACATATCTGCAGGCTATACAGGAAGCATGGCTGGGGAGGCATCAGGAAACAAAATCATGGCAGAAGGTGAAGGGGAAGCAGGCATGTCTTACATGGTCAGAGCAGGAAGAAGAGAGAGCAGCAGGATGTGCTATACACTCTCAAACAACCAAATCTCATAAGAACTCACTATCAGGAGAACAGCAAGGGGAAACTTTGTCCCCATGATCCGATTACCTCCCACCAGGCCCCTCCTCCAACAATGGAGACACAAATCCAAACCATATCAATGCCTTAATGTTGTAACACAATGCATTGCTCATATGTTTATGGTAATGTCAGTGGAAACTTACTGCAATGCTAGTCATATAAAAGTATAACATAAAATTATGTACAGTATATAATACTTAATAATAACTATATTACTGGTTTATGTATTTATTATACCATATTTTTAAATCATTATTTTATGATGTACTCCTTTTACTTATATTTTCTTAAAAGTTAACTGTAAAATAGCCTCAGGCAGGTCCTTCCAGAGATATTCCAGAAGAGGACGTTGACATCATAGGGGATAACAGCTCCATGTGTGTTACTGCCCCTGGACACATTCCAGGGAGACAAGATGTGGAGGAGGAAGACACTGATGTTCATGATCCTGACTCTGTGTAGACCTAGGCTAATGTGTGTGTTTATGTTTTAGTTTTTTATTTTATTTTATTTTATTGCGTTTTAAGTTTTGGGGTACATGTGAAGAACATGCAAGATTGTTGCATAGGTACATACATGGCAATGTAGTTTGCTGCCTTCCTCCCCATCACCTATAATGGCATTTCTCCCCATGTTATCCCTCCCCAATTCCCCACCCCTCATTGTCCCTCCTCTAGTTCCCCTGCATAGACTCCAGTGTGTGATGATCCCCTTCCTGTGTCCATGTGTTCTCATTGTTCAACACCCCCCTATGAATGAGAACATGCAGTGTTTGATTACAAAAAAGTTTAAAAAGCAAAAACTAAACATTTTTAAAAATAGAAAATATCTTATAGAATAAGGATGTAAAGAAAAACATTTTTGTACAGTTGTACAATATGTTTCATTTTGTGTTATGTTATTACAAAAGTCAAAAAGTTAAAGAAAATGTTTGTTTCTTAAATTTAAAAAGTTACAATAATCTAAGGTTAATTTATTACTGAAAAAAGAAAAATATTTAAATAAATTTAGTATGACCTGATTGTACAGTGTTTATAAAGACTACAGTAGTGTAATGTAATGTCCAAGGTTTTCACATTCACCCACCCCTCACTCACTGAATCAACCAGAGCAACTTCCAATATTGTAAACTTTATTCATCCTAAGTGTCCTATGCAGATATATCACTTTTTATCTTTTATACTGCATTTTACTATATCTTTTCTATGTTTAGGTACACAAATACTTATCATCATGTTAGAATTGCCTACAGTATTCAGTACAGTAACATGCTGCACAGGTTTGTAGCTTAGGACCAATTGGCTATACCATATAGACTAGGCATGTATAGGCTATACCATCTTGGTTTGTGTCAGTACAGCCTAGGATGTCCCCACAACAGAATTGCCTAATGATATATTTCTTAGAACATATCTCGATCATTAAGTTATACCTTACTATATTTTGTTTAGTTATGGAGACTGAACTTGACCTTACATTGTTTTAAAATACTTCTCAAAAGTCTCAGTCATTTAAAATATCTAATCTGCATTATCTTCTAATATACTTAGATTAGTAAATTCATTTAGAAATTAGATAGTTTGATTACATTTGTTATTTATTTTTTTATTTTTTTGAGACAGAGTTTTGCTCTGTCACCAGGCGCCAGGCTGGAGTGCAGTGGCACAATCTGGGCTCACTGCAACCTCTGCCTTCTAGGTTTAAGCAATTTTCCTGTCTCAGCCTTCTGAGTAGCTGGGACTACAGGCACGTGCCACCATGCCCAGCTAATTTTTGTATTTTTAGTAGAGACAGGGTTTCACCATGTTGGCCAGGATGGTCTTGATCTCTTGACCTTGTGATCTGCCCACCTCGGCCTCCCAAAGTGCTGGGATTACAGGCTTGAGCCACTGCACCCAGCCTGTTATTTAATTTTAAGCACCCAAGTTCTTTCTAAATTAACCCAGTAATATACAGAAAACGATATGCACAATTTTTTCATTTTGTATATAGACAAACTATGACTCAGAGGCCAACCCTCATCTGCTGCCTGTTTTTGTAAATAGTTCTGTTGGGACACAGCCATGCCCATACACACCGATGGCTGTTCTTAAGCAATAGGGCAGAGATGACTAGTTGGGACAGTGATCATTTGACTCACAAAGTCTATAATATTTACTAAGTGTCTCTTTTCGGAAAAAAAAATTATGTGCAATATTCTGTGCCCTCAAATATATGCTTTAAGCATGCAGTAACAAATTGTATATTTTTTAAACCAGGATGCTCATTTAAAAAATTCTGAGTATATATAACTTCACCTGTTTTGCCACATCTTTCTTATTAGTAAAAAGGAAGATTTTTCATTCATAAATGGTCATGAGTAAATGTAAAAATTAAACCTAGTTATACATTGTAGAGTTGGTTTTATGTCAAGACTTATATCTATTATTAGTTAACTTATTGGCTGCTTTTTTAGATGACTAGTATCAGTGACAGATGTGACAGATTTTCCTTACTAAATTATGCCATTAAGCCTTCATCTTAATGGTCTGTGCTAATGCCACCAGTATTAGGTGAATGGAGAGTTTGGAAATCTCAACCTGCCCCCAGTGACTTACCTGTACAGATATCCTGTAGGAAAACACTGGTTGGCAATTCTGGAATTTAATAATTTCACTATTACATAAAAATGTCTACATTATATGATACAATTTTTAAAAATTTACTCACAGTCAGGCATGGTGATTCACACCTGTAATCTCAGCACTTTGGGAGGCCAAGACAGGTGGATCACCAGGTCAGGAGTTCAAGACCAGCCTGGCCAAGATGGTGAAACCTTGTTACCACTAAAAATATAGAAAATTAGCTGGGCGTGGTGGCACACCCCTGTAATCCCAGTTACTTGGGAGGCTGAGGCAGAGAACTGCTTGAACCTGGGAGGCACAGGTTGCAGTAAGCTGAGACTGCACCTCTGCATTCCAGCCTGGGCGACAGAGAGAGAGACTTCATCTCAAACAAACAAACAAACAAACAAGAACCTTTACTTACACGATCTACACAATCTTGTATGGGCTGGCTATCTGCTAACATTGATTTCTGTGCTCCGTGTGACGTCACCAGCATGGAACATGATGGAACATTGCTCCAAAGAGCCACGTAGCCATATATTGGAATGGATTCTGTAAGAGTCAAAGGTAGGGATAAGAGGCTTAATAATTATGTATTGAGTAATCCTCCCTTCCTCAGATTTATAGTTAACTACATACCTGATCATGCTATGAGAAAAGAAAAACAGGAAGACTTGTATGGAGAAAACTACATAAGTCAAGATGGAACTTCTTGGAGAAATATTTTCTATAATCCTCAGAGTCCCCCATAATTTAACTCATGTCCTTGCTAACTAGAAATACTTCATTTTGGAGAAAAAGTTATCATATATCATTTTTTAAAGCCTATAATGTTTCATATAGCTCTCTAGTTAAATGTCTTTCCCTTTACCACGAAATCGCACAAAGCACATGTGATGTCAAATCTATTTGTGTGTTTGATATCAAGATATTGACCAAGTCTGAAGAAGGTGTTGAACATAAGTTGTAAACATCTATTCTAAAAGTGAAATGGCAATGTCTCTACTCAAAAATGAAGTAGTCAAACACAACATCATAATATAGTATAATATTTTAAGGTATATGTAATTTTGATGAGGTACAAATATGTGAACAGATTATATGAT
Source organism: Saguinus oedipus (assembly GCA_031835075.1). Taxonomy (NCBI): domain Eukaryota; kingdom Metazoa; phylum Chordata; class Mammalia; order Primates; family Cebidae; genus Saguinus; species Saguinus oedipus. The sequence goes on along the minus strand of CM063171.1, from coordinate 167,353,029 downwards.
TGGAAAACCTAAAAATAATATAACTTATATGTTTTTTACAAAGATAGTCCAACTTAATATGCCATTTAAGTAAAGTAGCGGCCAGGTGCATTGGCTCATGCCTGTAACCCCAGCACTTTGAGAGGCCAAGGCATGTGGATCATGAGGTCAGGAGTTCAAGAGCAGCCTAGTCAACGTAGTGAAACCCCCTCTCTACTAAAAATACAAAAAAAAAAAAAAAGTTAGCCAGACATGGTAACAGGCACCTGTAATTCCAGCTACTCTGGAGGCTAAGGCAGGAGAATCACTTGAACATGGGAGGCAGAGGTTGCAGTGAGCTGCAATCACGCCACTGCACTCCAGCTGGGGTGACAGTGTGAGACTCTATCTCAAAAAAAAAAAAAATTAAAGTAGTATAATTTTTATTTCATAAAATAAATTAAGCAACATCTTAACCAAATTTCAGCATGATCCAATAATCCTTATGAAGCTTTATGTTGAAGGAAAAGATTAAGGTTTTTGAGAAAAACTTAAATTCAATTTAAAGGTTGATCATAGACACATACCGCCATCAACCTTAGAATTGTTTCTTCCTTTTTGCTTTCTTCTCTGCACCATGTCTGTATAGTACCCACTGCCTTAAATTTGATTTCACTTCCCATTTCATTATCTTAAAAGAACATTTTTTTTTTCTTGGATATATTTTCCATTATTTTTATGAACTTTCATCAGTTCTACCAGGCACACTTAAGAGAGGCCCATTCCCTGAGCCCTTTTCCCTCTCCTACCAGGAAACAATCTTCCATCAATATCAACCACAAGTGATGAATTCTGCAGGCACATGAGAATGAAATTCACAAATATTGTCAAAGACACAGGATGGGCATTTAGACCCATCTGATTCCCAAATGGAAGGACCCTGAGAAATTGCTATGCCTGTTTATCTACACCTGTTTTCTTGCTGAGCTTCTAAAAGGAAAATAAATAAGAGCTCCTAAGAATGTGCTTTAAAGCCAGTTATGCTCCTCTCTTTTTTACATTGCATGCCAGTATATTCCTTCAATTTTATCAGTATAGGCCAATGTTCCTAGAAAGATAGTTAGCTTCTTCAGCAAACACCTAACAAGAGATAACCAAAATATTTAAAAAATAAAAAGCTCGAATTCACTTTTTTCCATAACTTCATAGCCATAATATTAAAAAAATAAGGCTTATTTATTCACATCATTGGCCTCTATATGGCCAAGTATGGTTCTGGAAAAACTTATGTCTGACCTTGGAATTTAAATAGCACATACTGAAATGGAAATAGATGCAAAGAATGTTATAAACTTTTAAGAACTTTCAGCTCAGCATTCATATTTCATGCAGTAAGAAATTGAGTCCCAGGAGACCAAGTGACTTACTCTGACCAGCAAAACTATCTAGGAATTGATAAGCATTTCCTTTAAAAATGTGAAGATGCTATACAGAGTTGTAGTGAACAATGAAATTCATTGTTCCAGCTGACAGGTCATAGCTGGGCCCCTCCTGAGAAATGCTGTCAACGGAAGAAAGCTATCTAGCTTTCTTTGTCAGGTAATGCCTTTTTCTTCCAGGAATCTGGCCTGTTTCCAGAGTTGGAACATCTCCAAAGGGCCATTGTGCCTCTAGAGGACTCCCCAGGGATCCAGTGAGGCCACTGTTGCAACTTCATTATAGTCCAACTTCTTCCTCTGCCCACCCTGTTTTGATCCCCTTACTTCCATCATCAGGTGTTCTTTAGAAGATGCCCCAGTAAGCCTCTCATGTGTACATTTCTATCTCAGAGTCTGCTTCCGGAAAACCTGACGTGAAACAATGGTGTATTCTGTTACTTGAGAAAATGTGAAGTTGGAAACACTTGGATTACATAGAAGCAGATTATTGCAAGAATTCTTTTAATATGACTGTGTGCACTATGAAACATCAACAAATACCCAGAGTTAACCAAAGTTATTTAACTATAGAACCCGTTTGCATATTGAACATATCATGAGACTTGTGTTCTGGGGAATATGGTCTGGGAAACAGAAATGCAGTCATTCTAGCTCACTTTAGAATATAAGTGCTGAAATTACACTTCAATATTTCCTGTACTAGCAAAAGAATGGAAACAACCTAAATGTCCATCAGTAGGGGACTGCTTAAGTAAATTATAATATAACCATACAATGTAATATTATGCATCGTAGAAAAAAATGAGACTTTTTTTTTGATACTAGCATGAAAATGTATTCAAGCCATATTTTTTAAGTAAAAAAAGACAAGGTTACTCAACAGTGTGTATTTGTTTTCAGAAAGGGGAATGGTTAAATATATAAGTGCATTTTTTTGTGTCTGCACAAAACATTTGTAAGGACATACACTAGAAAATGACAGCACTGCTTGCATCTATAGAAGGGAATTGGAAAGCGATTAAACCTTTTGTGGTTTAAAGCATGGGAATACATTACCTAGTCAAAAAATTAAAATCAAAACACCACAAAATATTATATAGCACATATTTAAATACTTTGTCTAATCATATATGAAGAAAATCTGGGAAAAAACCACGACACTCTATAAAGCTACTTAGACGATGAACTCCTTGAAGACAAAATTCATTTAGAATGCCCAAAGCGTGGCACAGTTTCTGAACCAGAGGAAGTGGTAAATAATTTACTTAATTGAATCCCATTACTTCCAGTACCCCAGCGATTTAAGTTAGCATCCCTGCTGTTGTTGTTTTTGGTTTTGTTTTTTGCTTTTACAATGTCTGAGAAACTCTAGAAATGGCGAAAAACTAGACCTTATATGAATATACTTTCCTGGACTGGGCTTCCTGTTATTAGTCTGTAGTTAGCAACACTGTAAAAGTCTCCAGACCTCTGTTGTTGATCATAGTAGCCATTAACCACATGTGGCTATTTAAATTTAACTGTAAATTAATTGGAATAAAACTAGAAATTCACTTCCTCACTTGAGCCAGACACACTGAAAGTATTAGAAAACCACATGTGGTAAATGGCTACCATGTTGAAAGCAGAAGACATAGAACATTTTCACTGCAGAAAGCTCTGTGGGAAAGAATATATCCAGGTATAGACTGGTTTCAGACAGATCTGGGTTTGAAATCTGTATTAGCCTCTTACTAACTGTAAGGTTTAGGACAAGTTAATTTCTCAGGGCCTGATTTTTTGTTTGTTTTTGAGACAGAGTCTTGCTCTGTAACCCAGGCTAGAGTACAATAGCACAGTCTCTGCTCAATGCAACCTCCAACTTCCAGGTTCAAGCGATTCTAGTGCCTCAGCCTCCAGAGTGGCTGGGATTACAAGCATGTGCCACCAAGCCCAGAAAAGTTTTGTATTTTTAGTAAAGACAAGGTTTCACCATGTTGGCTAGGCTGGTCTTAAACTCCTGACCTCAAGTGATACACCTGCCTTGACCTCCTAAAGTGCTGGGATTACAGGCATGAGCCACTTTATCTAGTCTCAAGGGCCTCACTTTTTTCATCTGTAGAATGGGGAAAAATGGTAATACCTACCTCAGAGGGTCATTGTGAGGTATCAGTGAGCTCATTCATAAAAGCTGCATAGAACAGGCCTTCACACTCAAAAATGTTACCATTTATTAGCAATTATCCACCATTGTGAATGTCACAGATCACCACCAACCAGTCATGTCATCCATCACAGCTCTCCTATTTACCCTTCTCACAGGAAGATGAAAAGTATCCACTAACATCCTTATAGTCTAGTTCATTAAAGTGCCAGTTTGCAATTTATAAATCCTGCACTAATTTCTTTTTCAGGAAAGACTTGCTATGAGAAAAAAAGTCATGTGAATTAAACTTGTATCAGTGATGTGACTAGTTTATATTCTGGTATAAGCTCTTTATCAGACCAAATACTAGGAACAAACATTTTTCTATTTGGATTACAGTGGTCTTGCTGGGAAGATAAACTCCTTGATATGATTTGAAAACTTTCACAAAAAAAAGAAGGCTGTCATATTTTGCCATGAAAGGGGAAAAGCCTAGTAGAGCAGCATTGAAGGGTCAGAGACAAACTGGGCTAGTCAACGTGAGGTTTCTACAGCTGGTAAACTTGAGTGAAGTTTTGAAAATATAAAAACCATGATGAGAAAAGATTAGTGAAGGAGAATGATAAAGGAATAATACCAAGAGCAAGAAAAGTATAGGAAGGGAAAAAAGTCTTATAGCTTTAACCCTTCAAAAATAACAAAAGAGTTTCCTTTCATTCCATAGGCCAAGCCATTCCTTTTTAGTTGTAGCTTCCAACAACAGAATTTGTTAGGCCTGATTTAGTAGTGGTCAATTTTGGCCTCTCAAGTACTCCTACTATATAGTAGAAGTTATATTTTATTTATATCTTATATATGCATTATATATATATATATATATATATATATATATATATATGACATATATATGTATGCCATACTTTTAAACTCTAAAAGTAGATAAAGTTATTTTGATGGTTTTCTGCACAGTTCCAGCATTACCAGTTAAAGATAAATAAGGCAAGAAAACAGAAAGTTTTCCCATATGCATTTAAAATGAATGTTCTTCAATTCTTCAGGTCTTTATAAAAAGATTTGTGTAAGAATTATCCTTGATTGATGCCTTCTCTCACCACTCCAATTCAACATAGTGGAAGTTCTGACCAGGGCAATTAAGAAAGACAAAGAAATAAAGGGTATTCAATTAGGAAAAGAGGAAGTCAAATTGTCTCTGTTTGCAGATGACATGATTGTACATTTAGAAGACCCCATCATCTCAGTCCAAAATTTGTTTAGGTAATAAGCAATGCCAGCAAAGTCTCAGGATACAAAATCAATGTGCAAAAATCACAAGCATCCCTACACCCCAATGACAGACAAACAGAGAACCAAATCATGAGTGAACTCCCTTTCACAATTGCTACAAAGAGAATAAAATATCTAAGAATGCACTTACAAGGGATAGAAAGGACCTGTTCAAGGAGAACTACAAAGCACTGATCAAGGAAATAAGAGACAACACAAACAAACAAAAAAAACACTCCATGCTCATGGATAGGAAGAATCAATATCATGAAAATGGCCTTACTGCCCAAAGTAATTTATAGATTCAATGCTATTCCCATCAAGCTACCATTGGCTTTCTTCACAGAATTGGAAAACACTACTTTAAATTTCATATGGAACCAAAAAACAGCCCGTATAGCCAAGACAATCCTAAGCTAAAAGAAACCTGGAGGCATCATGCTACCTGACTTCAAACTATACTACAAGGTCACGATAATCAAAACAGCATGGTACTGGTACCAAAACAGATATACTGACCAATGGAACAGAAGAGAGACCTCAGAAATAACATCACACATCTACAACTATCTGATCTTTGACAAACCTGACAAAAAAGCAATACAGAAAGGATTCCCTAGTCAATACATGGTGTTGGGAAAACTGGCTAGCCATATGCAGAAAGCTAAAACTAGATCCCTTCCTTACACTTTATGCAAAAATTAACTCAATATGGATTAAAGACTTAAACATAAGACCTAAAACCATAAAAACCCCAGAAGAAAACCTAGGCAATATCATTCAGGACACAGGCATGGGAAAAGACTTCATGACTAAAACACCAAAAGCAATGGCAACAAAAGCCAAAATTGACAAACGGGATCTTATTAAACTAAAGAGCTTCTGCATAGCACAAGAAACTATCATCAGAGTGATAATGATAGTAACCTATGGAATAGGAGAAAAATTTTACAATCTACCCAACTGACAAGGGCTAATACCCAGAATCTACAAATAACTTAAACAAATTTACAAGAGGAAAACAAATAACCCATTCAAAAAGTGTGCAAAGGATACGAACAGTCATTTCTCAATTGAAGACATTTATGGAGCCAACAAACACATGAAAAAAAGCTCATTATCACTGATCGTTAGAGAAATGCAAATCAAAACCACATTGAGATACCATTTCGCACCAGTTAGAAAGCTGATCATTAAAAGTCAGGAAACAACAGAAGCTGAAGAGGATGTGGAGAAAAAGGAACACTTATACATTGTTGGTGGGAGTATAAGTTAGTTCAACCATTGTGAAGACAGCATGGAGATTCCTCAAGAATCTAGAACTAAAAATATCATTTGACCCAGCAATCCCATTACTGGGTATATACCCAAAGGATTATAAATCATTCTACTATAAAGACACATGCAAAAAAAGAAGACACTTATGCAGCCAACACACATATGGAAAAAGCACATCATTTTTGGTCATTAGAGAAATGCAAATTAAAACCACATTGAGATACCATCTCATGCTGGTTAGAATGACTAACATTAAAAAGTTAGAAGACAACAGATGCTGGAAATATAGGTCAATATTGGGTCAAATACCATTTGACCCAATAATACCATTATTGAATATACACCCAAAGAATTATAAATTACTCTATTATAAAGACACATGCACACATATGTTCATTGTGGCACTGTTTACAACAGCAAAGACTTGGAACCAGCTCCAGTGCCCATCAACGACAGATTGGATAAAGAAAACGTGGCACATATACACCATGGAATACTATGCAGCCATAAAAATGAATGAGTTCATGTCCTTTGCAGGGACATGGATGAAGCTGGAAACCATCATTCTCAGCAAACTGAAACAAGAACAGAAAACAAAACACCTCATGTTCTCACTATAAGTGGGTGTTGAATAATAAAAACACATGGGCACAGGAAGGGGACCATCACATACTGGGGCCTGTTTGGAGGTGAGGACCTAGGGAAGGTATAGTATTAGGAGAAATACCTAATGTAGATGACAGAGTGATGGCTGCAGCAAACCACCATGGCACGTGTATACCTAAGTAACAAGCCTGCACATTATGCACATGTACCCCAGAACATAATAATAATAATAAAAATAATTATACTTCATCATAAAAATCAGCCAATTATTACTAAACAATTTCCGGTGCTGCCTATTTAGATAATTGTTTAACTATTAAAATGTATCCTGTTATTTATAACAGCCATTTGACACCGGTCTCTATGTGTTCACTCAGTGCTGCCACAGAAGACATACCTCAAGTTTTAGCACAAAATACCATATGAGAATTTGTAATGATGCACATTTCTTATTACCTGCTGATAATAACCTAGTCAGTGAAAATGGCACCTAATGATACAGCACATCTCCCACTCACAAATAACTGGATTTAAACATTACTATTGCTTCTCACTAATCCCTTACAGAAGCAAATGATGTGATTACCATAATCCTCAGGAATAACACTTAAAATTAAACTTGGAAATCTAGGAACAGGTTATCTTTTACTAAGCACATATGCACCTTAGACAATAAATCCTCCAGTACTCTTTCTCCAGACAGTTTCACTAGACTTGATTGTCATTTTTCTAATTGTTTATTATTCTTGCTGATTAGATCTCTGGCATCTCCTGTTCCAAATACTCGGCTTCATATGAAACGTATCAAGTGATTTAGCCTAACATTGGATCTCTGTAGTAGTCCCAAACGTCTTGTTTCTAAAACTTCACTTGCCTGACAAGTAAACTAACCTTCTCAAGCCTATATAACATAGCAGCAGTGCTTATAAAACTGCTAAGGCGCAGGTTGTCTCTATTAATAAAGTTTATTTGGCAACTGGCAGTGTTTGTACTCCTGTGGTCAATGTGGGTTCTTTTCTCTCCCTAGATTGGAAAGCAGAACTTATCTTTTATAGCATTGCTGGTTCTTTCTTCTCCTCTTGGACTGTACAAATTACCTAAGACAGAGCTAACAGAGCTCCTGTCCTCATGACAGAAGAATAGTCAGTTTCAGCACTTTATCTCCTCTTTCACTGGCCTCATTAAATATTCTTTCCTAAATGGTAATTATCAAAATTATTATTATAGATTGCCATTCTTATCTTCTTTCTAATTTTTGCTTTTCATTTGTCTCTGCTTTATATTACTTTATGCCTTTTAGCTGTTGTCTAAGAAAAATGGATTTTATAGACATCATCAAACACTTTGGCAAGCCTCATCCCTTCTGTGGGATTACATATTTGTTACAATCTTTAAGATTTTGACCCTTTCTGCTGGGTGTACTTGTTACAGGTTTCCCAAGATGGTTGCATTTCTGTAGTCTAAGATATCAGATTTCTTTTGAGGGTTTTTTTGGCGTTGGGGGAGTGAAGCATGAAGGGGTATAGAAGGTAAAAGTGAGTAATTCTCTTTCTTTCATCAGAGCAATCCCTGAGTAACTAAGCCTGTACTATTAACCTACATGACCAAATTACGATTAAAATAATTCTTTGACAAACACAGTGAGAACAGAGAAAATGGAAAAGTCTTACAGAATACACACACACACACACACACACAAAAAAAAAAAAAAAAACACACACACACATATAATCTAAGCAACTAACATTAAATGTGGTCCATGTGGTGGAATCACAAATATTCATTCTTTGAAAAAATAAATACATATAAGGAGTACGAGGGCAGTTTTGTTGCATGGCTATATTGCACAGAGATGAAATCTGGGCTTTTAGTGTAACCATCACTAGAATAATATATATTGTACCCATTAAAATCTCTCATCCCTCAACTTCTTTCCATTCTCCAAACCTTTTGGATTCACCAATAATTATTATTCCACATTCTATATCCATATGTACACAACACTTAGCTCCCACTTCTAAGTGAGAATATACCACATTTGACTTTCTGTTTTGATTTGTTTCACTTGAGATAATAGCCTCCAATTCCATCCATGCTGCTGCAAAAGACATGACTTTATTACTTTTATGGTTGAACAGTATTCCATTGTGTGTGTGTGTGTGTGTGTGTGTGTGTGTGTGTGTGTGTGTGTATTTGTTGATAGATAGTATGTGTGTATGTATATATGGTGTGTATATATACACAAGCACACCATAATATCTCTCTCTTTGGATGTGTTGTGTAAGTAATGGTGGAAGTGTACACCATCTATTCCTTTATTATACTCCATACGGACTACTACCATTCCCATCTATTCATTATTAACATATTACAATTTCTAAAACTATAGTTCATGTAAAATTGAGATTGAGAACTTCTGAATGAAATTTGGAGCTTTCCTAATCTTACCAGAACCATGGAATGGGCTGGGGTCTAGAGACTTGTACTCTAGGCTTGATTCTGTCTTTAAACTGCTATGTAACACTAGCAAGGTACTTTATGCCTTTAAGCCTTAGTTACCTTGTCTTTAAAATAAGGAGATTAGATTTGAGGTGTGTAAAGTCCCTTTCAGTGTCTAAGTAACATCTATAGAGATCACAGGTTGAAAGTCTCAGCATATGATAGAATCCATCTATGTTATGTTGGTTCCCAGAACCACCAGATTTAACACCAAAGGTAATTTCTCTGGTTTAATTATCTTAATTTTCTAGAAAAGAATATAAGTGCAAAGAAGTTAAATGTGTTGTATAATTTTACACAAAGAGGTAAAACTGAGATTTAACAATGTGTTTTGGATTCCCATTTTAATTCTTCACTAGAAGTTCATTGACTTAACATACCACAAAGCATATTCTATGCATTGTGTTACTTCTCCACGTTAACTTCAATTTCAAAAGGGCTGTGCTTCATCCATAAAATCCATGATTGCAGTATATTTGGAATGCATATGTACGGACTATGCAATGCATGTACTGACATGATTGCGTATGTACTGACTATATGTAAAGTGCAGTTACTTGTAGATTTTGAAGAATTTTTTCATTTTACGCCTTAGCTCTAACCAAGCTATACCATCACTACTGCCACCTAAATTCTACTACATTGTAATTTTCTCCACTCCATTATGTTCAGATAGCTACTTCCTGGGTCAGCACAGTAAATTAAACATCCTACCTACAATTGCTCTGCAACAACTCTCTTTCATCCTGGTTCACTGTAGTTCAATTATCACGTCTACCTTGGAGGAGTGGGAAGATGGGAATTTCACTATCCCCTTGCACCAATGGCTAATCCGCCACACTTTTGTTTTTACACTGCTTGGCAAATAGGTAAACACTCAATAAAAATGAATGGTCATTATTATTTTTGTCTTCATTACTTTACTGAAGTTGTGTCAACACATGCATCCTCATCTCCCAAAATTAAAAAAAAAATGCTTCTCTGAGAGCTGTATTAAATTTGATGTTTACTATAGATTTTTCATGGATATTCTTTAGTCACTTTTGGAAAATTCCACCTATTCTTATCTCTCTCATAACTCGACATTAACTTTTCCTGTATTATTAAGTTTATTTTGATAGATTTTCTGATGCTGAACCATCGAGACGATCCTCAAATAAACCATATTTAATTGTAGCAAGTGTGCTCCTCCTGGGGAAGGTTGTGTTGCTTATTTGTTTTACTGTTGTGTATGCTAGCTAATGCTTTTTTAGTATTGAAAAATGTTACTGGGTTTTAAAAATCTTTGGTCTGGCAACTTTACTGAACTCTCCCATTCATTTTAGTGGCTTGTTAATTTGTATGGCTTTCATTTATAAATGATAAAAATTTATCTCCTCTCTTTTAATCTTTATAATTCTTATTAATTGTACCAGCAAGGCAGCACCCTCTAGAGGAAGTGTGCATGCTTGAGAGAGAAACCGGAGTTCAAGCTCCAGTTCCACCACTTCCTAATGGCAGTTCCTGTCCCAGTCACTCTACAGCCTGGTGCTCCAGTTTACTTACCTGAAAAAGTGGGAAGGAGAGTATCTCATGGGTTTGAGAAGGCTACATCAGTTAACATACTTGGCACAATGGATGAAAGCATATGTTAAATCTTGAAATACTTATGGAATGAAGTTAAGAATGAAAGACACCTAACCCAACTCTGGACATTTACGGAAATATTTCCAGAGAAGCCATTTTCAGACTGAGACTTCTGGACTAGGCTAGTCAGAAGAAGGGAGCAAGGAAGAGATACTGGATGAAGTAGCACATTTCCAATGAGAGAAACACGTCCAAATGTTTGGCTATGAAAGAAAGCATGTGTGTTTGGGGACAGACAGTAATTCAGTAGCCTGGACACTCAGCTCTTTTACATGCAAACAGTAATTGTTCCACTAGTTACTAAATTCCTGAAGAGAATCATGTGTGCTGCATCTTTTTATCCTGCACAGCACTTGGCAAGGAGCCATGTACAGAGAAAGTGATCAATAAATATCCACTATTGTTTAGAATTTTTTTTGTGCTGTTAGCCTCTTTGGATTAAACACCTTAACCTTGAAGCCATGCTTTATAAACTGCAGCGGCTCAGAGTAATATGACTTGACTCAAGGAAGGCCAAGGTCTAGAAGATGAATGCCTCAATTTCAAGTCAAATAAGCCATCAGCATAACCACATCTTTCCAGTTTTAGAGGTTCTTTACAATGATCTTGCTTTTTCAGGGATAGAATCTAACTATACCAAATACAGATTTTAATCTGATATTTGAGGTAACTGCAATTTTTTTAATGGCATAACAAGAGAAGAAACTATATTTCTTCTCTTAAACTCTCAGGAGAAGAGACACTAAATAAATTAAATTTCAGCAATACTATTATTTTCGCACAATTTCCCTCATCTTTTTTGTCCTACTGAAATGATTTCTCAAAATACTCAGCAAATACAATTAAGAAAATGAAAGGATTTCTGTTTGAAAGAATTTAGAGAATAGGGTGTGCCTTGTTTCAATTTCCCTTCATTTACTGAAACATTTACTTTGCAAATTTATAAAATTATCCCCACCTTAATACAACTGGCACAAAATATTGAATAAACCTGTTTGTTTTCAGTTCTCTAAAGTTCATACTCCTAACAATGAAGGTAAAGATTCTATTTGTGACCTGGCCCAGTGTTCACACTCAGAAAATTCTATTTCCCTTTCTGACCCTGACAATAAGAAATAATCTGGGAATAGTTTCCCAAAAGTCATGTGATCACCAGTAATATACTATGAGTCAAATATAGTCCATTTCCTCTCAGGACCTTATCTAACTGGGTTCCCCAGAAATATATGTTGGATCACTGACAACAAGAATAACATTATTATAGATCTATTATGTGCCAGGCAAGTGGTTAGACACATAAGAATGCAGTTTTTCTTCAACTTCAGCCCTTCCAAATCGAACATAACAATTCTTGCCCTCTATGATCTTTATCATTTACCTGTGGGTGAGGCAATATGAACAAAGGTAAATACAGTGAAACACTGCAGATATTACGAGAGAAGTATCTACCTGGTGTAGAACACAAAAAATAAAGGTGTGAGACAAGACAGGAGGTAAAGATGGGGTCTTTCCAGGAAAATACCAGAGAGAAAGTGAGTCTTTAAAGATGAATATGTAAGAATTGATTAAAATCCTTGTAGAGAGCAGCAGGCAGAGCAAGTATGACAGGTAGGCAAGGGCAGGGAAGTGTAAAAAGCCTAACCTCCCCTTTTGAAGACCTGGGAGCTGGCCAATCCCTCCTCAAAGGCCTTCCTGAACATCTCTTTCAGAGTGCTTAGCTCAGTGACAGTTCCTCTGGTTCTCTTATGTGACCCTAAACCATCTATATATACATTTGCCTCCTGGGGAAATGTTCTGACCATTTGTTTTAACCAATAATTCTTTACTTAACTCACAAACCAAAATCTCTTGTACAAATAGCTCATCCAATCTTCAATCTAGTACTTCTAATCACTTACAAGACATTTTAAGTAGCTTGTTCCACTTTTAGCTCAATCATGATATTTCCAAAATCAAGTTCCTCCATTCCCCTACCTTGCCCCATGTGTTAGCTGTAATCTAAGTCTGTTCCTAACATGTCTCTCTTTCCTGCCTCTCATGGTTAAAATCTTGGATGTCCTCTGACTCTTCCCTGTACTCTGCTCCTCCCACTCAATCGAGACCTGTCAAGTGTTTACAAAAATGCCCATCTTATATTAGGCACTCAAAATTATTAACTGCTGAAGTGCCAAAATCAATTCAATGAATGATTTATTAATGAATAATTAATTAATATTAACATTAATATTTAAACATTAATAAATCAAATCTTTGTTGAAAATAGCTTGTCTTTCTATTCTCCATTTGATTTGCAGTACCCTACTACTTAGCATTCATTGATCCATTCATTCACTCATTCATTCAGCAAATATTTATTGAGAGACTACCATATGCCTGGCACTAATAGGTGATGGGGCTATAGCAATAAATAAAATAACTGAACTGCATGTTCTCCCGTGGTTCATTTTCTAATGGAGAAAGGTGTTAATAATCAAATAATTAAATATAACATATACAAGTCCATAGTTCCTTATATGAAAATGCTAAATCAAAAAAGCTCTAAAAGCTGAAAATTTCTCCTTAATTCACTGGTTAACAAAACACAAACTGAACTGACATTAGACTATGTATAACCTGTATTTATTCTCTTTTGAGGAAGTACCTGAATAAGCTTGATCATTACATGATATATAGTAAACACACTATACTACTTTCCAAAATCTGAAAAATAATCTGAATTCCCAAACAGACCTGGGACATGGGGTGTCGGTGACACTACAATTTGAAATACATAAGTCAAGAATTACTTCATTGCAACAGGGATATTTGAGCCAAACCCCAAAGCAGGTAAAGGGAAGGGGCCAGATTTGAGAGAAAAGCATGCTAGACAGAAGGAACAGCAAGTTAAAAGACTCTTAGACAAGAACATAGTAGTACGGTTGATGAATAGAAAAGGTGCCAGTGTAACTGACTCCGTGAGCTAAGGGAGTAGTAGTAGATGACAGACATCAGGGGTACAAATTACTTAGAGACTTAATGCCCACTGTAACAGAATTTGGCTTTTATTTAAGTGAGAAGAGAAGACCATGGAGGGTTTGAAACAGAGGAATGGCATAACCTGATTAGTATTTTAATGGGATTACCATGTGTGGTGGATAATCTCCAAAGACAGCTGCCATCAATCAATGCCTTTCCCCATGGACATGCCTGACACTACTCATTGAGAAGTGGAATTTTTGTCCTCTCCCCTTCAATTCTGGATGGCTTTCTCACTTGCTTTTCCCAAAAGAATAAAACAAATGTTACAGTCGGGAAATTCCATATCCAGGCCTTAAGATCTTACAGCTCCAACTTTCTCTCTTATAGAAGTTGGCTAGGTTGTAAAGAGTCTAACAACTCCGAAACTATCACGCTGTGAGAAAGTCCAAATCAGTCATGTGGAAAGACAAGTGGAAGAGAGCCAAGGAGCCCAGCCTACAGCCAGAACTGAGGCTCTATATATGGGACCTGATGTCTGGGCTGCCTCAGACATCCATTGACCATTTGAGTCATCCCAGCTGAGGTCTCATACATTGCAGTGTAGAGACAAGTCATTCTCTTTGTGTCTTGTCCTAATTTTTAGGCTTGAGAAAATAAAATGGTTTTTCTTTTACACCACTAAGTTTTAGGGAAGTTTATTATATGGAAATTAGTTATCAACATTGAAACTGCTATGAGACCAAGTGGTAGGTAGACACCTGAAGAGAGGCAAAGACATTGTTAGTGAAAGCCAGAAATGCAGTGATGAAATAGTTCAACTCAAGACTTGCTAAATTGGAAAATAACACCTAATCTCATTCTTGCCTTTCCAGGCAGCAAAAGATTCTCCAAGAAATAAGTAGTTTCAGGGCAAAGATTGAATCCAAAGATTGTATACTATTACATGTGCTCTCAGGTTGAAGATCAAATCAAGTGTGTGGCAGGAAGGCCCTTCATTAAGAACTCTGAAAGATTTAAAGTGGTGCCTCATAGACCTTGTCAACTGGTCAAGGGGCTTCTAAAAACATTATTGGCTTCTATGGCACCCTGACTTTCTGAAAAAGTAAAGTAGAGCTTGCCTCAAGGATTTCCTGGTTATGTCTTTTATCTAGTGGGGTGAGCAAATCTCAATAAAATTCATAGGAAGCCCCCAAATTTTAAAGATGATTGAACTTAAAACCAAAAGCAGTTAAACAAAAGTGAGTATACAAAAGGTCTCTAAATAATTAACTCTCTGACAGCAGGAAGCATGCTACCCCACTGCAAAGAATAGCAAAAATTGTTTCTTATAGAAAAGAAAGAAGGAATGAGAAAAGGAGCCCAAAGTGCAAAAGATAAAGTTAAAAGCCACAGAGAATCATTCCTAGGGAACAAATTTAAACCTTAATCCGGAACATATCTTGCTTCCAGAGCAAGAACTTGGGGCATATGGCACCGTATGCCCCAGTATGCCCCAATATGGCACTCACTATTGACTAGTGGCAGTTATATGCCTTCTATTGTCTTATTTTGAAATGGTATTGTTTAATGAAATTGTCCTATCTTTGTGGCAGCATATAATCTTTTTAGTTATAGGTTTCTGCACTCAAGAAATAATTACTCTTCTCCCACTTTAGGAAAAAAAATGCACTCAAGAAACTACACCAGAGAAATATCATCCTCATCTGGTGATCCAATTTAGAGACTTAAAGTCTGAGTTTGATGCCCTAATGAGATAAGCTATGGGGGATCCTGAAAGTCAATAATTAGTTAAAAAAGTAAAACTACTTGAGACCAACGTGATGCAAAGTCCAAGTGAGTCATGTAGAGAGGTCTCATAAAGAGAGACAGATGTCTGGCCAGCCACGAGCTTTCCAGCTATCCTAGCTGATGTTCTAACATGTGAAGGAAGATGCCCTCTTAAATGTCTAATCCCTAGTAGCCTAGGAGGAGTCAAGCAGCTGAAAGTAGCCCAGATTGCAAGATCATGACTAATAACAAATAACTGTTATTCAAGTCACTGAGTTCTGGGGGTGTTGTTTTGTTTTGTTCTTGTTTTGTGGTGGTTCATCGTTTTGATGCAGGGACAGATAACTGCAACACTGTGGCTACTATGTTGAGAACAGGCTGGAGTGGAGATGGGGGGACAAGCACTAGGCACTTTTGCAATAATGGACGGCATGACAGCAACTTGAACCCAGGCAACAGCAATGAAAAGGGTGAGAAGAAATAGGACATGAGGTATATTTTGAAGGCCTAGCTAAATGATTTGGTGGCAGATTTAATGTGGGGCATGACAAAAAGAGACATTAAGGACAAATCCAAGATTGACTGATATCTCTGGAACTGAGAGAATAAAATTGCCACCAAGTAAGATGAGGAAGAGGGTGGGCAAGCAGATATGGCAGTACAGGCAGGAATCCAGTGAGTATTAGACATCCAATCAAAGATGAATGAATAACAGATTAATAGACTGCTGAATAAGTCTGGAGTTCAGGGGAGAGGTGATGGCTAGATTCACATGTACATTTGTGCATCATCAATGTAAGAAGAATTATAACCATAACATTAGATGAGATCACCAAGACAGAGAGTACAGATAGGGAAAAGGCTTGAGGACTAAGGCTCCTGTATTTACATGTTAGGGGAAACAATGAACGAGCCAAAGAGGCTGAAATTGTTGCTGGTAAGGTAAAAGGAAAATAAGGAGAAGGCGATGGCTTGGAATTCAGGGGAAGAATTCTCAGGTCCTGCTGAAAGGGTACATAGGAAGGGACCCAAGAACTAACAGGGATGTTCTTGGCACCTTCAGCAAGTGTATTTCTTGTGGAGCAGTGGGAATGACACACTGGCTGGTTCAAGAGGAAATGGAGAAAGGACAATTGGAAACAGAGAATATAGTTGATTTTGTTATTTTTCCTGTAAAATATGGAGAGAAAAACCAGATAGAAGTGAGGAGAAGCATAAGGAGAAAAACATGAGTCTGCTTAAAAAAATGGCAGAAATTATAACATAGCTACATGGCATTGGGAAAGACCCATAAGAGACAGAGAAAAAAAATGGTGATGGAGAGAAAGAATGAATTACTAGAGTTATGTCCTTGAGCAGATAATGGGAATGAAACTATACTCCCGAATTAACTGTGATGGATTTCTAGCTGGTTTCCTTATCTCTAATTTGTCTTTTCTTCAATAAATTCTACCTCAAACTAATTTCCCTAAAGTACTATTTTTATTACAGTATTCCAACACAGTTTTACTATATTACTTATATCTCCTGCCTCTTTTACCATTGTCTGCTTAGCTGTCAAACATTTGAATGATGACTGACTCTCACTGAAGTCCATACAAATAGACTCTGACCAACCCTCTGCTAAGCACATGAAGCACATTGTCCTTATAATATATGTCCAGAGACAGATACATATAAAATGAATTTACACGCATAGTTGTTATAGGAGAATGTAGACAGCACCAAATTAATTCATGTAAGGGAGAAAATAATTCTGCCTGGGCAGTAGGTGGGGACAGAAAAAGTTATGGTGGGTTAGCATTTTAAGCAGGACCATGAAGACTGACAAAGAATAGCAAGTGTTTGGAACTCAGGCAGGAGCTGGAGCTGAGGCTGACTGGAGCTGAGGCTGACTGGAGTTGAGGCTGGAAGAGAAGACTTCACTGCAGAGGCTTTCCAAGCCCTATTAGAGCTTATTTCCCAATGGGAGATCTCTACAGAAGCCAGCCCAAGCTCTTTACTGCTCCCCATCCCAGTAACCATGGTACTTTGCTTTAAACACAGTAACCATGGTAATCCAGAAGCCAAAGGGAGGGTGTGGGAAAGAAGGCTGAACTGTATATCCCAACTGAACAACACGCACCTCTGACGTACCCTACACCCTTTCCAGGGATTTGTGGGCATAAGAGGTTTCTAAAGGAACCAATTTCAAGATCCATTACCTCCAGAGAAGACCCTTTTTACCAAAGATATGCCTGATATGTGCCCAAAGCAAGCAGATTTCTGGCAAGTTCTCCTTTCTCACTTCCTCTTTCATAATCACCCTTCTCCCATTTTAGGAAAAAATGCCTGTGTCTCTCCATCCAGGGTGCCAAATAAAGGGGCAATTTTATATAAGAGACATCTTTTTAAAAAGCATTAACATATCTACTTGCATGATATATATTTCCAATATTATTTTATTTTTTATGCTTAATCACTTATCAAAAACTAATGATTCCTTTGATTAGTTTTGTAATGATAGTATTTTAAATAACATAAGCAAGAATTTTCACAATAAAAACACTTCAATGAAAGAATCAAGTTTTATGTACTTATTTTTGTTGCAGATGAGTCAAGACAGCAAATAACTCCAAAATATGAAATATTTAACTGTAAAATGTTCAATTAAGAAATAATTATTTGATAATTTTAAAGGTCAGTGCTAACAGTGTGCAAGGACTACTTTGTCAAATTTCAATTAGAAGGCACGTGAGCAGAATACCCAGGAAGGAGAAGTATCATTCAGTGATAATAAGGGACCCAAGACCTCTCTGGGCTCCTTTTGTGTGTCACAATGATAAGCAGAGCTTACCCCCACCACCACCTCCATAAACCTTACAACCATCATATTTTCTTATTCTAGAACCATTTTCAGTTTCAATTCCCTCATTTCACAAAATAATTTGTCACTTTCCCAATCTTATCTGCATCCTGTCAGCATTTGGAAGAACCATTAGCATTTAGAGAAGAAACATGTGTGTGTTACAAGCAGACTTTTAAAGAAATCAATTTTTATTTGGTCTACATTGAGTCCTCTGCCACTGGAGTGGGCTGAAACACCATCAAACAAGTGCATACAAATACCCTGGCTCTAGATGTTAAATGTGTACAAATAATATTAATGAACAGAACAAAGATCAAAGAGTTTCTTTTTCTCCTCTGTCTAATTCTAGCAATAAACATTTTTTTAAAGGGCAATATTCTTTGATATGGGCAAAGTAATAAATAGTATTAAATCACAACAAATGGTGACCAGCATCTATTTCAAGGCCAGGATAGCGACATTTTATTTTTCATTACGCTGAACAGCTGAGTTTTCCTAGAAAAGAATACATATGATATCTGAAAAGCAACATTAGCATTGGAATCAAGATAAATCTCAACAGAGTGTCTGTTTTACCTAGCTGTGTATTAATGCAAGTGAAACACTGCATGCCATTTTTTTTCTTTGTCAAGTCAGGATAAAAATGCAATAGTTATTCAAGTTCAATGAGGACATACAGATGAAGTGCCAATATGGTTCCTGAAACATAGTAGAGTCTTCCTTTTTGTAACTTTCTAATTCACATTGGGTTCCTACTGGAATGGCACTGCTAATAACAATAATTCAGCCTCTCTGTCAAGATTTCTTAGTTACTTATGTTTACCTAATCAATACAGTCTGGAAGCAGAGTAAAAAGTAGCTCTTATGTCTGCCCACAGCTGTTAACAAATGGTACAATATATACATACACACACATACATATATGCACATATACAGTATGTATACACATATATGCATTATGCACACATACAGACATATACTTGATAGTATTTAATTTGTCAAATTCACCATCAAATAGGTGATAGTTAATGCATCCCAGTTCTCACTAAAATCACAATTTTTCCGTCAACTCCCCTAGGGAATTTTTCCATCCAACCCATTGCTATAGGACAGCAGCAAGTATTTAAGCATTTGTTCAGTGTTGATAGTTTCATGCAGTTACTGTAATCACTGGGAAAGTAAATCAAAGAGCTAATACTGAGCTAAAGAAGTAGCTTCTTGCCAACACTTCTATCACAACACCTTCTGAAAAGAGGACGTCCCAAATAGTTAACTATATCATCTCCACTTGTGGTATTATGGGAACCTCTTCTCTGAGCTCTCCATGAATCCCAGCCTTCTAGTTGTATGGCTAGATGAAGAGGTAGATAGACAGAGACAGATATCCAGATGAATCCTCATTGTCAAGCTCTTCCAGCAGAAAGTGATGCAATTTAGACAAATATTTTCATTCAGGGATGATTAAAGAATTTCTCCAGTGAACCAAACACATATAGCTAATCAAATGAATATTGATTATAAAGATAATCTTTAAATATATAATAATTTTAATTGCACAAGTACCATAGAAACATTCCTTTAAAGCCAACATTCTACCATCACGACACTGCCTGAAAATAAATAAAGACTAATTATCACTGTCAAATCATAGGAAATATTTTTATGCAAATAATATCATCCTCCTTAAATAACACCAATCTTAAAATTGTCTGAGTTGGAATTCCAGCTCTGCCACTTTCTAGCTCTGTGACCTTGAGAAAGCTATTTAATTACTCTATACTTCAATTTCCTCAGCTGTAAAATATATTCCCTACCACATAAGCTTATTATGATGATTTTTAAAAACACATCCTTAGAACAATGTCTGATACATAATAAGAACTCAACAATGTTAGCTATTATTCATACTGTTTCTCATATTTTAAGTTATGGGTATGAAGACAGAACTCTGTATTATCATTAGCTAACCTTCAGAAAAATAGTTAACACAATGAGCAGAACTCAACATTAAACTCCAGGAGAGGTTTGGGGAAAAGGACAGTAGTCTATATTTTTAAAAGATTAAAAACTGTTTTGGGTCAGAGACCCATTTTAAAAGCTAATCAAACTTACGGATATTCTCCTGAGAAACATCCACATATACCCAGCATTTCCAGGCTCCTTTTCTAGCTATCCTGAAATCCATCAGAGGCACCAAATCTGAGATGAAGTCTAGGAGATGAAGTACCTCCTAAGCTTTAAAACCCTCTACTTCCAAACTCGATTTTAATAAACTTTAAACCGTTGTTTTTCTCCATCCCCCAAAGAAATTTATAAATATATATTTCATTGAAAACACTGTATCTTGCAATATAGTTGTTGACATTTGCAACATTAATTTCATGGATTAAAACAAAAGAGCATCATTTTAATCACCGGTAGCCTGCAGGAAAATTCCAACCAGAACTATAGCGTCCAGTCATGTTCTGGAGTTGCCATTCCAAATCATCAGGGAACAGTGAAACTAAAAGTATGGGAACACCCAGCCTATCAGAAGTTCCAGACCAATGGCCAACTGACCCTTCTCTGTCACTGTTGCAAAGCAGGTGCTACTTCAGGAGATGTTCTTCTGATTGACTAAAATTCTGTGAGAAACAGAAACATATTGACACAAAACTAAGACAATCATAACAAACCTCAAGAACTCTGATACTTCTTAACTTTAAGTAAATTAGCTTTTTGTTCACTTCTTAAATCTAAATGGCTTGTGCTGTGTTTTCAATTCTTCCCTTTTTATGTCTTTATGTTCCTTCCTTTGTATCTCCTTCCTCTGTTGACCACATTATTTAACACAAAAACAACAGTTTAAAATTTAACCTGTACACACACACACACACACACACACACACACACACACACACACACACATATTTTGACAGGCTGGAGTGCAGTGACAGATCATAGCTCACTGCACACACACACACACACACACACATATTTTGACAGGCTGGAGTGCAGTGACAGATCATAGCTCACTGTAACCTGGAACTCCTGGTCTCAAGCTATCCTCTGGTCTCAGCCTTCCAAAAGTGTATTGCATCTTGATGCTTTCAATTGAATAGTACGCTTTGCAGCCTCTACATGGCAGGATGCATAATCACCAGTTTATTCTGTAGTATACTGGAGGAAGAATTCAGTCTAGCTAATATGGCCTATTTCGCCACACTGACAAGATGAGGATGACTACCGATTAGCCACTACCAGTATCATAATATTATAAAGTAGTTTAAAGATATATAATGGAAATTAGCTGGTGACCACCACTTTACTTCGTTTTGAAATTGCTGACTCATCCTATTTAAGAATCTATTGTAAACATCATTTAAGAATTAGTTTGATTTACACATACTTTGAAGTCAACATAGTTTTTAATGAGTGGACTTACATAAAATCACATGAAGTGTATACCCTTGCAACATGCAGTCTTAACATTTGAAAAAAACTGGCTGGACTTTCATTTAAAGCCACCTTGAATAATGATTTTATTTCAATAATTCGCTCGTATTTTTTCCAAATTGCTTTGGCATTCCAGACACCCTACTGGTTCTCTTAAGAGACAACCGGCTTGTGCAGAGTTGAGATCAATACAGACCGAGGCCTGACTGTCAAGCAGTGATCATTCTTGCAAATTTTCTCTTCCAGAAGACGTGTGCAAGCAAAGAAGAGGGCGATAATTCGATTTTGCAAAGGTAGGAATAGACGCGCACGCAGACATCTGCACCGGCCGGCCCACAGGGAGTTTGGAAGGGGACAGAGAGGAAGCGGGGAGGTGAAGTACCTTTTCTTGTCGTTTCTGAGCTTCACTGGGTGCAGAACTCAGCCCTCAGGGCTGCGGGACCGAGTCTTCTCAGAAACCGGCAGTTTGGCTGGGGCAGCCTGACGCGCTCCCCTCACCCTCCCAGCGGAGCGCAGGGTGCCGGGCCTGCCTTGCGCTCGCCAGCAATCACGAACTCCGAAAGAGTGCAGCACAGTGGGGAGCTGCACGCCAGGGGCAAAGGGACCGGTGATCTGCGCTCCTCCGGAAGCAGGAGGATGGCGAGGAGAGTCTCGGAGAGGAGTAAAGTGTCATTAGGGGAAAAATCAAAAATTGAAGTTGCGGCTAAGTTTTCCCCATGAGAGGGCGGGGCGGCCAGGCCAGTCGGGTAGACCAGAGGGTAGCGCCGGAGCTGGGTGGGGCCCAGGGCGTAGGCTTTCGGGGAAAATTCCATTGTCCTTTTAACCACCACCACTCCCCTCCCAAAGCAGAGAAGCCGAGCTCTGTACCTCCATCGAGTCCTGGCTGCAGGGTTGGGGGGGGGGGTTGGGGAGCGACAGCCACTGCAGCCGGGCGAGAGCGGGCGCCGGACTTCGAAGGCAGTGAACGAGTCAGCTGGGATTCCCCCGGGCACCTTCCACCCGGAGTCCCAACCTCCGGCGAAAAGAAAAGTGAAAGAGAAAGAGCCGGGAGCGCAGGCAAAGATAAACACCTCCCGAGGAGATTGGGGGCAGGGCAGGTGGCGGCAGCTCCTGGGTGACTGATTGCCCCAGGTGTCACTGCTCCCGCCTGTTTCGGTCCCTGCCAGGCCCTGGGGCACAGAACGTGCTGGGCGAGCGCGAGGACATCGAGGAGCACCGGCCTCGCCTTGCAGGAACACAAGCCTCCGGCCTCCTCCTCTACCTGCTGGGACACCTGCAGAGAAGGCACAGGGACACTGGACGGAGCCCATCAGCGGCATCCCAAGCACCGGGCACCAGGTGGGAAGCTTCCGCAGCAAAGCCTGGAGACCAGGGCTGGGCTGGCGCCCATTCAGGACTCCCAGAGGAAAGGGAAAAGTTCTCGGAGCCGGATGCTGGGCGGCTACTCTAGACAGGCCCCTTGGCCCCTGCACAGACTGGAAGAAGGAAGTTTTGAAGTCCTACCAGAGGAAACGTTGGAAGAAAACACAGGGTGGCAGCTTTGTGCAAGACAGTTGGTACAGGGAGTGAACTTACAGCAATGAGCCTCTCTGCAGATCACTTTTCCAGTCTATTGTGTAGTCTAGTGTAAAATATCACACATGGTCCCATTTGACGGAACCGTGAAATGTTCTTGCAGTACGTTTTGCACACTGGAGGAAGGAACTGAGTTCTTTGAGGCTGAGTGATCTGCATGCCAGAAAGCCAGTAGCAAAGACCTCACGCTCAGTTTTGAAAGTACTTTGGAGAACCTTGCATTCTGTGACTCACTGAAAATCCCTACTGTACGGTGCTTTCCAAACTTTCAGAGTCATGGCTTAGAGAAAAAGATGTCTTTCTGGAGCTGGGTTTTTTTTTTTTTTTTTTTTTTTTTGAGACACAGTCTCGCTCTGTCACCAGGCTCCAGGCTGGAGTGCAGTGGCGCGATCTCGGTTCACTGCAATCTCTGCCTCCCAGGTTCAAGCAATTCTCCTGCCTCAGCCTCCCGAGTAGTGGAGCTCAGTTTTATTTAGTTTAAAATTTAAGTATGTTTTCTTTGTATTACATAAATATGATAAATATCAAATAGAAAAATAACAGAAATTATTCAATTTCATAAACTTCAACATATCATGTCATATTTTTTATGAAAAGTTTGAGTTTATTTTCATTAACTCAATTTTTCGATATCACTTTTATATTTGAAATAATTACTGATGGAATTCTGGATGAGAATTCTTCAAACTCTAGATAGTCTCCTTCAACAAAATAAGTGAGGTATAAACATGCTAAAACAATTTTTACAACCATTCAAAATTTTGCCATAGTTGGAAATTATATTTAAGAATATGAAGCAATCATCTGTTTCTGTTCATGACAATGTCATGTTGAATTTTCTTGTGATAGTGTCAATGAATTTCAAGACCACTCAGATTTTTCATAGCACTGATTTAAAGCTCTGATTTGCAAAATGAGCATGCCCTGGAAGAGCAAGACTGCAGCTGGATTGGATCGCATACAAGGATATTGCAGCCACAGAAGGACTGATATGCATATGTGTGAAGACAGAGAATACGCATCAACATGTGGATCATGCACCCAGCCTCATTTTGGACTGCTACAGACCTTCGTGGACTCCTGGAATATAAACTCCTCTAGCGCCTCCTTCAGCTCCTTTATGGACAGTGTTCTCTGCAGCCAGTGAAGGAAGCAGGTGTTCAGACAATAAGAAACTTCAGAGGCCACACTTAGCACCACCTAACAGAGCTCAATATCAGATATTACTGCTACCAGAGGAGAATCATCACATCTCAGATCCTCTCTCTCTTGGGCTGCCCACGAAGTCTATAGAAAGTTGTTCTCAACTGGTGCTCACTGGCCTCTGGGCTTCAGCTTTGTTAGCTGTCCACAGGACTGAGGGACATCAGTATCTGACTGCATACTTTGAATTCGTTGAGTCCACCAAGAATGTTCTGAGCTATTAGAGAGATTGCACAACACTATGAAATTGATGGGAAGTTTATTTGTAGGGTGAATGTTAAAGCATAATCTGAGTATATAAATTAAGAAAATTGGTATACAACTATTTATTGTGCTTCAAATATAGTAGGTTCTAGAATAACATGGACTGAATGATATATAAAGCATTTTGTCAGAGTAGGGAGATAAAAAACATAAATTACAACAAAGTACAATTAAAATTATTATAGTCATAAGATGTGCTTTGCTCTACTATTTGCCTCCCAAATATGTAAGTCAAATTTGTTTTCATAAATACAGATATTTTAACAGTATTTCTAATTAGTTATGTGTGCCTGCAGTTCAATGAAGTTAGGTTTGCAGCATAATTTTTTTTTTTTTTTTTTTTTGCATTGCACTCAAACAGAAAAGTCTAATGTATGCAACTTGTGCTCTCAGTTTCCACAGGCTGTTTGGCAAAATATTGAAAATTACTCATGCCAATGAACAAGTAAATTCCACTACATAAATTAAAAGCAAAGATGAAGACTGATGAAATAATTTGAAACTGCCTTAAATAACTAATAAGATTACAATGTGGCAATAAGTAAAAATTAACTAAACCTCATAGAAGTTACCATAATATTCTCCTTGAATTCAAATAATTAACAATAAAATTATAGTTTAATAATTTTTTAATATCTATTTTATCGAAGACAATGTCAATTGGGCAATTGTCTTTAGAATAAATTACTAATGAAAGCTTTCTAGCTTTTGCAATTACATGGAAGAAGTTGCAACTTACTTAATCTGACTTGGTGTTCAAAGTCCATGACTGTGGCCTTATTTATGGTTTTCTTAAGATTTAAATCACCCATCAAGAACAAGTTGATTCCTTGCTCTTTGGAAAACATGGCCTGCCTGAGTCACCTACATTTCCATTCGGGTAAAGTGTGCTGAAATGCAGCATTACTTCAAAGTCGCTTCTCACAATCTCGGCTCACTGCCACCTCCACCTCCCAGGTTCAAGCGATTCTCCTGCCTCAGCCTCCTGAGTAGCTGGTGTTACAGGCAGGTGCCGCCATGTCCAGCTACTCTTTGTATTTTTAGTAGAGATGGGGTTTCCCCATGTTGGTCAGTCTGGTCTTGAACTCCATGCTGGAATTACAGCCATGAGCCACCACGCCTGATGCCGACTGGGTAATTTATAAAGAAAAGAAGTTTAACTGAATGCACAGACGGAAGTCACCTAGGGCCAAACCACACACTCTACCAGAGCGTGTGATAGTCTGTTTTCATTTCCATAAAGGAATACCTGAGACTGGGTAATTTATAAAGAAAGGAAGTTTAACTGGCTCATAGGTCTGCAGTTCTGCAGGCTGTAGAGGAAGCATGGCAAAGGCCTCTTTGCTCTTGGGAGGGCTCAGGGAACATTTACTCATGGGAGAAGGTGAAGTGGGAGCAGGAATGTCACATGGCAGGAGAGCAGAACCAAGAGTGCGGGAGGGGGAAGTGCCAGGCTCTTTAGACAACCAGATCTCACAGGAACTCAGAAGAACTCACTTATTACCATGGGGAGGGCACTAAGGCATTCATGAGGGATCTGCCCACATGGCCCAAAAGTTTCCCTGTGACTTTCATGACTTCCCACCAGGACCTACCTCCAACACTGGGGATTACATTTCAACATGAGATTCAAAAGGGACAAAAAGCCAAACAATGTCAGAGAGATATAGGAGCAAAACTCTATTTCAATTAGCTTCCGAAATAGCTATGGGTTTTATCTACACCTCATGGACACAAAACGTGAATAGGTTAGAATGGGACCATATTGAATGTCATCAATAATGGCCAATTTAAAGATTATATATATAAAATGCCTGCATGAAAAGGGCATGATAATAACTACAACTTCCTATTCTTTTTCTATTGTAAGTAATATTCTTGTTCTTTCTAGTATATATTTCATTTATTCTGCCTGTAACATATCATTCAGGTTACAAACTTACCATCTATTTAACACATCTAATGAATTTTGCCATACCACATAAATTACCCACTTTTGCATTGTTTACATTTAACAAACATCCTGTAATTTTTTGCTAAATATTATCTAATTATATAACAGAGTCATATTATGTTAGTTCTTTGTGATGACTTATTTATTTGAGACACGTGCTTTTTGGCTCTGTCACTTTTATGAGTTTTTGTTCTGTATCAAGCTTGATGTCCTCAACCAAAAGGTCTCCTGACCTGCAGCATCATGTCTGCTCTGATATTGAAATTTTCTCCTTCACACTTATGCCACTCCCTCTGATGTGACCCCATCTTGGATCTCAATAACTCCCTGAAATGAAATCAAATCTGCTCTAACCGATGGGGGAATACAGATTGTGTATATACACAGACTCAATCCTGAGTCAATTCTATACTCATACTTTATATTCCAAGCATGCCTTATATCCTAAACGTAAGCAATGATCATGCTTAATAATTTCTTAAGGTGTGTTCTGATAAGTTTCCAAGATAAATAACAAGCTTTTATTTAAATAAACAATAGACCAAAGAAGAAACCACAGAAGAAACTATAAAATACTTTGAACTGAATGATAATGAAAGTAAAACATATCAATATTTTGGTGTACAGCTAACAGCTTTCAGAAATTTATAGTTATAAATACTTATATTACAAAGAAAAAGATCAAAATCAATAGAAAGAGCTTCTACCTTTAGAAATAAAAAAGAAAAATATACACAAATTAAATTGAGGGAAACAAGATAAGAGCAGATATAGAAGAAAAAAAGCAAATAAAACAAATTATTTATTTGAAAAGATCAATACAATTGGTAAATCTTTAGCTAAAGTGTTTTTAGCTAATTGATCAAGAAAAAAGAGAGAAAATAGAAATTACCAACATAAGCCTCAAAGGAGTAGACTTTACTAATACACTGTACACATAAAAGAATAATAAGAAATATTAAAAAACAACTTCATGGCAATAAATTTGACAACTTGATAAAGAAGGACAAACCTGTAAGCCACAATTTATGAAAGCTCATATTAAAAATGTTTAAATTCATCAATATCTATTTTGGAAATTAAATTTATAATTAAAGTCTTCCCACAAAGAAAACTCCGTGCTCAGATGGTTTCATTGGCAAATTTTATTAAAGAATTAAGGAAAAAATATTAATAATACCAATCTTACACAAACTCGTTAAGAAAATATAGGAGAAAAACACTTTCTCACTGTAGAAGGACCAGAGTTATTCTGCCAAAACCAAAAATATTGCATGAAAATAAATCTACAGATATATATTTACATCTTTTTCTAAACATTGCACTAAACTTCTTAACATAGTATTAGCAAATCTATTCTAAAAATGTATAATAGAGAATAAGAGCAGATAGAGCTCTTCCATGCAATGCATAGCTAATTTAACATGTAGAAGTTAGTCAGTGTAGTTTTTCATATTAATTGAATAAAGGAGAAAAGCATCTGAAAACTTTAGTGTTCAGGCACAATGAAACGAAATTCCCTCAACCTGATAAAAGGCATCCACATAAAGTCTACTGCTAACACCTTATTTTGTAGAGAGAGATTAATGCTTTCTTGAAAGTTACCTATAAGCAAAAATGTCTGCTGTCGTCACTACTACTCACCTGGAACTGGTGATTCTAGTCAATGCAGTGTAATAAAAATAAATAAATATTTAAATAAATAAATAAACAATATTGGGACGAAATAGGTTAACCGTCTTTATTTGCAGACAATAAATTTATGAGGAACTTACCAAAAATTTTCAGAATAAGTGAATTTAGTGGTGTCCCAGGATACAAGATAAATATATAAACATCAACGATAATTTCTTATTCAAGCCATTAATAGTAAGAAATTAAAATTTTAAAACTACAGTTTACAAAAGCATCCAATATAGAATACTTAATAATAAAGTTAACATCATGTACACTGGAACTATAAAATGCAGTAGTCCTCTGCCTTATTGGCAGTTTTGCTTTTCAAGGCTTTTGTTACTAGAGGTGAACCTCAGTTTAAAATAAGTGAGTACAATACAATAAGATATTTTGAGAGAGAACACATTCACATAACTTTTATTGCAGCATATTGTTGTAATTTTGCTATTTTATTATTAGCTATTATTGTTAAGCTCTTACTATGTCCAATTTCTAAATTAAGCTTTAATTATCGTTAGGTATGTATAAAAAGAAACAAAGTATATATAGGGTTTGGTACTATCTACAGTTTTTGGCATCCACTGGAGATCTTGGAATATGTGCTCCACAGATAAAGAAGGGACTACTATGGTATTGGTGAGAGAAACTGAAGATGACACAAATTAGAGGTTGGTAAACTTTGGTCTTCAGGGCAGGCTCTGGACTGCATGGACTATAGTATAATTCTATAGTATTAGAACACATCTATACTCAATTGTTTACATATGGCTATGGCTGCTCTTGCAGTTGAGAAGTTGCAAGAGAGACCATATAATTTAGCAAAACTTAAAATAGTTACTACCTTGCGCTTTACAGAAAATGTTTGCTAACCCCTCATATAAATGCTTGGAGAGATACACCATGTCTATGAATTGGAAAATTTAATGCTGTAAAGATGTCAGTTCTCCCCAAAGATATCTATAGAGTCAATGCAATCTCCGCAGGCTTTCTTGTACAACTTGATGAACGGATACTAAAAGTGAGATGCAAATGAAGAACCTAGCATAGGCAAACACATTTGAAAAAGAACAAAAGTTGTAGGACCTGTCCTACTGGATATCAATACTTAATATAAAGTTTTAATAATCAAAGTAATATATGTATGGGATAAAAATTGACAAATCAGTAGAACACACTAGAGAACCAATTGATATTGACAATTGTGCCTAAGTAAGAGAGTGAAAGAATAATCTTATCAACAATTGATGTAAAAACAACTGGATATTTTCATGGAAAAAACACTCTAAATTTTCCTACTTACGTTATACTTAAAGTTAACTAAAAATGGTTCAGATACCTAAATACAAAAGCTAAAAATTATAAAACTTCTTTAAAAAGAAGCATAGGAGAAAATCTTCACAATCTTATGGTAGGCAAAGATTTATTGGACAGAACACAAAATGTACTAATGATGAAAAAAAAGTGACATAATTGGATTTCATCACAATATAAGCTATTTTCCCCTCTTTAAGGTCCAAAACGACTACCAATACATTGAAAGTTCTGATGTATCAGGCCGGGCACAGTGGCCCATGCCTGTAATCCCAGCAGTTTGGGAGGCTGAGGCAGGTGGATTACTTGAGGTCTGGAGTTTGAGACCAGTCTAGCCAATATGGTGAAACCCCATCTCTGCTAAAAATACAAAAAATTAGCCGGACATGGTGAGTGGGCACCTGTAATCCAAGCTACTTGGGAGGATGAGGCAGGAGAATTGCTTGAACACAGGGAGTGGAGGTTGCAGTGAGCCAACACTGTGCCATCGCACTCCAGCCTAGGCAACAAGAGAGAAATTCCATCTCAAAAAACAAAAAAGTTCTGGAGTATCTTGTAATTTACTGGGTAGATATCCAAATGATTATAATCATTTATTAAAAAGACACACATACATGTATGTTAATTGCAGCTCTGTTTGCAATAGCCAAGACCTAGAAGCAACCCAAATGCCCATCAATGATAGATAGGACAAAAAAAAAATGTGGCACATATACACTATGGAATACTGTGCAGCCACAAAAAACGATGAGTTCATGTCCTTTGTAGAAACATGTATGAATCTGGAAACCGTCATTCTCAGAAAACTGACACAAGAACAGAAAATCAAACACCACATGTTCTCACTCATAGGGGGGTGTTGAACAATGAGAACACATGGACACAGGGAGGGGAGCATCACACACTGGGGTCTCCTGGGCAGGGGAGTCTAAAGGAAGGACAGCTCGGGGGTGGGGAAGTTGGGGAGGCATAACATAGGGAGAAATGCCAAATATAGGTGTCGGGGGGATGGAGGCAGCAAACCACCTTGCCATGTATGTACCTATGCAACAATCCTGCATGATCTGCACATGTACCCCAGAACCTAGTGCAATAAAGAAAATCCTATTTAATATTATTTGACTTATTTCTCAAACTTGTTCATGTTAGAACCCTTTAACAGTAGAACACCAATTAATCTTTTACAGAATTTGTACTACAGAAAGCACACTTACAAAATGCTATTGAAGACACATTTTTTTTTTCTCTTGGAATAAACTTTATTATCAATCCTAATTTAAGGAGAAGAATCAGAACAGCCCAATAATTATTTTTGCCACAGAATGTGTTGTGACTGATGCACTTACATTTTACTATAATGTTTCTAATGTTTGGGAGTTACAAACATTTCTCAATAGCAATAAATATTATTTTAAAACTGCATTCTATAATTGCAGTACAATTTAATTAGCTATTTCTCTATGAATAGGTATTCACAATTTTATTTACTTTTTATTCCCATCAAGATATCCTCTTATAAAATTCCACTGGAGAATCTGAAATTTAAACTTAGGTCACACGTTAAAATGGTCTGAAAGACATTGCCAGGAAAAGGTCTTAGTCCTAAAAGTCCTAAGAAGAAACTTACTCTATTTCACTTTGTTTTGAGAGAAACTGGAGTATAGGGAAACTAGGTGATTCATACCTGATGAAAAATCCAATCAATGGCAGAATGCAGAACAGATGCCTTGACAAGTGACGGGGATAACATTAAAGTTCCTCAGCAGTCAATGTTAAATCAGAAGAGACAATAAAGATTAAGGTCCAATATATCCTCAATATGAACTAATCAAAAACCAGCATTGGTCCCATGTAAGGAAGAGTTGTCAACAAATAGCATACTAATAAAATAAACCACAGAAGTAAACATTCTCATGCAGTTGAAAGAGCCAAGCAAATTTTAGGTGAATGTAATATAATATTTGGGTTCTTATCCAAAACAAGAAAATGTGTTATATTCCAAGAAAGCTTTTAAAAGTTTATTATTGATTGCAAAATTCAGAAATTCACACAATATTGAAAGGTCGTTTCTCTGAAAAATGGCTTTCAAAGGGAAGGTTTAGCAGTTTTGTTCTATCTGAAACATGAATAAGAAATGAGATTAGTGAGCAAGTAACGAAAATCTTATGTTTCCAAAGTTTACTTTGATGCTCAAACATAGTGAAAATTGAAAAGGTGTTGGAAATAGTCATGCATGGTATTTGAACACACTCTCATTCATACATAAATAATGAACTGTGCAGTATATAATTTGTGTTGAAAGCCTTGGTATTTTATTTGCACATCTCACCACATATACAAGGTATTCCCTTTAAAATATACTCTTGCTTACATTTATATTGTAAACCACAAGGTATCTGAGACCTGTCAATCAATTTTGCCAGGGTTAAGGATCATGACCTGTAAAAAATCCTCGGGAAGACCTGAGAACACGTGGCCAAAGCAGTATGGTTACAACTTGATTTTATACATTTTAGGAAGACAGAAGTTACAGACAAAGACATATATCAGTAAATCTGAGGTATACATAGGTTCAGCCTGGAAAGGTGAGACATTTTGAAGCAGAGAGCTTCCAGGTCATAGGTGGATTTAAAGATTTCATGGTTGGCAATTCACTGGAAGACTCAAGCTCTTCATAATGAAATGGAGTTAGTTTTAGTTAAGTTAAGTAGGAGATTATGGAGGCTGAGGTTATTGTAATGTATATTACAATAAAAAACTTGAAGACTCCAAGTAGCAGGTGTCAAAGAGATAGATGTGAATGTCTTTTAGTGGACATTAAAAGATATCAGACTCTTTGGAAAGAATTCTTTAAGGAAGAAGATTCTCTAAAGAATGTAAATTTCCCCCAAGAGAGATAACTTTTCGGGGTTATTAAAAAATATGTTGAGTAAATGTATTTGTGGATAAAATACTTCGATTTTCTTTGGGGCTCACTATCTGTTATGTAATATTATACCAGAGTCAGATTGGAGTAGCCCAACTCCCAATTCAGCAACTTATCTAGGAATGGGGGACTGGCTGAAGAATGCTCTCTATAATCTTAGAAGCAGGAAAAAAACTCACACTTGCCTTCCTTGGTGGAAGTGGAAACTCCAGAAAGGAGTTAAACTGCTCTCCACTGTCTTGGAAGCAATCTTAGGATCTCTATTGTAATGATAACAATTGGCCAGTTTTAGCTAAACTCCGAAAGGGAGAAGGTATAATGAGGCACGTCCAACCCCAATTCCCATCATGGTCTAAACTAGTTTTTCAGATTTCTTTGAAATACCCTATGCCGAGAGAGGCATCTATTCAAGTTGGGAGACTCCCTAAAATGCATGAAATCAAGCTGTAACTGAACCACCTTGGGCACATGTTCTCAGCACCTTCTGAGACTGTGTCACAGGTCATGATCTTAACCTTGGCAAAATAAATCTCTGACTTGAGACCTGTCTCACATACCTTTTGGTTTACAAATTGGTGATTCATGGAAAAGACCCAGGGTGGAGGTGCCCTGAGTTTTCACAAATCTTCTATTAGTGCTTGTTACCAGTTTGGGCTGTTTTTTGCTCAAACCATTAGGACTATCTGCTGAGGTCAAAGAGCTTCCCCATTCCAGAGAATCTCTCATATGTGGGGTGAAATATAAGTTTCATTTTGCTATACTAAAAAAACATAAAATAAGCCTCCTTTTCTGGAGTTTTGCTCTCGTCCAATAAGGAAAGTGAGTTTGCTTGCTTCCATGACAATGAAGAGCACTTTAACTTTTTTTGGAGTTTCCACTTGCTTCCACCAAAGAAGGTACGTTTGAGTTTTTTATCCTGCTTCTAAGATTGTAGAGGACAGTCTTCAGACTGTGCTCCATTCTTTTTATTATTATTATTATTATTTTTATTATTTTTCTTTTTTGCATTTTAGGTTTTGGAATACACATGAAGAACATGCAGGATTGTTGCATAGGTACACACATGACTGTGGTTTGCTGCCTTCCTCCCCATCACCGATATCTGGCATTTCTCCACATGTTATCCCTCCCCAACTCCTCAACCCCCGCTGTCCCTCCCTTATTTCCCCCCAACAGACCCGTGTGTGATGATCCTCTCCCTGTGTCCATTCTTACATAAGTTGCTGAATTGGGGTTTGGGCTTGAAAATTCTCCTTAACGACCAAAGGTTTAGGTTGACAATCAGTGGGTCTTATTTTTTCCTAACTATTAGAGTGCTCAGTAATTGTATACATTGTGTGATCATTTGTTTAACTTTTTTATTTGTAAGTTTCTGTTTCTGTTGTTGCCTTTTGTTGTTTCAGTCCCTCTCTCACTGGGTTTGAACAACTCTACCAGGTTTGGTCAAATCTGAAGGAAAGTCCCAAATTATGGGGAACAAGGCCTCTAACTTGGCTGAAATTCCCACAGCTACAAAAAATGTGTGGGAGTTCAGCAAAAAGAAAAGTTTTTAAATTTGACTATATGAGGGGCTTCATCTACCCAAAAAGGCCAACTTTGCTAGCCAAGCCTAAACTGAAAGAGCAATGGCCGCCACCTCATGTTGTAGTTCAATAGCTAAGATTTGCCCTTTATACCCTGGCAGCCTAGGTTTGCTTCTTACATCAAGTCCTTGCTAATTTGATATTTGTGGTACTTTTGAAGTATCAGCTGTTTGTCCCAGCTAAGATATGATAATAACAGATTAAAAAAAAAATTAAAGAGCTCCAGGGTTAAAGGTCAGCTTAATTAAAAGCAAATATCCAGTGTGTGTGTGTGTGTGTGTGTGTGTGTGTGTGTGTGTGTGTGTAAAAGGCCTTTAAAGTTTCTTTCTCTCCTTGGATTTTTTTTTTTCTTTTCAGTCAACTACATTCTGTTTCTTCCTCTTATTTCTGCCTGTTTCTGCTTCCTCTTGCCACCTCTACCCCATGAGGAACCTAAAAAGAAGAATGGAGGGCCGGGCGCAGTGGCTCACGCCTGTAATTCCAGCACTTCGGGAGGCCGAGGCGGGTGGATCACGAGGTCAAGAGATCGAGACCGTCCTGGTCAACATGGTGAAACCCCGTCTCTACTAAAAATACAAAAAATTAGCTGGGCATGGTGGCTCGTGCCTGTAATCCCAGCTACTCGGGAGGCTGAGGCAGGAGAATTGCCTGAACCCAGGAGGCGGAGGTTGCGGTGAGCCGAGATCCCGCCAGCCTGGGTAACAAGCGCGAAACTCCATCTCAAAAAAAGAAGGAGGAGGAGGAGGAGGAGGAGGAGGAGGAGGAGGAGGAGGAGGAGGAGGAGGAGGAGGAGGAGGAGGAGGAGGAGGAGGAGAGGAGAGAGAAGAAGAAGAAGAGAATTTCTAATAGCCTGGGATCCCTGGGCGGGGGGGGGGGGGCGAAAGGAGGTGGTAGGAGCAGTGGGCAGCTAGACTCCTCTATTTATGAGGAATCTGTTTTTTCTCATGGGATACCAAGTGTTATAAGCAAACAGATTCCCACTGAGATCATAGAAAAAGCAAAACAAAACAAACAACAACAACAACAACAACAACAAACCTCTTCTCTCTTTTTCTACTGCATTATCTGATATTTTTAACTTTTGAGAGTACTGGGAATTACTTTGAGATTATGAAAAAGTGTTTAACCTTGGTG
The DNA here is from genome assembly GCA_031835075.1 of Saguinus oedipus. Classification (NCBI taxonomy): domain Eukaryota; kingdom Metazoa; phylum Chordata; class Mammalia; order Primates; family Cebidae; genus Saguinus; species Saguinus oedipus. The sequence continues at coordinate 167,317,579 of CM063171.1, read as the reverse complement.
TGTGTAGTAACAAGGTAAGAAATATACTTTTAGAGGCAGCTAATGACAATTACTTAAATACCTATTATTACAGGGGGTATGGATTGCAGGTTTAAAATTTAAAAAAAGGGTACAGTGTAAAACACAGAAAACTGTCTTTATAACGAGTTACACTGTAAAAACATAACATGGTCTGGTCTTATCGCATTTTCTCTCTTTAAGGTGATCCAGAATTTTATGTGGACTCTGCCCTGAGCTCAGTGGTCCAGTTAAAAAAATAGAGACTAAAGTACACACCTATCTATTTTTCAGCAGGTTTGACTTTTAGGTTATCCAAATGGGCTTCCCATAAGGAAAAATAATCATGGCAGCAGGTTTTTTGTTTGTTTTTTGTTTGTAACTGGCCTAAGAAACAAATATCTCACATTTTATCAAAATAATTTCTGTATTGTTTTCATTAGATTTTTAAAAATTACTTAAAATGCTAAACTTTAAAAGAATTAAAGTTTTATATCCATGTAAACTTCCTGTATCTCTTTTGAAGTATTTTAATTATCCATTCAGTTTAATGATTAGCTATTATTCTACAATTACCTATTTTAATAAATTTGTTTTAGGCTTTTTAACATCTTTAACAAACATCCTCAAAATGAAATCCTAAATCTCTGTTTTGGACTTATTGTTGGAGACTTACCAAAACTATAAAAATCAATCACCTCAAGGTTATAAAATCTTCCTACAGCTTCCACTTAAGTCATTAACTCCAATATTACCACCTCCAGCCTGATGATTAGCTATCAGTTGAGACTCCCTCCAGCTCTATTAAAAAGGATCTTTTATTAAAGATTGTTAACTAACTTTTGTGCTGCTAAGTTGCAGGGCTTTAACTCCTGGGTACACCCATCTTCTCTAAAAGGGGGCACTGACTCTTACTGAATCTTAAACATCAATGCTAGTATCTGACACCAAGTTCAAGTTTACAAAAGCCTCATGTGCAAACCTGGGAAAAGATGGCAATCAAAATAAATTGTTTCCGTATCATATTGGACCAGAAATGTATGCAAAGACGTGTAAGTATTCCTTTAATCATTTTTCCTCTGTCTAAATTAACATAATTTGTTTGTGCCTTAATACTAGGTCATTTAAAGGTTTAGCTACCTGTATATTTCCTTTTCCTGTCATTGTCATATTTAAGCAGGGCTTATGTCCTTTTTGTTTAAAATGTTGCTAACTATATATAGCTTCCAAAATTGGGTAATACAACAAAACTTACCTTTTTTTTTCTCGTTACCTGATATCTCCAAAATGTTAAAAAAAAAACATTTAAAATCCCACTGGGCCTTATCTGTTTTCATTGTTAGCACCCTACTGCTAAAACCCATCCCTCTAACTCTAGGGACTATTGTGGAAAATGTGGACATGTGAGATCATAAGGGCTGATTTTGTGGGAAAGAAATCAAGGACAGGAAAACAGACGCTGAAAGGGCTGGCAAATGAGGGACTTTACCTTCTAAGACATTTCATGGCCTTTTCCATTCATCCCAACTATAAATAGTCTCCTGCTTCCCATTAAATTTAAAGGAAAATAACTGAGAAGATATCCAGATACCTGGTAATAAAGTCTCCTGGGCGTAGCGCTCTCAGTTACGAGATTTATGTAAGTACATATAAAAAATGTTTTCAGCCACATCAGGACAAATTACCAAAAAGACTGCAAAAGCACAGTAGCATAACCAAAATCTCTAATTTCCTTAGCTGGTGTTACCAAAATGCTTACGTTTCGTATAGCTGTTCACTACAAGTCTGTAACTAAAACCAAGTTTAGGGTAGCTCAATGCATAAAAGTTATAGATAAGCCATATTTGTAACCTTGCCTTTTGCGTTTCCGTTTTACATGGTTTAAAGAATCCTGAGGGTTGATGAATGCCTGCCCACTTCCATTCCCATCTGGCCTAGGACATTTAAATTAGCTATAAATCTTTTGGCTCTAAGTCTCTTGACCACATGGGTTCTACTGAGGGTCAGGATGAACCCGGAGCAGGCACCACACCACCCCAGCAATGCTATGGGACAAAATAAAAGTTTGCTCCTGATGTTACCTCTGGCAAATCTTGACCAGAATAGGTAGAATGTAAACCAAAAATGAAATTCTAAGTCCCCTAACTGACTGAATGGAGCCCCCTCTCAATGTAGGGGATTCCAAAGAAATCTGAAAAACTAGTTCAGACCATGATGAGAATGGGGGTTGGACGTGCTTCATTATATCATTTTTCTTTTGGATTTTAGATAGAATTGACCAGCATTCACATTACAGTACAGATCTTGAGACTAACAGTATAGACTGTAGCAATAAGATGCCTATTCCAACCTGACTGTGGTATAATGGCACATGACCAATAGAAGTTCCTGAAGGAAATAAGAATATTTCATCTCAAAACATATTTATTTGACATATTTTTAATGGTCCTGAAAAACTATCACCTGTGGGTGAAATTTACATTCTTTAGATAATCTGTTTCCCTAGCTGGCTATTTCCAGAGAATCTGAAACCTTTTAAGGTTCAGTAAGTGACATTCACTTCTATTCTCTCTGAAGACAGCTGCATAGAGACTTCATACACATGGCAAGAACCTTGGCTTCTACAGGCACCCCCACACCACCCTCACTCACTTTAACTCAAGCTCACTTTAATTTTTCAGACAGAGCTTTACCCTTCCACTCAGTTGCCAGTGAGGAATCTCTGAATCCATCTATAATCTGGAAGCCCCTTTCTATAACATATCCTGTCTTTCTATTTCAAGCCAACATATGTCTTAGCTGGATTGATTTATGTCTTTGCCTGCAACTTCTGTCTCCCCAAAATATATAAAATCAGGCTGTAACCCAACCAATCTGGGCACATGTTCCCAGGATCTGCTAAGGTTGTGTCATGTGTCATGATCCTTAACCTTGGCAAAATAAACCTCTAAGTTGATTGAAACCTGTATCAGATATCTTTTGGTTTATAATACCTAGCTTAGTTTGGTTTATAATACCTAGCTTAATCCACAAAGATTTGTGGATTAGAAATAGGCTTTGACGGACTCAAAACTAATGTTATAAAATCATCCTTTTACTATGATTTATTGATTAACTCTGCATTCAGAATCTACTACATGTCACAGACTATATAGAAGTACCATAAGATATAATTTCTCCTTTCCAAAGGGACATGTGATGTAATTGCTACTACTATGAAGTTTATAATGTGTTATTATTTTTGTAGGTGGAACAAAACTGAAAAGAGTGGTTTGCACATAGTCCTTTACAAAAAGCTTTCCTACACAAAAGGTATTCTCTATCACAATTGTTTTGAAGTGATATAGGAATATTATTTTAATTGGCTAGCTTTTTTTCTATGCTTGTTTGTGAAAATTTTCACACCAGATGTGTGCTGATTCTCCTGTAGTCAAAAGCTAGAGAAAAAAAGGAATCTCCATTAATTAAAGACCCAAACACTTTACTTAAGCAAGTACCATGAGTCATACAAACTTGTCTACATAGATCTACTAAGATATGTTTTTAACATGATATAATGTCATAAATATAAAATTGTAAAACACTTTAATGTGAGCCCATTCTTAAATCTATTTAGCCTATGTGGGGACTTTATTAATTTAAAAAGTGAGAATCAGAGATGAACTTGCCCAGGATCATACAGAAATTGATGGTGAATTCAATATTTGAACCCATCACTAATTATCCAAAAATACTCATCTTCTCTAATATATTGAGGATTGGTTCATATATTATTAACAAATGTTATATGCTAATTCCAACTCTATAGCCCTGGGGCTTCATATGCATCATGATTAAGCCTATATCTAAACTTTACATGGTAGAAATTATCTTCAGTTTACATATGGCAAAACTAAGATTCAAACAGGTTAAGTAATGTGCCAAAGAACATATAGCTAGAGAACGCTTTTTCTTTTCTTTTAGAATTTTTTGATGCCAATCATAGTGTCATATACATAAGGACATTGAATAAACTGTGATCAAATTGTTGGATGAATTAATGAATATGTACATTACAAAAATAGCATATTTCTTTAATTCCTCTTATGTCTCAGCCAAACACACACACACATACAGATTTTCACAGAGTTTTTTTTTTTCTTTTTTTTCTTTTTTTGTGGAGACAGAGTTTCATATTGTTGCTCATGCAGGAGTGTTGTATCACCATCTTGGCTCACCGCAACTGGGTTGCAACCTCCCAGCTTAAAGCCTCCAGAGTTCAAGCAATTCTCATGCCTCAGCTTCTTGAGTAGCTGGGATTACAGGCACTTGCCACCACGCCTGACTGATTTTTTCTATTTTAGTAGAGACGAGGTTTCACCATAATGCCCAGGCTGATCTCAAACTCCTGAGTTCAGGCAACCAGCCTGCCTCAGCCTCCAAAAGTGCAAGGATTACATACGTGAGCCACAGTGCTCGGCTGATTTTCACAGATTTCTTAAGGACTGAACCAATAAGCAACTATAGAAAAAAATAAGCCAATTGAAATGATTCTATGACATTACTTCAAAGTAATATAAAATGTACATTGACTTTTTTCCGGAAACCTACATTCAGCCTTATCATTGAACTATCTGATTTTCTGTGTAGTCTGAATTCAACAGTATTTAATATTTGAGGGAAAAGCCATGATTACATCTGAAGTTTCAACAGAATTTCCCCAAATAAGCAGTAAAAACATAGATTTTATTTGATAGCTTTTTAAATTAACATAGAAAGCAATAGGTAATAAAGTGCTATTTTGATTTGCAAAGGAAAAAGATCCTTGTACAAATTTTTTCAGTTGATATGTTGGACAAACTTTTGAAATTGGAGACAATTTGAAAAACTTTGCAGATAAACTGTGTACCTAGACATATTGAAAAACTTAAGAAAAGGTTAGGTATGTTATGAATGCAAAAAGTGTATGCAATGACTATTTTATCATTTGCCACTAAAATATACACAAATCTGTTATAAAATGTTAAAATTTATCACAACTTATACAAAAACACAGACCATCCATGTTGCCATTCTCAGATGAGAAAAATGGTAACAAATATAAAAATGCACTATTAAATCATAACTGCATAAAATAACTGCATTACATATTATAATACTATAATAATTTTAGAGTCACCTGCTGCTGCTATTGCAGTGTGCTCCAGTATGGTGAGTATCCCCTTAAAAAGAGTATCCCCTGTGATGCTAATTATCTCCACGAGAGCAGTTTTGTCTATCCAGTAAATTGGAAATCAAAGTAAAAAAAATGATCTCTTACAGTTCCTGAGTATTTTTCATAGTGTTTAGCACTCTACTTTAAACTCAAACAACACCATGGACCCATAGGAAGTGCCAGTGGTGATGCTGTGCTACCCCACAGAAAGAAAGAAGTCATGACATTACAAGAAAATGTTGAATTGTTTGCTTTGTACCACAGATTGAGGTATGCAGTTGCACTTGCCCGTGACTTTAAGATAAATGAATTCAATGGAATGACCATTGTGCTACACCAGGAAACACAAAAACCTTGCGAAATACTTTTTAATCTCATATTGAAAATGTGACTTTTGTGTGGGTGCTGGATTACTATAAGAAAGTCATACCTATAGACATGAATATGATTCAAGAAAAAGTGAAGCCATTATACGACAACTTGAAGCAAAAGGAAGGTGAAGATTCTAAGCTGGAAAATTGAAGACTAGCAAAGGATGGATTGATCAGATCTTGTCTACATGTGTCAGATATTTGTATTTCTTGAAAAAAATTTAGAAAGAGACTGAGCTTAAAAATGTCAAGATGAGAGGAGAAACAACTTTTGCCAACCAAGAGGCATCATACTAGTTCCCAAAGCCAGTAAAAAAGTCATTAAGGAGAAAGGGCATCGGCATAAACAGGTTTTTAATGTAGACAAGTGTCCTATCCTGAAAAAAAAATGCCACAAAGGACATTTATTAGTCAAGAAGAGATAAGTACCAGGAATTAAGATGGGAAGGCAAAGGCTAACTCTATTGTTTTGTGTAAATGTAGTTGAGGTTATGATTAGGATTGTCCTTATCTATAAAGCTGCTAATTCCTGAGCCTTGAAGGGAAAAGATAACCACCAGCTGCCAATCTTTGCTTGTACAGGAAGACCTGGACAAGGGAAATCCCTTTTCTGGATTGGATACATTGATCCTTTGTCCCTGAAGTCAAGAAGTACCTTGACAATAAGAAACTGCCTTTTAAAGTTCTGTTGAGATGAGACAATGGTCCTGACTACCCAGAACCCCATGAGTTCAACACTGAAGGCATCAGTGTATTCTACTTAACCCCAAATACAATCTAGTTCAGCCTCTAGATCAGGGGGTCATAAGGACCTTTATGGCTCTGTGGCTCATTGCACACACTACTCTACCAAAAGGACTGTCAATGCTTTGGAAGAGAACCGTGATAGAGAGAACATCATGAAAGTCAGTGAAGATTGGGAAAAAGCTATGAAAGCCATCGGGCCTGAAACAGTAACTTCCTGCTAGAGAAAACTGTGTTAAGATATGTTTCGTGACTTCATGGGATTTGTGACAAAGTCAACCCAGGAAATCACAAAAGAGATGTGTAGATATGCCAAAAAACAAAAAATTAAACAACAACAACAAAAAAACAAAGGTGGAGTGGAAGATATGGATGTTGGAGAAGTCCAAGAGCGAATAGAGAAATTAACAGAAGAGACTTGATGGAGGTGAGTCCTTCTAAACCACTGCCAGATGATAAAGCAGATGACATAGAAGAAGCAGGGTCAGAAAATAAATTGACATTAGACAGTCTGGCAGAAGGGTTCCAATGATTCAAGACTGCTTTTGATGACTTACAAAATGGATTTTTCTATACTTAGTAGTTAAGTATTTGTGGAGTCAAAAGTTATATGAGATTTTTGACTGCACAGGGAATCTGTGCACCTGATGCCTGCATTGTTCAAAGATCAGCTGCATTTGCTCTCAAGGATTTTCAGGTGTTACCTGTTTCCTCATTTAGATAGTGTACAAGTTTAGAGATGGTTGGCCGCTCAGAAGTCAAACACATAAATGTCTCAGAGCTGGAATAGGTTGAAAATGATTGTGTGTGCATGTGCATGCTTTAAAATAATCTCTACTTTGTGGTGTTAGTTTTAGGATTAGAGATGAATGCATGGCACATGATAGGCAGTAAGAATATGGGTCTATCCTTAAGGAGTGCACAATACAGTAAGAAATCTTTCTTTTCTTTGGGAAAAGAAAGATCTATGTTCAAACACTGGGTTTACCATTTAATTTCTCTGTGATCATGAAGTCCATTTTATATCTTCAGTTTCTAATTTATAAAATGATGACAAACATACCATACATTCTAAGTGTTGTGAGAATTCATTTATGATAATCTACATGATAACATTTTCATTGATGTAAACATGTTGAAGTCAGACTGCCACCAGGAGAAGCCAGCCGTCTGCCTGTTTTACACATTAAATTCAGCAAATGTAGTATGGTTTAGTTGCTTCATCCAGGATTGTGTTATATAATTTGAATGTATAATAGCATTATGATTTTATAATATCAAATGTCCTGATACTCAATAACCCAGTCAAATAACTATTTTATAGAGGTATCTTTTTCCATGGAGAGTAGATGAATGGGCAGTGCACCACCAAGGTGTGCTGCTTCTGTTACCAAGCAACCTTCCCTGATTTGTACACTGATTCTTTCTAATGCAATGATGTTAATCAAATATAGTCTTGGAGAGAGAGAAACTTCTCTCTCTCTCTCTCTGTCTCTCTAATCCCCTTTCTATTTGAATAGAATATAGAAATACATAAAGACAGACATAGGAATTACTGTAATCATATCACTAAAAGATAATAAATGTTAAGTATAACATCAGCCTTTTCCTTTGTGGTGATCATACTGGATATAGAGAGTCTTTTTAAAAATTATTTTAAAATTATATTTTTCAGAGTATAAAACAATATATACCCTTTCCACTTAAGATATTAGCATTTCACATTATTTGACATCTTTCCAAATGCAAATTTAATGAATGCACAGTATATTTTTATTAGGCATTCTTCATTACTTGGACATTTAGAAATATTCCAATTTTGTAATATTACATAATTAGCAACATAGTAATAATCTTTGTATACACATTTTTTTGCATAGATCTGGCAATTTTTAGGATAAAGTCCAAGTAGTTAACAAATACAAATCTCCTAATTTATGTCAATAAATTTTTAAAATAAATTTACTACCACATATAACACTACATGAGAGTGCCCGTTTCTCCGCACCATGCCAATAGTTAGAAATATAAAACACTCTATTTAGTTAAATTAGAAGTCATTTTTAAATAGTGGGTAGTTATACAATCTGCATATTATCCTAATTCAGTATACTTTATAAAGCTATGTTTAACTCTTTCTTTTTTAAGATTATTTTTTATTTTGTTTTAGAGATGGTCTTGCTCTGTTGTGTAGGCTGGAGTGCAGTGATACAATCATAGCTTACTACAGCCTCAACTCCTGGGCTCATGTGATCCTCCTGTCTTAGCCACCCAAGTAACTGGGATTACAGACATGTGCCACCACACCCAACTAATTGTTTTGATTTTTTGTAGAGATGGGGGTCTCACTATGTTGCCTAGGGTGGTCTCCAGCTCCTGGGCTCAAGTGATCCTCCTGCCTCAGCCTCCCAAAGAGCTGAGATTATAGGTGTGAGTCACTGTGCCCCAGCCACTTTCTTAATACTTATTGATTGGCTACAATTTTAGAATAATTTTTAAAAATAATATTGGTGACTTGCTTTTTGATTTGAGAATGATTCTGGTATCTTAACTTTAAATGTAGTTTTGGCTGTTGGTTAGAAAAATATTTACTATATGAAAGAAGTCAGCATATTCTCATTTAATAAGATGTTTTGTTATTAAGGGGTTTTAGCTATGAAGTGCTTTTATAGTACAACTGAGGTTTCATTGTCATTGAACTCCTCTGGTTTATATAAATGATATATTATAATACATTTTTTCTTTAATATTTAAAAATAATGTTATATGTTCTAACATCAAATTATGCCTATAGTTTTGTTTAAATCTTCTTGACTTTGTGGCTTATTCTTTTACAAATTTGATGAATTCAGTAACTGCTGATTTAATTTTAGACATTTTTATTCACACATAAATTATATTCCTTATCCATTTTCCTTTGATCTATATGTTATGAGATATATGTGTGTAAAATATTTTTATGCTGTATTGTTTGGAACACAAAATTTTAATATTTTTATATCCACTCATATTTTGTCTGTTATGAACACAAAATGACTTATTCTCTAATCCAAAGTAAATTAACTAAAAGTTTTACTTCCTTGATATTATTTAACAAGATAAACAGTTTAAACACTTGAATCAGAAAAACCTAGGCTCAAATTCCAACTCTGTGATCTTAACAAGTAACTTCTTTGTGGCTTAATATCCTCTTCCATAATTGGAGAAATAATATTAACGTTACATATTAGTCGAATAGTAAGTGATATGGCATATGCTTGTATTAGTCCAGTACCTACAAAGAGGAGGCACTCAATAAATATGTTGTGGATGTTCTATCTGTTTCCTTCCACGCTACTATCTATAATCTTCTTACTTGTAGTTCTGCTCTGTTTTCCATGTTTATTGTCTTTTCATTATTTTCTTTACCTTAATATTTTACACTTTATTCTAAAGGAACTTTAAAATTTGTCTTCAATTCACAGATGCAACTTTCTGTATCAATTTTCTAGCAAGGCCCATTCTATTATTGCTATTTCACTGGTCAGTTTTTCTTCTACCCAACACCCATGACTTCCTAGTTGATTATGTTGTCTCCTTGACCTGTTCTTTACATATGTCAGATACTTGTATTTCTTGAAAACACCTTTTTAAATACTTTGGCGGAAATGGTTGTCTAACACAGTTTGTTTAAACAATTGTCAATAATATTTGTTTGCTTTGCTTCCTTTTCTAAGTTATTCCCTGAAATTTGATTTTCACTGTGGAGATTCTGGATAATATTCTCCTCTTTCTCTTACACAAATGTATTTTTTTCCACAGGGATCAGATGATAATTTTTATCTATTTTTAAAATTATGAAGCATTTGGTGCATATAAAAACATATATAACAGTAAATAACAATACAATGAAATAGAACATTTCCCAAGCTATTGAAGCTCCCTTTAAGCCCTCTGCAATTACCTCCCTTAGTTTCTCATGTATTTATATACCTTAGAACTTCTTTCTAAATTATATCCTTCCTAAAGTATGTTCTTTCCTAAAGTATATTCTCTAGATGCTATTTCAGGGAGAATCAGTTGGTGAGAGAATCTTGATTTATTAAACTGTCTTTAATTTGACTTTCTTGAAAGTTGTTTTTGCAAGATATATTATTTTAGGTTGAAATAAATTTTCAGCATTTAGAAAATATAATTCTAGTGATTTATGGCTTCCATTGAGAATTCTGTTGAACAGCCAAATGTTAATCTAGCTGTCATTACTTTATTTGCAAATCACCCTTTATCTCTGCTTTTTCTAAGCAGCTACTCTTTTATTTGGTGCTCTGTAGTTTTTCTAGTTTCATATCTAGGTTTGAAAATGTATTCTGTTTGGGATTCGTTAGTATCCCTCAGCCTGACTTAATTAGTTCTGGGAAATTCTAAATATTTTCTCTCTTGAGTGTATTATTTTCTTCAGAACTTTGACAGATACATGCTGAACTATCTCAACATCTTCATGTTTCTCAGCCTCATATTTATGCCTTTCTATCACTTTATCTCTCTAGGCACCAATTGCATGTTTTTTGCATTTATATCTTCTGTGACATTAGTTCTCTTTTAAGCTGCTATGTCATATAAACTTAGTTTCAATTTGCTAACTATATTTTTATTTCTGAAGAGTCAATTTTGCTCTTTCTTTACTATGCTTATTCATCTTTGAGAGATGCTTGGTCTTTACTCATGTTTTTATTCCACATTTTATTCATATAAACTTAGTCATACTCAGATTATATTTGTAATAATTCTAATATTATCAGTGTCTACTATCAATTAGTCCTGCTGTTGCTCAATCACAATGCCTAGTTTATTTTGGGGGGAAGGGTTTATGATCTCTGATTCTGAACATATGTTTATTAAAACTCTCTGGGAATTTGTTGAAGTTGGACATGAGGATATGTTTATCAAGAAGGAACTTACCTACTTTATGTCCTAGAAAGCTACAAACTCAGATCTTCTTTCAATTAAAATTACTTAATTGCATATAATTTGAATTAAAGATGCAAGCCCACTGAAGAAAAGACCTATGGCCCAAAATATTTTAGGAAGACTACTGCTTCTCCCTTCACCCAAAGCAAATCCTAATCAGAGAATCTCTTACTTAATCCTTTCGACTTAGATCTTTGTAAGTCTGAGCTTTTCACAAAGGTCTCCAACCAAATTCCTCACTATATAATAGCCCTGTCTTTGTCTTTGACTCTCTCTTAAGCGGTCATTAAAACTAAAGCTCTAAGCTACCAGAGATCATATATCTTGGGTCAGTGAGGAGCTTCAACATTCAATTACTTCTTCGACTTGTGCTCTTGCTTCATTCCTGGCTTCAGAGAAATTCTATCAATCTCTAGATCACATTAATTTATATAATTGCTATTTTTAAAATGTTACTCAGAACTTAAATAATATTTTGAATATTTCTTGTAGAATTTTTCACTATTTCCTAGAACTCAATACAGTGCTTCAAACCAGTGACTTCATATGAGGATTTTAAAATCATCGGTATGTTTACCATTGTATAGACTCAAAGAGAAATGTCCAGCAGATCCTATTTAATTCCACGTTGATCGTGAATTTTCCTTTATCCTCACCTAAGATACGTCTCTATTCCAATGATTACACAAAAGTCTAGAATTGTTGGAAAGAAAGTTGGACACAGACATGGATTACAGGGAATGTCTCCAATGATAGACTGCTCAATTTTGAGTCTCTTTCTGACAATATCTTCTCTCCATTACTTCTTGACTAAGTCCTTTCTTTCAATTCTGTCTGCCTTCTTCACTTACTGCAATCATAGTTTTTGTAAGTAAGAAGAGACTCTGTAAGAGTATATAATATTCTTTCTGTATATTAATGGCTCCTCTGAGTAATTAGTTTTGCTTCTATGTTGGCACACAACAGAGGCAGGGAAATAGGGAGGGAAAATCCTTTTTTACAGGGTGATTGAGAGAGCAAAGGTGGAGGAAAATGCAGAATAAACATGTAAATAAATTCTTCCAGATTTTAGAGAGAAATTCATTGATTCCTTATTGGATACCATTGCTTTCCTTTACAGTAAGTAGGTAGTTTTCTTTTTCTGGGATCTCATACCAATAATTTAGTATCAAGAATATTAGTTTACTCTGGTCATTACTACTGTTTTTCAATTTCCTGTACTTAAGTATACAGGATTCATTTCACTCAGTCCTACACAGTGTCTTCTGCCTGCTAAATTTGAAGCGATCCTGTCCCTACAATTTCTTGGGTAGTCTATGATCACTGCCACAGCAGACCCATACAAATGTATTGCCCAACCCTGCTATTATGCCAGGGACTGGCTATGCTCCAACGTTTTGTTGTTACCCTTACTATTCAGTGAACCAGAGCTTAGAGGAACAATACTACTCAAGAAAATTCATATACTCAAGTCTGTGGTAAACATATGTCTCTCAATGGCAAAAGTAGTCAAAAGTGACATTAATTCTACTTCTTCAGTCAGATCTGAAGCTTATCTAGTAGTTATGATTTGACTCAAGAAGTTTCTAAAGTTGATATGTAAATCAATTCTTAGAACAGGGCACAAGTCTCACAAATGATTTGCAAAGTGATAAGAATGACCAGCATAACAAGTTTTCCCTTTTATCTTTGAATAAACATAAAAGGGAATTGATATTGAATAAACAAAGGGAATTGATATTGAATAAAGTGATATTGAATAAACATCAATATCACTCCATCTGTGATATTGATGGAGCTGATTTTTTTCTTTCTCTCTCCTGGCCCCTCTCTCTATTTCCTTCCATTATTTTCCCAGTTCTGTTCTGCTTTCAGAAGGGAAGGTAGAGATGTCATAGTTTTCAAGATCTATTTTGCTCAAATTGCAAAATGATTGTTTGGCAGATGTGGGGTGGAAGGCTTCAGAAACTAGCCAGAAGTTTAAGCAGGAAAAATATAAAAACCTTAATAAAGGATTCTATCCTTTGAATAGAAAGTAGTATTAAATATAATTTTATTAAATAGAAGCTCGTATATAAATAATTTGATTAATTGTATAAATGGTTTTTTTAAGTGTTGAAAATAAGTTACCAATGTGGTTAATAATTTTGTAGAATTATACCATCTTCTAATCTCCAGAAAAATATATAAACATTACATTTATAATTTTTGGATTATACTTATGTATAATAAATGGAATTAATGCATACTTAGTTTTTAAAATTTAATATGTTGTTAAACATAATAGAAAATAATCAGAAAAAATGATTAAAAGTTACTTAAGCTGGTTCATATATTTTTACTTTTAGTCTTCATCTCCTAATTTAATATAGTGATATATTTGACATTATGAGCTCCTTGATTTTTTAGAAAGAAACTGTTTATCTTGAAAAAATTCCTTCAGACTCAATGAATGATAAATACGTTCCTTTTAATAGACATTTGTTGAGCAATGTGCTAGGAACTTTATGAGAGGTTTACATGTATTGCTTTCATTTCAATGCACTGCAGTGAAGTATTTATGACATTATCTTAATTTGCACTCGACAAAACTGAGGCTCAGAGAATTTTACTGACTTTCTGGTCCCCAGATAGTAAGTAGTGGATGCAAAATCTGTATATGTCTGGCTTCAAATCATTTACTTCTATCTATGCTGCATATCAATACCTTTTGTTAGGAAGAATACAGAATTCAAAATGTAATGGTGCCCTTAAATATGCTTGCTGTAAAGACAGAATATCTTCTTATTACAAAAATCTCCTCTCAACATAGAATTAAAGGATTTCAGAGTTGAAAAAGTCCTGCAAAACACCTGATCCTGTGTCTTCCATGTTGTGGGGCCACTGTGCTTGGTCTGCTGTTACAAACTCACAATGGAGAGGGGAGGAAAATTTTCAAATTGTTCAAAGGAAATACACTGACTTCTGATATCGGTCAGACACTGTTTGAACTATTAGCTCAAGGCATTTCAGTTTCAACTCTAGATAATGTTAAATTCCCTTTAGTGACATCATATCTTTGTGAAACTGATTGAATTTTCCAGGTTGAGATGATAAAAAGAAAGTACCGCAGGATAATCACTGTGAAACAGGAGAAGGTAGCAGTGTTTAATTCAATTGCAAAGTTTAAGAAGTTGTGCATTGCTCAGTTAGTGCGCACATACCATTAACAACTAGTGGTGTTTCTTTAAGAGTGAAACTTTAAAAAATTTCTTTCAAACTATTTGCATTCTTTTTTCAAATGGATATTGCGTTTAAAACTTGCATGTACAGTATGATCTGTTTTGAAAATGCACCTATATCAGCTGCATCCCTATCAAGATCTCCATCATCTCTGGCACTGTGTGCAGTCATTCTCTACTACACAGAAACAAACACTGTTCGGATTTCTATAACCATGTATTAATCATGATAATGCAAGGATTTCACATAAATGGGGGCATAAAGCATGTGCTCTTTCATGTCTGCCTTATTTTTGTCATCATAATTTTGGGATGTTTAACCATGTTATTATGTATGTAAGCAATTCATTTATATTGCTAAGTAGTATTCCATTGTATGAAATACCAAAATTTGTTTAGTAATTCACCTGCTTTTGAATAGTTTATTTCCCAATGTATGCTATTAAGCACAGAACTACAATACATATTTTTATATAAATCTTTTTTGGTGGATAGACATATCAAGAACTGTGATTTTACTCTACTTACAAGCAAAGAAGTTAGCTTGGCTTAGTTTCCTAGATTCTGATGGAAAATTATCACAGCACAATTCAGAATTGCAAAAATATAGAACCAGCCCAAATGCCCATCAATCAACTAGTGGATAAAGAAACTGGGATATATATCTATATATAATGAAATACTACTCAGCCATGAAAAGGAATGAATGAATGGCATTTGCAGCAACCTGGATGGATTTGGAGACTATTATTCTAAGTGAAGTAACTCAGGATTGAAAAACCGAACATCACACTCATAAGTGGGAGCTAAGCCTTGAGGATGCAAAGGCATAAGAATGATGCAATAGACTTTGGGGCCTTACAGGAAATGGTGGGAGAAGGGTGAGGGATGAAAGACTACAAATTGGATTCAGTGTATATTGTTTGGGTGATGAGTTCATCAACATCTCACAAATCACCACAGAAGAACTTACTCATATAACCAAATATCACCTGTTCCCTCAAAACCTATGGAAATATATATATTTTTTTAAAGAATGGAACCAAATATTTACATATATCATTGGAATTTTCTCTTCCCCAATAAATGAAAAATTACAACTTAAAAGAAAAAGACTTTCTTTTCCTGACTCTGTTCTGAGTCAGAAACAAAAGACTATTCTTCAAAGCACAGTAAACATCATGATATGAGTATCCACATATGTGTGTTGCCCTGGCCTCCAAGTTTCATGGGGTAATACAGTGGGGCCCAGGTGAATGCTATGCATGCCTCAGGTCTGTGTTATAGCTATTAAACCCCAACCTTAGACAGTCTGCATTTTTTATAATAGGCTAGAAGAAATCGGGCCTGAACTTTTCCCAAGAAGGAGGTATTATCTTCACTATACTGGAAAGTAAATACAGTTACCCTTCACTCTTGATGGATATTTTATTTCTGTATTTCAAGTTTTTGTGTTTTTTAAGTATAAAAACAACCTTAAAGAAATAATTTTCATTTCTAGTACAACATACAAAAAGCTTGTACGTTGTCCTTCTCATCCTCACAACAAGGGAAAACACTGAGCAAACTGAAAATTAGTAACTCTTCTTAAATCCACCAAAGAATTGAGGTCACAGTACAAGCCACTGCCCCCTAAATGGGATGGAAGGATAGATACAGAGAATCACAGCTTATCAGAAGCAGAAGCTTGCAGTGCAGCCAGCAATTAGAGGGAACACTTAAAGGATAATTGATAAATTGCTGGAAACAGACTGAGTATGGACGAGATTGAGAGAGAAAACCAACTGAGGGTCCAGCCTTACAAGGTTTGGGGTCCCTCATACTTTCATCAGTTTTAGCTTCAGGAGTTCCACCAGGCTCTCAGAGTGAACAAGAGAGAAAAATCCAGTCATGCTTCTGGTTAAGGGAGGAACAAGTGGCCATTCTGAAAAATCCCCAGAGAATTCTGTTCTTCTGAACAAAAGCCTGTCCTGAAGAGAAAATATTTTACCAGAGCCTAACAAACATGGGCTTTACCAGAGCTTAACTGGCCTATGGAAAGTAAAATTCCCATCTCCAGGCCTCTCAAACTTTCTTAGCATAATTAAAGGGGAGTGGGGGAGGAAACTAAGAAGTATTGTGAGAGCTATAGAACAGAGGAACACACTCACCAAAAGACTGAGACATAATCCTAGGATTGTGGAATGCTTCCACATTCCAAATACTTTACCACCACATCAATAGAACTCAGGTGTAATAACAAAGAATTACGGCTTAAACAACTGCAAGGCTTGGACTCTAAGACAGAGTCACGAGGGAAATTCAAAGACAACAGCAGATACAAATACAAGGGCACTCAAGGAAATTTAAAATGGCACAGATCATTACAGCAAACAGCAAGCGCAACCTAACTCCTGGCCAGATAAACATGAAACATCATACTAAAAGCCTACCTCATTCAGTTTCTTTTACCCCATATGATATACACATCTTTCAACTAAAAATTACAAAGCATGCTAAAAAGCAAAAACTAAAAGATGAAAAGAAAAAGAAAGTATGTTAGAGATTTTGGAGTTATCAGGCTGAAAATTTAAAATAACTATAATTAATATGCTAAGGGGTCTAAAGGGAAAGATGGAACAAAATATTCAAGAACTATAAGAATTACAGAAATATGATTTACGAAAGAAAATAATGATTAGTTAGACCTCATTGAAATTGAAAACTTCTTCTCTGTGAAACACATCATTAACAAAATGAAAAGACAAGTCGCTAATGGAAAGAAAATATTTCCAAAACCCATACCTGATACAAATGCGGATATTTGTATCCACAATTAAAAAGAACTCCTAAACTCACACAATATGAAAATACACAACTCAATTAAAAAATGGCCGAAAGTCTGAACAAACATCTCTCCAATATATATATATATATATATGGATGAGCAATAAGCATAGAAATAGATGCCCAATGTAGAGGAGGCAGAGCAAGAGGGCTGAATAGGAACAGCCATGGAGTGCAGTTCCCAGTGAGATTTGAGCAGAGGTGAGTTATCTCTGCATTTCCAAATGAGGTACCAGGTGCATCTCAAGGGGACTGGTGGCACAGTGGGTGTAGCCCAGGAAGGGTGAGCTGAGGCATGGTGGGGGGCTGCCTCACCCAGGAAATGCAATCCTGGGAGGACCCCCCTCCCTACCCAACAGAGGCCATCAGTGGCTTTTACATCCACTCCAGCACTCCAGTTGAGATACTGCACCCCTCCGGCAGTTTTTACTGCCCACAGACCAGGAGATTCCCTGGGCAGAAAAGCTCCATGAGTTTCCAGTATGGCTATTTCAGCTGGTGCCACAGGTTTCCACACAAAAACTCACATAAATCTGGGCGGCCATTTCAACTGGTGCCTGAAACACCTGGGAGACAGAGCTGCCTATTCAACTGAAAAAGAGGGGGCCAAAAGCAGGGAACCAGGTGACAGGCTTGGTGAGTCCCACCCCCACAAAGACCAGCAATCTGAAATGCTCTGACTTGAGAGTTTTGCAGCAAGCACAGCTGAACCCAGGACAATCAAGCTCTCTGGGGAGAAGGGCATCTGCCATTAGCAAAGCAGTCCACTACTACTGAGGCAGTTCTAACTGTACCTCTGTAAACAAAATGGCAAGGAAGTTTAACATCATCTGGGCAGGGGCTGTGGCAGCTCAGCAATGCCTCTGCTGGCAGACTATGATTAGTCTACCTCCTTGCTGGGCAGGACATCTCTAAGAAAAGGCAGCAGTATGTCAGGAACTTATAAATAACTCCCCACCTTCCCAGGACAGAGCACCTGGGGAAAAAGGCAGTTTTGAGTTCCACCACAGCAGACTTAAACATAACTGCCCAGAAGCTCTGAACAGAACAATGGAGCTCCCAGCACAGCATCAGAACTCTGATAAGGGACAGACTGTCTCCTCAATCAGTTTCCTGACCTCTGTATGGCTGACATCTGGCAGGTACCCTTCTGGGACAAAGATAACAGAAAAAGAAACTGGCAGCAACCTTTGCTGTTCTTCAGCCCCCATGGGTGATTTGCAGGCATGTAGGGTCTGCAGTGGACCTCCAGCAGTTCTGCAACAAAGGGGTCTGACCATTAGAAGGACAATTCAAAAACAGAAAGAAATAACTTCAACATCAACAAAAAAGATGTCCACTCAGACACCCCATATGAAAGTCACCAACTACAAAGACCACAGGTAGATAAATCCATGAAGATGGTAAGAAACCAGTACAGAAAGGATGAAACACCAAAACAAGAATGCCTCTCCTCCTCCAAAGGATCACAACCCCTCTCCAGCAAGTGAACAAAGCTGGATGAAGAATAAATCTGATGAATTGACAGAAGCAGGCTTCAGAAAGTGGGTAATAACAAACTTCTTCAAGCTAATAGAACATGTTCTAAACCAAGGCAAAGAAAGTAAGAACCTGGAAAAAAGGTTAGACAAAATGCTAACTATAATAACCAGCTTAGAGAAGAACATAAATGACTTGATGGAGCTGAAAAACACAACATGAGAACTTCATGAAACATACACAAGTTTCAGTGGCCAAATTGATCAAGAAGAAGGAGGATATCAGAGATTGAAGATCAATTCAAAGAAATAAAATGAGAAGGCAAGATTAGAGAAGAAAGAGTGAAAAGAAATCAATACAGCCTCCAATTAATATGGGATTATCTGAAAAGACCTAATCTACGTTCAATAGGTGTACCAGAATGTGATGGGGAGAATAAATCCAAGCTGGAAAACACTCTTCAGGGTATATCCAGGAGAACTTCCCCAACCTAGCAAGGCAAGCCAACATTCAAGTCCAAGAAATAGAGAACATGATGAAGATACTCCTCAAGAAGAGCAACCCCAATGCACATAATCATCAGAGTCATCAGGGTTGAAATGAAGGAAAAAAATGCTAAGGGCAGCCAGAGAAAATGTTGGGTTACCCACAAAGGGAAGCCCATCAGACTCACAGCAAATCTCTCAGCAGAACCCCTACAAGCCAGAAAAGGGAGGGGACCAATATTAAATATCATTAAAGAATGGAACTTTCAACCAAGAATTTCATATCCAGCCAAACTAAGCTTCATAAGTGAAGGAGAAATAAAATTCTTTATGGACAAGCAAATGCTGAGAGATTTTGTCACCACCAGGCCTGACTTACAAGAGATCCTGAAAGAACCACTAAACATGGAAAGAAACAACCAGAACCAGCCACTCCAAAAACATACCGAATGGTAAAGACCATCAATACAATGAAGAAACTGCATCAACTAATGGGCAAAACAACCAACTAGCATCTAAATGGCAGGATCAAATTCAAATATAACAATACTAACCTTAAATGTAAATGGTCTAAATGCCACAATCAAAAGACACAGACTGGCAAATTGGATAGAGTCAAGACCATCATTGTGCTGTGTTCAGGAAACACATATCACATGCAAGGACACACATAAGCTCAAAATAAAGGGATGAAGAAAGATTTACCAAGCAAATGGAGAGCAAAAAAGAAAAGCAGGAGCTGCTCCTAGTCTCTGATAAAGTGGACTTTAAACCAACAAAAATCAAAAGACACAAAGAAGGGCATTACATAATTGTAAAAGGATCAATGCAACAAGAAGAGCTAATTATTCTAAATACATATGCACCTGATACAGGAGCACCTGGATACATAAAGCAATTTCTTAACAACCTACAAAAAGACTTGGAATCCCACAGAATAACAGTGGGAAACTTTAACACTCCACTGTCAATATTAGACAGATCGACAAAACAGAAAATTAACAAGGATCTCCAAGACTTGAATGCAGACCTGTACCAAGCAAACCTATTACACATCCAGAGAACTCTCCACCCCAAATCACAAAATATAAATTTGTATCAGCACCACATTACACTTACTCTAAAATTGACCACATAATTGGAAGTAAATCACTCCTCAGCAAATGCAAAAGAACGGAAATCATAACTAACCGTTTCTCAGGCCACAGTGCAATCAAATTAGAACTCAGGATTAAGAAACCAACTCAGAACTGTGCAAGTTCATGGAAAACTAAGCAACTAGCTCCTGAATGTCAACTAGATAAACAATGAAATGAAGGCAGAAATAAAGATGTTCTTCAAAACCAACAAGAATGAAGACACAGCATACCAAATCTCTGGGACACATTTAAAGCAGCATCTAGAGGGAAATTTATAGCAATAAATGCCCACATGAGAAGAAAGGAAGGATCTAAAATCGACACCCGATCATCAAAATTGAAAGAGGTAGAGGAGCAAGATCACAAAAACTCAAAGGCTAGCAGAAGACAAGAAATAACTAAGATCAGAGCAGAACTGAAGGAGATAGAGACACAAAAAAATGTTCAAAAATTCAATAAATCCAGGAACTGGTTTGTTGAAAAGATCAACAAAATAGACAGACTGCTAGACAGATTAATAAAAAAGAAAAGAGAGAAGAATCAAATAGATGCAATGAAACAGGATAAGGGGATATCACCAACAATTCCACAGAAATACAAACTACCATCAGAGATTACCACAAACTCCTCTATGCACATAAACCAGCAAATCTGGAAGAAATGGATAAATTTCTGGACACTTGCACACTCCCAAGACTAAACCAGGAAGAAGTTGAAACCCTGAATAGACCAATAACAAGGACTGAAGTTGAGGCAGCAATTAATAGCCTACCAACCAGAGTCCAGGACCAGATGGGTTCACAGCTGAATTCTACCAGATGTGCAAAGAGGAGCGGGTACCTTTCCTTCTGAAACTATTCCAAACAATACATAAAGAGGGAACCCTTTCCCAATCATTTTATGAGACCAATATCATCCTGATACCAAAACCTGGCAGAGACTCAACAAAAAAAAGAAAACTTCAGGCCAATATCCATAATGAACATAGATGCAAAAATCTTCAACAAAATACTGGCAAACCAATTCCAAGAGCACATCAAAAAGCTTATTCGTCACAATCAAGTAGGCTTCATCCCAGGGAACAAGGCTGGTTCAACATATGCAAGTCTACAAACTTAATCCACCACATAAACAGAACCAAAGACAAATACCACATGATTATCTCAATAGATGCAGAGAAGGCTTGCTACAAAATTCAGTGGCCCATTAGGCTAAAAACTCTCAATAAACTAGGAAAATATCTCAAAATAATAAAAGCTATTTAAGAAAAACCCACAGCAAAATCAAACTGAATGGGCAAAAACTAGAAGCATTCTCTTTGAAATATGGCACTGGGCAATGATGCCCTCTCTCACCATTCCTATTCAATATAGTATTAGAAGTTCTAGCCAGAGCAATCAGGCAAGAAGAAGAAATAGGGTATTCAATTAGGAAAGGAGGAAGTCAAATTGTCTCTATTTGCAGATGACATGATTGTATATTTAGAAGACCCCATCATCTAAGTCCAAAATCTCCTTAAACTGATAAGCAACTTCAGCAAAGTCTCAGGATACAAAATCAATTGCAGAAAACATAAGCATTCCTATTCACCAATAATAGACTAATGGAGAGCCAAACCAAGAGCAAACTCACATTCACAATTGCTATAAAGAGAATAAAATACCCAGAAATACAACTAACAAAGGATGTAAAGGATTTCTTCAAGGAGAACTACAAATAGCTGCTCAAGGAAATAAGAGAGGACACAAACAGATGGAGAAACATTCTATGCTCATGGTTAGAAAGAATCAATATTGTGAAAATGACCTTCCTGCCCAAAGTAATTAACAGATTTAACACTATTCCCATCAAACTACCAATGATCTTCTTCACAGAACTGGAAAAAGACACCTTAAACTTCATATGGAACCAAAACAGAGCCTACATAGCCCAGACAATCCTAAGCAAAAAGAAAAAAGCTGGACGCATCATGCTAATGACTTCAAGGTATACTACAAGTCAACAGTAATCAAAATAACATGGCACTGGTACAAAAACTGAGATACAGACCAATTGAACAGAACAGAGGTCTTGGAGTCAATGCCACACATCTATAACCATCTGATCTTTGACACACCTTATAAAAACAAGCAATGGGGAAAGGATTCCCTGCTTAATAAATTATGTGGGGAACTGGCTAGCCATGTGCAGAAAGCAGAAACTGGAATTCTTCCTGACACCTTACACTAACATTAACTCCAGATGGATTAAAGACTTAAACATAAGACCTACCACCATTAAAACCCTAGAAGAAAACCTAGGCAAAACCATTCAGGACATAGTCATAGGCAAGGACTTCATGACTAAAACATCAAAAGTATTGATGACAAAAGCCAATAGACAAATGGGATCTAATTAAACTCGAGAGCTCCTGTACAGCAAAAGAAACAATCATTAGAGTGAACCAGCAACCAACAGAATGGGAAAAAACTTTTGCAATCTACCCAACTGACAAACAGCTAGTATCCAGAATCTACAAAGAAGTAAAACAGATTTACAAGAAGAAAAACAAATAAACCCATTCAAAGTGGGAGAAGGATATCAACAGATACTTTTCAAAAGAAGACATATATGAGGCCAATAAACACATGAAAAAATGTTCATCATCACTGGTCATTAGAGAAATGCAAACCAAAACTACATTGAGATACCATCTCATGCCAATTAGAATTGTGATCCTTAAAAAATCTGGAGACAACAGATGCTGGAGAGGATGTGGAGAAATAGAAACACTTTTACACTGCTGGTGGGAGTGTAAATTAGTTCAACCATTGTGGAAGACAGTCTAGCGATTCCTCAAGGATCTAGAAATAGAAATTCCATTTGACCCAGCAATCCCATTACTGGGTATATATCCAAATAATTCTAAATCATTCTACTATAAGGACACATGCACACGAATGTTCATTGCAGCACAGTTTACAATGACAAAGACCTGGAACCAACCCAAATGCCCATCGATGATAGACTGGACAGGGAAAATGTGGCACATACACACTGCGAAATATTATGCAGCCATAAAAAATGATAAGTTCGTGTCCTTTGTAGGGACATGGATGAACCTGGAAACCATCATTCTCATCAAACTGACACAAGAACAGAAAATCAAACATGGCATGTTCTCACTCATAGGCAGTTGTTGAACAATGAGAATACATGGACACAGAGAGGGGAGGATCACACAGTCTGTCGGGGGGAAATAGGGGAGAGACAGTGGGGGGTGGGGAGTTGGGGAGAGATAGCATAAGGAAAAATGCCAGATATGGGTGATCGGGTGGAAAGCAGCAAATCGCACTGCTATGTGTGTACCTATGCAACAATCTTGCATGTCCTTCACATGTAACCCAAAACTTAAAATGCAATAAAAAATATTTCCAATCATGCTGCAGGAAAGAATTCATTAGCTTCAGTTGCAGGAATGCAGCATCTTTTAAAAAGAGAAATGTGACCCAAACTTTTGTGAGAAACACTTTGTGTTTTGATTGCTATTTCATATGTGAAAGACTCTTGAAAAACTAAAAAAACAAACAAAAAAACATTGTCTTGCTCATGGCCTCTTTTGGTGGCAGACTATGAATGGGACATGAAACCCCCATAAGATATATATAGTGAAGCATTAAAAGATGGATAAGCAGGTGCCTGTGGGAAAGGTACTCTTTCAGCCTTCTTATAGAAGAGTATTGAAACAGGAGAAAATGTTTACTTTATAGAGCTATCAACTGTAGAAAAGGAAAAGTCTTAGAAAAGACTTGTTCTGGCAAAGTGCACGCTTTGGTATCTCTGCAGAGAACATGAATGTTGCCTGCAAACATACAATGTCTACTTGGTTATACATGACCACAACAGGGTGTGGGCACCATGGCCTCAGCTTGCTTCTTGATAACATCATGAAGCTGGGCTCTGGCCAAAGGAATTTGAGATGAGCCAACATGTTGTGGAGCATGCAGAAGCCACTCATTGCTGTTGTCTTCAAGAAGCCAGAGGAAGACACGCAAAGAATTAAATAAAAACACTGAAGCTGTGTTACAAAACAGTTGATCAGATTGAATTATCCACTCTCTAACAATCTTCTGAGAGTTCAATAAAAACTCGCAGCTCTTCAAGCAAAAAAAAAAAAAAAATCTGGAGACAACAGATGCTGGAGGGGATGTGGAGAAATAGAAACACTCTTACAGTGTTGATGGGAGTGTAAATTAGTTCAACCATTGTGGAAGACAGTGTGGTGATTCCTCAAGGACCTAGAAACAGAAATTCCATTTGACCCAGCAATCCCATTACTGGGTATATACCCAAACGATTATACCCATAATTGTTCTATTATAAAAACACATGAACATGTATGTTCATCATGGCACTGTTTACAATAGCAAGACGTGGAACCAACCCAAATGCCCATCAATGATAGACTGGACAAGGAAAATATGGCACATATACACCATGGAATACTATGCAGCTATAAAAAACGATTAATTCGTGTCCTTTGTAGGGACATGGATGAATCTGGAAACTGTCATTCTCAGCAAACTGACACAAGAAAAGAAAATCAAACACCACATGTTCTCACTCATAGGTGGGTGTTGAACAATGAGAACATATGGACACAGGGAGGGGAGCATCACACACTGAGGTCTGTTGTCGGGGGTAGGGGAGGGGCAGAATGGGGTGGGGAGGTTGGGGAGGGATAACATGGGGTAAAATGCCAGATATAGGTGATGGTGGGATGGAGGCAGCAAACCACCTTGCCATGTAAGTACCTATGTAACAACCCTGTATGATCTGCACATGTACCCCAGAACCTAATGTACAATAAAAATAGATGCCCAATATAGTATATTATTAGGGAATGGAAAATTAAAGCAGTATTACATATCTATTAGAATGACTAAATTCTAAAACACTGACAACATCAAATGCAGGTAAGGTTTTGAAGGATAGGAACTCTCATTCATTGCTAGGGGAATACAGCATGGTACAGCAACATCAGAAGGTGGTTTTGCAGGATTTTATAAAACTAAATATACTCTTACTATAGACTACAAGAATTTCACTCCTATGTAATTATCTAAATGAGTTGAAGAGTTATGAACATACACGCACACAAATTCTCCATACAAATGCATAAGCAACTGTATGCATAATTGCCAAAAATAAAAAAGTAAAACAAGGTAAATTAATAAATGAACACACATTCATACAATTAAATATCATTCAGCAGCAGAAAGAAATGAGCTATGTTTATCATCTTTTCACATACCTATTGATCACTGTATGTCTTTTTTGAAAAAATGACTATTCAGCTCTTTTGCCCATTTTTTAAATTGGGTTAGTTGGCGTATTTTTTGTTGTTGTTTTTGCTCTTGAGTTTTGCAGATTTTTGCTATCTGTTGTCACACATAGCTTAAACTGAAAAAAAATTTGAAATTTTTAACCCAAAGGAAATTTTGATAAATAAAATAAGCCAGACACAGAAAATCACTACATGATCACCCTTATATGTGAAATCTAAAAATGTCAAATGCATGGAATCAGAAAGTAGAATAGTGTTTGTCAAGACAAAAGCTTGGGGCCAATGTGGAGATATTGGTCAAAGGGTACAAAGTTGCCCTTATGTAGGATGAATAAATCTAGAGAGCTAATGTACAGCATGATGACAACAGTTAATAATACCGTATTGCTTATGGGAAATTTGCTATAAGAGTAGATTTTAGATGCTTTCACCATACATACAAAAAAGGCACTATGTGACAGGATAAATGTATTAATTTGCTTTATTGTAGTAATCATTATGTGTCTGTGTGTGTATGTACACCATGTTGTATATCTTACATATATACCTTTATGAAAATACTAAAAAACTATGAATAGAAGAAAAATTCCTTCATCTGATAAAGGACGTCTATAAAAAATCTACAATAACGTCATACCTATGGTGAAAAACTAGATGCTTTCACCCAAATATCAGGAAAAAGACAAGGATATCCACTATTGACACTTCTATTCATCATGGTACCAGATGTTCTAGTTGGGGAAATTAGAAAAGGTATGGAAGTAAACTGTCCCAGACTGGATAAGAAGATCTAAAACTATTTCTATTCACAGATTACATGATCTTGTACATAATAGAAAATCCTAAAGAATGCACTATAAACAAATTAGAACTAATAAATGAGTTCAACAAGATTGCAGGATGGAAGTCAATATAAAAAACACATTGTATGTCTACATATTTGCAATGCTCAATCTGAAAATAAAATTAAGAACATAATTTCATATAAAATAGGATCAAAAGATAAAATACTTAGAAAAACTAATCTTAATAAAAGAAGTACAAAATATATATCTGAAAGTTACAAAACATTGTTAAAAAATTAAAGAAAAGCTAAATAAATGGAAAATTTTTTCATTGTTCCTGGCTTAGAAGACATTTTAATACTGTTAAGGTGGCAATCATCCCCAAATTGATCTACAGATTCAATGCAATATGTAACAATAATTTCAGCTGACTTCTTTATAGAACTTGACAAATTGATCCTAAAATTGATATGGAATGCAGGTGACCTAAAATTGCCAAATCAATCTTGAAAAAGAATAACAAAGGTAAAGGACTCACATTTCCCTTTATCGGAATTTACTGCAAAGCAGCAATGCATATAAGTGTGATACTGAAATAAGGGTAAACACATAGATCAGTGGCATAGAACTGAGACCAAAAATTGTTGACCATACTTCTGTGGTCAACTGATTTTTCACAAGATTTCCCAGATTATTTACTGGTAAAAGTAGATATTTAACAACAAATTGTTGTGGAACAGCTGTATAAACACATGTAAAAGAATGACACTGGATCATTAATTCACATTAATATATACAAATTTACTCAAAATGATGAAAAGTTTAAAAGTATAAAATTCTTAGAAGAGAATATAGGAGCAAATCTTCATGACCTTAAACTTGACAATGAATTCTAAAATAATTTAAAAATCTTGAGCAATAAAGAATAAAAATAAATTGAACTTCAATAAATTTGAAGTATTTTGTGCTTTGAAGGATACTATCAAGAAAGTAAAATGACAACTCATAGAATGGGAAAAACATTTTAAAATTATATGACTGATAATAGAACTTGTACCTATAATATGTAAATAACACTTGCAACTCAGCAATACAAAGACAAATGACCAAATTTAAAAATGGGCAAAGGATATAAACATTTCTATGAAGAAAATACACAAGTGGCCAATAAGCCCATGAAAAGCTGTTAAGTATTGGTAGTCATTAAGGAAATGCAACCAAAAACCATAATAGGATGCCACTTCCCTGTCACTTGGATGGTTATAATAAAAAAGGCAGATAATATTAAAATAGATAACATATGTTAAATGGATGTGGAGAAACAACATTCATATACTGCTGATAGGAATGTAAAATTATGTAATCAATCTGAAAACAGTCTGATAGTTCCTCACACGTTTATACATAGTTACCAGGCATATAAGTTTCCTGGGGCTGTCATACAAAGTACCACAAACTAGGTGATTGAAACAACAGAAATTTAATTTATTGTATTTCTGGGGACTAGAAGTCCGAAGTCAAATGCTGCCAGGGTTGTTTCTTTTTGAGGGCTATGACAGAGAATCTGTTACATGCCTCTTTCCTAGCTTCTGTAGCCACATGTGTTCCCAGGCTTGTAGTGTTCTGCTTATTTCTTGTCATCATTTTCTCATGCATTTCTGTGGCCAAATTTCTTTTCTTTTGAAGTTTACCAGACAGACTGGATTAAGGCTCACTGTAATGACTCCAATTTAATTTGATTACTTCTGTAAAGAACCTCTATCCAGATAAGTCACATTCTGAGGTAGCAGGGAATAGAACTCTCACCTATCCTTTCTGGGGCATACAAGTCAACCCATAGCACCATATGACCAGGCATTTACATGCCTATATATATGCCCAGGAGAAATGAAAACATATTTCCACACAAAATCTTCTGCATGATTATTTGTAGCAGCTTTACTGTAATGGCCTGATGGTGGAAACAATTGAAATGTCCATTGACTGATGAAGGGACAATATGGAATATGGTAATTATATTAATTCATTTTATTCAGTAGATTTTTGGGAAACAGGTGGTGTTTGGTTACATATATGAGTTATTTAGTGGTGATTTATCCACAGCAAAAGAAGTAATTGGCAGAGTTAACAGACAACCCAGAGTGGGAGAAAATAACTGCAAATTATAAATCCTACAAAGGACTAATATCAGTAATCTACAATTTTGAGATTCTGGTGCATCCATCACCTAAGCAGTATACACTGTACCCAACATGTAATCTCTTATCCCTCGCCCCCACCACCCTTTCCCTGAGTCCCCAAAGTCCATTGTATCATTCTTATGTCTTTGCATCCTCACAGATTAGCTCCTACTTATGAGTGAGAACAAATGATATTTGGCTTTCCATTCCTGAGTTCCTTCACTTAGAATAATGGTCTCCAATTCCATTCAGGTTGCTACAAATGCTATGTAATGTCTAGAAGGGTTTTATTCCTTTTCACAGCTGAGTAGTATTCCATGATATATATATGTACACCACATTTTCTTTATCCACTCATTGATTGATGGACATTTGGGGTGGTTCCATTTTTTCGCAATTGCAAATTGTGCTGCTATAAACATTCAAGTGTAAATATCATTTTCATATAATGATTTCTTTTGCTTTTGGCAGATACTCAGAAGTAGGATTCCTGGATCAAAAGGTAGATCTACTTTTAGTTCTTAAAGGAATCTCTACAGTTTTCCATGGTGATTGTACTAGTTTACATTCCCACCAAAAGTGTAAAAGTGTTGCCTTTTTACCACATCCTCACCAACATCTATTGTCTTTTGATTTTTGATTATGGTCATTCTTGCAGAAGTGAGGTGGTATCATATTGTGGTTTTGATTGGCATTTCCCTGATAATTAGTGATGTTGAGCATTTTTTTTTCACACATTTGTTGGACATTGTATTTTATCTTCTTTCGAGAATTGTCTATTCATGTAGTTAGCCTACTTTTTGCTTGGTTTTTTTTTTTTTTTTTTTTTTTTTTTTTTACTTGCTGATTTGTTTGAGTTCCCTGTAGATTATTGATATTAGTCCTTCTTAGGATTTATAATTTTCAATGATTTTCTCCCATTCTGTGTGTTGTCTGTTAACTCTGCCGATTACTTCTTTTGCTGTGCATAAGCTTTTTAGTTTAATTAAGTCTTATTTATTTATCTTTGGTTTCATTGCATTTGTTTTTGTGTCCTTGGTCATGAAGACTTTGCCTAAGCTAATATCTAGAAGGATTTTTCCAATATTATCTTCTAGAATCTTTACAGCTTCAGGTCTTAGATTTAAGTCTTTGATCCATCTTGAATTAATTTTGTTATAAGGTGTGAGATGATCCATTTTCATTCTTCTACGTGTGGCTTGCCAATTATCACAACACCATTTGTTGAATAGGGTGTTTATGTTTCTCCACTTTATGTTTTTGTTTGCTTGTCAAAGATCAGTTGACTTTAAGTATTTGGGTTTATTTCTGGATTCTCTATTCTTTTTCACTGGACTATATGCCTGTTTTTGTACTAGTACCATGCTATTTTGGTGACTATAACTCAATCCCTTTTACAATAGCTGAAAAAAACCTGAAATACTTAAGAATATGCTAAACCAAGGAGAAGAAAGATCTCTACAATGAAAACTGCAAAACACTGCTGAAAGAAATCACAGATGACACAAACAAAAAGAAACACATCTCATGCTCGTAGATGGATAGAAATAATATTGTGAAAATGACCATAGTGCCAAAAGCAATCTACAAATTCAATGCAGTTCCCATCAAAATATCATCATTGTTTTTAACAGAACTAGAAAAAATCCTAAAATTCATATGGAACCAAAAAAGAGCCCGTAGAGCCAAAGGAAGACTAAGTGAAAAAGAATAAATCTAAAGTCATTAAATTACCAGACTTTAAACTATACTACTAATTTTTTTGAATGTTTAACCTTTTATTCTTGAGATGTACCCCACTTTGTCTAGTTGTCATTTGTGTGCTGTGTGTGTGTTTATAAATTATTTACTAATAATAAATCTCATAATTATTATAAATAATAAATTACTTGCAGACTTAAGAGAGATATTGATTGTAGCTTTGTTTTCTTCTAATAAACTTCACTGGTTTGGGGGTTAATGTTATGCTGTCCTCACAGAGTGAGTTGAGAAGTGTTCTCTTCTTTATTTTCTGAAATAATTTGTGTACTATTAGTATTCTTTTTCCTTTAATATTTGAGAAAATTTACTACGGAAAAAATTTGATCGTGCGGTTTCCTTTGTTGTAAATTTTTAAATTAAGAATTCACTTTCTTTAACAGATACAAAACAACTTTGATTATGAATTTTCTTTCTTTCTTTCTTTCTTTTTTTTTAAAGGGGTCTCACCTAGAGTACTCACTCACCTGGAGTACTGTGGTGCAATCTTGGCTCATTGCAACCTCTGCCTTCTGGGTTCAAGTGATTCTCCTGTTTAGCTTCCTGAGTAGCTGAGATCACAGGTATGCACCACTATGCCTGGCTAATTTTTGTATTTTTATTAGAGACAGAGTTTCACCATGTTGGCCAGACTGGTGTCTAACTCCTGACTTCGGGTGATCTGCCCGCTTTGGCCTCCCAAAGTGCTGGGATTACAGGCATGAGTCACCAAGCCCAGACTCTTGTGCTAATTTTAGAAGGTGTTTCTTTCCAAAGAGTTTTCTTTTATTTGAATTGTCAACCTTTGACATAAAGTTATCCTTAATAGCCCTTTATTACCTTATAATATCTTTATAATTGTTAGTATGTTTCTTTATAAAGTTAGAATTAATGGTTTCATGTCCTTTTTCTTAATTGCGCTTGTTACAGATTTAATAATATTATTGATATCTTTAATAAGCCAAGCTTTGGTTTTGTGTATCCTTTATTAGTTTTTTAATTTTATGTTTTATATTTCATTTATGTCTGATTTAATTATTTTCTTTTCTTTCGTTTTCCTTACTTTCTGTGTAATTTGCTGCCTTTCTCCACCTTCTTAAGCTGGTAACAATAGATCATAGATTTAACACCTTTTCCTTTTTGTATCATAGCCACGTAGGGATATAATGTTTCTCTAAGGACTCTATTTGTTGCATTCTACACAGTTTAATATGCATTACTTTCTTTATCTTTTCATTGAATTTGTGTTTTAATTTTCTTTGCGATTTTTTTCTTTGACCTATGAGCTGCATAATTTTCAAATATCTTGGGATTTCCTAGATACATCATTGTTCTTAATCTCTAATTTAATATTGTTATATCAGTGAACACATTATGTATATTTTTAATACTTTTAAATTTACTGATACATACTTCATGTTTCAGTATGTAATCTGCTCTATTTGTCTGCCAATACTCTCATCAAAAAATTCTTATCTTTTCAATTTTTTATTTTATTTTTGCATTTAGACTTGACTTTTATAACCCAACTCTCCAGTGAAATTTCCTCGCTGTGATATGATAGGATATGGCTCTCCAAGGATGTCCATGTTTCCTGGAGCTCCTTCTTCCTCTCTCTCTGCCCTGTCAAGGATGAAATTAGCCATAGATCTCTTGTTTCCTAGGGAGAATTGGTTTCTTTATACATGAGGTCATTACACTGCTCTGTGATCTCAGCTAGGCTTTAACAATAAAGCTGTGATTTTTGTCAGTTATCCAACTTCTCTTCATTCTTCTGATGAAAATGATGCTCTCATGGAAATTGTTACCTTTTAATAAGAGGAAGAGAAATTACATTTAAGATTTAATTCATGTATTTGATTGTATTTTCTATCAACATCCAGAAGTAATCAGAACCTTAGCCCACCATCATACTCATAAGACTTTTAGAATGATTTTACTTCTTTCTCCTCTCCAACATTGCTAACTCCCATGACCTGTTGTAAATATTGAGAAATTTCCATGCCTCTTCTGTTTTTAGGAATCACTGCTTGACAATCTCCTGAAGCACTGTAGTCATACTGCCAACTATTCTTTGGGCTTTAGTATAAATTTTACTAGTTTCTTTGTTCTATACATTTTTTTATTTTGTAAATTAAATTTAATATTGTGTTTAGCTGAGATCCTGTTATGATCTTAGAGATGTTATTTTAATTTTTTATTTATTTATTTTTATTTTTTATTTTTTTTAAATTTTTATTGCATTTTAGGTTTTGGGGTACATGTGCAGAACGTGCAAGATAGTTGCATAGGTACACACATGGCAGTGTGTTTTGCTGCCTTCCTCCCCTTCACCCACACTTGGCATTTGTATATTTTATTTCCTTTCAGTTAAATACACTTTCATTAGGCCATACTTTTAAAAATGTTTTTAGGTCATAATTTTTTTTAAATGTATTTATTTTCCCCTTTTCAATGTAATGTTGATTTTGTATATTAGATTTATAATTTTATTCCTAGAGGATTTTAAAATATAATTAAAGACATATAAGTGTACAATGTGAATCACATCCAGGGAACATGCTTATGCTAAAGTACTTTCCCAAGAAAGTGCCAACAAATATCGAACTCTCATAAAATTTTTATCATCTCTACATGACTTGACAAAATAAGAACTTTTCAATAAATAATTGTCCAAGTTTTTCTATGAGCCTGAAATATTGCACAGCACTAAAATTCCAAGCTGCAGTGTTGATAACTGCCTTCAATTTGTTTGAAAGTAAATAAATGCTTATAATATAGATTTTAAAATGTCTTAATAAATTCGGAATGCAGTGCTTACAGGTAGAAGACATGGCAAAACCAGTCTGGCCCAACATCCTAGAAGGGTGTTTTATATATGAGTCTTGAGATAAATTATACTTAGTTTAACAAAAAAGAAAATGTGGAGAAACTTATTCCATGAAGTGGGAGCAACAGTTCAAATATCCAGAAGCTAAACGGAACGTAACAGGTTTTGGGAACTGCTAATACTGCATTTCATGTAGGACATAGGTTCAGAAGGAATTTCAGACTCAGATGCCTTTGGAGTTTCAACAATTGTAATATGGCCAAATCACTTACATCATATATGTACATATGTGTGTGTACACATATATATAATATGTATATTATATATAGTTTATACATACATAAATATATAAAACTAAAGAAGGCCTGCCCTGCCAGAAACTATTTTGAAATACTTAAATAGCTAAAAATAATAACATTAAGACATATCTATGAGCCATATTTAACCACAGGCCATGAATTTTGCTGTACCTGATCTAGATAATAAACATTGTGAAACACTGTGTCAGAATCTTGCTGCTGAACCATGTGACCATGGACTTCTCTGACTCTTAGTGTCCTCATCTGGAGACACTTTTTAAGTTGTAACATTTAAAAAGGATGAAATTACAAATATATTAAAAATATAAACTGAAGTTGCATTCTGTCACTGAGGATACAGGAAGCAACCAAAAACAATAATCATGACAAGCAAAGCTCAAGGCACATTTGCTTTGTTTTCCTTAACATTTTGATGGCATTTATTTCATTTTCTCTGATATCATACTATTTTCATGCTGCGGTCTCCCCTACCAGAATATAAGCCTTGTAGGGCAAAAACTTTGATAGTTTTCCATCCAGATATGTCCCACAGCATTTCACTAATGTTGCACAAATAGTGGGTCATTACAAATAATGATCAAAGTTAATATTAGATTTTAAAAGAAAAAAATTAATTTTTGAAGACAAAACAACATGCCTCAATAAATAATCTCAGGAAAATTTAATTTCAGAAAATTATCTTTAAATTAATAAAACAAAACCATAATAAATAAAAGCAATAAATAAGAAAACAAATAATAAACAAGAAAGAGCAAAAATTGATTTATTTTCCTCATGGTCAAATACACTGAAATTCCAAGAAACTATTTCTCTTTAACATAAAAGATGTTGACATTTTCTACACCCTGGATAGAATAGACAACATGTTCTCTAAATTACGTAATCTTTTGCTATTGATATAGTCCAATTTCAATGTGTAATACTACAGGAGTATAGTACTAAGGCATGGCTGTTTTCTGGGTACTTTTAGTTGAACTTTCTCTGCTCCCACAATGCTTTGCTTTATTATTATAGGATTTGTTGTGTATAATTGTTGTTAGCTCTTTATATATTTTTCTCTGCTACGAGGTTAGGACCCCACTGGGGTAGAAACAGTATCTTATTTATCTTTATAACTAAGGCTGCGCACTTGGCATCTAGGTAGTGTAACTGGTAGTAATACAAATATATGTGAAATTACTATATCAGATTACATTTTTTATTGTGTTTCTCTGGGGCTTCCAACCTATTACAGAAACAATAAGAGTCATTGTTTCTGAGAGAAAGGAAGACAGTAGCTAGAACAATAAAAATAATGTCTCAACTTGGACTGGTAGATAAGATTCTTGTGTCCCAAACAAGACAATAATCTTTAAAGACATTTTGGTCAGACCACAGGAGACATTTTAAATTCTGTAAATTCTTAATACATGCCACACTGAAGTTCAACGTTTAACTATCAGACAAAGGTAGAGGATTACAGTCTCAGCCAACATCTAAATGCAACCAAATGAGACTGGGTAAGAATTCTGCTCAGTCCTGCCCATAATCCCTACCTATAAAGCCTAAGAAAAGTAAAACAGTTGAGTTTTTTCACACCAGTAATTTGGGTAACTTGTTATGCCCCAAAAGGAACTGTAATTAATCATATATATATGAGATCATATATAAAATCATATATATATGATTATATAGATCATATATATAATATATATCATATATATGATCATATATAACATACATGAATTAACATATATATCATATATGTGAATTAACATATATTTAATATATATGATATATGTGAATTATTTATATGAATCATATATATGATATATATGTTATATATATATCATATATATATAACATATATATGATTAATCACAGTTCCTTTTGAGGCCTATATATATGTATAAGTATATACATATATGTATATGTATATGTGTGTGTGTGTATATATATATACATATATATATAACATTATAATCTTAGGAAATTGGGAATATAAAATGGGAATTATCTAGCTGATCTTTTATTCAGGAGCCCTTCAGACATGTTTGTTAGTGAAATAATAGTATAAATTTCTGTTCTTGATTTGTTCTAAAGTATTGCCTTGTGTTTTCTTTTTATTTGAAAACTCCAGTTGGTTTTAATATAATACTTATGTATCAAGACTTCTGCATTTTTTTATTGCTATGCAACAGTTTGACATAAATTTAGCAGCTTAAAACAACACAAATTTATTACCTCTCCATTTCAGTAGGTTAGGATTTCTGTTTAGATGCCTGAGTCCTCTGCTTAGGGGCTCATGTGGTTCAAAACA
Organism: Saguinus oedipus; assembly: GCA_031835075.1. Classification (NCBI taxonomy): domain Eukaryota; kingdom Metazoa; phylum Chordata; class Mammalia; order Primates; family Cebidae; genus Saguinus; species Saguinus oedipus. The sequence continues at coordinate 167,281,699 of CM063171.1, read as the reverse complement.
AGATGTTAAATTGGCTTAGTTATTGTCTAGAAATTCCAGGGAAAATCCACTTTCAAACTCATTTTTGCTGTTGGAAGAATTTAGTTCTTGGTGATTACAGGACTGAGATCTCCTTTTTCTGGCTAGCTATTGACCATGGGGGCATTCTTAGCTCCTAAAGGCTGTTTGCCACTCCCTGCACCATGTCACACTCTCCACAACTTGCTGGTGGCTTCTTCAATGCCAGTAGGAGTATGTCTCTTTTTCGAAGTTCTGACTCACCCTGTCTCTGACCTCTGGACACAAATTTAAAGGGCTCTTGTGATTAGACTAAGCACAGTTGGATAACATTCCTTTCTTTTTTTATTATTGCATTTTAGGTTTTGGGGTACATGTGAAGAACATGCAAGATTGTTGCATAGGTATGCACATGGCAGTGTGATTTGCTGCCTTCCTTCTCTTCACTTATATCTGGCATTTCTCCCCCTGCTATCTCTCCCCAACGTCCCACCCCCTGCTGTCCCTCCCTTATTCCCCCCAACTGACCCCAGTGCGTAGTGGTCCCCTCCCTGTGTCCATGTGTTCTCATTGTTCAATACCCGCCTATGAGTAAGAACATGTGGTATTTCATTTTCTGTTTTTGTGTCAGTTTGCTGAGAATGATGTTCTCCAAGTTCATCCATGTTTCTACAAAGGACATGAACTCATCGTTTTTTATTGCTGTATAATATTCCATAGTGTATATGTGCCACATTTTCCCTGTCCAGTCTATCATTGATGGGCATTTGGGTTGATTCCAGGTCTTTGCTATTGTAAACAGTGCTGCAATGAACATTTGCGTGCATGTGTCCTTATAGTAGAACGATTTGTAATCCTTTGGATATATACCCAGTAATGGGATTGCTGGATCAAATGGAATTTCTATTTCTAGGTTCTTGAGGAATCATCACACTGTCTTCCACAATGGTTAAACTAATTTACACTCCCACCAGCAGTGTAAAAGTGTTCCTATTTCACCACATCTTCTCCAGCATCTGTTGTCTCCAGATTTTTTAATAATAGCCATTCTAATTGGCATGAGATGGTATCTCAATGTAGTTTTGATTTGCATTTCTCTAATGACCAGTGATGATGAGCATTTTTTCATATGTTTATTGGCCTCATGTATGTCTTCTTTTGTAAAGTGTCTGTTCATATCATTGGCCCACTTATAAATGGGCTTGTTTGTTTTTTCTTGTAAATCTGTTTTAGTTCTTTGTAAATTCTGGATACCAGCCCTTTGTCAGATGGGTAAACTGCAAAAATTTTTTCCCATTCTGTTGGTTGCCGATTCACTCTAATGACTGTTTCTTTTTCTGTGCAGAAGCTGTGGAGTTTGATTAGGTCGCATTTGTCTATTTTGGCTTTTGTTGCCAATGCTTTTGGTGTTTTGGTCATGAAATCCTTGCCTACTCCTATGTCCTGAATGGTTTTGCCTAGATTTTCTTCTAGGGTTTTTATGGTGTTAGGTCTTATGTTTAAGCCTTTAATCCTTCTGGAGTTAATTTTAGTGTAAGGTGTCAGGAAAGGGTCCAGTTTCTGCTTTTTGCACATAGCTAGGCAGTTTTCCCAACACCATTTATTAAACAGGGAATCCTTTCCCCATTGCTTGTTTTTGTCAGGTTTATCAAATATTGTATGGTTGTAGATATGTTGTGTTGCCTCCAAGGCCTCTGTTCTGTTCCATTGGTCTATAACAGTACCATGCTGTTTTGATTACTGTAGCCTTGTAGTATAGTTTGAAGCCCAGAAGTGTGATGCCTCCCACTGTGTTCTTTTTATTTAGAATTTTCTTGGCTATACGGGCTCTTTTTTGGTTCTATACGAAGTTTAAGGTAGTTTTTTTCCAGTTGTGTGAAGAAGGTCATTGGTAGCTTGATGGGTATAGCATTGATTCTGTAAATTACTTTGGGCAGTATATCCATTTTCATGATATTGATTCTTCCTAACCATGAACATGGAATGTTTCTCCATCTGTTTGTGTCCTCTCTTATTTCGTTGAGCAGTGGTTTGTAGTTCTCCTTGAAAGGTCCTTTACGTTCCTTGTTAGTTGTATTCCTAGGTATTTTATTCTCTTTGTAGCAATTGTGAATGGCAGTTCGTTCTTGATTTGGATCTCTTTAAGTCTGTTATTGGTATATAGGAATGCTTGTGATTTTTGCACATTAATTTTGTATCCTGAGCCTTTGCTGAAGTTGCTTATCAGTTTCAGGAGATTTTAGGGTGAGACAATGGGGTCTTCTAGATATACTATTATGTCGTCTGCAAATAGAGGCAATTTGGCTTCCACCTTCCCTATTTGAATACCCTTTGTTTCTTTTTCTTGCCTGATTGCTCTGGCTAGAACTTCCAGTACTATATTGAATAGGAGTGGTGAGAGAGGGCATCCTTGTCTAGTGCCAGACTTCAAAGGGAATGCTTCCAGTTTTTGCCCATTCAGTATGATATTGGCTTTTGGTTTGTCCTAAATAGCTTTTATTATTTTGAGATATGTTCCATCAATACCGAATTTATTGAGGGTTTTTAGCATAAAGGGCTGTTGAATTTTGTCAAAGGCCTTCTCTGCATCAATTTAGATAATTGTGTGGGTTTTCTTTTTGGTTCTGTTTATATGGTGAATTACGTTTATAGACTTGCGCATGTTGAACCAGCCTTGCATCCCTGGAATGAATCCTACATGATCATGGTGGACAAGCTTATTGATGTACTGTTGCAATTGGCTTGCCAGTATTTTATTGAAGATTTTTGCATCTATGTTCATCATGGATATTGGCCTGAAGTTTTCTTTTCCTGTTGAGTCTCTGCCGGGTTTTGGTATCAGAATGATGTTGTCCTCATAAAGTGATTTGGGAAGGATTTCCTCTTTTTGGATTATTTGAAATAGTTTCAGAAGAAATGGTAACAATTCTTTTTTGTGTGTCTTGTAGAATTTGGCTGTGAACCCATCTGGACCTGGGCTTTTTTGTGTGTGGTAGGATCTTAATTGCTGCCTCAAGTTCAGATCTTTTTATTGGTCTATTCATCATTTCAGCTTCCTCCTGGTTTAGGCTTCAGAGGATGCAAGTGTCCAGGAATTTATCCATTTCTTCCAGGATTACTAGTTTATGTGCATAGAATTGTTTGTAATATTCTCTGATGATGGTTTGACTTTCTGTGGAATCTGTGGTGATTTCCCCTTTATCATTTTTTATTGCATCTATTTGGTTATTCTTTCTTTTCTTTTTTATTAATCTGGCTAATGGTCTGTCTATTTTGTTAATCTTTAAAAAAAAAAACAACTCCTGGACCTATTGATTTTTTGAAGGGTTTTTCTTGTCTCTATCTCCTTCAGTTCTGCTCTGATCTTAGTTATTTCTTGTCTTCTGCTAGGTTTTGAGTTTTTTTGATCTTGCTCCTCTGGCTCTTTCAATTTTGACAATAGGGTGTCAATTTTGGATCTCTCCACTCTTCTTATGTGGGCACTTATTGCTATATATTTTCCTCTAGAGACTGCTTTAAATGTGTCCCAGAGATTCTGGTATGTTGTGTCTTCGTTCTCATTGGTTTCAAAGAACTTCTTTATTTCTGCCTTCATTTCATTGGTTAGCCAATCAACATTCAAGAGCCAGTTGTTCAGTTTCCATGAAGCTGTGCGGTTCTGAGTTCGTTTCTAAATTCTGAGTTTTAACTTGATTGCACTATGGTCTTAGAGACTGTTTGTTATAATTTCAGTTGTTTTGCATTTTCTGAGGACTGATTTACTTCCAATTATGTGGTCAATCTTAGAGTAGGTGTGATGTGGTGCTGAGAAGAATGTATATTCTGTGGATTTGGGGTGGAGAGTTCTGTAAATGTCTATCAGGTTTGCTTGTTCCAGGTCTGAGTTCAAGTTCTGGATATCCTTATTAATTTTCTGTCTAATTGATGTGTCTAGTATTGATAGTGGAGTGTTAAAGTCTCCCACTATTAAATCATTAAGAACTTGCCTTATATATCTGGGTGCTCCTGTATTTGGTCTGTATATATTTAGGATCATTAGCTCTTCCTGTTATATTCATCCTTTTACCATTATGTAATGTCCTTCTTTGTCTCTTTTGATCTTTATTGCTTTAAAGAGATGAGAATTACATCTCCCACTTTTTTTTGCTCTCCATTTGCTTGGTAAATCTCCCTCCATCCTTTAATTTTGATCCTTTGTGTATCCTTGCATGTGAGATGTGTTACCTGGATACAGCACACTTTTGGGTTTTGGCCTTTTATCCAATTTGCCAGTCTGTGTCTTTTGATTGGTGCATTTAGCCCATTTACATTTAGGGTTAATATTGTTATGTGTGAATTTTATCCTGCCATTTTGATGCTAGCTGCTTGTTCTTCCCATTAGTTGATGCAGATTCTTCATTTTGTTGATGTTCTTTAGCATTGATATGTTTTTGGAGGGTCTGGTACTGGTTGTTCCTTTCTATGTGTAGTGCCTCTTTCAGGAGCTCATGTAAAGCAGGCCTGGTGGTGACAATATCTCTGAGTACTTGCTTGTTTGCAAAGAATTTTATTTTTCCTTCACTTATGAAGCTTAGTTTGGCTAAATATCAAATTCTTGGTTGAAAGTTCTTTACTTTAAGGATGTTGAATATTGGCCCCCACTCTCTTCTGGCTTGTAGGGTTTCTGCTGAGAGATCTGCTGTGAGTCTGATGGGCTTCCCTTTGTGGGTAACCTGACCTTTCTATCTGGCTGCCCATAGCATTTTCTCCTTCATTTCAGTCCTGGTGAATCTGACGATTATGTGCCTTGGGGTTGCTCTTCTTGAGGAATATCTTTGTGGTGTTCTCTGTATTTCCTGGACTTGAATATTGTTCTGCCTTGCTAGGTTGGGGAAGTTTTCCTGAATAATATCCTGAAGAGTATTTTCCAGCTTGGATTCATTTGCTTCGTAACATTCAGGTACATCTATCAAATGTAGATTAGGTCTCTTCATGTAGTCCCACATTTCATGGAGACTTTGTTCATTCCTTGTTGTGCTTTTTTCTTTAATCTTGCCTTCTCATTTTATTTCATTGAGTTGATCTTCGACCTCTGATATCCTTTTTTCTGCTTGGCCAATTCGGCTGTTGAGACTTGTGCATGCTTCATGAAGTTCTTGTGTTGTGTTTTTCAGCTCCATCAATTCATTCATATTACTCTCTAAGTTGTCCATTCTTGTTATCATTTCATCAAATCTTTTTTCAAGGTTCTTAGTTTCTTTGCATTGAGTTAGAGCATGTTCTTTTAGCTTATGGAAGTTTCTCATTACCTTCCTTCTGAAGTCTGATTCTGTCATTTCATCACACTCATTCTCCATTCAGCATTTTTCCCTTGCTGATGAGGAGTTGTGATCCCTTGTAGGAGGAGAGGTGTTCTGGTTTTGGGTGTTTTCCTCCTTTTTGTGCTGGTTTCTTCCCATCTTTGTGGATTTATCCTCCTGTCATCTGTTTAGTTCCTGATTTTCAGATTGGGTCTCTGAGTGGATGTCCAGATTGTTGATGATGAAGTTATTTCTGTTTCTTAGTTTTCCTTCTAACAGTCTAGCCCCTCTGCTGTAGGACCGCTGAGGTCCACTCCAGGCCCTGCTTGCCTGGGGATCACCTGCAGCAGCTGCAGAACAGTGAAGGTTGCTACCAGTTTCTTCTTTTGCTATCTTTGTTCCAGAATGATGCCTGCCAAATGTCAGTCTGATCAGTCTTTTGTGAGGTGACTCTTTGGATGTACAGGGGTCAGGGAGCTGCTTGAGGAGACAGTCTGTTCTTTATGGGAGCTCAAGTGCTGAGCTGTGAGCTCCATTGCTCATTCAGAGCTGCTAGGCAGGTACAATTAAGTCTGCTGCAGCAGAACTCATAAACCCCCCTTTTTTCCCCAGGTGCTCTGTCCTGGGGAGTTAGGGCTTTATTTATGAGTATCCATTGTGCTGCTGCCTTTTTTTTTTCCAGGGCTGCCTTGACCAGCAAGGAGGCAGCCTAGTCACTGTCTGCCTGCAGAGGCTTTGCTGAGCAGCTTTGGGCTCTGCCCTGCTGCTGTGTGAACTTCCCTGTAGTCCGTTTATATGGGTGTGGTTAGAACTGCCTCAGCAATGGTGGCCCACCTCTGTAATGGCGGACACTGTCTGTTATGGCAGGTTGCCTCAGCAACGTCAGGTTTCCTCGGCAACGGCAGGCTGCCTCAGCAATGGTGGACTACCTCCATAGGGGTGGAGTGCCTCAGTAATGGCAGATGCCCCTCCCCCACCGAGCTGCACTATCCTGGGTTCAGCTGTGCTTGCTGTGAAACTCTCAACCCTGAGCATTTCCAATTGCTGTTTTTTGCTTTTTTGTTTTTGTGAGGCTGGGACCTGCCGAGCCTGATCACCTGGCTCCCTGCCTCAGAGCCTTTTTTTTTTTTTTAAGTTGAACAGTTGACTCTCTCCCAGGTGTTCCAGTCACCTGCTGAAACAGTCCCGGGATCTGTGTGATTTCCCATGTGGCGACCCATTGCGCCGGCTGAAACAATGGCGCTGCCCGGAAATCTCCTGGCCTGGCTCCCTGTTTCAGACCTGTTTAATCAGATGAATGGATGAATCTGCCTTTGCAGAGCTCCAGTTGCCAGCTTAAAAGGGCAACCAGACCAGTGTATTTTGTACAGAGAGCCACAGCGCCTGGTTGCCGGCTAAACAGCCGCACTGGCCGAAACAGCCGCACTGGCCAAAACAGCTGTGCTGGTGACCCGTGGGGCTCCTCCACCTGGGAATCTCCTGGTCTGTGGGCAATAAAGATACATCGGGAAATGCAGTGTCTACTCACCCTCTGCACTTTCCTGGGAGCTGCAATCCTGAGTTGCTCCTAAAGGGCCATCGTCCGAATCTATTCAACATTCTTTTCTTAAAGTCAGTTATAGCATTTGACATAACTCATCATGGCAATAAAATATTTATACTCGGGGAAATTATGGCAGGTGTGTATATAAGGGGCCAGAGATCTTTGGGGCCATCTTACAGTTACAGAATAACTATCTAGAAATGTCTTAAGCAAAAGGACCTTTACTGTGTGATCCATATCTGGACATTTAGCACAGGGGAGTTCCAGGTCTGGAGTATAATAATGTCATGGTCTCGATCACTTTCGGCTGCTATAAGAAAGGACCATAGAGTAGGTGCCTGATATAAATAACAGACATGTATTTCTTACAGTTCTGGAGACTGAAAATCCAAGATAAGGGAACTATTAAAATAACATTGTTGAGTTCTAGTGAAAATCCTCTTCCAGGTTGTAGACTTCCCCATATTTTCACATGATAGAATTAGAGCTAGCTAGTTCTATGACTTCTTCTTATGAGAGCATAAATTAGTTACTTCCCCAAAGCCCCTCCTAAAATACTATCACATTGAAATTAAACTTTCAACAAGCAAATTTGTGGGGACAAAAACATTCATTACATAACAGTAATCAAGGAATTCAACTCTTTCATTTTTGTACTTGGCCCTGCCCAGTGGTTTGAAGTTTAGCCTTAAACTTGCCTGCTCATAGCTACAGGGTGACAGTTGCAGAGCAAGGCATCATGTCTCTACACAGTAGCAACCAATTACAGAAATTAGTAGTTTTTGAACTGCTTATGTGTGTTTCTTTTTGTCAGGAAGAAAAACTTTCCAGAATTTTCCTGTAGAATTCTTCTGGCAAGGACCAAGTAACATCCCCAAATTCAACAAAAACAAGTAAAGCAATTATCTAGAATTTTCTAGAATATTCATTTTCTGTTGTGGGAAGCAGCCTTTTCCAGCCAAGAAGATGAAGATATGGGACTGGAGTAGGATACAGATGACTATTGGCTTGAAAACCAGTAGCGTTTGCCAAGCAAATTGCTAGAAAGACAGTATAGGCATGTAAGAATTATTATGCTAATTTTAGAGGTGAGAAATTAAGGCCTAGCACTTCTTATGCTGAAATGCTGTGACTGTTAAAAATAAAGTACCTTTCAGCCACTGAGCAAAATATTAGTTTAGAAAGCTCCCAGTGGGCTTCTCATGGCCATTTATGACTTTGGTGAGACTATGTAGCAATTTGGATCTATTTCTCAGTGTCAGGCTTCTATTAATGGAACAACCAAAACTGACATATTGACTCTGTTAACCTGTTTATTCATATATAAAGTGTAATATAATTTTCATATGAAATGAAGTCACTGTATTTATAAGAGAAGTGCATTTTTTTCTCAATTAGTAGAAAGAAAATTGAATCGAAAAATTGTTTTTCACAATAGAATCAACAAAGGAGACTAATTGGCAAATCAAATGAATAGGATCAACACAATATAGGGATTGGGTAACTTAAGGCCTGTTAACTAACACTTCTCTCACTCTGGAGAGTGCTTGGATGGGATAGGCACTAACAATGCTTAACTCTCATGCTTCTTTAAAAATTTGGCTTCCAACTCCCACTCACATGCCTTTAGAGCTATAGACACTTGAACAGAAATTTACAGATGTTTTTCAGTGAGATTAACGTCCTATTTGCAATAAATATTTACTTTAAAATAATAACTAAAATTATTTAGAAAAGGTGGTATGGCAAATGCCTTCTCAAAGTCGTCATTTACAGAAAATGGGATGATGTCATCAGCAGAGTGGAATAAAAGATAACCTGCTCATAGCCTCTCATAACAAAACTTTTGTACCCATCCATACTCCAACGTCTCTCTGCTAGAGCCCCATGATTTCGAAAGGAGTTTATAAAAATACCCAGTTGAGGGCTGGGCAAAGTGGCTCACGCCTGTAATCCTGTAATCCTGGCACTTTGGGAGGCCGAAGCGGGTGGATCACGAGGTCAAGAGATCAAGACCATCCTGGTCAACATGGTGAAACGCCGTCTCTACTAAAAATACAAAAAATTAGCTGGGCGTGGTGGCACATGCCTGTAATCCCAGCTACTCAGGAGGCTGAGGCAGAAGAATTGCCTGAACCCAGGAGGTGGAGGTTGCGGTGAGCTGAGATTGTGCCATTGCACTGCAGCCTGGGTAACAAGAGCGAAACTTCGTCTCAAAACAACAACAACAAAAATCCAGTTGAGCCCAAGACCTTGGAAGGCCCTTTTGAGAGAGCAGATCCTGAAGGGGTCCAGTCTCATCTCTGGCCCTTCTCACTAGAGTCAGGGAATTTTTTCAGTTATGCTGAGATCTGTTGGGACATGTGTTCCTGTCTAAGTTAATGAAATAAGCACTCTAGCCTTTTTTTTACAGCACAGCCCTTGGGGGCCTGGTCTCAACTCAAACCTTTCTCACTATAGCAGGGACCCATCCCACCTGTGCATAGACCTGCTCAGAGGCATACTTGTCTGAGCCACTGAGATAATCATCTAAATTTAAGTCCCCTGGCCAGTATTTTCACATAGCACCAGTATCCTTTTTGGGTCATGCCTAGGTATGTCTTGGCTGAAAAGCCATGTCTACCCCAGAGTCCTCATATGATTTGTGGCAAGCCTGGGCTTAGAGCATTTTCTGGTGCTGTGATAACTGCAGTGGTCACAGGATCACAGAACTTAACAGTCAGCCTGGAGGGCCTACAAAGGTTGTTATTGGGGGCTATAAGCATGTTACCTTATTTGGCTTTCAGCACAAAGCCAGGCTAAGAAAATAAAAATAAATATCCAATACTTCAGTGCACAGATATCATTGCACATCCATAAGTGTCAGGAACATTCAGTAAAATATGACTCACCAAACAGAAAAAAATAAGACTGAGAAACCCACCCTAAAGTGATAAAGATATGTGATCTCTCACACAAATAATTGAAAATAATGGCTTTAAGGAAGTTCAATGAACTTCAAGCAAACAGAATTAATTCAGAAATTTATCAGATAAATTTAACAGAAAAATTGAAATAATTTTTTAGAAATTAAGCAAATCCTGGATCAGAAAAATAGAATTAGTGAAATAAAAAATGCAATGAAGAGCATCTGCAGCAGAACTGATGAAACAGAAGAATTAGTGAGATCAAAAATATTAGTTTAGATAGCTTCACAATCATTGAACTAATTTACACTCCCTCCAACAGTGTATAAGTTCCTGCTTCTCTACATCTTCTCTAGCATTTGTTGTCTCCTGATCTTTTAATGATTGCCGTTCTAACTGGTGTGATATGGTATCTCAATGTGGTTTTGATTTGCATTTCTCTAATGACCAGTGATGATGATAATTTAAAATGCACAGAGGAGTAAAAAGAAAAAGCAATAAGGAAAGCTTATAGGATATATATGGTAACATCAAAAGAGCAAATATTTGGGTTATTACTGTAAGAGAAGAAACTGAAATACAAAGGAGTAGAAAGTTTATTAAAAGAAATAATAAAAACATTTCAAACCTGAACAAAAATATAAATATTCAAGTAGAGGAAAGTCAAACATCACCAATCAGATTTAACTCAAATAAGAATACCTCAAGACATATTATAATCAAACTCTCAAACGTCAAAGACAAAAGAGGATCCTGAGAGCAGAGAGAGAAAATTAACAAATAATATGTAAAGGAAATCTCAGAATTCTCAGCAAAAATCTTACAGGCCAGGAGAGAGTAGGACAATATTAGAGTGCTGCAGGAAAAAAAAAAAAAAAAACTGCCAACCAAGAATATTCTGTCTTAAAAAGCTTTTTTTTTTTTTTTAATATATATATACTTTTACTGCACTTTAGGTTCTGGGGTACATGTGAAGAACATGCAGGATTGTTGCATAGGTACATACATGGCAAGGTGGTTTGCTGCCTCCATCCCCATCTTCTATATCTGGCATTTCTCCCCATGTTAACCTTCCCCAACTCCCTCCCCTAGTCCACCCAACTGACCTAAGTGTGTGACACTCCCTGCCCTGTGTTCTCATCATTCAACACCCATTTATGAGTGAGAACATGAGGTGTTTGGTTTTCTGTTCTTGTGTCAGTTTGCTGAGAATGATGGTTTCCAGGTTCATCCATGTCCCTACAAAGGACACAAACTCATCATTTTTTATGGCTGCATAGTATTCTATGGTGTATATGTGCTACATTTTCCTTGTCTAGTCTATCATCAATGGGCATTTGGGTTGGTTCCAAGTCTTTGCTATTATAAACAGTGCTGCAATTAACATACATGTACATATGTCTTTATAATAGAATGATTTATAACCCTTTGGATATATACCCAGTAATGGAATTGCTGGGTGAAATGGAATTTCTATTTCTAGGTCCTTGAGGAATCACCACACTGTCTTTCACAATGGTTGAACTAATTTACACTCTCATCAATGCTGTAAGAGTCTTCCTATTTCTCCACATCCTCTCCAGAATCTATCATCTCCAGATTTTTTAATGATAGCCATTCTAACTGGAGTGAGATGGTATCTCAATGTGGTTTTGATTTGCATTTCTCTAATGACCAGTGATGATGAGCATTTTTTTATATTTGTTGCCTGCATAAATGTCTTCTTTTGAAAAATGTCTGTTCACATTCTTCTCCCACTTTTTGATGGGGTTATTTGTTTGTTTGTATTCTTGTAAATTTCTTTAAGTTCTTTGTAGATTCTAGAAATTAGCCCTTTGACAGATGGGTAGATTGCAAAAAAATTGTTCCATTCTGTTGGCTGCTAGTTCACTTGAATGATTATTTCTTTTACTGTGCAGAAGCTCTTAAGTTTAATTAGATCCCATTTGTCTATTTTGACTTTTGTTGCCATTGCTTTTGGTGTTTTAGACATGAAGTCCTTGCCCATGCCTATGTCCTGAATGGTACTGCCTTGGTTTTCTTCTAGGGTTTTTATAATGTTAGGTCTTATGCTTAAATCTTTAATCCATCTGGAGTCAATTTTTGTATAAGGTGTAAGGAATGGGTCCAGTTTCAGCTTTCTGCACATGGCTAGCCAGTTTTCTCAACAATATTTGTTAAACAGGGATTTTTTTCCCCATTGCTTGTTTTTGTCAGATTTATCAAAGATCAGATGGTGGTAAATGTGTGATGTTACTTCTGAGGTCTCTGTTTTTCCATTGGTCTATATCACTGTTTTGGTACCAGTACCATGCAGTTTTGATTACTGTAGCCTTATAGTGTAGTTTAAACTCAGGTAGCGTGATGTCTCCAGCTTTTTTTTTTCTTTTCTTTTCTTCATATTTTCTTGTCTTTGCAGGCTCTTTTTTGGTTCCATATGAAGTTTAAGGTGTTTTTTTTTCCAGTTCTGTGAAGAAGGTCAATGGTAGGTTGATGGGGATAACATTGAATCTATAAATTACTTTGGGCAGTATGGCCATTTTCATGATGTTACTTCTTCCTTTCCATGAGCATGGAATGTTTCTCCATCTGTTTGTGTCCTCTCATTTTCTTGAGCAGTGGTTAGTATATCTCTTTGAAGAGGTTCTTCACATCCCTTGTCGATTATATTCCTAAGTATTTTATTCTCTTTGTAGCAATTGTGAATGGGAGTTTGCTCATGATTTGGCTCTCTGTTTGTCTGTTATTGATGTATAGAAATGCATATGATTTTTGCACATTAATTTTGTATCCTGAGAATGCTGAAGTTGCTTACCAGCTTAAGGAGATTTGGGGCTGAGATGATGGGGTCTTCTAAAGATACAATCATGTTGTCTGCAAATACAGACAATTTGACTTCCTCTTTTCCTGTTGGTTTTGCAGTCCAATGCTCTACCCATGAGCTATACCCCCTCCTTACTTCCTCTTTTCCTAATGAATACCCTTTGTTTCTCTTTCTTCCCTGATTGCTCTGACCAGAATGTCCATTACTATGTTGAATAAGAGTGGTGAGAAAAGGCACTCTTGTTTTGTGCATTTTCAAAGGAAATGCTTCTAGTTTTTGCCCATTCAATATGATATTGGCTGTGGGTTTGTCATAAATAGCTTTTATTATTTGGAGATGTGTTCTATTTATACCTAACGTGTTGAGAGATTTTAGTATAAAGGGTGTTGAATTTTGTTGATGGCCTTCTCTGAATCTGTTAAGATAATTAGGTGGTTTTTGTCTTTGGTTCTGTTTATGTTTACAGATTTGAGTATGCTGAACCAGCCTTGCATCCCCAGGATGAAGCCAACTTGATCATGGTGGATAAGCTTTTTGATGTGCTGTTGAATTCAGTTTGCCAGTATTTTATTGAAGACTTTTGCATCAAATTTCATCATGGAAATTAGCCCCAAATTTTCTTTTCTAGTTGTGTTTCTGCCAGGTTTTGGTATCATGATGATGTTGAGCTCATAAAATAAGGTAGGGAAGATTCCCTCTTTTTTTATTTTTTACATAGTTTCAGAAGGAATGGTACCAGCTCCTCTTTGTATGTCTGATAGAATTTGGCTGTGAACCTATCTGGTCCTGGACTTTTTCTTCCTTGTTTAATCTTGGGAGAGTGTAAGTGTCCAGGAATTTATCCATTTCTTCTAGGCCTACTGATTTATGTGCATAGAGGAGTTTGTGGTAATTTCTGATGGTAGTTTGTATTTCTGTGGAATTAGTGTTGATATTCCCTTTATCATTTTTTATTGCATCTATTGGATTCTTCTCTTTTTTCTTTTTTATTAGTCTGGCTAGAGGTCTATTTTGTTGATCTTTTCAGAAAACCAACTCCTGGATTCACTTATTTTTTGAAGGCTTTTTTGTGTCTCTATCTTTTTCAGTTCTGCTCTGAGCTTAGTTATTTTTTTGTCTTCTGCTAGCTTTTGAATTTGTTTGATCTTGCTCCTCTAGTTCTTCTAATTTTGACATTAGGGTATCCAATTTAGGTCTTTCCTCACTTCTCATGTGGACATTTAGTACTATAAATTTCCCTTTAGACACTGTTTTCATGTGTCCCAGAGATTCTGGTACATTGTGTCTTCACTCTCATTGGTTTCAAACAACATCTTTATTTCTGTCTTCATTTCATTATTTATCCAGTAGTCATTCAAGAGCAGGTTGTTCAGTTTACGTGTAGTTGTGTGGATTTCAGTGAATTTCTTATTCCTGAGCTCTAATTTGATTGACTGTGGTTTGAGAGACTGGTTATTATGATCTCTGTTCTTTTGCATTTGCTAAGGAGTGATTCACTTCTAATTAGATGGTCGATTTTAGAGTAAGTGGAATGTGGTGCTGAGAAGAATATATATTCTGTGGATTTGGGGTATAGAATTCTGTAGATGTATTAGGTCCAATTGGTCTAGATCTGAATTTAAGTCCTGGATATCCTTGTAATTTTATGTTTCATTGATCTGTCTAATATTGACAGTGGAGTGTTAAAGTCTTCCACTGTTATTGTGTTGAAGTCTAAGTCTCTCTGTAGGTCATTAAAAATTTGCTTTATGTAAATGGGTTTTCCTGTATTGGGTACATATATATTTAGGATAGTTAGCTCTTCTTATTGCATTGATCCCTTTATCATTATGTAATGCCCTTCTTGTCTCATTTGATTTTTGTTGGTTTAAAGTCCATTTTATCAGAGATTAGGAATACAACCCCTGCTTTTTTTCTCTCTCTCTCCATTTGCTTGGTAAATCTTCCTCCATCCCTTTATTTTCAGCTTATGTATGTCTTTGCACATGAGATGGATCTCCTGAATACAGCACATTGATGGGTCTTGACTCTTTATCCAATTTGCCAGTTTGTGTCTTTTGATTGGGATATTTAGCCCAATTACATTTAAAGTTAAAATTGTTATGTGTGAATTTGATCCTGCCATTTTGATACTAGTTGATTGATTTTCCCATTGGTTTTTGCAGTTTCTTCATTGTGTCCATGGTCTTTACCATTTGCATGTTTTGGCAGTGGCTGGTACTGGTTGCTCCTTTCCATGTTTAGTGCTTCTTTCAGGAACTCTTTAAGGTAGTTACAATATCTTTCATCAATTGCTTGTCTGTAAAGAATTTTATTTCTCCTTCACTTATGAAGCTTAGTTTGGCTGGATATGAAATTCTGGATTGAAAGTTCTTTTATTTAAGGATGTTGAATATTGGCCCCCACTCTCTTCTGGCTTGTATGGTTTCTTCCAAGAGATCCACTGTAGTCTAATGGGCTTCACTTTGTGGGTAACCTGACCTTTCTCTCTGGCTTCCCTTAGCTTTTTTCCCTTCATTTCAACTCTGGTGAAACTGACAATTACGTGTCTCGGGGTTGCTCTTCTTGAGGAATATCTTTGTGGTGTTCTCTGTATTTCCTGAATTTAAATGTTGGCCTGCCTTGCTATGTTGGGGAAGTTCTCCTGGATAATATCCTGAAGAGTGTTTTCCAACTTGGTTTCATTCCCCCCATCACATTCAAGTACACTGATCAAATGTAGATTTGGTCTTTTCACATAATCCCTTATTTATTGGAGGCTTTGTTCATTTCTTTTCATGCTTTTTTATTTAATCTTGCCTTCTCATTTTATTACATTGAATTATTCTTCAATCTCTGATATCCTTTCTTCAGCTTGATCAATTTGGCTGTTGAAACTTGTGTATGCTTCACAAAATTCTTGTGCTGTGTTTTTCGGCTTCATCAAGTCATTTATGTTCTTCTCTAATCTGGTTATTCTAGTGAGAATTTTGTCTAATCTTTTTTCAGTTTCTTAGTTTCTTTGCATTGGGTTAGAATATGATCCTTTAGCCCAGAGAAGTTGGTTATTACCCACCTTCTAAAGCCTGCTTCTGTCATTTTGTCAAATTTATTCTCCATCCTATTTTGTTCTCCTGCTGGTGAGGAGTTGTGATCCCTTGGAGAAGAAGAGGTGTTCTGGTTTTCAGTGATTTCATCCTTTTATCAGTGGTTTCCTCCTTTTTGTTGATGTTGAAGCTCCTTCTTTCTTTTTTTTCTTTTTTTTTTTTCCTTCTAACACTCAGGTCTCTCTGCTGCAGGACTACTGGAGGTCCACTCCAGACCCTGCTTGCCTAGGAATCACCTGCAGAGGTTGCAGAACAGCAAGGATTGCTGCCTGTTCCTTCCTCTGGTAGCTTCGCCCCACAAGGGTACCCACTGGATGTCAGCCAGAACTCTCCTGTATAAAATGTCTCTTTGGATGTACAGGTGTCAGGGAGCCACTAGAGGAAGGAGTTTGTCCCTTATCAGAGCTCATGTGCTCTGCCGGGGCTCTGTTGTTCCCTTCAGAGCTGATGGGCAGGGATGTTTAAGTCTGCTGAAGTGGAACTCACAGCCGCCCCTTTTCCCAGATGCTCTCTTCTGGGAAGGTGGGGGTTTATTTATAAGTCCCTGATTTGCTGCTGCCTTTTTTCAAAGATGCCCTGCTCATCAAGAAGGGAGTCTAGTCACAGTCTGCCTGCAGAGGCTTTGCTAAGCTGCTATGGGCTCTGCCCAGCTGCTGTGTAAACTTCCTTGAAATTTTGTTTACACAAGCAAGGTTAGAACTGACTCGATAATGGCAGACACCCCTTTCCCCACCAAGCTTGACAGTCCCAGGTTGAGCTCAAACTACTGTACTGGCTGTGAAAATCTCAAGCCAGTGGGTCTAAGCTTGCTGGTCTTTGTGGGGGTGGGACCTCCTGAACCTGTTGAATTGTCTCTCTGCCTTCAGCCCCACCTTGTATCAGGGGAATGGGTGGATCTGTCTAGCAGGGATTCCAGACACTGGCTAAAATGGCCACCCAGTTTTGGGCTGGAAACTCTTGGAACTGGTGTTGTCAGCACTGGCAGGAATCTCCTAGTCTGTGGGCTGTAAAGACTGGGAAAAGCACAGTATCTGATCTGGAGAGCTGGAGTGTCTGGAAAAGTCCTTGATGGCCTTCTTTGCATAGGAGGGGGAGTTCTCTGGGCTGTTGCACTTCCTGGGTGAGGCAACACCTCACTCTGCCTCGGTTTGCACTCCTTGGGTTACACCCACTGTCCAACCAGTCCCATTGAGATGAACCTGGTATCTCAGTTGGAAATGTAAAGATCACTTGCCTTCTGTGTTGCTCTCACTGGTAACTGTGCTCTGGAGCTGTTCCTATTCAGCCATCTTGGCAGAAGTCCCAGAATGTGTTTCTATTTGTTTGTATTGTCTATGATTTCCTTCAGCAGTGTTTTGTAGTTTTTCTTGTAGAGGTTTTTGTGTCATTGGTTAGGTATATTTCTAAGGATTATAATATTTTTGCAGCTATGGTAAAAGGGGTTGAGTTCTTGATTTGATGATCAGACTTGGGCACTGTTGGTATATGGGAGAACTATTAATTTGTATACTTAATTTTGTATCATGATACTTTGCTGAATTAATTTACCAGTTCTAGGAGTCTTTCAGATGAGTCTTTAGGGTTTTCTAGGCATATGATTGTATCATCAGCAAACAGTGACAGTTTGACTTCCTCTTCACTGATTTGGATGCCATTTCTTTCTTTCTCTTGTCTAATTGCTCTGGCTAAGACTTCCAGTACTACGTTGAACAGAAGTGATGAGAGTTGTGAATCCTTGTCTTGTTCCAGTTCCCAGAGAGAATGCTTTCAACTTCTTCCAGTTCAGCATAATGTTGGCTGTGGGTTTGTTGTAGATAGCTTTTATTACCTTGATGTGTGTTTCTTCTACGCCAATTTTGTTGAGGTTTTTTAATCACAAAGGAATGCTGAATGTTGTCAAATGTTTTTTCTTCATCTATTGAGATGATCATATGATTTTTAAAATTGTTTATGTGGTGTATCACATTTATTGACTTACATATGTTAAATCATCCCTGCACCCCTGGTATGAAACTCTCTTAATCATGGCAGATTATCTTTTTGATATTCTTTCAGATTCAGTTTGCTAGTATTTTGTTGAGGATTTTTGCATCTATGTTCATCAGGGATATTGGTCCGTAGTTTTCTTTTTCTGTTATATTCTTTCCTGCTTTTGGTATTAGGGTGATACTGGCTTTATAGAATAATTTCTGCTTATTTTAGAAAGGTTTCTCTAACTTTTGGAATAGTTTCAATAGAATTGGTACCAATTCTTCTTTGAATGTCTGATAAAATTCATTTTTTTAATTACCATTTCCATTTTGATGTTTGTTATTAGTCTTTTCAGACATTCTGTATCTTCCTGGTTTAATCCAGGGGGTGGTATATTTTCAGGAATTATAAATCTCTAGGTTTTCTAGTTTATATGCATAAAGGCTTTCATAGTAGCCTTGAATGATATTTAGTATGTCTGTGGCATCAATTGTTTTATCTCCCATTTTATTTCTAATTGAGCTTATTTGGATCTTCTCTCTTCTTTTTACAGTTAAACTTGGTAATGGTCTATCATTTTATATATCTTTTCAAATAACCAGTCTCTCTCTCTCTCTCTCTCTCTCTCTCTCTCTCTCTCTCTCTCTCTCTCTCTCTCAGTTCATTTCAATTTCACTTAGTTCTACTCTGATTTTCATTATTTCTTTTCTTCTGCTGGGTTTGGGCCATTCTTGTTTCTCCAGTTTCATGAGATGTTATTTTAGATAGTCTATTTGTGTTCCTTCAAACTTTTTGATGTAGGCACTTAATGCTACAAACTCTTCTCTTAGCACCACTTTTGCTGTATCCCAGAGGTTTTAATAGGTTGTGTCATTATTATCATTCACTTTAAAGAATTTTTAAATTTCCATCTGGATTTCATTGTTGACCCAATAATCATTCAGGAGAAAGTTATTTCATTTTCTTACATTTGCATGTTTTGTGGGTTCCTTTTGGAGTTGATTTCCAATTTCATTCCACTGTGATCTGAGAGAGTACTTGATATAATTTCAATTTTCTTAATTTACTGAGACTTGTTTGATTGACTATCATATGGTCTATCTTGGAGAACGTTCTATGTGCTGATGAATAGAATGTATATTCTCCAGTTGTTTGGTAGGATGTTCTGTAAATATCTGTTAAGTCCTTTTGTTGTAGGGTATAATTTAAGTCCATTGTTTCTTTGTTGACTTTCAGCCTTAATGATCTGTCTAGTGCTCTCAGTGGAGTATTAAAGTCTCCCACTATTATTGTGTCACCATCTATCTCATTTCTTAGGTCTAGTAGTAATTGTTTTATAAGTTTGAGAGCTTCAGTGTTAGGTGCATATATATTTAGAATTGTAATATTTTCCCATTGGACTAGTTCTTTTATCTTTACATAATGTCCCTCTTTGTCTTTTTTAACTGCTATTGCTTTAGAGTCTGTTCTTTCTGACATAAGAATAGCTACTCCTGCTTGCTTTTGGTGTCAATTTGCATGAAATATTTTTCCAACCCTTTACCTTAACTTTATGTGAGTCCTTATGTGTTAGGTGAGTCTTCTCAAGACAGCAGAAACTTGGGCAGTGAATTCTTACCCACTCTGCCATTCTGTGTCTTTTAAGTGAAGCATTTAGGCCATTTACATTCAATGTTATTATTGAGATACAAGGTACTATTCTATACATCATACTATTTGTTGCCTGAATATCTTGTGTTCTCTCCATTGTGTTATTGTTACACAGGTCCTGTGAGATTAGGTTTTGGCTGTGTCTTTTGATTGGGGGATTTAGTTGATTTAAATTTAGGGTTACTATCATTTGATGTTAACTGTCTATTTTATCCATTCGTTGATGTAAATTCTTCTTTATGTTGATGCTCTTTACTTTTTGGTATATTTTTAGAAAGGCTAATACTGGTTGTTCCTTTCTGTGTGTAATGCTTCTTTCAGAAGTTTTTGTAAAGCAGGCCTAGTGGTAATAAAATCTCTGAGTACTTGCTGGTTCATAAAATATTTTATTTTTCCTTCAATTGTAAAGCTTAATATGGCAGGATATGAAATTCTGGGCTGAAAGTTCTGTTCTTTAAGGATGTTAAATATCGGCCCCCATTCTCTTCTGGCTTGTAGGGTTTCTGCTGAGAGATCTGTTGTAAGTCTGATAGGCTTCCCTTTGTGGGTAACCTGACCTTTCTCTCTGGCTGCCCTTAGTATTTTCTCCTTCATTTCAACCCTGGTGAATCTAACAATTATGTGTCTTGGGGTTGCTCTTCTTGAGGAAAGTCTTTGTGGTGTTCTCTATATCACCTGGGGTTGAATAGTGTCCTGCTTTGCTAGATTGGGAAAATTCTCCTGGATAATATCCTGAAGAGTATTTTCCAGCTTGGATTCATTCTCTCCATCACATTCAGGTACACCTATCAAACGTAGATTAGGTCTTTTCACATAGTCCCATATTTCTTGGAAACTTTGCTCATTCCTTTTTATCCTTTTTTCTCTATTCTTGTCTTCTCATTTTATTTCATTAAGTTGGTCTTAGACCTCTGATATCCTTTCTTCTGCTTGATCAATTCAGCTATTCAAACTTGTGCATATTTCACTAAGTTCTCATGTTGTGTTTTTCAACTCTGTTAGTTCATTTATATTCCTCTCTATATTGTCCATTCTTTTTAGCACTTCGTCAAGCCTTTTTTCAAAGTTCTTAGTTTCTTTACATTGGGTTAGAACAAGTTCTTTGAACTCCCAAAAGTTTCTTATCATCCGCCTTCTGAAGCCTACTTCAGATAATGGAACACAGTCCTTTTCCATCATGGCTTGTTCAGTTGCTGATGAGGAATTGCAATCCCCTGTAGAGGGAGATGGGTTCTGATTTTGGGTATTCTCGGCCTTTTTAGGCTGTTTTTTTCCCTTTATTATGAATTTATCCATCTGTTGTCTTTACAATTACCACCTTTCTAATTAGGTTTCTGAGTGGACGTCCAATTTATTGATTCCCAGTGCTGGAATCCGAGCAACCCACTGCGCTGGCCAAAACAGCAGTGATAAGACTGATGGTCCTCTTCTGCCTGGGAATCTCCATTCTGGCTTCCTTCTTGAGTCTGCAACAAGCGGCTCTGCCATCCCAGAGCTCCAAACACCAGTCAGTAGGGGAACCAGTTTTGTTTACTCTGCATGAAGAGCTGCCACGCTGAGGCTACAGCAAAACTGCTGCACTGGCCACAAGAGTCGTGCTGGTGACCCGCGGGGCTCCTCCACTGGAAATCTTCTGGTCCATGAGCGATGAAAATTTGTCTGAAAGTGTGGCATCCTCTTGTTTTCTGGGCTTTCACTGGGAGCTACAATCCTGAGCTGTTAGCAATCAGCCATCTTGGATCTGTTTTAAAAAATGGAATTTTTAACAGAACCCATTTAGAATTAAACAAGTTGTTTTGTAGGTCTGAAAAAACTTCCCAGGCCTCCACAAACAAGGGATCTAAAAGAATTCCTGAAACTTCTTTGATTTAGCAGGAGACAAAATAAGGTTGATCACCTCAGTACCTGGACCAATTTAAATTAAGTAAATTCACTAATGCTTCAGAGGAAGGTCTTCAGGACTCAGACTTTATAGATTAAAAGAAGTTAATCACTTATGTCTTTAGATAAATTCACATTTACACATAAATGTATAGCTTAGAAGGTATATAAGCTGTAGAAAACTTTGAATTTTAAGTTGGTCTGACAATAACGTCCAGGGTTTCTCCCTGTAACCAGTTACAGAAATAAAAACTCTCTTCTTCCCCAGTTCATCTGCATCTCATTACTGGATTACAATAAATAGCAGCTCGGCCTTCAGTTTGGTCTGGGAACACTCTGATTGTGTCCTTAATTTCCAGAAGGTGTGATTGCTTTTTATTTAGGCTATTTCACTGAATAATTTTCCTTTCATATCTTGTATCATGTTTGTTTATTTTTTTTTTTAACTTGGACTTCATCTTTCTCTGGTGCCTCCTTGGTTAGCTTAATAATCAACCATTTGAATTCTTTTTCTGGCAATTCAGAAATTTCATCTTGGTTTGGATCCATTGTGGTGAGCTGGTATGATCTTTTGGGTGTGTTAAAGAACTTCATTTTGTCATATTACCAAAATTGTTTTTCTGATTCCTTCTTATTTGAGTATACTATGTCAGAGGGAAGATCTGGGATTCAAAAGCTGCTGTTCATATTCTTTTGTCCCTTGGGATGCTCCATTGATGTATTGCTCTACCTCTTTCCCTAGGATTGGGGCTTCTTGAGAACAAAACTGTAATGATTGTTTTTGCTCTTCTGTGCCTGGACACCCAGCAGAGCTCCCAGACACCAGGCTGGTACTGGAGGGCATCTGCAGAGTCCTGTGATGTGATCCATCTTCATGTCTTGAAGCTGTGGATAACAGCACCTGCTCCAGTGGAAGTAGCAGGGGAGTGAAGAGGACTCTGTTAGGGTCCTTGTTTGTGTTTTTGTTTAGTGCACTGGTTTTCTGTTGTTGGCCTCCAGCCAGGAGGTGGTGATTTCAGAGTGCATCAGCTTTATATCATCTCCTATAGGGAGGATGCAAACTTGTCCAGGTTTCTCAGGTGGTGTGCTGGGCTGTAGAGCTCACAAGACATTATGACCTTTGTCTTCAGTTATCAGGATGGGTGGAGAAAGATCACCAGTTGGGGGCAGGGATAGGCATTTCTGAGTTCAGCCTCTCCTTGGGCAGGGCTTGCTATGGCTGCTCTGTGGAATGGGTGTGTAGTTCCCAGTTTAATGGAGTTACATTCCCGGGGGATTATGGCTGCCTCTGCTGAGTCATAAAGGTTGCCAGTGAAGTGGGGGAAAGCTGGCAGTCACAGGCCCCATTCCCACAGAGCCTGAAGTCCTAAAGGGTGGTCTCACTACCACCATGCCCCCATCCCTCAATAGCACTGAGTATATCTCCAGGCAGCCAGTGACCTGTGCTTAGAATTTGCCCCAGACCACAAGCCTCCCCATTGAGAAAACAAGCAGACTCACAATTTTTCAGCATCTCAGAAAGCCTGTACGGTGATCCATTTTCTTCAAATTTTCTGTGGATTCTTCTGGTCAAAAGTTCATGATGTGAGCCTCCACATGCTGCTCTGTCTGAGTTGGACCTGCAAGCTATTATTACTTTCTATATGCCATCTCACTTAGAAGAGATTTTGAATGTTCTGATTGCAAAGAAATAATAAATTCTTGAGGTGATGGATATGCTCATTTCCCCAATGTGATCATTACACAATGTATACATGTATTGAAACATCACATTTTTACCCCATAAGTATGTACAATTATCATGAGTCAATTAAGACAAAAGAAAGAAGAAAGAAAGAAGAGAGAGAGACAGAGAGAGGGAGGAAGGAGGGAGGGAGGAAGGGAGGAAAGAAGGAAGGAAAGAAGCAAGGAAGGAAGGAAGGAAGGAAGGAAGGAAGGAAGGAAGGAAGGAAGGAAGGAAGGAAGGAAGGTGAATTGTAGAATTGATGGACTGCAATATAGAGGCATGGATAACTTCAGAAAACAGCTGACAAATTGATTTCCAACGTGGATGCATTTTTTTTTATCTTCTCACCAGTGATATAAAATGCTTCCAGTGGTCTACATTCTCATCAATGCTTGACACGGTCCAACTTTTTTATTTTTTTGTTTTCTTTTCTTACTTCATTGGCTAAAATAATTATTTAATATTGAATAGAAGTGAACTCCCTTGCCTTATTCCAGAGGTGATGATTATACTGTTCAGTATGTCGCCACTAAGCACAATTCTAGCTATATGTTATTTATTTTGTAAAATTGAGAAAGTTCTCTTCTATTACTAGTTTGCTGAGAGTTTTTAAATCATACTTGAATTTTATAAAATGCCTTTTCTGAACTTATTGAGATAAACATTTAGTTTTCGCCCTTTATTCAGTTAATGTGAAGTGAGTTATATGGATTAGTTTTTGTGTGTTTAGGTAAACACACAATTATTAATCACCTCCCCATAAAAACTCATGAAGTAGTGTCTTTGTACTTACTATCTCCTAAAAAGGTATAATGCAGTGTACAAACTATTTTAATCAATGTTACAAAGGGTGAAATAGGTATATTTTGTAATTTTCCCAATTAGATTTTTACTTCCTTGACGTGAAAATGAAAAAATACTTGAGGCCGGGCACGGTGGCTCAAACTTGTAATCCCAGCCCTTTGGGAGAACAAGGCAGGTGGATCAAGAGGTCAAGAGATTGAGACAATCCTGGCCAACATGGTGAAACCCCATCTCTACTATAAATACAAAAATTAGCTGAGCATTGTGGTGTGTGCCTGTAGTCCCAGCTACTTGGGAGTCTGAGGGAGGGGAATCAGTTGAACCTGGGAGGTGGAGGTTGCAGTGGGCCAAGATAGTGCCACTGCACTCCTGGTAACAGAGTGAGACTCCATCTCAAGAAAGAAAAACAGAAAAGAAAAGAAAAAATACTTGAACTGCAAATTTGTAGTAATACATTGTCATGACTGCTAACTTTTGATTGTTTCATTTTGGACAAGTCAGTGAATGACTTATCTTAATTTTTATTAATCTGTAAGTTGAGGGAAGTAAAGCCACGAATTCCAAATTCTCATTCAGTTCATGATTATTGTGACATTTGTAACGCTTAATTCTACAAGAAATTAAACTGAGATTGTTGTGTATTAAACAACAATAGCAATAACTTGTTTCCTGTGAATTTATGAAATACAGCTGCTCTTTCCCAAGTGATCCTCACAGTACTTCCGTGTGGTATTACTCAAATTATGTATTAGACATCTCTGCTTAATGAATTTTCACTGGAATATCTGAAATAATGTGAAGATTAATGTCTCATTTATATTTCAATTTGATGCCTCTAATTAATTTTATTCAGATTTGCTGAATAATTAATTTGCTGGCAGAAGCTGCTAAAATATCTGGAATCACATTAAAAACTTCTGGAACCTGAATTAGTTGGGATGTTATATCAAATCAGTTTAATTATTTTTTGGAGAAAGTCTGTTTCCTTATTTGACAAGAACTTGCAGATCCAACTCAGACAGAGCAGCATGTTTATTTAACAATCAAGATAATTTTCTTGATTTTGTATTTGAAATCTTTATAATGTAATAATTGGGACACATATTCTTTCTCACCTGGATGAAATGTTGATGGCTTGAATCATGACAGCAGCAGAGATGTTAAGATATTTTGGATCCCGAATATGTTTTTAAGCTAAAGGCAAGATTTGCTGAGGAAAAATAGAAGAATCTAGAATAAATCTAAGTTTCTTTGGATTGGATAGCTGGAAGGATGGTATTACTTTTAGATAAAATAGTGAATGGAGCAGATTTGAGGGAAGGCTGAGGAAAGGAGTTCAGAACATGTTGAGTTTTAGGTAATTATTGAACATCAAGGTGGAAATGTTAAGTACTTAGTTTGATATATGAAATGAAGTTCAGACGAGGAACTTGTGCTGGAGACATGAGTTTACTGGTCATTAACATAGAGGTTGTCTATAAAGCCAGAAGAGTCACTGATAGAGAGTAGAAGAGATCAATGACTGGCTAACTTGCAGCACTTCAAATGTAAAAGTGGAGAAAATAAGCATTACTAAGAAAAGAGATTGAGAAGGAATGACCTGTGATTCAGGAAAAAAAGAATTAAATATGTGTCTAGAATCAAGAATAGAAAATGTTTTAGGAGAGGGGAGAGAACTATGTGTAGATTCTACTGAAAGCTCCAATAAAAGGAAACTAATTGATCATTCAATTTAATGATGTGGGGGTCACTGTCTACTGAATTCATTTTGGTTCCCATAGCAGCAGATCCTAAACAAGAATTAGAGAGGAAGGAACATGTTTGAGAGGTGTAGGAATAGCAATAGTAGGTTCAAAAAAATGACATAAGGAAGGCAGCCTATAAGTGTGTGTCATTAAGCCATTGTTGACAACTGGAGCTTTATCCCAAAAGACTAAGAAATGGCATAAAACGCAGCTCAGAATTGTTCCACACAAGGAGCTAGGGAGTGGTGGCATTTTATATTGATGAATTTAGTTGACACTGCTGGGGAAGGATGTGGGTGGTGTTAATTCCGTGATATTTATGGCTCTTTCCTTGCATGAATGTGACTTTCTGAGAATATGGAAAGAGCTCTCAGGCAGAGATACCGATCTTGGTAGTTTTCAAGTTGAGCTGGCGCACAGTGGAATAAATGGTTAAGATCTGAAGTGGCTGAATGGTGCTACAGTATGTTTGGGAAGAACACTCTTGCTGGAATGGTGACTATGGGGAAAGTCAGACTGGAGTGTGCTTGAGAGTTGTGGGAGAAGAATCAAAGACACAAGTTCACACAACTCTTTCAAGAGTTATTCTACCAAAAGGGAGCAGAGAAAGTGAAGCAGCTCGTGGGGAGGTTGTGGGCTGAGGGACGCTTTAAAAAAATGATAGCAGTTGTAACATTTAACTGATGACATTGCTCTAGTAGAAAATAAGAAAGGGATGCTTTAGAGAAGAGTGAGGAGAATTAAGGTAATGCCTTGAGTAAAACAAGATGGATTCTGACCCACAAATAGAGAAATTGGCTTTAGACAGGAGCAGGCAGGAAGGCAGAGGAAAAGAGTGCAAATGTTTGGAGGTGAGTCCCTGGATGGAAGAATTCTGGAGAGCTTATCTGATTGCTTTATTTTTCTTAGTGTAACAGACAGCAAGGCCATCAGCTGCGAGTAAAAATGTGTGAAGCAGTATTTGGAGTTTCAGGAGAAAGAAGGTACAAAATAGTTTGCTAAAACAGAGAAAGTGTAAAGAGAGTAGGAAGATATGGTATGATTGCCTGGCAGAAGAAGGGCCCATTTGTGATTCATAGCAATGAGCTGTAAAGTAAAATAATTCAGCAAGATTACATGTTTGTTTATTTATTCCCAGCCATGATTAACTGCCAAAATAAAACAATAGAATTGGAAGACTTACAGGCAGTGTTGTGTTAGAGCTGTCCCTCAGCAAGCTGATTTTAAAACTTGAAATTAGCCATGGTGAGTATTCATACCATAGAAATAGGTAAATGCTACAGATAAGGGACTTTTTTTAAAAAAAACCAGCACACCAGCACAGTACTGCCGACAGGTTACACACAGAGCCTATTCTTTGCTTTCTCTTCATTCCATCTTTATGAAAAGTCTTTTTAAAGGATTAATACTCAATGGTGGAAAGGTAGAGACAGTTTGTGCTCACTAATTGACTTCCATTAACAGATGCATAAACAGAATGGTACAAATTTTTATATACAATTTTTACATCTTAAAATTTGATACATTGGGTCCTAATCCCTGGAATCTTTATGGGCAGACATTGGAACAAAGGAATATTTATACAAATATGTCTAGCAAGAAATGTCATTCCACAGTAGAAATCAAAGATAACGAGATACTCCAGTGAACACTTTGTTTTATTTTACCGCTCCATAATCTTCTCACTCTCCTAATAGTCAGCATTCCCTAAAGATGCTCCTGAGCAGGGGATCTGACTATATGATTGCCACGTGTTTCATTGCTTTGCAATTTAAAAATAACTCCCACTGAAGAAAGCATGCAGTAAAACAAGGAAGAAGGTTGATATTATTATAGAAATAACCTGAAAACTACTCCATTATTTAACGCAAATGTTGTATTCTTTAGTAGTTTTATTATTAGTGATTTACTATATCAAAAGTATGTCCACTGGAACTGAGGATCTTTGCTGTATTATAGCTTTTCATGTCAAGGTCATCAGTGTGAACTATTAAATGTCTTAAAGGAGATTTTGTGCTTTGAATGGATTATGCCCCATTACTTAATTTAGAAATTAATATAACTTTCATTTAAGTTGTAATTATAAAAGAAACTAGATTCTCTTAAGCTTTTAACTTACAAATGATTCTACTATTTATAAAAACTAATGAACAAGAATTATTTTCCCTTTTTCTTTGATGAAAGTTCAATTATTTCAAGTTAAATAGACTAAATTACTTTAAATAATCCCATTAAAAATTTAGTAAATTACATTTTCTAAAATATTTTGAACTATACTTAAAAATTTAATGTTTGTTTTTCTAAGCATTAAAAAAAACTCTCTAACAATTCATATTCAAAGCCCTAACAAGAAAAACCCAGTTGTGATTTAAAATAGTCTTGAAAATATCATAAACTTTAATATAGCTTGTATCTCCAATTTTTGTGTTTTTACAAACTTAGTAAAGTTTTCAGGTATATTTTTGAGGGAACGTATTCTCTTTCCAGGTCTACAAGGGAGCGTAGTTCTAAGGGCAAGAACTTCCCAGTGCCAAGCCCCGCCCCCCCCATACCTTTCCATCCAGGAGATTTAACGGTTTCTGTTTTAATTTTCACATGTGTGGAAAGAATGAAAAAGTCACTCACTCCAGCAGAAGTTCAAAGGAACTCTTTTCATTGACCAGGGGGCTTGGAGAACGTGCATTGACCAGGGGGCTTGGAGAACGTGGGAATTCCTCCCAGGTTAAAAGTTCCCTTCTTCCACACCCCTTTGGATTCCATACTTGGGTCCCCCTCCACATTCCCTTTGTGGAAGCTTTCTCTCTTCTCCTTTTTTCTTTCTCTCCCTGAATAAATCACTTTTCTGGAAAAACTTTTTGGGTCCAGTATTTACTTTATGAGTGCACTGCATCCGGAGTGGCCCCTCTCCCATTCGTGGGTGAGTGAAAGACCAAGAACCCCCCAAAATACATTCTATGGGGGAGATGTGCCTCCCTTGCACCCCAAAACCCAGTCACATTTTTATCTTAAAATCACAATTCCAGAACCCATTACACCTTTTATTTATGTTCAGATCCTTTAATATACCAGATTCTTTTTTATTTGTTATATTTTTTTAGAGAGACAAGATCTTGCTATATTGGCCAGGTTGGTCTTGAACTCTTGGCCTCAAGCAATCCTCCCACTTGGTCCCCCAAAGTGGTGGGATTACAGGCATGAGCCACTGTACCTGGCCTAATATACCAGATTGTATTAAACATTATAAATTCATTAAATATCACATATATTAAACTATCTTTATAATTTAAAAGTTCATTCCAGACCTTTCACTGAAAGTATAAATGATGTTGAATTCATATATTTCATGATCTCTGAATTTAATTTAAAATATTCTGTGATTGATAAAATACTTAGTCATCAAGGGAAGCAAATTTACCATTTCTGAGAAAGTGAGGATGACAATTCATGAAAATGATATGATTACCTAAGAGTCAGAGCCCAAGAATAAACGCAAGGGCCATATACACACAGAATGAAAATCTGAACCTTAAATGGACATAGTCACTTCTTTATAGTCACTATAAAATTAAGGGCTTTAAATATACATTCACATTTATTTCTTTCACCTGGTTTCTCTTGACTTAAGTCTGTATCCTCAGGGGTTTTACTTAACTTTTTTCAGCTAACTTGTTTAGTTTAATCTGGATTAAATTCTACAATCTTTCAAATTTTGGCATAATGTGTAACTAGAGATACTAAGTTATATTAATGGCTTCATCTTGTCTTTCTCTGTATCCGTTTATTCTCATTCCATAGACTCTATGTTATCTTCCATATTTCAGTCTCCCTTTTTTTTTTTTGAGACAGAGTCTCACTATCACCTGGGAGTGCAGTGGTGCGATCATGGCTCACAGCAGCCTAGAACTCCCAAGCTCAGATGATCCTCTCATCTCAGCCTCCCATGTAGCTGGGACTGCAGGTATGCAGAATCACACCTGGCTATTTTTTCTGTATATTTTGTAGAGACATGATCTCACTATGTTGCCCAGGCTGGTTTTGAACTTCTAGGCTCAAGTGATACACCCTTGGGACTACAAGCATGAGCCATTATACCCAGCCAATGGTCTCGTATTTTGAATAACACTTTATTGTCAGCCAATACCAAAGTTCAATGTTGAATATATGCCAGAGAAATGGCCTTGTAAACCCAAATTTTATCATTTTATTTGTCTATCTTTGGTACCTCATGTCAATGGAATTATATAATATTCATTCTTTTGTGTCTGACTCATTTCACTTAGTATAATGTTCCAGTGTTCATCCAATGAAAGTATGCATCATACTTTCATTAATTTTCAAGGTTGAATACTATTCCATTGTGTGTTTATAGCACATTTTGTTTATGCATTCACCTGTTGATGGACGTTTGAGTTGTTTCCATCTTTTAGCTATCATGATTAACACAACCATGAACAACTATGAAGATGTACTTGTTTGAATGCCTGCTTTCAATGCTTTAAAGTATGCATCCAGAAGCAGAACTTCTGAATCACGTGGTAATTCTACATTTAACTTTTTGAGGAATCGCCGTATTCTTTTCTGCGGAGGCTGCACCTTTTTATATTTCCACCAGCAATGCAAAAGTGTTCCAACCCTTCCAAATCTCTGCCAACAGTTGCTGTTTTCAGATTTTCTGGGATTTTATTTATTTGTTCCATGACAGTCATCCTAATGGGTGTGAAGTGGTATCTCATTGTGGTTTTAAATTACATTTCCCTAATGATTAATGATGTTGAGCATATTTTCACCTGCTTCAATTGTATTTGACATAAAACTGGGCATGGCATATGGAAGTGCATGGAAGCTGTATCCAGATACACTAGGTTAGAATTTTAAGTCAAATAATCACCACCATAAGATTCAGAATAATTTATTTAAACTCTTTGAGCTTCAGTGTGTTCGTTTAGAAAGTAAGGGAAATGATACTGATTTTGCAGTGCTTAAGGTACACACTCAAATGATATTATTAATAATATTCTAAAATAAGAAAATTATTTAATATTTAATTTCAAGATACTAGATGTGTTGGCAACATTCCAAGTGACAGTCCAGTGTGTCTAATAGTAAAGAAATTCTCCATTTCCCAAGTCATTTAACATCACATTAAAAGAGAAATGAAGATAGTCTTTATTTAAAAAGTCTATTATCTTTAAAATAATAGTCTATTATCTTTAAAATAATAAGACTAATGATCATAAACTTGTAGTTTAAATGTATAAAAGTTACCGCAAAACAAAATATTTTAATGTCTTTTTAAAATAAAACTCACCCTACATTTTTTCCCTCTTGTTTACTCCTAAATCCTTTGCATGGTTAAAGATCAGAGTAAAATAACAGAAGAAATTTGAAATTTCTTGTAATGGAGGGGTTTGAAGAAACTGTTAAATCTTGAGCTACTGGCAGACATTTTTCAGTAACACACACAGGGGTGATATTTTATTTGTTTAACAGAGACAGAGAATTAGGTTTAGTTGTGCTTTGGGGAAATAGCGATAGATCTAACTCCCCTATCTAAGTGAGAACATTATTTTGAATAAATCCTTCCGTGTCAAAGAAAATGCAGACCAAGACCCTGTAATATAGACAAAAGAGAGGAAGGAAGGACACAGGACTGCCCACTCCTTTTGAAGCAGAGATCTCTTGCAAATGAGAGCAGGATTAATTGAAACATTGATTTTCTGGCTTTCTGCCAAATTATATCACTTGTAGATAAGGAGGACGATCTGAGAAGTAACCCAGTTTGCAGTCATTAATCACGTCACTCCTTCACATTGGGTGTTTAAGAACTCCCGTTTTGCTGAAGCAATTGATGACTATGCAGACATTCATGTTATGACTTCACAAGCAAGAGTCTCAGAGACATAAAAACCTTGTACTCATAACTTACTGAACATAAAAGACTTCCACTGAACTATGTCTTGAAGAAATTAAAGCATACTTCTCAGCTTCTTTGATTAGTCCCTATACCTACATCTCTTGAGAAAAATGAGTGAGTTTTCATGGCTCCCATTGAGACACTTAGGTTAATGATTATGGTAATCTTTTCTTGTACCTCCAGAATGAAAGAGCACACAAAGTGGAAACAATCATTTTTTTATAAAAATGACTCAGACCTGGGGTTAAATCCTTGCACTAGTACTTAATATTGTGAGCAACCTGTGACAAGATACTTAATCTCAATGAGCTTCAATTTTCTCATTGCTAAGGTGGGGATAACATTACCAGCTTCACAGGACTGGTGGCATCATGAAATGTGATGTTGGTGAATGCATCTGGCACAGCGCCAGACTAGCAGATATTCAAAATAACTTAGTTTCTAGCTTTTCTTTTAAAAGTTGTATTTATTTTTATTAATTATAAACTTCCCATGAATGTATGACTCATCTCTCCAACTTTATAAGCTTCTCAAGGGTAGAAAAATCATACCTCCTTTTTCTTCTACATAAATATAGAGCACTACATGTAGTAATCAATATGATATGTCTTTTTTCTTAATTATAAAAATAACATATTTTCACTTTAGATGATTTAGGAAGTACTGAGACTGTAAAGAAAAATATTTTAAATCGCCCATAATACAACACCACAGAGAGAGCCACTCATAACTCATTTTGACATATTTCCTGCTAGTCTTTTCCCCGTGTGTGTTTTTAATAATTAGGATCCTGCAGTACTAAGAGATTTGTGGTATGTTTAACTTTATACAATGAACAGTTCTCATATCAGTATTTTTAATGTGAATTTTAAAAGCACATAGTAGTCCATCAAGTGAATGTTCATGCTTCATTTCACCACACTGCTACTTTTGCACATATTGCCAAATTTCCACTATTATAAATAATAATTCATGAAATGAAATTGCACAGGATTCTTTGTGAAAATTCCTTATGATTCCATTAAAAATTTTCAATGAGTGGAATTAAAGACTAAAGATCGAATATTTTCTTAAAGACTGATCCTTTTACTCCTAAATTAATATAACTTTATGATTTTTATTAATTTGTAAAGGACTTCTAATACAAGATTCAAGCATTGCAAATATTATTTCTGTGGAAAACCACCATATCCCTTGTTTATTGCTGTATTGCCTGTGACTTCCACATGACAGCGGCCCCATAGATATTTGTAAACTTAACTTGAATTTCCTTCAAACCTTGGCACTATTGACATTTTGTCCTGGATAATTGTAGAATGCTTAGCCACATCTCTGAATTTTCCCTGCCTAAAGCCTGTAGCACTTCCTCAATTGTGACAGTCAAAAATGTCCTCAGTATTGCCATATGTCCCCTGAGAGGAAAAAAAAAATCTTTCCCTTACACAAACGATACTGAGAAAAATTGCCATACAAATTACATGTGAAACACCAGCAATTATACTAGCTCTAAATACAATCTTTCACATTGTGGTCCATGCCACTTGTGTGTGAATTTGCATATCTATATTAATTTTTAAATAGGAACATAATATTTATATACTTTTATAGCATGTTGTTTATTTTTAATTACTTAAAGTATCTAGGGCTTCCATCTCTAGCAATGATAAAGGTTTACTTCATTATCTTTAATGGCTGCATAATATTCTATTGTGTGGAGGCACCAAAACTTCTATAACTAATCCTTGTTGATATATATTCTGGTTGTTCTGAATTTCTTTACTGTTACAGACACTGTCAGTTAAATATAAATATATATTTATATATACACATATACATATAAAACACACTAAATTCATCTTTAAATTCTCATCCACTTTCTTGATTAGGATTCATTCCCAGAAATGGAAGATATTGCCAAGTTTTTCTTGAGAAAGATGGTACCAATTTATAGTAACAGAATTAAATTTAAGGATATGTGAATTGTGGCAATTTTTATTTGCTTTTCTAATTTAATTTGAGAATGTGCAGATTTCCCCATATGCTTGTTATGCCTGATCTTATCAGTGTTTTAGTTTTCTTCAGATATTTTATGAGAAATAAGTATTTTTATCTCAATTTTGTTTCTTTGATTACTAGTGAAGTTATGAATCTTTTCCTATATTTTGATGATAATTGGCATATCTTCTTATGTTAACTGCCACTTCTTATGCTTTGTCAGATTTTTGGAGGGTGATATTAAATTCTTTTCTTAAATATTTGTAAGGGCTTTTCATATGTTAGACAAAAATAAAAGAGAAGAAAGAGTAGTAAAATTATTGGCTGAGAGAGTCAATAGCAAATTAGGGGTCTTTAAAATATAGATATTGTACGTCAGTGATTCTTAAAGTGTGTGCTATGGACCTTTGGGAGACCTGGAAGATTAACAGCAGTTTCATATGAATACCAAATGTTAAATTTCCCTAAAACTAATTTTTTAGTTAAGCAATATTATTCTAAAGTAAATATAATTGACTTATGCTATTTTCTCTTGTATTTAAAGATGAATTCTTGGCCTAAAAAGGGGAATCAAAGACTATGCTTCAGCTGCAATGTCTATGTCTCAAGATGCTGAAAGAGATGATTTAGAGTTTTATGACTGATGAAAGGGAGGAATCTACTCCAAAGAAATTGGATAATACTATAAATAAGAAATAAAAATTATTAGACAAAAGCTATCTTCCCCTTGGGGTTATGTGTACTACTGACTTACCTTATTGTATCTCATTCAGCAGAACATTTTCAAATAGTATCATAATGCCAGTTACATTATGGTATTATTTTGAGACAAATCATTTGGGGTTATTAAAGTAAAGAATTGGGCAGTTTAAATGCAGATGGGATAAGCTATTTTATAATTCAATATTGTTACAGATTTTCAACTCAAAATGAAGAAGCCAATGACGTATCTTACAGAATAACTTATATATTGCATTGGCTGGGGAAGCACACACAATAGCAGGAGACTAATAAAGACTTATATGGTTGACATTGTTGAATACCTACTGGATAAAAAGTTAGTAAAGTAAATCATGACTCTGACACTTTTCAGTGACACGGTAACTTGTCACATTAAAGATTCAACTGCAAACATGGAAGTGGAGTTAATATCTGCAGAGTTGTACTTTTGCCTTGCAAAGTCTATGGACTTGGCTTTATTTGATGTTCTGCCTGTATTCATACAGAATCAGTATCAACCAATCATAGAAGATTTCCTATCTGAATTATTGACAATAAGTGCTAATGGTGATAAAATATTCCATGAGCTTATGTTAATCACCTCCTCTTCAGTTGTTGGTGAGAGAGCAATTCTCATCCTTAAGGTCATGGAGATGACCAAACACACAAAACCCAACACAGAACAGATGAGATCGACCGCAGTGTATCAGTCACACATACAGCCAGGGGTAGGAGCACACTGCACCATGTTAGACCCCCACAAGGGTAACACTTGGGAAGACAGTGAACAAGTAGAGTTGTGGGAGGCAGGATTTGGTAGTATCAAGAAGGTGGGGCACCCCTGGTTCCCAAGGAAAGATGCCATTATCTTATTTAAAGATCAGATCTTATTGGTAGAGATCTGAAAGCTACCACTCAGGATAAGCCGGAATTACATTCATTGATTTGATAAATATTATTTGGCTAAGGCACCTTATCTGTAGGATCAGAATGGGGACAGAAACTTGCAGTGAGGCCATTATTTAGACACCAAACTGTAACAGTAATCACTGCAATTTTTCCTGCCATAATCTCACAGAAAAATAGAAAAGTAACTTTCACTTAAGAATGCCCTCCATGTCCTTGATGAAACAGTAAAGATTATTCTTTTCATTAAATCTCAACCATTGAGTAAACATCTTTTGAATATATTTTGTATAATGACATGGAAAGTACAAATAAAACACTTTTATACACTGAAGTACAATGGCTGTCTCCAGGAGGAGCACTTGATCATTTCAATTGTGAGCTAATCTTGCTGCTTTTGAATGAAACACTGTTTTTACCTGAAACAATGAATGGCAGACAAACTCAGGTTATTCAGGCTTAGATCTTTAGAAGACATCTTATCCTTCAAAGAAAGCAACTGACAGTATTTATTGGCAATTGATAAAGTCTGAGTTACAAGTGAAAATTTAAATTGTTAGAAAACTTTTGTCTGTTCCTATAAACTTGACAGTTTCCCAATACTTAACAACTTTTCTGATGAGGTTGGTAGTGATACTAACTACTATGATTATTTGACATATAATGGAATACATCATCATTTGGAAAATATTCATAACTCACTGAACTGCTATTTTTCAAATGTACACAGTTGAAAAAGCATGTAAGAGTAAATGGCTGATTAAAAGTGCTAATTAAACAATGGATTTTAATGCAATAGAGTGTAAAAACTCATTGATATGTTATGTTAACAAATTTCACACCAAATTTTTAGAAACTAATATTGGCCAAGTTTTAGTGTTTTATCAGAGAATATACTCAATTACAGTTATGTGCTACATAACAACCACATTTGTTATGGACCACATGTACCAGAATAGTCTCATAAGATTATAATAGAACTGCAAAATTTATATTGCCTAGTGATATTGTAGCCATTGTAATGTAGCAGAGTAATGGATTACTTACGTATTTGTGGTGATGCTGCTGTAAACAAACCTATTCCTCTAGAAGAGTCTCAGGCATGTCCTTCAGGAGGTATCAAGAGCAAGACATTGTTATCACAGGAGATGACAGCTCCAGACATGTTACTGCCCCTGAAGACTTTCCCATGGAACAAGATACAGAGGTGGATGGCAGTGGTATTAATGATTTTGACCCTGTGTAGGCCTAGGTTATTGTGTGTGTTTAATAGAAAAAAAACTCTTACAGAATAAAAAAGTAAAGAAAATTTTTTGTACAGTTGTGTAATGTGTTTATTTTAAGCAAAGCATTATTATAAAAGAGTCAAAAGTTAAAAATATAACAAAGTTTATAAAGTAAAATTGTTGTAGTAAGCTAAGATAAATTATTATTGGAAAAAAAATTTATTTTATGAATTTAGGACAGCTCTGTAACTGCTCAATGGTTCTTCTTGCTTGTTGCCCAGATACAGCCAATTTGTCAAGGCAGTGGATTTGCAATAGAAAAAGAGTTTTACACATGTAGAGCCTGCTGAATGGAAGACCAGATTTTATTACTTTTAAAATCAGTCTCCTTGATAATTTGGTGGCTAAGGATTTTCAAAGATAGTTCGGGGGAAGGACTGAGAGTGGCTAGGCAATGGGTGCTTGCTGCTGATTGGTTGGGGTGCAAACATACAGAGTGTGGGAAATGGTTCTCATGTGCACTAGTCATTTCTGGGTGGGGCCACAGGAGAGGTTAGAGGAGGAAGTCTGGGTCTAGGTGGAGCCATTGATCTTCAGACATGCGAAACCCCGCAAAAGGCCAATCCTAAATTCTATAATAGTAATGTTATCTGCAGGAGTATTTGGAGAAGTTGCCTATGTTGTGACTTCTGGAACAGTGCCTGGCAATCCTTTATTGTGTATACCTTAGCAGAATTCAAGCTCTTCTATCCTCTTAGCCTGGTTGTCTCTCATCCACTTTCAAAGGCAGTTGAATTTTAGAGAAGGGTTATTATCACTTAAACTATAAACTAAATGCCTCCCAAAGTTAGCTTGGCTTAAGTCTAGGAATAATTAAGGGCAGCCTGAAGACCAAAGGCAAGAAGGGGGTTGGCCAGATCAGATCTTCAGTGATATAATTTTCTCACTGTTATAATTTTTGCAAAGGTAGTTCCAACCTAAGTATACGGTATTTATAAAGTCTATGGTAATTTTCCAGGCTTTCACATTCACTAACTGACTCATCACATCACCGACTCATTTCACATCTCTCACTAACTCATTCAGAGCAACTTACTGTCCTGCAAGCTTCATTTATGGTAAGTTCCCTATACAGGTGTACCATTTTGTGTCTTTTATACCATATATTTACTGTGCATTTTCTATGTTTAGATACACAAATACCATTGTGTTACAACTCCCTACAGTATTTAGTACAGTAGATGCTGCACAGGTTTGTAGCCCTAGGAGCAATAAGCTATGCCATATAGTCTAGGTGTATAGTAAGCTAAACCATCTAAGTTTGTGTGAGTACACTCTATAATATTTGCACAAGGATAAAATCGCTGAATGGCACACTTCTCAGAAAGTATTCCCATCATTAAGCAACTCGTGACCTGGAAAGGCTGTTAAAAAGCTTCTCTCTCTTCCAATTACCCAACTATGTGAAGCTACTTTTTCTTTGTATACTCAACCAAAATAGCATCTTAAAACAAATTGGATGTAGAAGCAGACATGAGGATTCAGCTACATTTTATTAGGTAGACATTCTCTGTGTTTTTGTTTGTTTGTTTATTTTTGTTTTTGTTTTTGAGATGGAGTCTTGCTCTGTTGTCCAGGCTAGAGCACAGTGGGACAATCTCAGCTCACAGCAACCTCAGCCTCCTGGGTTAAAGTGATTTTCCTGCCTCAGCCTCCTGAGTAGGTGGGATTACAGAAGCCCACCACCACGCCCGGATAATTTTTGTGTTTTTAGTAGAAACTGGGTTTCACCATCTTGGCCAGGTTTGTCTCAAATTCCTGACCTCCTGATCCACCTGCCTCAGCCTCCAAAATTGCTGGGATTACAGGTATGAGCCACCATGCCGGGCCCGTGTTTGTGTTTTAACACACAATTTTGTTCACATTCTCCCAAACCTTCTGTCCTTATATTTGCAATTTCATTCTTTAATTCTTTCATTTGCTATGTATAGTAAGTTGAAAACTTGTTCAGTACTATTGCTTATATTTCTATAGAATCTGCATCTGTTTCAGTCTATACAATTTATGATCCTAGTTCAGGTCATCACAATCTTTCACTTGAATTATTGGTAAAGTCTCCTCATGAATCTCAGTGTTTCAGTTAGAAATCTCAGTGAGAGATTTCCAAAAATGTATAACTCATTCTGAATTCTAAAACAAACTCCACAAATGTAAAACAATCTCACTAAACTTAGTTATCCTTGGAATTTTTTCATAAAATGTATTATTTGTGTTAACATGCAATGGATTTAATATTGATACTGAAAATAAATAATAAATATTTTAAAACTCCTCAATTTGAACTTCAAAGATAAATTTCAATAGATATAACCCACATAAACACAGGTTCTTTGGGATTCTTAGTAATTATTATAAGGATAAAGGTCCTGAGACCTAAAAGTTTGAGATCCACTGTTTTAAAAAAATATTTTTGTCAAGGAAAATGAAATATAAGTTTATAGACCTTCTACAATGTATATGTTTTCCATTAGTCTATGTAATTTCTTAAGGAGAAAACCTGTGTTCAAGGAGTAAAAATTAGAATGACTTTTCTTAAGGAAAATAATCAATATGTTTAAACATGTTCAGTCCTTGCTTTGTTTAATTCGGAAATGACTCTTCTAGGAACTTATGATAAATAGAAGAGGGCAAGTGCAAAATTTTTAAGTTTATTCAAATATACATATAAATTTAAAACATTGTTCATAAGTAGAAAAAAATGTAGAAGTCACTTAAATGTTGATCAATACATATGTTCTTGAAGACTTTTCTCTTGATTCTCTTTTTTTCTCCCTTTAGTACCAAAACCATGTTTCAAATGACTTTCAAACTGGCAAATTTAGTTCGAATTCTGAGTATTTTCAATATCTAGTCCAAATTCTGATAATTTCCAATATCTAGGGGAATTTCCTTGTTGAATATGGAATA
This sequence comes from Saguinus oedipus, assembly GCA_031835075.1. Classification (NCBI taxonomy): domain Eukaryota; kingdom Metazoa; phylum Chordata; class Mammalia; order Primates; family Cebidae; genus Saguinus; species Saguinus oedipus. Next base: position 167,242,559 of record CM063171.1, on the reverse strand, counting down.
AATATTGAAGATACTACCAGTATCTCAAAGTCAACATCCCAAAAGCCAGATGTATCTGTTGAACCATATGAAATAGCCAATACTCTTTTTGCATTACAAAAACTGGAATTTTACATGGTTCACCCTAATAAAATGTGACATCATCCTCCCAAAGCTTCCATCCCTATATTTAACATTTTATTATTTCATTCTTTCATTTGCTATGTATAATTAGTTGACAAGTTGTTCAATCCTATTGCTTATACTTCTATAGAATCTGTCTCTCTAATTATTTCAGTCAATACAACTACTACCTTAGTTCAGGTCATCATAATCTTTCACTTGAATTGTTGATAAAGTCTCTTTATGGGTCTCAATGACTCTGTCAGAAAAATTGAGAACCTACTTCATTCTAGGCCCTTCATTAAGGGGGATGAAGGGGCAAAGGTGAGTGGAACTTGAATAAACTCCAAGGGACTCAGGCTCTAGTCGACCAAGAAAAATGGATCTACAATCTAATGTTCACAGTAATGGCACTTACAAAGCCTTCAGAGCAACTGAAGTCAAACACAGTGAAAGAAGTGAATGAAGTATGTCTTCTGTATGCAAAGGGTAAGATTTTAATGAGTACTGCCCTTTGCTCATGTTTTTTCCATTGTAAACTTATTAAACTTTTACTATGAGCCAGACATTGTGGTCAAGCGTGGTGATACAGTGGTGAATGAAACAGTTAAGGCCTCGCCTCATGAATCTCACAAAGTAAAGGAGAAAATCATCAAGAGTAGCCTCACATATAAGAATATAATCATAAGCAATGGTAGGAGTTTTAATGGAATTTAAAGTAATGGCAAACAAAAAAACAAAACAAAAAAAAATGCAGTTACTCTTATACCAACCTAATATTATACTGTACATGTGGACATAATTGAGATTGGAAGAAAATGAAAAGTATTCATGAGGAAGTGACTTTAAGCCAAGACTTACATATAAGTACATTAAGCAAGTAAAGAGTACAGTTGAGGTCTTTCCAGACAAAAGAAGAGCTTGAACAACACAATGTGTGAGAGAGAAGTGGGCATATTTGTGTGACTACAAAGCATATGTATGGTGAGATTATATATATATTAAGGCATGTTACAAACCATTAAGCCCTAAGTTATGTTCATTATTATTGGCAAAACTATTCATAAAGATAAAGATAACTACTAATTTCATTGATCTCATGAATAATGCTACTTGATACCTATCATGACTCAAGAAGCACTAAGATTTGAATATGATGCCCTATTACTTTTCTTCTGAAGTGTCTACAAAGGGAATTTTGTTATCTCTGTGATGTATGGTTTCCTGTTCACTGGAAAAATGGAAACATAAATGACTATTATTTCTCATTAAAAAAATAAGTCAGTCACCAAATTCTATTGATTATTGAACAAAAATAATATATAAATTTGCCTACACCTCTCTATTTTCACCTATATTACCGAAATTCAAGCTGATAAATTTAGCTGTAGACTTTAGAAGCCGTTAGAAGGACTTTAGAACCTTCTTTTAGCTCTTGCAAAGGGAGTAAATTCATACTGTATATGAATTTTTATGTTTATGTCTCTTTAAAAAGGCATAGCAACAACTTATTTAGAATATTTGTTTAATGATACAAAATAGATGTTTTTCTCATATTATCATTATGAAATTTGTTTCATAGCTGTGAAACAAATTTCAGTATTTTACTTCCTTACTTAAAATTTGACAGATTAAAGAGCATAACTGTATTTCTTGATGCTTTTTATACCTACAACCCCTAATACATCATACATTGGCGAAGCACGCTAGGTTTGTATTGCACAAGTAAATGAGATGAGGAGAAAAAAGTGAGCCTCTGGATTAAACATAGCTGAAAACAAGTATGCATAGTAGATTAACCTGAGGCTAAGTTAAGTACTCAAAGATCTTTCTTTGGACATTCAAATCTGATCTTAATGGGTATTTTCATTAAAAATTAACTGTATATGAATTTTTATGTTTATGTCTCTTTAAAAAGGCATAGCAACAACTTATTTAGAACATTTGTTTAATGATACAAAACAGGAGATGTTTTTCTCATATTATCATTGCATTTGTGCATGTGGCCTTTATTAATAAGGCATTTTGTCTTTCCCTATGCTCATCTCAGGAACATAGAAGATAATTCTCCAAACACTTTTTTGAAATTTCTTAAATGCCTTAATTCCATTCAGGATTCACGTGACTAAATGTAACAGTTACCAACTTTACAAAGACCTTGCAAGCATTTTAAATCAAAATTTATGCCTGTAGATAGCTGCTTTCATGTTGAAGTTGTTTCTAGAATATTATATGAATTTGGCTTTGAATGGGGACAGACACCTGCCTAGTTCCACTTTAGTGCATTTAATTGACTTCCTAGAAAAAAATCACAGAATGAAATAACCTAATTTCCTGTGCTGTGTTCTTCCCTGTTCCTGCAAACATGAACAGATATCCAATGATGCCCAAGAAATACTTAATACTATTGCCAATTTCTTTTGAAAAGGTTTAGTGAGGAAGCAAAAAGGGATAGTGTAGAAATAGTGAAAATTCTCATATGGATTAGAGAAACTCAATTCCATTTCCAGAAATGTGTATTCGGAAACCTTACCCCTTAGGAGAAGATCTAAGAGCTTTCAAAATTAATATCACTGCTTAGAAACAGAAAACAGATAATGTAGAAGCTTTTGTAAAGCTCTGTTGAAACCTTCATTTAACTTGTACATAGACCAGATAAACGGTTTTCACATTTTGAGCATGTAAAGCAAGACTGCTGCCAAAATATCAATAATGATAATAATAAACGAGTTAGCCATATCATAAAATCCACACAGGTTGGCCTTCAGGTGTTATATGTCTTGTAAATAGACTCAAAAAAAAAAAAAAAAAACACTGCTATTCTTTGCTTTTAGAGCTTTGTCAAGCGATACCAGATCAAATAATGTCTTTTGAGACTCTTGATAGCCCAAGATTGACAGTTAAAACAGTGTCTTGCTGCTAGGTATTCCTATCAATACCTTTCATATCATTTTACTTCTCCTTACAAATCAAACTATGATTTGCCATAAACTGAACTGTAACCTGGGAATCCAGCTATATTCTGTCCACCCATATGTCATCAGCTATCTCAAACAACAGCATATCTGAACTCAGGGGCACTTTTGTTGATATATGATACAGAATGGAACACAGTTTGTTCTTTTGCTGCTATATTGAATTTGCTATATGACAGTAGTGAGAACATAGCATATTTTATTTTTAATTTCCCTAAACAGCCAGGACTTAGAAAGTGCCTAAAGAAAAAAAAGTAGCAATTTTATTAACTATATAGTCACGTTAATATGCCATCAGAAATAGATTACAGTTATGAAAATAGTCTTATTGTTTAATTTTTAAAAATTATATTATGAATCATTTATTTATTGTATTGTAAAAATATTTAAGTTAGGGTTAAAGATTATAGTCAAGCAGGCTCTAGATATTTAAGAAAATGAGTATTGAAGCTTTATAAGCAGTCAAGTTGAGGGACAGATGCATTAAGTAATCACTATGTTTGAAGTGTTTGATATGCATTGCTTCATTCTGTTTTCCCACTAACCCTATGAAATAAGGGTTATTGGTGTCCCAACTGCATTCCCATTCCTTTACCTCTTCAGTATACGCTGTCCACATTAAAATTGCCAGCAACTTTAACCCTTACCCAGGAGCTCTCTCTGGCTGCTGAATCCCACAGCACCAGCTTGTGTGATTGACTAGTAGGCTAGCAGGGTATCACTGCAGACTTCTTCCAAAGACTGAGTAGAGTTGGTATTCCCCTCTTCCACCTTTCCCACTGTGACGTTAACTACACTATTGTACTGACTCACAAAATTTCCCTAGTGGATTAAATTCCAGGGCTCACATATCAACTGCCCACTAAAACACATTTTGTTGGCTACGTTTCTTGTTTTGTCTCACTTCCCTCATTCCTATAGGCTTGTTTTTTTGCTACTTTTCAAATAAAGTACTTGCACTCAAATTTCTGTATCAAAGCCAGCTTCTGAGAAAACTTAAAGTAAGACATCTCCATTTTACATAGAGATAAGCTGAGGCTTAGAAAAATTAAATTACTTGCCTAAGTTCACATAGCTTCCCAGGATGCAGGCCCAAGGTATCATTTTCAAATCCCAACACCATAAATCTTCAGACATACAACTACTACTTAGTAAGGTAAAAGGTCCTCAATCTCAGCTTTCAACAAAACACTCAAAAGCACTAATTAATAACACTCTATTCACTCAGATATCTCATTTCTAAATAAAATTGAGAAGCATCACTAGGGACACAAATATTATCAAAATAATCCAAGAAACCAATTTCAAAACTATTTTTGAAAAAGGCTGGACAAAGAAAATGATGTGAATTTAAAATGTAGGCAATTTTTTTTTAAGAATTAAGAAAATCGCAGATCATAATTCATTTCTTATCCGAATGAAGTCCTAAATGAGAACTGGAATGTGCTCAGTATAGTAGCCAGCTCATACATAGTAGGCCCTCAACGTACTTGGATTAGTTTAGTTTTTTTCTCCTCCTCCAGACCTGAAGCCTTCATGTTAAGGGGATTGAATAGTTTTCCCCTACTATGCATCAGAATCACAAGGAAGATTTTAAACAGAGAGACGTAAAATAACCTACTTGATCATAGTGTATTATCTTTCTCACGTGCTGTTAGATTCAGTTTTCTAGTATTTTGTTGAGAAGTTCTGCCCCTATATACATCAGGGATATTTGGCTTAGTTTTCTTTAGTTTCTTTGTCTGGCTTTGGTATCAGAATGATACTGGCTTCATTGAATGAGTTAGGTAGGATTCCTTCCTATTCAATTTTTTGGAGTAGTTTTTAAGAGGATGGGTACCAGTTCTTTATTTATTTGGTAGAATTTGGCTGTCAATCAATCTGGTTCTGGGATTTTTTTGCGGGGGCAGGGTGATTGGGAGATTTTCTTTTGGCTGATTCAATCTCACTACTCATTATTAGTCTATTCAAGATTTCCATTTCTTCCAAGTTCAATCTTGGGAAGTTACATGTTTCCAGGAATTTATCCATCTCTAGGTTTTTCAGCCTGTGTGTGTAGAGCTGTTCATAGTAGTCATTCATGATCTTTTATAGCTTTTGTGGTATCAGTCATATCTCCTCTTTCATTTCTTCTGATTGTGTCTGGATTTTCTCTCTCCTTTTTTTGGTTAGTCTAGCTAGAGGTTTATCAATTTTGTTTTATGCTAGGTATGCAGGGATATTTCAACCTTTGCAAATCAATACACATGATTCATCACATAAACAAAAGTAGGAACTAAAACTATATAATCATCTCAATACAAAAAAAAGCATTTGACAAAATTCAGCATTCTTTCATGATAAAAACCCTCAACTGATGAGGCACAGAGGAAATATATATCAAAATAATAAAGGCCACATATGACAAACCTACAGCCAACATCATATTGAATTGGGAAAAGTTGAAACCAATGCTCCTAAGAACTTTAACAGTACAAAAAAAGTCCACTTTTACCACTTTTATTCAACATAGTACTGAAAATCCTAACCAGAGAAGTCAGGCAAGAGAAAGAAATAAAAGGCATCTACATTGGGAGCGAGGAAGTTGAATTATCTCTGTTTACAGATGATAAAATATTTTACCTAAAAAACCCTAATGATTCCTTTAAAAACTCTTAGATTTGATAAATTTAGTAAAGTTTCAGGATATAAAATCAACATGCCTAAATCAGTAGCATTTCTGTATTCCAATAATAAAACAAGAGCTAAGTCAAGAAGACAACCTCATTCACAATAGCTACAAAAAATATAACATACCTAGGAATATATTGAAACACATAAGTAAAAGATCTCAACAAGGAGAACCACAAAATGGTGCTGAAATAAACTGAAGATGACACAAACAAATGGAGAAAGATCTCATGCTCATGGATCAGAAAAATTAATATTGTTAAAATGATCATACTGCCTAAAGCAATCTACAGATTCAATGCAATCCGCATCAAGATACCAAAGCCATTCTTCAGAGAATTAGAAAAAAAAAACCCTAAAATTTATGTGGTACCCCGAAAAGAGCCCAAGTAGCCAAAACAACTTAAAGCAAAAAGAATACAGCTGGAGGCACCACATTACCTGATCTCAAATTATATCACAAGGCTATCATAACCAAGACAGCATAATACTGGTATAAAAATAGACTCACAGATCAATGAAACATTAAATTACCCAGAAATAAAGCCACACATCTACGGCCAACTGATCATGGACAAAGATGACAAAAACATACACTGGGGAAAGGGCACCCTACTTACTAAATGGTACTGGGAAATTGGATGGCCATATGCAGAAGAATGAAACTGGACCTCTATCTCTCACCATATACAAAAAACAACTCAAGATGGACTAAATACTTCAATATAAGACCTGAAACTGTATACATATTGGAAGAAAAGTCAGGAAGAAATGCTTCTGGTCATTGGTCTAGGCAACAAATTCATGACTAAGACCTCAAAGGCATAAACAACAAAAAGAAAATAGTGAAATGGGACTTTAATTAAAAAGCTTCTGCCCTGCAAAAGAAATCATCAAGTGACAACCTACAGAAAAAAAATATTTGAAAACTGTATATTTGACAAAGGATTGATATCCAGAATTTACAAGGAACTCAACTCAACAACACCAAAAATAAATAGCCCCATTAAAAAGTGGAAAAGGGACATGAACAGATACTTTTCAGAAGACATACAAATGGCCAAAAGCATATAAAAAAGTGGTCAACATCACCAAGCATCAGAGAAATGCAAATTAATACCACAATGAGATATAACAGTCAGAATAGTTATTATTAAAAAGACAATAACAAGTGTTGATGAGATTGCAGGGAATAAGGAATGCTTATACATTATTAGTAGGAATGTAAATTATTAAGAGTACAACCTCCATGAAAAACAGTGGAGAGAATCCTCAAAGAACTAAAATATAACCACTGTTTGATACAGCAATCCCATTACTGATATCCACCCAAAAGAAAATGAATCATTATATTAAAAACACCATATGGGCAGGAATGGTGGCTCACACCTGTAATCCCAGCACTTTGGGAGGCTGAGGCGGGTGGATCACGAGGTCAAGACATCGAGACCATCCTGGTCAATATGGTGAAACCCCGTCTTTACTAAAAATACAAAAAAAATTAGCTGGGCACGGTGGCCCGTGCCTGTAGTCCCAGCTACTGAGGAGGCTGAGGCAGGAGAATTGCTTGAACCCAGGAGGCGGAGGTTGGGCAGTGAGCCGAGATCGCGCCATTGCACTCCAGCCTGGGTAACAAGAGTGAAACTCCGTCTCAAAAGAAAAAAAGAAAGAGCCATTATTTAATGGCTACAATGTACATTGTTCAGATGGTGGTTACACTGAAAGCCTACATAGACTTTACCACTATACAATATAACCATGTACCACAAGTACACAAATAAATAAATTAACTAAATTAAAATTATATAAATAATTTTTCTGAAAAAAATGATTAGAGAGGCCTGAGTTCCTATCCATGAGACTTTGACTTGGCATAATTAGATATGTCTATTTTTTAAAGTTCTAGAATACAGGGACAGGGTAGTCACCCCAGTGTCACAGCCAAGGCTGAAGGAGAGTTGCTACTACAACCTGCCTAATCAGCCCACATTGCAGAGAGTGAAGGAGTTAAAGAAAACAGCCACTGTTTAAACACAATGGACTGCCTCATCGGGTTTAAACTTTTTTAGACTTTTTTTCCTTGGGTTCTGTTTGCCTGACACTTTGATCTACATCAAATATTTGTTTAAATGGTCCCTTCTTACTGAGACTCCACCTTAAGCATCCCATTGAAAATTCACCTTGCCCTGTCCTGCTGCCTCATCATCATTCCTCTATTCTAGGCTTCTTTTTTCCTATATCACTCCTCTGAATCTAACATACTATTTGCTTTACTCATGCATTGTATCTATTATGCATTTTCTGCCTTCCTGAAATAGAATAACAGGTAAATGAAAAAAAATAGCTTCTTACATTTCTCAGAAATTTCAAAATGCTTATCTGGAATCTCTGAGCCTTTTTTGAATTTTCTTATAAAATCAAAATATCCCAGCTGTGTTTTTGCCATATAATCTTCATTCCTCGTGTAAGCAAATTTAAATTGTGATCTTATTAGTAGGATTTTCTTCAATATAGTGAATAGCAGGATCTGGGCTAACAGATTTTATGCTAAGAATGATTTATTTTCTAAATGCTGCTCTAGTATCAAAATAACTGTGTTTCTTACATTCCAAAATATCTTGTATTGTGACTAAAGGATGTGGCATTTAAAGAAAACAAGAAAGAATATTTCAGAATTAAATAAAGGTCAAGGATTTGTAAACTACAATTTCTAAGGCCAGAGAGAATTTGAGCCTCCTGCTGTGACTAATGCAAGCATGATTTATTAAAAGCTCAAGTCCAGCTACAGCTCAACTAAGGTTCAAGGTGGAATCAGGATTGAAGATGCAACTCCAGAGCTTGGATTAGATGTAAACACTAGAAATGTATGGTTTGCTTCTTGAAGTATTCGTTTTTCTTGGTTCAGAGGCACCCTGGGGAAATGACCCTGTCTTGGTACAGCTGTAGAATTCAGAATGGCTTGGAAGGTACGAACCTGATTGCTCTCTGATTTCTTTGGGGGCTTCGAATGGCCTCTTTATGAAAGAAACTTTTAATATTAGTGACAGAGCATGCTGAAAAAAAAATATCACACTAATTCTAAGCTCTCAAAATTTCATTGTGGTATAAGATGGAGGCAAAATTAATGTCATTTAAAAAATTCTGCTATAAAATTGTTGAAAGAATGCTAATAAGCCTCCAAGTTTAGAAATGCCAATCTTATGAATTATCTGTTGTAATCTTTGGAGAAGTTTATACTCAGTGAGAAAAGCATTATTAGCGGGATTTTCTAATCTTTGAAAAAGGCCATCCCAGGAATTAATACAATTGCAGACCTGAATGGCTGTAAAATCTATGCTTTATGCAAAGCATAGAAGGAACAGAGGAGCTAAAGTATTGTCAGGAAAAAAAAACTAAAACATTCTTTGAGTGCCCTAGAGAGCTGCTAGGAGCTGGATCCAGCTTACTACAGCCCCTTCATCTTTTTTCTTAGTTCTACTTTATTTTACAGGCTTTGAAAAGATTTTGAAGAATTTATAAAATAAAAAAAATTATCATCAACTGTATATTTTTGAAGAAGGATTATGGCAATGCTAAGGCAGAATGAGGAAGAATTGGATATGGGGGAAGCCTGAAGGGATTTAGGGACTAGATGAAAAATGATAACCTAATCAGAGATCAGAAAGAGTAGAAGCAGCAACATAGAAATTATCTAAGGAACACTGTGAAGGTAAACCCGCGAGGCTTTGTGACAGATTAGATTGGGCAGCGGGAAGACAGAGAATAGGGGTAAAACCAAACCAAAGGTTTCCACATTGGAAACTGAATGAAAGTCATTAATAAAACTGGTAATATCTAGTGGACAAAAAGTAGGCATATTAGAGAAAAATATTTGAGTTTAGTTTGGCATATACTAGTCTTGAGAAATTTGCAGAGCATCTAAGTGAACATACTCAGAAGGTATTTGAAAATAAGAGCCTACATCTTGGTAGGAAATTCAGCCTTGCATTCATCACTGAGAAGAGCACTCAAAAAAGAAGGTATAAAAGGAAATGGACCAAGGATGGAAGCCAGGAAAATGCCAATGTTTACAGAGCAATAGGCGTGGTAAAGTGAAGTGAGAGTGATCAAATATACATGAGAAGAATCGCTAGACACACAGGAATAATTAGATACATAGAAGAGATTCAAGAAAGAGAAGGTGGACAACAGTTACAAGTATTGTAGAGAGGGTAAGGAGAGTGACTAAAAAGAGAGTTTTATAGTTCACACATCATTGGTGACCCTTGAGCGAGGAATCTTATTTGAGTGGTTGCAGGTTGGAACAAAATTAAAGTGGGTTCAGAGGACGTGGAGGTTATGTAGAGAGTGGTGAGGTGATTAATGAAAACACTATTAACAGAAGAACTTAAGCAATGTGTAATGTAGTGGCCAGACTCAAATCAAAGTTTGGTTGAATTGATAATAATCATGTCATATAGGCTCAACTACAAAAATAAATAAATAAATAAATAAATAAATAAATAAATAAATAAATAAAAAGAGACAGAGATGGAAAGACTAAAATCTGAACTCCCAACTTTAAAAATTCAGAACATACTACTGCCCTGTAAGTGAAATTTACTAAATGAATATACCAAGGTGTTGGATAGCATAAGGCATGAACTTAGGAGTTTAGGTAAAACGAGAGTTACCATTAAAATGAGAAGCAGATAGGTCTCTTTGGGTATTTAATGTGCCACAAAGGATGCTATTTTCATAATCACTTTAATCGAAGACAGATCCCTTAAATTTTCTAGGCTTCTATATATTAACAATGCTCTGGGAAGAGTTGATAGTAAAACTTTGGAGATTATGTTATTTGACTGGCTTAAAACAATGGAAGAATTTCTCACAAAAGATTTAAATGGAAGGAAAACTCAACAGAACAAATTCTGTTTTTATCAATGTCAATGTAACAAAAAGTATTTCTTTTTTAGTTGATGTTAGAGGTTCATACTTGAAAACAAGATATGGCCTACTGGCTTAATCTCACTTTGCTTCCAATCTAAGTGTGCTTTCTCTGCACTATAATTCATCGTAGCTGCTATATGAAACAGGTTGACAAATGGTCTTGGAAATTTTTTTAAAATTGTGTCCACTTTGGGAGCCTTGGATTTACTTTCATTCTGAACTCAAATTTAACCTGCCTCCAAAATGTAGAGCTACATAATTAGGGATTCCAGTTATTTTGTTATAAATTTTACTGATTGTCTGAGTCAAATATCAGATCCTCTTCAGTTTTATATATTTGCAATATTTTAAAATTTCATCACAGAGGACAATAGGACTTTTGGGATTTGTGATAATTTGTTGAACTCTAAAAGCCTTATATTCTAAACTGTATGTTTACATATTCAAGACATAAAAGGATATGCTCCATTTCCATTTTATATTTCCCTTCCATTTCAAGGAGTATTTTCTTATTTTTTAACTGATAATTATTTGACATATTGCTTTGCTTAAGCTCACTTATTTCTGAGTTCTGTGTGACCAATTCAACATTCAAAACATGGGTAAGTAGTCACTCAAGTAATTTTTAGGAGAATGGTAGAAAGCTGGGGCAATTTTTCTAAAAAGGAACCAGTGGAAACTCCTCATTTTTCTCTTTTTGTCCCTCCCCTCATCTCTCAAGAATACCAGATCCAAGTAAGCGTAAAAGGAGAAAATTATTCAAATTAGAATGAAAAATTAATCCCAAAGATACAGAATATAATTTCACTCAGCACATATTCCAGATGCTTCACTTTGCACTCTTCACTCCAGCTTCTAAAATTAATCTCTTATGCATTCTGCTTTCAAAGAGCTATGGTTTCATAAGGGAGTAAATAATGATATGAAAATAATGATAATTTAGGTACAAAGTACTTATTATATACAGAGGTTTAGAAGAAGATCTTTTTAGATGGAGTTTTGCTCTTGTTGCCCAGGATGGAGTGCAGTGGTGTGATCTCAGCTTACTGCAACCTCTGCTTCCAGGGTTCAAGCAATCCTCCTGCCTCAGCCTCTCAAGTAGCTAGGATTATGGCATCCACTAACACGCCAGCTAATTTTTTTGTATTTTTAGTAGAGAAAGGGTTTCATCATGTTGGCCAGGTTGGTCTCAGACTCCTAATCTCAGATGATCCACCCGCTTCAGCCTTCCAAACTGCAGGGATTACAGGCATGAACTACTGCACTGAGCAAGGAAAAATTTTGTTTGGAAAGAAGAATTCATAGAGAAGTTGAAATTTGATTGAGCTTTAGATATTATTTAGGTTTGAACATGCAAAGGTTAGATGGAAAAAAGTTATCTAGCATTTGAACATGCCACCATAGGGAAAAATTGTTAGCAGAAAATGCAATGTGAACAAAAGCACAGAAGGGAATGTTAGAGAACAGTGATGTTTGGCTAGACATTACTCAAGAGAGGACATTGGGAAGCAAGGGGTGAGTGAGAGTCTTGAAGATGTTGAGTACTGATCTACACAATGATTACAATTTTTTATTGCATTTTAGGTTTTGGGGTACATGTGAAGAACATGCAAAAGAGTTGCATAGGTACACACGTGGCAGTGTGATTTGCTGCCTTCCTCCCCTTCACATATATCTGGCATTTCTCCCCATGCTATATCTCCCCAACTCCCCAACCCATGCTGTTCCTCCCCTATTCCCCCCAACAGACCCCAGTGTGCAGTGCTCCCCTTCCCGTTTTCATGTGTTCTCACTGTTCAACACCCATCTATGAGTGAGAACATGCAGCATTTCATTTTCTGTTCTTGTGTCCGTTTGCTGAGAATGATGTTCTCCAGGTTCATCCATGTCCCTACAAAGGACACTAACTCATTGTTTTTCATTGCTGCATAATATTCCATGGTGTATATGTGCCACATTTTCCCTGTCCAGTCTATCATTGATGGGCATTTGAGTTGATTCCAGGTCTTTGCTATTGTAAACACTGCTGCAATGAACATTTGTGTTCATGTGTCCTTATAGTAGAACGATTTATAATCCTTTGGATACATACCCAGTAATGGGATTGCTGGGTCAAATGGAATTTCTATTTCTTGGTCCTTGAGGAATTACCACACTGTCTTCCACAATGGTTGAACTAATTTACACTCCCGCCAGCAGTGTAAAAGTGTTCCTATTTAACCACATCCTCTCCAGCATCTGTTGTCTCCAGATTTTTTAATGATTGCGATTCTAATTGGCATGAGATGGTATCTCAATGTAGTTTTGATTTGCATCTCTCTAATGACCAGTGATGATTAGCACTTTTTCATATGTTTGTTGGCCTCATGTATGTCTTCTTTTGTAAAGTGTCTGTTCATATCGTTTGCCCACTTTTGAATGGGCTTGTTTGTTTTTTTTTTTCTTGTAAATCTGTTTTAGTTCTTTGTAAATTCTGGATATTAGCCCTTTGACAGATGGGTAAACTGCAAAAAATTTTTTGCATTCTGTTGGTTGCTGATTCACTCTAATGACTGTTTCTTTGCTGTGCAGAAGCTGTGGAGTTTAATTAGGTCCCATTTGTCTATTTTGACTTTTGTTGCCAATGCTTTTGGTGTTTTGGTCATGAAGTCCTTGCCTACTCCTATGTCCTGAATGGTTTTGCCTAGATTTTCTTCTAGGGTTTTTATGGCGTTAGGTCTTATGTTTAAGTCTTTAATCCATCTGGAGTTAATTTTAGTGTAAGGTGTCAGGAAGGGGTTGAGTTTCTGCTTTCTGCACATAGCTAGCCAGTTTTCCTAACACCATTTATTAAACAGGGAATCCTTTCCCCATTGCTTGTTTTTGTCTGGTTTATCAAAGATTGTATGGTTGTAGATATGTTGTGTTGCCTCTGATGCCTCTGTTCTGTTCCATTGGTCTATATCTCTGTTTTGGTACCAGTACCATGCTGTTTTGATTACTTTAGCCTTGTAGTATGGTTTGAAGTCCAGTAGTGTGTTGCTTCCTGCTGTGTTCTTTTTACTTTGCATTGACTTGGCCATGCAGGCTCTCTTTTGGTTCCATATGAAGTTTAAGGTAGATTTTTCCAGTTCTGTGAAGAAGGTCTTTGGTAGCTTGATGGGGATAGCATTGAATCTGTAAATTACTTTGGGCAGTATGGCCATTTTCACTATATTGATTCTTCCTAACCATGAACATGTAATGTTTCTCCATCTGTTTGTGTCCTCTCTTATTTCGTTGAGCAGTGGGTTGTAGTTCTTCTTGAAGAGGTTCTTTGCATTCCTTGTTAGTTGTGTTCCTAAGTATTTTTTTCTCTTTGTAGCAATTGTGAATGACAGTTCGTTCTTGATTTGGTTCTCCTTAAGTCTGTTATTGGTGTATAGGAATGCTTGTGATTTTTGCACATTGATTTTGTATCCTGAGACTTTACTGAAGTTGCTTATCAGTTTCAGGAGATTTGGAGCTGAGACAATGGGGTCTTCTAGATATACTATCATGTCATCTGCAAATAGAGGCAATTTGGCTTCCTCCTTTCCTATTTGAATACCCTTTATTTCTTTTTCTTGCCTGATTTCTCTGGCTATAACTTCCAGTACTATATTGAATAAGAGTGGTAAGAGAGGGCATCCTTGTCTAGTGCCAGATTTCAAAGGGAATGCTTCCAGTTTTTGCCCATTCAGTATGATATTGGCTGTTGGTTTGTCATAAATAGCTTTTATTATTTTGAGATACCTTCCATCAATACCGAGTTCATTGAGGGTTTTTGGCATAAAGTGCTGTTGAATTTTGTCAAAGGCCTTCTCTGCATCAATTGAGATAATCATGTGGCTTTTGTTTTTGATTCTGTTTATGTGGTGAATTACGTTTATAGACTCACGTATGTTGAACCAGCCTTGCGTCCCCAGGATGAATCCTACTTGATCATGGTGGATAAGCTTTTTGATGTGCTGTTACAATTGACTTGCCAGTATTTTATTGAAGATTTTTGCATCTATGTTCATCATGGATATTGGCCTGAAGTTTTCTTTTCTTGTTGAGTCTCTGCTGGGTTTTGGTATCAGAATGATGTTGGTCTCAGAAAATGATTTGGGAAGGATTCCCTCTTATTGGATTATTTGGAATAGTTTCAGGAGGTATGGTAACAGTTCCTCTTTGTGTGTCTGGTAGAATTCGGTTGTAAACCCATCTGGACTTGGGCATTTTTTTGTGTGGTAGGCTCTTAATTGCTGCCTCAACTTCAGATCTTGATATTGGTCTATTCATGGTTTCAACTTCTTCCTGGTTTAGGCTTGGGAGGATTCAAGTGTCCAGGAATTTATCTATTTCTTCCAGATTTACTAGTTTATGTGCATAGAGTTGTTTGTAATATTCTCTGATGATGGTTTGAATTTCTGTGGGGTCTGTCGGGATTTCCCCTTTACTGTTTTTTATTGCATCTATTTGGTTATTCTCTCTCTCTTTTTTTTTAATTAATCTGGCTAGTGGTCTGTCTATTTTGTTGATCTTTTTGAAAATCCAGCTCTTGGATTTATTGATTTTTTGAAGGGTTTTTCGTGTCTCTATCTCCTTCAGTTCTGCTCTGATCTTAGTTATTTCTTGTCTTCTGCTAGGTTTTGAGTTTTTTTGGTCTTGCTCCTCTAGCTCTTTCAATTTTAATGATAGGGTGTCAATTTTGGATCTCTCCTCTCTTCTCATGTGGGCACATATTGCTATATATTTTCCTCTAGAGACTGCTTTAAATGTGTCCCAGAGATTCTGGTATGTTGTGTCTTCGTTTTCATTGGTTTTGAAGAACTTCTTTATTTCTGCCTTCATTTCATTGTTTATCCAGTTAACATTCAAGAGCTAGTTGTTCAGTTTCCATGAAGCTGTGCAGTTCTGAGTTAGTTTCTGAACTCTGAGTTCTGACTTGATTGCACTGTGGTCCGACAGACTGTTTGTTATAATTTCCATTCTTTTGCATTTGCTATGTACTGATTTATTTCCAATTATGTGGTCAGTTTTAGAGTAGGTGTGAAGTGGTGCTGAGAAGAATGTATATTCTGTGGATTTGGGGTGGAGAGTTCTGTAAATGTCTACCAGGTTTGCTTGTTCCAGGTTTGAGTTCAGGTCCTGGATATCCTTGTTAATTTTCTGTCTGGTTGATCTGTCCAGTATTGACAGTGGAGTGTTAAAGTCTCCCACTATTATTGTGTGGGAGTCTAAGTCTCTTTGTAAGTCATTAAGAACTTGCCTTATGTATCTGGGTGCTCCTGTATTGGGTCTGTATATATTTAGGATCATTAGCTCTTCTTGTTGTAGTGATCCTTTTACCATTATGTAATGTCCTTCATTGTCTCTTTTGATCTTTATTGCTCTAAAGTCTATTTTATCAGAGACGAGAAATGCAACTCCTGCTTTTTTTTTTTTTTTGCTCTCCATTTGCTTGGTAAATCTTCCTCCATCCCTTTATTTTGAGCCTTTGTGTATCCTCGCGTGTGAGATGGGTTTCCTGGATACAGCACACGGATGGGTTTTGGCTTTTTATCCAATTTGCCAGTCTGTGTCTTTTGATTGGTACATTTAGCCCATTTACATTTAGGGTTAATATTGTTCTGTGTAAATTTGATCCTGCCATTTTGTTGCTAGCTGGCTGTTTTGCCAGTTAGTTGATGCAGATTCTTAATTTTTAAACAAGGTTATGCTGTGATCAGAGCTGGCCTTTGGAAGGATAAAACTAATTTAATGGCAGTGGGAAGGATTGCCTAGGGTGTAGCTATACTATACTCCTTTAACTATCCTCATTGTAGACCCAAGAGAGTAAAGAATATTACTGAAAAACAGAAATATGTAGTAATTGCAAATTAATCCTATAAACCCTTAATGGGTAATAAAAGTAAGTTTCAAGCACCCTATTTCCACATGAAGGGTTTCCTGTTAATTAGTCTTTAGTATCATTTTAAATTTTATACAGAAACTGGTGTTTTGTATTTCTTTTCCATGAGTACCGATGTTTACTTTCAAGGTAAAATAGAAGACAATGTGATTTATTTTCACCAATTCCTTGGTTTATGGAACTCTCTGGAATTATCTATGGCAATTATATTTTTATGGCATATGTCACAGTATCTTGATGAAATGAATTTTAGAGCTTCATTAAAGATTTGAAAGAATATATCTTTCACAAAAAGAAAAAAATGTAAAGAAAAAAATTCTTTTAATGAAGAAATGATTAGAAAAATCAACCCTGTAAACGTGTTTCCTATTCAGTTTAACTTGATATCAGAACATTACTTTATTTCATCCAAATATTTCTTTCCATTGTGAAAAAAAAATGCACTCGTTTTAGAGGATTTTTTGTATGTGACTTTATCTGTTTACTATTCCTCTGTGTAACTTCAATGAGTTCATTTTTGTCCATGGACCTAATTTTACCTTTTCTTAATTTTCATTTTATCTGTTTTACATGCTTGTTAATAGAAATAATGATAATCTCGGCCTGGTGCAGTGCTCATGGCTATACTCCCAGCACTTTGGGACACTGAGGCAGGTGGATCACTTGAGCCCAGGAGTGTGAGACCAGCCTGGCCAACGTGGTGAAACCTTGTCTCTTCAAACTTACAAAAATTAGCTGTGCATGGTGGTGGCACAAACCTGTAATCCCAGCTACTCAGGAAACTGAGGCAGGAGAATCTCTTGAACCCAGGAGATGGAGGTTGCAGTGAGCCAAGACTAGACCACTGCACTACAGCCTGGGTGCCAGAGCAAGACTTTATCTCAAAAAGTGAAATGAAATAAAATAGAAAGAATGACAATCTTTACTTGCTATTGAGTTCTGAATTGTTATAATTTTTATGAATCATAAAATGTATTTCATTTTCCAAAGAAGAAAGAGCTGAAACACAAAGAAATAAGTGTATCCATTGACATTTTCTTTTCAAGAAGCTCATGGTCCGCTTTCAAATGGCAAGTTTACTCTAGAGCACCACATTGATATTGATCATAAAATGGTTAAATGCTTAAGATCCTTAAATTGCTGCAATGTGGAGCATGTGTGATAGTAACATAAAGTTCATCCTGGCAGCACGGTTCTTTCCAAATGGGGCTGGCAGTTTGTTTTTAGCTTGTCTCAACTAGGAAGCCATTCCTTTTAACAAGGGACTAGGAAGTTGGAGCAAACCCATAGGTGGAAGGGAAGCAGCTTGAAGCAGGAATGGGAGCCCAATGTATTGCACAAACTACATGAGCAAACTTAGCAAAAATTCCACACTTAACATTTGGAGCAATTACAAATCTATGAACTAAGAATTTTCTTTAATTGGAAATAAGAACTCTGATACTAGAAAGTACCATTCCAGAATAAATTAATACATAATTTATTAATTTATATAAACAAGAAAAATCTATACTGTAGGGTAAATATTTTCACTAGCTTTTTATATATCATGCTATTCATTTAATAAGGACATATATATAAGGTACATAATAAAGATTTATAAGAGTAAGCTATTATGTATTTCATAATGGTAAGTATATTCCATGAGTCAGTCTTAAAGCCTTTTTTGTTTGAATAAATATTATTGCCTAGTATTGTTTAGAGAGGTACCTGTTTGGCAGGCTCTAGCTAACTATTACAGTCATTGCATGTTGTATATGCACAGCCTATAAAAATTAGGAGAGCCATTTCCCTTACAGAATATTGCTTTACTGAGTCTTATCTTAATCAAGACAATAACATTATCTTATCTTAATATTATAATAGATTACGTTTTCTTTGGTAGAGATAAGAGGAAAGCAATTTTTGAAAGAACAGAAAACTACAAAATAATTTCATAAAATTTCCTTATGGTGATAAACCCCAACTTTATATACTTGTATAAATCTACACATTGTGTCTTATGAACTCATATAATTCTTTACATTTAATATCTGTTAAACCATGACTGACCTCCATCGTATGATGCTAGGACTCATATGTATAATAATAACTACAGACACACAGTGCTTATTAAATGCCAGACACTATTTTAAAGATAAAATCATCTAATCCTCACAGTCATGTAACCTTGTGATGCAGGTATTGTTATTTTAATGATTTTACAGACATGTAGATAAATAAGTCACTTGCCAATGGATAAGAAGTGTCAAGCCTGGGCTTTGAAGCTGGGTAAAATCAACAACTGTCCACACTGCCTTTCATGAAGACACGGCTTGTCAGAGTGAGCTTACTAAAGCAGGGGTCCCCAAGCCCAGGGCTACAGACTGGCGCCCTTAGGAACCAGCCTCACAGCAGGAGGTGAGCAGTGAGTGAGTGAGCATGACCACCTGAGCACTGCCTCCTCTGAGATCAGTGGTGGCATTAGATTTTATAGGAGTACCAATCCTGCTGTGAACTGCACATGTGAGGGATCTACGTTGTGCACTTCTTATGAAAATCCAATGCTTGATGATCTGAGGAGGAACAGTTTCATCCTGAAGCCACTCCACCCCCTATCCACGGAAAAATTGTGTCCCATGAAATTCATCTCTGGTGCCAAAAAGGTTGAGCACTAGTAGGCTTTTCTCCATCAGCTAATGTGAACTGAGCTTCTACTAAATGCCGGGTACCATTTTAGGCACAGAAGACACACACGAAAAGCAACCCTGCACCTTGACTACAAAGAATATTCAATACTCTTAATTAATTCCTAAATACAGTCTTTTTAGTACTCTGAAGCAGTAAACTTCAATTCTATATTTCAGTTATTTCAATGGGAGTCAATCATCAAGTCTGTGTCTAAAAAGAGAGTTGCACTGAGTTTGTATTTCAGCTCCCCTGGGCTTTTCCAGATAATTCTATGCTGATGGGCCAAGATTTCTAGCAGTAGGAAAGCACAGAGAAAATTAAGATTACTGAGGCGTTGTTCCTTTTCAGTCCCAACTCAGTTTCATATGTGACTGAACACGGCATAAGACCACTGAGAATAAGGCCACTTTATACCTCTGTGAATCATCTTTATGGAGGTGGAATGACTCAGAGGTTAATAAGCAAAAGCTGGATCTTCTCACTAACTTCTAGACTGATTCTTCTTACTAAGCCTGTTTTCACATTTGTAAAATGAGGGCATAGGGGCAAGAAGTGTCTTAAAACACTGTATTACTAAGTGGTGTATGTGTGTTTGTGTTTGTGTGTATGTGTATGAACGCGAAACACCTGTAAGTATATATTTACATAGGGAAGATCTGAAGGCTTTACAGGGACAGTCACTCAGTAAACAGTAACATGTAGTCTTGCTTTCATCAGTCCTGGCTGAATGACATTATAGCTGCTCTTGCCAGGCCTTCAGAGAGTTGCTTGCTGTAGCTGTCAATCAAAGATGTTCAGGGAAAACATACTGCTATATTTTGGGGGAAGAGGGTTGTCTTGGTGAGAGAAATATGGGTGGAAAGAAGATACATAGATTTAATGTTACAAAGTCCTCTTCAAATTTGCCAGAAGGCATCTTATAAGCACATACCACAGAGAGGTTCATTGCTATGAGACAGTTCAGTACCTTAACAACAACGACAAAAAAGAATCAGAGGCAGCTCTAAAAATAATATAGCCATAAAAGCTCTTTTTATACTATCCATCCCCTCCTTTCTCAAGAACTTGAAATATCTACTTATAACAAAGCATTCTCTTCCTTGTGACATAAAATCCTTACCCCGGTACCTTTAGTCCACGATTTCCCCTTACATATTCTGACTTTAGTCTTCTGGTAAAATACCTTTTTCTGAACTTAAAGATCTCAGAGATACATTCTTGAATCACCTCGGCACCCATACTTTTCTGGAATGTGTTCTCCTTTATTTAATTTCTATTGAGGTAAAATTTATTTCACATAAAATTAATCATTTTAAAGCATACAACTCAGTTGCATTTAATACAGTCACAATTTTGTGCAACCATCACATCTATTTTTAGTTCCAAAAGTTTTCATCACCCCAAAAGAAAACCTCATGCCCATTAAGCAGTCATTCCCACTCCGACTCCCCCAGTTCCTGGCAATGACTAAGATGCCTTCTGTTGCTATGGATTTACTGATTCTGGACATCCCATATAAATGAAATCATAGAATATGTGACCTTTCTTTTCACTTAATGTAATATTTTCAAAGTTTATCCACTTTGTGGATAAACTTTCCTTCTTTCCTTTTAAAGATAGAATATTATTTCATTATACAGACATACCACATTTTGTTTACCCATCCATAAACTAATGACATTTGAGTTGTTTCCACCTCTGCACTATTTCAGCAGTGATGTTATAAACCTGTTATAAACGTTTCTGTACAAGCATTTGCTTGAATGACTGTTTTCAATTCTTTGGGATATAGTCCTAGGAGTAGAATTGCTGAATCATATGATAATTCTATGTTAAATCATTTTATTTTATTTTATTGTGGCAATAAAACACTTAGCACAATGTTTTCTTTCTCCTTTATCCTTTCTTCCTTCCTTCCTTCCTTCCTTCCTTTTTTCCTTCCTTCCTTCCTTCTTTCCTTCCTTCCTTCCTTTCTTCCTTCATTCCTTCCTTCCTTCCTTTCTTCTTTCCTTCCTTTCTTTCTTTCCTTCATTCCTTTCTTCTTTCCTTCCTTCCTTCCTTCCTTCCTTCCTTCCTTCCTTCCTTCCTTCCTTCCTTCCTTCCTTCCTTCCTTCCTTTGTTCCTTCCTCCCTCCCTCCCTCCCTCTCCCTTTCTTTCTTTCTTGCTCTCTTTCTCTTTTTCTGCCTTTCTTCAGGGTCTCACTCTGTTTCCCAAGCTGGACTGCAGTGCTGCAGTGGCATGATCTCAGCTCATGGCAGCCTCTGCCTCTGGGGTTCAAGCGTTTCTCCTGCCTCAGCCACCTGAAAAGCTGGGACTACAGGCTTGTACCATCAAGCCTGGCTAATTTTTGTATTTTTAGTAGAGACAGGATTTTATCATGTTTCCCACGCTGGTCTCAAACAGCTGAGCTCAGGTGATTCCACCCTCCTCGACCTCCCAAAGTGCTGAGCGACTGTGCCTGGCCAATATCTACCTTCTTAAAACTTTAAGTGTATAATACATTATTAATGTCTATAGGTGCAACACTATGCAGATCTCAGTAATAACTTATTTATCTTGCTTACATGAAACTTTATGCAATTTGATTAGTAACTCCTCATTTACCACTCCTTCAGCCTCTCATAACCACCATTCCACTCCTCAATTCTATGAATTTTAATATTACAGCTACATCATATGTGAATTATGAATAATTTGCCTTTTTGCTATTGTCATATTCCAGTTAGCATAATAGTCTCCATATTCATTCATGCTGTTCCATATTGCCAAATGTTATTCTTTTTTAAGGTTGAATAGTATGCCTATATATATATATATATATATATATATATATATCCTATTTTCTTCATCCATTCATCTACTGATGGACATTGTGAATAGTGTTATAATGAACATGAGAGTGTTAATATCTCTTCCAGGTTCTGATTTTAATTATTTTGGATAAATATTAGAAATAGGATTGCTAGATTATATGGTGTTTTTAAAAAATTTTTAATCAAACTCTGTATTATTTTTCATAATGGTTGTAACATTTTACATTACCAGCAATAATGCACACAGATTCCAATTTCTCCACATTTTCCCCCAACACTAGTTATCTTTTCTTTTTTGACAATAGCCATCTTGACAGGTGTGAGGTGATACATCATTGTGGTTTTGATTTGCATTTCTCTGAATATTAGTGACATGGAGCATTTTTAATATACCTGTTGGCCATTTATATGTCTTATTTGGAGAAATACGTATTAGATAGATCTTCATCCCATTTTTTAATTGGGTTATTACATTTGTTTTTCAGTTGAGTTGTAAAAGTTCCTTATATATCTCGGAGATTAACCCATTATCAAATATGTGGTTGGGAAACATTTTCTCTCATTCTAAAGGTTGATATTTTATTCTGTTGTTTCCTTAGCTGTGCAGAAGCTTCTTCATTTGATATATTTCCACTTGTCTGTTTTTTGTTTTCATTGCCTGTGCTTTTGGTGTTTGATCTATGAAAACATTGCCAAGATCAGTCATGAGGCTTTTTTCCTGTGTTTCTTCTAGATGTCTTACAGTTTCAGATCTTACATTTAAGTCTCTAATCAGTATTGAGTTGATTTTCATGGATGGTGTAAGGTAAGATTCCAATTTTATTTGTGGCACGTGGGTATTCAGTTTTCCCAAGACTGCTTGTTAAAGAGACTATTCTTTCCCCATTGTGCATTTTTGGCACCCTTGTTGAAATGCAGTTGACCACGTATACATAGATTTATCTCTGGGCTTCCTATTCTATTCCATTAATCTATATATCTGTCTTCATGGCAGTGTCATACTGTTTCAGTTATTGTAGCTTTGTAATATATTTTGAAACTAAGAATTCTGATGCCTCCTATTTTGTTCTTCTCAAGTTTGATTTGAGTATTCATGGTCATTTGTAGTTCCATTTAATTTAGGACTGTTTTTTCTATTTCTGTTGAAATTGTCATTAGAATTTTTATAGAAAGTGTATTCACTCTGTGGGTCACTTCAGGTCATATGGATATTTTAACAGCATTAGGTCTTTCAGTCCATAAACACAGGATACATTTTCTATTAGTTTGTGTCTTCCGTAGTTTTTCTCAATATTTTATAATTTTCAGTATAAACATACCTCATTTTAGTGGAATTTTCTTTAATTGTGCTTCACTGGTATTTTTTTTTTTTTTTTTTTTTTTTTTTTTTTTTTTTTTTTTTTTTTACAAATTGAAGGTTTGTGACAACCCTGCATTGACTAAGTTTATTCAACTAATTTTCCAACATCATGTGTTCACTTCATGTCTCTGAATCATAGTTTGGTAATTTTCACAATATTTTTTCATTATTATTATATCTGTTATATGGATGTGTGATGAGTGACCTTTGATGTTACTATTGTGATTGTTAGGGGCACAACAAGTTACACCCACATAAGATAGCAAACTTAATGATAAGTGTGTGTCTTCTGATTGCTCTATCCACAGGCTATTCCCATATCTCTCTGCCTCAATTCAGGCCTTACTATCCCTGAGACACAACAATATTGAAATGAGGCCAATAAACAATCATGCAATGGCTTCCAAGTTTCAAGTAAAAGAAAGAGTTGCATGTCTCTTACTTTAAATCAAAAGCTAGAAATGATTATCTTTAGTGAGGAAGTCATGCAAAATCCTAAGACAGACTGAAAGCTAGGCCTTTTGCACCAAACAGCCAAGTCGTGAATGCAAACAGAATGTTCTAGAAGGAATTAAAAGTACTACTCCAGTGAACACATGAATGATAGAAAATTGAAATAGCCTTATTGCTAACAGGGAGAAAATTTGAGTAGTTTGGATAGATCAAACCAGCCAAAGTCTAATCCAGAGCAAAGCCCTAACTCTTTTCAATTCTATGAAGGTTGAGAGAGCTGCAGAAGAAAAATTTAAAGCTAGCAGAGTTTTGTTCACGATGTTTAAGAAAAGAAGCTGTTGGCCAGACATGGTGCCTCATGCCTGTAATCCCAGCGCTTTGGGAGGCCAAGGCAGATAGATCACTTGAGGCCAGGAGTTTGAGACCAGCCTCACCAATGTGCTGAAACCCTGTCTCTACTAAAAGTACAGAAATTAGCTGGCTACTCAGGTGGCTGAGGCAAGAGAATCAGTCAAATTGCTTGAGTCCAGAAGGTGGGGGGTTGTAGTGAGCTGAGATCACACCACTGCACTCCAGCCTAGGTGACAAGGTGAGACTCTGTCTAAAAAAAAGGCCGGAGTGGGGGAAGAGCTGTCTCTGTAACATAAAAATGCAAGGTGAAACAGCAAGTGCTGATGAAGAAGCCACAGTAAGTTGTCCAAAAGATCCAGCCAGGGTAATCGATAAAACTGTCTACCTTAACCAATAGACTTTCAATGTAGATGAAACAGCTTTTTGTTGGAAGACAATGATGTCTGGCACTTTCATAGCTAGAGAGAAGTCACTGCAGGTCTTCAAAACTTCAAAAGATAGGCTGAATTTCTTGTTAGGGGCTTAATGAAGCTGGTGAGTTCAAGTTGAAGTTGAAGCTAATTCACCATTCTGAAAATATTAGGGCTCTTTTGAATTATGGCGAATATATTCTGCCTGTGTTTTGTAGATGGAGCAACAAAGCCTAGATGACAGCACATATCTGTTAACAGCATGGTTTCCTGTCTGTCTTAGCTCACTGTTGAGATCTACTGCTCAGAAAAGAAACATATTCCCTTCAAAATATTACTGCTCATTGACAATGCGTTTGATCACTGAAGAGCTCTGCTGAAAATAAAGTTATTCATATTGTTTTCTTTTTTGTTGTTTTATGAAAAGTTTTTAATGCGTATTTTCAATGTTAAGTGAAAATACAGGATAGAAAATTGTACTTATCACACCAGCTCATTTTTTTTATTATTATACTTTAAGTTACTATATGTGCAGATCATAGGGATACATGTGCAGATCATACAGAATTGTTACATAGGTATATACATTACTTTTTATTTACTTTACTATTTTAAAGATATGAAATAAAAAGTATAAAAATATTTAAAATAAAAAATATATTAAAAAGTATAATTTTTATTATACATTAAGTTAATACATGGGCAGATCATGGGGATACATGTGCAAATCGTGCAGGATTATTACATAGGTATACACGTGCCATGGTGGTTTGCTGCATCCATCCCTCCATCATTGACATTAGGTATTCCTCTTAATTTTATCCCTCCTCAATCCCCCAGCCCCTACTATCTCTCCCCCAGCCCCCCCATTCCCCAACAGGCCCCAGTGTGTGATGTACCCCTCCCACATTCATGTGTGCTCATTGTTCAACCCCCACTTATGAGTGAGAACATGCAGTGTTTGGTTTTATGTTCTTGTGTCCATTTGTTGAGAATGATGGTTTCCAGCTTCATCCATGTCCCTGCAAAAGACATGAACTCATTTTTTTTATGATTGGATAGTATTCCATGGTATATATGTGCCACAGTTTCTTTATCCAGTCTATCATTGATGGGCATTTGGGATGGCTCCAAGTTTCTGCTATTGTAAATAGTGCTGCAATAAACATATAGTGCATGCGTATAGTAGAATGACTTAAAACCGTTTGGGTATATACCCAGTAATGGGATTGCTGGGTCAAGTGGTATTTCTGTTTCTAGATCCTTGAGGAATCGCCACACTGTCTTTCACAATGGTTGAACTAATTTGTACTCCCACCAACAGTGTAAAAGCATTCTTATTTTTCCACATCCTCTCTAGCATCTGTTGTCTCCAGACTTTAACTGGCATGAGATGATATCTCAATGTGATTTGATTTGCATTTCTCTAATTACCAGTGATGATGAGCTTTTTCAATGTATTTGTTGTCTACATAAATATCTTCTTTTGAAAAGTGTCTGTTCATGTCCTTTGCCCACTTTTTGATGGGGTTGTTTTGTATTCTTGTAAATTTGTTTGAGTTCTTTGTTTTCATGCCTATAACACAGTATCCATTCTGTAGCATATGAAAAAAGGTATAGAGAGGCAAGATGGCATTGTAGAGGCGACTCAGGATTGCAGCTCTCAGTGAAGGCGCAGAGGGTGAGTCCTAGCCGCATTCTCGGATGTTCCTTTTATGCCCACAGAGTGTTGAAAGTCCCAGGTGTGGGAGAGACATGGGACGCTAGCGCACCCGGCTAACACAGCCAGCTCCTGCCGCCTCTTCGGCCGGCACCGCGGCGGGACCCGGCGCGGAACTCACTGGTCTGGGTGCCCTGTTAAACTGGCAATCTGAGATTTGGAAGGGCAGATTGGCATGTTCATCTGATTGAATGGGACTTGGACAATGAGCCAGACCAGGAGTTTCCTTGGAAGCGTGATCTGAGCTGGGGTAGTGGGCAGCGGCATGGGAGATCGCACGGATCCCAGTGCCCTATCGGCAGGCTACTGGGGCGCCAGTGAGAGAGTCAATTTTTCAGCTTGGGGAGAGGAAGAGAGAGAGAGAGAGGACAGACTCTGAGGCAGGGAGCTGGGTGATCAGGCTCGGCGGGTCCCACGCTCACGGGGACAAGCAGGGTGGCGACTGGAAATGCTTGGGGCTGAGAGTTTTGCTGCCGGCATCTAGGACGGTGCAGCCAGTGAGGGAGGGGCATCCACCATTGCTGACGCAGTCCACCCCCACTGAAGTACCGCCCAAGACTGACTCGGCCTGCCGTTGCTGAGGCAACCTGCCATAACAGAGAGACTCTGCGCTCCACAGCAGAAGGGAGCCCAGCACCAACAGGGCAGACCCGCGCTAGCAGGTCAGAGCCCCGGCAGGCAAATAGTGAATAGACTGCCGCCTAGTGGGGCAGGACAGTGCAACAGATACTCATAAAGAAAGCCCCAACTCCCTGAGTCAGAGCATCTAAGGGGGGGAAAAAAGGGGGGTGGTGTTTTATGAGTTCTATAGCAGCAGACATAAACAAACTCCCAACAATGCTGAATGAACAACGGAGCTCACAGCTCAGCACTGGAGCTCCTATAAAGCACAGACTGTCTCCTCAAGCAGCTCCCTGACCCCTGTATATCCAAGGAGTCACCCCAGAAAAGGACTAATCAGACTGACATTTGGCTGGCATTATTCTGGAACAAGGACAGCAGAAGAAGAAACTGGTATCATCCCTCACTGTTCCACAGCTGCTGCAGGTATATCCCAGACAAGCAGGGCCTGGAGTGGACCTCAGCACTCATACAGCAGAGGGGATAGACCATTAGAGGGAAAACTAAGTAACAGAAATACTTCATCATCAACAATCTCAGCATCCACACAGAGACCCAATTGAAAAATCAGCAACTACTAAGACGACAGGTGGATAAATCCATAAAGATGGGAAGAAACCAGCGCAAAAAGGTGGAAAGCACCCGAAACCAAAACTCCTCACCAGCAAGGGAACAAAACTGGATGGAGAATGAATGTGACAAAATGACGGAATCAGACTTCAGAAAGTGGATAATGAGAAACTTCAGTGAGCTAAAGGAACATGTACTAAACCAGTGCAAAGAAACTAAGAACCTTGAAAAAAGATTTGAAAAAAGATTCGAGGAATTGATAAAAAGAATGGACAACTTAGAGAGGAATATGGATGAATTGAAGGAGCTGAAAAACACAACACGAGAACTTCGCGAAGCATGCACAAGTTTCAACAGCCAAATTGACCAAGCAGAAGAAAGAATATCAGAAGTTGAAGATCAACTCAATGAAATAAAATGAGAAACCAAGATTAAAGAAAAAAGTACAAAAAGGAATGAACAAAATCTCCAAGAAATGTGGGACTATGTGAAGAGACCCAACCTACATTTGATAGGTGTACCAGAATGTGATGAAGAGAATGAATCCAAGCTGGAAAATACTCTTCAGGATATTATCCAGGAAAATATCCCCAACCTAGCAAGACAGGTCAATACTCAACTCCAGGAAATACAGAGAACACCACAAAGATACTCCACAAGAAGAGCAACCCCAAGGCACATAATCATCAGATTCACCAGGGTTGAAATGAAAGAGAAAATACTAAGGGCAGCCAGAGAGAAAGGTCAGGTCACCCACAAAGGGAAGCCCATCAGACTCACAGCAGATCTCTCGGCAGAGACTCTACAAGCCAGAAGAGAGTGGGGGCCAATATTCAACATCCTTAAAGAAAAGAGCTTTCAATCCAGAATTTCATATCCAGCCAAACTGAGCTTTATAAGTGAAGGAAAAATAAAATCCTTCACGAACAAGCAAGTACTCAGAGATTTTGTCACCACTAGGCCTGCTTTACAAGAGCTCCTGAAAGAGGCACTACACATAGAAAGAAACAACCAGTTCCAGCCATCCTAAAAGCATACCAAATGCTAAAGACCATCAACAAAATGAAGAATGTACATGAACCAATGGGCAAAACAGCCAGCTAGCATCAAAATGGCAGTATCAAATTCACACATAACAATATTAACCCTGAATGTAAATGGGCTAAATGCACCAATCAAAAGACACAGACTGGCAAATTGGATAAAAAACCAAAACCCCTCAGTATGCTTTATCCAGGAAACCCACCTCACACACAAAGATACACAAAGGCTCAAAATAAAAGGATGGAGGAAGATTTACCAAGCAAATGGAGAGCAAAAAAAAGCAGGAGTTGCAATTCTCATCTCTGATAAAATAGACTTTAAAGCAACAAAGATCAAAAGGGACAAAGAAGGTCATTACATAATTGTAAAAGGATCAATACAACAAGAAGAGCTAACGATTCTAAATATATATGGACCCAATGTAGGAGCACCCAGATATATAAGGCAAGTTCTTAATGACTTACAAAGAGACTTAGACTCCCACAGAATAATAGTGGGAGACTTTAACACTCCACTGTCAATAGCAGACAGATCAACCAGACAGAAAATTAACAAGGATATCCAGGACTTGAACTCAGACCTGGAACAAGCAAACGTGATAGACATTTACAGAACTCTCCACCCCAAATCCACAGAATATACATTCTTCTAAGCACCACATCACACCTACTCCAAAATTGACCACATAATTGGAAGTAAAGCACTCCTCAGCAAATGCAAAACAACGAAAATCATAACAAACAGTCTCTCAGACCATAGTGCAATCAAGTTGGAACTCAGAATTCAGAAAATAACTCAGAACCGCACAACTTCATGGAAACTGAACAACTGGCTCTTGAATGTTGATTGGATAAACAATGAAATGAAGGCAGAAATAAAGAAGTTCTTTGAAACCAACGAGAATGAAGACACAACGTACCAGAATCTCTGGGACACATTTAAAGCAGTCTGTAGAGGAAAATATATAGCAATAAGTGCCCACATGAGAAGAGTGGAGAGATCCAAAATTGACACCCTATCATCAAAATTGAAAGAACTAGAGGAGCAAGATCAAAAAAGCTCAAAACCTAGCCGAAGACAAGAAATAACTAAGATCAGAGCAGAACTGAAGGAGATAGAGACAAGAAAAACCCTTCAAAAAATCAATAAATCTAAGAGCTGGTTTTTTGAAAAGATCAACAAAATAGACAGACCACTAGCCAGACTGATAAAAAAGAAAAGAGAGAACAACCAAATAGATGCAATAAAAAACGATAATGGGGAAATCATCACAGATTCCACAGAAATTCAAACCATCATCAGAGAATACTACAAACAACTCTATGCACACAAACTAGTAAATCAGGAAGAAATGGATAAATTCCTGGACGCCTGTGTCCTCCCAAGCCTAAACCAGGAGGAAGCCGAAACTATGAATAGACCAATAACAAGGTCAGAAGTTGAGGCAGCAATTAAGAGCCTACCACACAAAAAAAGCGCAGGTCCAGATGGGTTCACAGCTGAATTCTACCAGACACACAAAGAGGATCTGGTACCATTCCTTCTGAAACTATTCCAAAGAATCCAAAAAGAGGGAACCCTTCCCAAATCATTTTATAAGACCAACATCATCCTGATACCAAAACCTGGCAGAGACTCAACAAGAAAAGAAAACTTCAGGCCAATATCCATGATGAACATAGATGCAAAAATCTTCAATAAAATATTGGCAAATCTATTGCAACAGCACATTAAAAAACTTATCCATCATGATCAAGTAGGATTCATCCCGGGGATGCAAGGCTGGTTCAACATATGCAAGTCTATAAATGTAATTCACCACATAAACAGAAACAAAAACAAAAACCACATGATTATCTCAATTGATGCAGAGAAGGCATTTGACAAAATTCAACAGCCCTTTATGCTAAAAATCCTCAATAAACTTGGTATTGATGGAACATATCTCAAAGTAATAAAAGCTATTTATGACAAACCAAAGCCAATATCATACTTAATGGGCAAAAACTGGAAGCATTCCCTTTGAAATCCGGCACTAGACAAGGATGCCCTCTCTCACCACTTCTATTCAACATAGTACTGGAAGTTCTAGCCAGAGCAATCAGGCAAGAAAAAGAAATAAAGGGTATTCAAATAGGAAAGGTGGAAGCCAAATTGTCTCTATTTGCAGACGACATGATAGTATACCTAGAAGACCCCATCACCTCAGCCGAAAAGCTCCTGCAACTGATAAGCAACTTCAGCAAAGTCTCAGGATATAAAATCAATGTTCAAAAATCACAAGCATTCCTATACACCAATAACAGACTTAAAGAGAACCAAATTAAGAACGAACTGCCATTCACAATTGCTACAAAGAAAATAAAATACCTAGGAATACATCTCACTAGGAATGTAAGGGACCTCTTTAAGGAAAACTACAAACAACTGCTCAACGAAATAATAGAGGACACAAACAGATGGAGAAACATTCCATGTTCGTGGTTAGGAAGAATCAATATTGTGAAAATGGCCATACTGCCCAAAGTAATTTACACATTCAATGCTATCCCCATCAAACTATCATTGAATTTCTTCACAGAACTGGAAAAAACCACCATGAATTTCATATGGAACCAAAAAAGAGCCCACATAGCCAAGTCAATTCTAAGCAAAAAGAACACAGCGGGAGGCATCACGCTACCAGACTTCAAACTATACTACAAGGCTACAGTAATCAAAACAGCATGGTACTGGTACCAAAACAGAGATATAGACCAATGGAACAGAACAGAAGCATCGGAGGCAACACAACATATCTACAACCATATTATCTTTGATAAACCATACAAAAACAGGCAATGGGGAAAGGATTCCCTATTTAATAAATGGTGTTGGGAAATCTGGCTAGCCATGTGCAGAAAGCAGAAACTGGACCCCTTTCTGACACCTTACACTAAAATTAACTCCAGATGAATTAAAGACTTAAACGTAAGACCTGACACCATAAAAACCCTAAAAGAAAATCTAGGCAAAACCGTTCAGGACATAGGAGTAGGCAAGGACTTCATGAACAAAACACCAAAAGCATTGGCAACAAAAGCCAAAATAGACAAATGGGACCTAATCAAACTCCACAGCTTCTGCACGGCAAAAGAAACAGTCACTAGAGTGAATCAGCACCCATCAGAATGGGAAAAAATCTTTGCAGTTTACACATCTGAGAAAGGGCCGATATCCAGAATTTACAAAGAACTCAAACAGATTTACAGAAAAAAAACAAACAAGCCCATTCAAAAATGGGCAAAGGATATGAACAGAAACTTTACAAAAGAAGACATACATGAGGCCAACAAACATATGAAAAAGTGCTCATCATCATTGGTCATTAGAGAGATGCAAATCAAAACCACATTGAGATATCATCTCACACCAGTTAGAATGGCGATCATTAAAAAATCTGGAGACAGCAGATGCTGGAGAGGATGTGGAGAAATAGGAACACTCTTACACTGTTGGTGGGAGTGTAAATTAGTTCAACCATTGTGGAAGACAGTGGGGGGATTCCTCAAGGACCTAGAAATAGAAATTCCATTTGACCCAGCAATCCCATTACTGGGTATCTATCCAAAAGACTATAAATCGTTCTACTATAAGGACACATGCACACGAATGTTCATTGCAGCACTGTTTACAATAGCAAAGACCTGGAACCAACCCAAATGCCCATCGATGATAGACTGGACTGGGAAAATGTGGCACATATACACCATGGAATATTATGCAGCAATCAAAAATGATGAGTTTGTGTCCTTTGTAAGGACATGGATGAATCTGGAGGACATCATTCTCAGCAAACTGACACAAGAACAGAAAAAGAAATACCGCATATACTCACTCATAGGTGGGTGAGAAAAATGAGAACACATGGACACAGAGAGGCGGTCTACTATACACTGGGGACTGTTGGGGGAAATGGGGGAGGGACAGTGGGGGGGGGCTGGGGGGTAAAGCCTGGGGATGAATACCAAGTGTGGGTGAAGGGGAGGAAAGCAGCAAAGCACACTGCCATGTGTGTACCTATGCAACTATCTTGCACGTTCTGCACATGTACCCCGAAACCTATAATGCAATAAAAATTAAAAAAAAAAAAGAAAAAAAGAAACACTGGCCTAAGTTTTATGAACCTCAAAAAAAAAAAAAAAAGAAAAAGAAAAAGAAAAAAGGTATAATTCTGACTTTCAAGTCTTATTAAAAATGTATTTTGTAAGATTTTACCTGCCATACATTCTTTTGATGGGTCTGGGCAAAGTAAATTGAAAACCTTCTGGAAAAGATTTGCCATTCTCTGTGCCATGAAGAGCATTTGTGGCTGAGCATGAGGGCTCACACCTGCAATCCCAGTGGTTTAGGAGGCCAAAGTGGGAGGATTACTTAACGCCAGGAGTGTGAGACCAGCCTAGGCAACATTGTAAAACCCCGTCCCTACAAAAATAAATTTAAAATAAAGTTAAAAAAAATGCAGGCATGGTGGCACATGCCTGTGGTCCTTGCTACTCAGGAGGCTAGGGCTGAAGGATCACTTGAGCCCAGGAATTCAAGGCTACAGTGAGCTATGATGGCACCACACAGCCTAGGGGCCAGACTGACACCCTACCTCAACAAATAAAACAAACAAACAGAAAAAAACAAACAAAACAAAAAACTTCCAGGAAGTCAAAACACCAACATTAACAGAATTTGAAAGAAATTGATTACAACCCTGATGGATGACTTTGAGAAACTCAGACTTGAGTGGGGAAATTAACTGCAGATGTGGTGGAAATAGCAAGAGAAGTAGAATTAGAAGTGGAACCCCAAGATGTGACCTTATTGCTGCAATCTAATGATAAAACTTGAACAGATAAAAAGTGGCAAAATCATTCAGGACATAGGCATAGACAAGGACTTCATGATCAAAATACCAAAAGCATTGGCAACAAAAGCCAAAATAGACAAGTGGGACCTAATCGAACTCCACAGCTTCTGCACAGCCAAAGTAACAGTCATTAGAGTGAATCGGCAACCAACAGAATGGGAAAAAATTTTTGCAACCTACCCGTCTGACAACGGGCCAATACCCAGAATCTACAAAGAACTAAAACATCTGCTTTAAAACTAAAACAAGAAAAAAACAAACAAGCCCATTCAAAAGTGGGTGAAGGATATGAATAGATGCTTTACAAAAGAAGACATATATGAAGCCAACAAACATATGAAAAAATGCTCATCATCACTGGTCATTAGAGAAATGCAAATCAAAACCACTTTAAGATACCATCTCACCCCAGTTAGAATGGCGATCATTAAAAAATCTGGAGACAACAGATGCTGGAGAGGATGTGGAGAAATAGGAACACTTCTACACTGCTGGTGGGAGTGTAAATTAGTTCAACCATTGTGGAAGACAGTGTGGCGATTCCTCAAGGACCTAGAAATAGAAATTCCATTTGATCCAGAAATCCCATTACTGGGTATATCTCCAAAGGATTATAAATCGTTCTACTATAAGGACACATGCACATAAATGTTCACTGCAGCACTGTTTACAATAGCAAAGACTTGGAACCAACCCAAATGCCCATCGAGGATAGACTGGACAGGGAAAATGTGGCACATATACACCATGAAATACTATGCAGTCATATAAAATGATGAGTTTGTGTTCTTTGTAGGGACATGGATGAACCTGGAAATCATCATTCTCAGCAAACTGACACAAGAACAGAAAATCAAACACTGCATGTTCTCACTCATAGGTGGGTATTGAACAATGAGAACACATGGACACAGGGAGGGAAGCAACACACACTGGGTTCTGTTAGGGGGAATGGGGAGGGACAGAGAAGGGTGAGGATTTGGGGAGAGATAGCATTGGGAGAAATGCCAGATATAGGTGATGGGGAGGAAGGCAGCAAATCACACTGCCATGTGTGTACCTATGCAACAATCTTGCATGTTCTTCACATGTACCCCCAAACCTAAATTGCAGTTTAAAAAAAAGTTACTTCTTATGGATGATCAAAGAAAGTGGTTTTTTTAAGATGAAATCTACTGCTGGTGAACATTCTATGAACATTATTGAAATGACAACTAAGGATTTATAATATTATATAAACATAGTTGATAAAGCAGTGGCAGAGTTTGAGCAGACTGACTCCAAGTTCGAAAGAATTTCTACTGTGGATAAAATCCCTATCTACAGCATCACATGCTACAGAGAAACCTTTCATGAAATGAAGATTCAATCAATGCAGAAAACTTCATTGTTACCTTATTTAAAGAAATTGTCACAGCCACCCCAACCATTAACCATTACTACTTTGATCAGTGGACAGTCATCAACATTGAATCAGGGCCTTTCAGCAGCAAAAACATTATGGCTCACTGAAGGTTCAGATGATTGCTAGAATTTTTTTAGCAATAGTATATTGTTTAGTTAAGACATATACTTGTTTAAGACAATATGATCCCACACTTAATAAGCTACAGGATAATGTAAACAACTTTTATATATGCGCTTTGAGATATATATATATACACACACACATATACCAGAGAACTTGTGTTACCCATGCTATTGAAATACTTGCTTTATTTCAGTGTTCTAGAACTGAACCCATAATATCTCTGAGGTACATCTTTATATAACCCTTTTATATCCTTACTTAAGTTTAAGTATTTCATTCATCTTGGTGCTATTGTAAATGGGATTGTTTTCCTAATTATCTTTTCAGATACATTTTTTTAGTGTGTAGAAATGTTTCTTATGTTTATTTTAATTTTTATCATGGAATTTTACCACATTATTAGTTCTAACAGTTTTTTATGTAGTTTTTAGGAAATTCTATAAATAAGATCACGTTGTTTGCAAACAGGTGCAATTTAACTTCTTTCTTTTCAATTTGGTTGGCTTTTATTTCTTTTTCTTGCCTGATTACTATGGTTTAGACTTCCAGAACTATATTTACTAGAAGAAGCAAAAAAAAAAAAAAAAAAAAAAAAAGAAAGGAAATAAAAAAGGAAAAGCCTTTTTATTTTTGATCCTAGAACAGCTTTTAGTTTTTCACTATTGAATATGATGCTAGCTATGGGTTTCTCATATATTGTCTTTATTGCATTGAGTGACTTTTGATTCCTAGTTTGTTGAGAGTTTTTATCATGAAAGAGGGTGGACTTTTGTCAAATTCTTTGCATCTATGGAGATAATTATGTGATTTATATTCTTTATTTTGTTAATGTGTTGTTTCACATTAATTGATTTTGGTATGTTAAATCATCCTTGCATTTCAGGGATAAATTTTATTTAGTAATGCTATACGATCCTTTTAATGAGCTGTTTGGTTCAGTTTGCTAGTATTTTATTGAGAATCTTTGCATCTATAGTAATCAAGGATACTGGCCTGTAGTTTTCTTTTCTCATAGAGTTCTTATCTGGGTTTGGTATAAGGATAACTCTGGCATCATAAAATGAATTTGGAAATGTTCAATTTTTTGGAAAAGTTTGAGAAGAATTGACATTAATTTCTTTTTAAACAGGTAGAATTCACTAGTGAAGTTATCTGGCCCTTGGCTTTCATTTGTTGGGAGGATTTGATTACCGACTCAGTGTTCTTACAACTTATAGGTCTATTTAGACTTATTATCTTTTTATTATTCAGTTTTAGTAGGGATATAAGTCAGGAGAGCTTCCCATGGGAAGTGACATTTAAACTGAAAAAGGGGACATGAGTATAACTTCTCTTGAGAGTTTTATATTATTATGACCATTTTATAGGAAAAGAAAAAAAGGCACCAAGAGATTACATTGTTTCATGTATAATAAGAGTATATCTTGGAGTTTTCCTAATTATCTTTTCAGATATTTTTTTTTAGTGTGTTGACATGTTTCTTATGTTTATGTTAATTTTTATCATGGAATTTTACTGCACACAGAAGTCAAATGAATATGCTAACACTGGCAGGCATTTCCACCAAATTTAATTTGGCAACTAAAGCATTGTCAGTGGCCTGTATGCAATGTACCTACTAAACTAGCATGGAAATACTGAAAATGAAATGGAGAGACAGAGGCTTTGGCTCATTTTTATAACCTGTTTTTTTAAACACCAGATATTACGTTAATCAGAAAACTGAACAATCGCCTCTTTACTGTTTTTGAAATGGCTGAAATGTTGTTCCTCCCCTTTCAATGGCCCACATATAGCACAGTGCTTCTTGTATAACAAGGCCAGCAGTAGAGGAAAATGGGGAGTGGCATTCACATCCAAGGAAAACAACCTTTCAGGTAAAGCTATATAATTGAAACAGAGAAAGGAAGGCCCCGGAAAAAGTGCTTGCTAGGAAGTATAATTTGTCATGGATTGCACCTGGATGAACAACTGAAGGCTGCCTTAGGATATATGTTATCTTCATTATGGTAAAGAACTGAGTAGTAAGAGCAGAATGTTCTATTCCAGTGCCAGATGAAGGTTTCTGCAGTATCAGACATTGAGCTAGGGCTGTGCACAGTTGATGGGATGCTTTTACCGATACACAAGTAACAGTGCAGATGGTCATGGTCAATTGATGTTAGCACTATGTCTGCAAATCCTAGGCTTAAGATTTCAAGCAAGAAAGAAAAAAAAATGTGAAAAGAATAAGGTAAGAACAGGATGAGGTTTTTGAAAATCACCTTGAAGAAATGTTTATCATTGTAATAAGAAGAGAAAAATTTTCACTGGAGTCAATTGATGCCAAATAAATCAGGTCAGTGATGTCAGCAAAAATCTTGAAAGTTTACTCCCACAAAAGGGAATGAAGTGATAAAAATGAAAAGTATAACAGATATGAAGAACAGAGAAATTATATCCAATATATTGAAAATAAGATATTCTAAAAAGAAACAAATCAAATAAAAGAGGAGGTATAATTAAAGCTATAATAGATAAATATTTTTCTAGTTAGAAAAGACCAGAAGCTATAGTTTTCTAGGAAAAATTCATAAAATATTTTGGATTGCAAATAAACAGAGTAGTTAACTCTTTTCAATGTTAACTTTCAGTAGTTCATAGAAACATATTTATAGAGACCTGAGATTAAAAAAAAATTGGAAATACAGAATTCCAAATCAAGCCAAGATGTCATTCACGTAAGCTAGTAGCAGCAAACATTCTTACATATGCCAAAGCTCCATAAATACAACACTAATGCCCTCTCATAAATGAAAGAAACAAAATAAAACCTCAGAGACATACTCCATACAACTGGAAGTTTAATCATCACCAAGATATTTTAAATGGGAATTACATGGGAATTGGACGGTATTGAGCAATGAAACTTGTTACAAATATGCAGATAAAGATTCTTTTTTTTTTTTTTTTTTGTCCTGGAGAGTTTCCCTGATGTTTTCTTTCAGTAGTTTCATAGTTTGAGGTCTTAGATTTAGGTCTTTAATCCATTTTGATTTGATTATTGTGTATGATGAGAGATAGAGGTCTAGTCTGTGCATATGGGCATCAAGTTTTCCCAGCACCATTTATTGAAGAGATTGTCTTTTCCTCAATGAGTGTTCTTGACATCTGTTGAAAATGAATTCACTGTATATGTATTAATTTATATCTGGGTTCCTTATTCTGTTCCATTGGCCTACATGTCTGTCTTTATGCCAGTGCCATGCTATTATGGTTACCATAGCTCTGTAGTGCAATTTAAAGTCAAGTAATGTGATTCCTCCAGTTTTGTTGCTTTTTTTCTCAGGATTGCTTTGGCTATTCTGGGTCTTTTTTGGTCCCATAGAAATTTTAGAATTTTTTTCTATTTCTGTGAAGAATGTTTTTGATATTTTCATAGAGATTGCATTGAATCTATAGATTGCTTTGGATAGCATGGACATTTTAACAATATTGATTCTTCCAATCCATGAACATGGACTATCTTTCAATTTTTTGGTGTCCTCTTCAATTTCTTTTATCAGCGTTTTATAGTTTTTATTGTAGTGATCTTTCACTTCTTTGGTTAATTTTTTAGGTACTTTATTTTATTTGTAGCTGTTGTAAATAAGATTACATTTTTTATTTCTTTTTCAGATTGTTCACTGCTGGCATATAGAAATGCTACTGATTTTGTGTATGTTGATTTTGTGCCTTGTACCTATATTGAATTTGTTTATTAGTTCTTATAGTTTTCTTGTAGAGTCTTTAGGTTTGTCCAAACATAAGATGATATCATATGCAAACAAACATAATTTTATTTCTTCTTTGTGTAATCAGAGGCCCTTTATTTTTTTTTTTCTTGTCTGCTTGCTCTTGCCAGGACTTCCAATATTCAAAGATTTCTTAAGTCATACCTACAGCATAGACAACCAAAGCAAAAATGGACAAATGGGATCACATCAACTTAGAAAGCTGGTGCATAGCAAAGGAAACAATCAAAGTCAAGGGACAACCCACAGAGTAGAGAAAATATCCATAAACTATCCATCTGACAAGGAATTACTAATGAGAATGTATAAGGAGCTCAAATCACTCCATAGGAAAAATTTAATTATCTGATTAAAGATGGGTAAGAAATGTGAACAGACATTTCTCAAAAGAAGATATACAATTGGCCAATAAGTATATAATAAAATGCTTAACATCATTTAAAATGAAGGCAAATTAAACATGAAATGCCAAAGTTCCTCTAGACTGAGAGTACAAATGAATTAAACCATTTTTTTTTTCAGTGTTTCATGGAGTGCTTCAGGCTTCCTGGGCCACAGTTATGGCTGAAGGGATAAGGTAGGAGGCGATGACGTGTGGACCTCCTGCTTGATCTTTTGTCTCTGATGAAGCTGAACAGTTTTATTCTGAATTATTCATTGTTTTATTGATGAAAATGTTCAATATACATGCTCCAAATTATAATTCTGCTGAACTTTCCTGGAACAGATTAATAATAGAAAGATCACTTGTTCACTGACAGGGCAGGCTCCATGCTCATTGGACCTGTGCAATCACACAGAGCCCCATGCTCAGAGGAGCTCTGTACTTAGGGCTGAATACTCTCTGGTCATGGTCTTAAAACTTTTAATATTTTTTTCTTTGAATTTTGATGTTGTGAGTGAAATCAACAGGACAATGAAGCCTGTATTGAGGTCTTGGAGCCTTGGCTCACAAATGCTGCTTAGAAGTTAGCCTTGATTTTCACCCTTGGTAGGCTCTCTACAGCCTGCTCCTCATCCCATGATACCTCCGCTTCTCCCATCACTGTCACCTACTCCTTGTTCTGGCCCTGCAACTGCTGCTGTCTTTTGCCTCCTTCAGGAGCCTCAATGTGGGTGTGAAGAGGGTCTAGATGGAATGAGCAACCTGCAGTATCTCAGAGCAAACATGGCAGGAGCTGTCTCCACCAGAGGCAGGCAGTGCCTCTGTGTGCATTCAGCGTGTCACTAGGCAGTGAGGAGCTTCTCACCCACCCCATCCTGATAATGGCTCATTCAGGTCTTGAGGTTGTAATCCTTGGCAGTCTTCTATCCACCATGGGTTG
Organism: Saguinus oedipus; assembly: GCA_031835075.1. Taxonomy (NCBI): domain Eukaryota; kingdom Metazoa; phylum Chordata; class Mammalia; order Primates; family Cebidae; genus Saguinus; species Saguinus oedipus. The sequence continues at coordinate 167,202,446 of CM063171.1, read as the reverse complement.
AGATAGTAGCTTGTGGGAAGGGAAGATTTATTTATCCACCTCTGGTTGAGACATAGTGCTGTGGAATGGTGGCTTGAAACTCGAAAGCCAGTGGGCGGTACTCATGCCAAACCAGGGGGCACCAGTGAACATCTCCCAATGAGTATCCCTGTGCTGAGGGGCCACCAATAAATAGGAAATTAAACATCATGACAGTTTGAAAGAGACTTGGAAAGAAAAGAAAAAGCTTATATTTCAGTGCTTTTAATGACACTTCCTGTTTTTTTGGACAAGAACCCCACAATTTCATTTCACATTTGCTCTCGTAAATGGTGTGGCTATCCCTGAACAACTCCTTCTTTTCAGAGATTTCTGAAAGATCCCTAGGTGCTTTCTGATTTCTCCATTACTGCTGGTCACCCTGGAAGCTAGATTCAAAGCCAACCACACCAAGGTTAATTGTGTGAGAAATTCATGACAGATTCCACAGTGAACAGGAGGACTGGTGAATCTAGACCATCACCACCAGTGGGGAAAAGCAGTAGCAGCCTTGCGAGGAATCTCCACCACTGAAAGAAAAAAATGATAATAATGCAGACAAAGACAGGTATCTGTCCTCTGGAATACAGAGGGAAAAGCACTTGAGATGGTTTTCAGGAAAGAAAAGTCAAGAAGAATATAATGACTGGAAGGCCAATGGGTCCAGATTAGAAGATGACAAAGTATACACTACATTTTTCCTCCCAGTATAAAGTTGAAGGAAAAGTATACACTAAAGAAGGAACACTGTACGTGTGCTGCAGAGTTTGGAGGTGGAATCAATGAGATATTAGATGGATCTTTAAAATAAATGAAGAGAGAGGATTAGAATGGCTTCTGTGTTTCTGGCTTGAGAGGACAGGTAGCTGGAGATCTCATCTATTAGTATAGATAGGAGTGTTTAATGCTGAGTTCTGCTTTAGAAGTGTTAAGATACGCATTAAGATATTGCAGTTGCAGTTGACAGAAATCTAACTCACACCATTTCAAAATCAATCACTGATATACATAAAAAGAAAGAGGGTGATCCCGGAAACCAAATGGTGTCATCAATGCTCTTTGTTTTGCCTTTCACCTTTATGCCACTCTTGTTGTAGGAGTAATACTTTCAGGTGTTGCCACACAGCAGATGGACAGATTATCTAGTAGCTCTGGATCCACCCTTACAGTTCATGATCCAAGACTAAAGAGAAACTTTTTTCCTCCCAGTATAAAGTTGAAGGAAAGGACATAAATGGCTTTAGTTATACACTCATGCTCACGTCAAACATTGTTGCCAAATGGAAAGGAGCTATGACTGGCTAGGTCTGAGTTACACATCAGAGAAGGACAATTCTGGGACAAGCATCTTTGGAACCACAGGGAGAGACAGAGGAGCAATTCTGCTTTGGAGGAGGCTGCTGGTACTAAGGGAAATACAGACCAAAGCATCAGAATCTAATAATAAATTGTTTGCAAAATGTCTAGATGGGGTTGAGTATCGGAAAACTAACATAGATTTCTTGGACCCATGTAGCAGGTGAAAAGAGAAGACTGGAGCCTCTAATCCCTTCTATTAAAACTGCACTAGGAAACAACCTTTCTGTTCTTTCTACTTCCATACTGTGACCTTTATATTTTCGTGATCATTTTGATATCAGGAAACAATGATATCCCTTCTGTCATCTTCCCTCATAAATGCCATGAACCAACCCAGTCTTGAGAATCTGGAAAAATGAAAACTGTGAAGAATTATCACTTTCAGGTAGAAAGCAAGGACATCACAAGTATCTGCGACAACTACTAGATTGAGGACTGCCTCTTCGTCACTGCCTCTTAGTGCAGCCCAGCTTAGCTCAGCACTAGGTATTGGAGGCAGAGAAATCTTTCTGGCCATTCATTTTCCCCCTTTTGCCCTGACTTGGTTGATGTGCTTTGAATTGACCATCTCTCTCACTGCAGTTGTGGGAGCCCACCCTATAAAAAATGAGAAATGTCGTGTTAGCATAAGACCCAATTCAAATCTTTTAATGCAACTTTTACTGGCGCTTGGCATAAGGGTAGAAGAAAATCACCTATTGACAAAGTAGTATGCTCCAATTTGGTTATTATCCATGTAGATTTGCTTCCTTGTGGAAACCAGAAGGAAAACCAATAATAATAATTTTGTTTATTCATGCACTGGAAACTTCTAAAAGCATCCAGGAATGGAGAGGTAAGGTCTATAATTATAGTTTTGAGTGTAGACATTTGTAAGTGATATCTGGAATCCTGGGCATGGAGAGGATGACTCTAATGTAGGGAAAGTACAGAATGAAAAGAAAAGAGACCCTTGAGACTTTTTCTTTCTTGTGAGTGCTGCTTATTATACTAAACAGTAGCACTAACATCTGTGTGCTCCTTTCCTAGAAGATAGATGCTACTAAGCAAGAAATTAAAAGTAAGTCCTCTTGGGTGAAGCCGGTTTTTTGTTTTTTGTTTTTTGGTATAAAGCATAGACTTTGTCTGTTTTTACTCTAGAGTTAAGAACAATATACTCATCTCTGTCCCCAGTGAGGTAAGGGGTTTGTTATTGGTGACTATGGCAAGTGATAACTGAACTTGCCTCAAGTGACCTAAGAGATTTTCAGCTGGATGTCGCTGTCCATAGTTTCTGTCTTTGGGAAAGCAATTAGAAGGATAAAAACAATGCTTCTCTGGGATTGGTCAGTGATTAATTGCAAGATGTTTGGCAGCAAACAATGATATCCCTTCTGTCATCTTTTGTCATAAATGCCATGAACTAACCCAGTCTTGAGAATCTGGAAAAATGAATAATGTGAAGAATGATCACTTTCAGGTAGAAAGCAAGGACATCACAAGTATCTGCCACAGCTACTATTTTGAGGACTGCCTCTTTGTCACTGACTTTGTCGTATCCTTCATACATGTTATTTTGTTGATTCTTTATTATATTTTTAAAATATGCATTTAAAATATACATATACTTTAAAATTATGTATTTTTCTTATTTTACAGATAAAAATCTTAAAGTGAAATCATTAACTCAAAGATCACGTGGTGTCTAAGTAGAAGATTCAGTGTTTAAATTTGGGTTTATTGATGACAAAGCTCATGCTTTTCCAACACTTGATACGGCTTTCTCTATGCAGGAGAAAGAATAAAAGCCAAGGTAAAGGAGTTACTGTAATTGGAAGATGACATGTTCATTTTTTCAAGGAATGTACTAAGGTAAGAACCAAAAAGAAATTATATGATTTGAAAAATAAGAATTTCGTAAACATGGTGAACAAAGGCCCTTCACACATTAGAAATAAATGGAAATAATGGATCAGAGATAACCAAAAATACTTTTAATACAAGGCTGAGCTCACAAGAAAAAGAAAAAACACTCAAAATGCCAAAAAGAAGATTGAACTCAAACACATAGTGGGAAGTAGAAGTTAATATTTTGCTGGGAGTTTGGGGGCTCAGATTCATATATTGGCCTTGGGATGAGATTCTAGATTTTTAATATCCATGCAGGCCTGGAGACAGAGCTTCTGGCAGAGAAGGCCTCAAAGGACTGCCCTATCTGTTAAAAAGAAAATTAAAAAGCTGTATACTTGGATGAGAACGCAATAAGAAAGTTCTCTATTAGCACAGAGCAATGTGCTAATAGAGAAAGACAAATGGTAATTCCTGAGACACAGACATATACTATCTACATGGTTGAGAATTAACAAGACACTTTTACAACCCAGGACACAAGGTACTCCCACAGCTAAAAAAAAAAACTGCTAAAAAAAGAACTGACAATGCAAAATTGTACATTTTATAATGAAGCAAACTGTAAGGATGAAGAGCCCACGCCTGTAATTCCAGCACTTTGGGAGGCCGAGGTGGGCAGATCATGAGGACAGGATTTCAAGACCATCCTGGCTAACACGGTGAAACTCAGTCTCTACTAAAAATAAAAAAACTAGCCGGGAGTGGTGGCACGCACCTGTAGTCCCAGATACTTGGGAGGCTGAGGCTTGAACCTCCCAAGAATCGCTTGAACCCAGGAGGTGTAGGCTGCAGTGAGCCAAGATCTCACCACTGTGCTCCAGCCTGTGGGGGGGCGGGGGGGCGGGCAACAGAGTGACACTCTGTCTCCAAAAAAAAGAATGAAGAGCCTACAAGTCAGAAATTAGTGGGACTGTCACCCTAAGAACTAGGACAAATAAAATAAAAGGACAGAGATCATCAAGCAAGTATACTAAAAACTCTTAAAGAGGTTTTAAGAAGAATAAAATACTATAATTAAAGAACAGACAAGAATGAAATATTTCCATTGAAAGAATAGGTAAATGTGAAAATTTAAAATAGAACCAAATAAAATTTCTAAAAATAAATATAGTCACTAAATTTTTATAAGGACTTTAAGAGTGTTACTGATATGTAATTTACATATCAGAAAATTTGAAGCCAGGTGCAATGACTCATACCTGTATTCCCAACATTTTGAGAGGATCACTTGAAGTCAGGAGTTCAAGAACAGCCCAGGCAACAGAGAAAGAAAAACCCTTTCACTCTCAAAACAATAAATTGTTTTAAATTTGTCAGGGGTGGTGGCAAAAGCCTATATAGTCTCTGCTAGTTGGAAGGCTGAAGCAGAAGGATCACTTGAGTCCAGGAGTTCAAGGCTACAGTGAACTATTATCATGCTACTACACTCCAGCCTGGGTGACACAGTGAGACACTATCTCAAAAAACAAAAACAAACAAATAACAATTCAAACATTGTAAGGATACAGCTCAATAATTTTTAGTAAATGAATTGCACAACTATAACAGTAATCCTGTTAGAACACGCCTCGAATAGCCATTGAATTATTTAAAAATTGAAAAATAATTAAAATTGATGGGCAGACAAATAAAACCCTGGAAAAGAAGTATAATTTCTACTGGTCACAGTAAGCCAACCAGTAGTTGCCTATGGTCAATATTCGGAAGAAATAAACTGAGAAGAAACTTTTGGGGGGTGTTAGAATGCTCTATATCTTGACTGCAGTGACAGTTACAGGTTATATAAAATTTAAAAACTCAGAAATATATACTAAAATGGGGTGCATTTTACTTTAAGTATATTATACACCAGAAAAGGTGATTTAGAAATTAATGGGTATTTTAAATAGTAGATTAGAAGTAATTTAAGTTAGAAGCAGTGACATGGATAATAGATAGAAGGAACACATTTAGAAAGAAGACAAAGGGAAAAAGAAGCAGAAAATAAGAGGTATGACTTGGCCCCAGTGATTCCTGCCTTCCAGTATTTAAGCTCTTGCATAATCCTTCTCCCTTGGTTGTTGGCAGAACCATGCAACTTATTTCTAACAATACAGTGTAGATAAAGTGATGAGATGTCAGCTTTGTGATTTGATAATAAGTCTGTGCCTTTCATCTGCTAGGGCTTTCTCTTGCTGGTGTTCTCTCTTGCCTTCTCCCTTGCTGCTGGGGAGGCATGCTGCCATATTGTAAGATGCCCTGTGAAGAGTCCTATGTGGCAAGAAGCCAAGGTGGCTCTCTGTCTACAGCTGATGAGGTATTAAGACTTCAGTCCAACAGTTTGCAAGAACCTACTAACCACATGAATGAGCTAAGGAGCAGCCCTTCCCCATTGAGCCTGGAGATGACGGCACCCTTGTGGGAGACCCAGCAACTGAGAACCCAGCTAGGCCACACCTAAATTCATGGCCCACAGAAATCGAGATAGCAAATATTGTTGTTTAAGCCACTAAGTTTGGAGTAATTTGTTATACAGAAATAGAAAACTGGTACAATCAAAGACATAAGAAATAAAATGAGAAAGTATAGCATTTATCTTTTAGGAGTTCCGGATATAGAAGAAATATTTGAAAAGATAATAATTCAGATTGAATAGAGGCAATGATTGAAGAGAAACGGTTGAAGATTTTCCAGAATGAAAGAAAACACATGTATTCCGGTTGAAGAAACACGATAAGCACCGAAAGGAATAAAAACAAATTTAAAGAATCACATCATGATAAAACCACAGAACATCAGATATCAAGAGTTAAAAGCAGTTAAAGAAAACAGATTACCTTGAAAGGAACAGCAGTTTGGTTGATAACAAACTTACCTTCAGCAACAATAGGCATCAGAAGAAATAAAATAATATGTTCAGAAGTTGGAGGGTAAATAGCTGTCAACCTGTAATTCTACATTTAGCTAAATCGTGAATCAGTAGTAAGGAAAAGAAAGGCATTTACAGATGAAGATAGAAAGTTTACCATTCATAAAGACTATACTTTGGAAATCAGTCTTTACATAGTGAAAAAAGACTTGGAGATTTTTACCAGTGCTGATTCAATAGAAAGGTGTTGGAAGAGGGCATGTAATAATCGTTCAGAAGTTAGCGGACTGGAGGAACTCCAGAGAATTGAGGAGATGAGGCTCCTACCTTTGGCATCTCTTGTTGCATGTCTTGCAACACAGGGGGTGAAAAAAGCTGTTTATGGAGAGTGTGTTGTTGTGAACAACAATAAAATTCAGAATACTTTTTAACTGAATCATCCAGTGAGCTGGCTAAACACAAGATAAAGGGTTGTTGAAAAAGGTTGATTGTCCAGCTAAGAATGGAAGCCAAGCAGTTACTATTGTGAATCTATAACAAATTATTTAGGCAAAAATATATCACTCTTTTAATTCAAGGGAAAGTGAATTTTAGTGAATTTTAGAGAGATATGTTAGGTATTTGGTGATAGTATTTTTTTAATCTAGATTTTTTTTAGTTAAAAAAATTATTTTAAGTTCCAGAATACATGGGCAGGATGTGCAAGTTTGTTATATAGGTAAACATGTGCCATGGTGGTTTGCTGCACCTATCAACCCATCACCTAGTTATTAAGCCCTGCATACATTAGCTATTTATCCTGATGCTCTCCCTTCCCCTGCTGTCCTGACAGGACCCAGTGTGTGTTATTTCCCTCCCTGTGTCCTTGTAGTCTCATTGTTTAGCTCTCACTTATAAGTGAGAACATGTGGTGTTTGCTTTCCTATTAAAAAGTCAAGAAACGCCGGGCGCCGTGGCTCAAACCTGTAATCCCAGCACTTTGGGAGGCCGAGGCGGGTGGATCACGAAGTCAAGAGATCCAGACCATTCTGGTCAACATGGTGAAACCCTGTCTCTACTAAAAATACAAAAAATTAGCTGGGCATGGTAGTGCGTGCCTGTAATCCCAGTTACTCAGGAGGCAGAGGCAGGAGAATTGCCTGAACCCAGGAGGCGGAGGTTGCGGTGAGCCGAGATTGCACCATTGCACTCCAGCCTGGGTAACAAGAGCGAAACTGTGTCTCAAAAAACACAAAAAAAAAAACAAAACAAAACAAAACAAAAAGTCAAGAAACAACAGATGTTGATGAGACTGTAGATAAGTAAGAACGTTTTTACATTGTTACACTGTTGGTGGGAATGTAAATTAGTTCAACCATTGTGGAAGAGAGTGTGGTGATTCCGCAAAGACACAGAGAAAGAAATGCCATTTGATCCAGCAATTTCATTATATTCCAAAGGAATATAAATCATTCTGTTGTAAAGATATGTGCATGAATATGTTTAAAATTGTACCACTATTCACAAGAGCAAAGACATGGAATCAACCCAAATGCCTGTCGATGATAGATTGGATAAAAAAAATATGCAGTACATATACACCATGAAATACTATGCAGTCATAAAAAAGAATGAGGGCCGGTCACAGTGGCTCACGCCTGTAATCCCAGCACTTTGGGAGGCCGAGGCGGGTGGATCACGAGGTCAAGAGATCGAGACCATCCTGGTCAACATGGTAAAACCCCGTCTCTACTAAAAATACAAAAAATTAGCTGGGCATGGTGGCGTGTGCCTGTAATCCCAGCTACTCAGGAGGCTGATGCAGGAGAATTGCCTGAACCCAGGAGGCGGAGATTGCAGTGAGCTGAGATCGCGCCATTGCACTCCAGCCTGGGTAACAAAAGCGAAACTCCATCTCAAAAACAAAAAAAAAGAAAAGAAAAAGAATGAAGTCATGTCTTTACAGGGATATGGATGGAGCTGGATTTTTGAAAGATAACTCAAAATGATTATCCATTATAGCAAGTAAGATTTTCAATAGATGTGTGGCTCATAATCAAGGAGATAGGGAGAAAGGAAAAAGCAAATTGTCATAAACATCGATTTTCTTACCATTACATGAAGCATGTTTCTTTTCAAGACTTTTTTTTCTTTTTTCTTTTATTTCCTTCCCCCCCCCCCCCCCCCCCCCGCCAAGAGATGGAGTCTTACTCTGTTGCTCAGGCTGGAGCGCAGTGGCATGATCATAACTCACTGCAACCTCAAATTCCTGGGCTCAAGGGATCTTCCCATATTAGCGTCTCAAGTAGCTGAAACTACAGGCATTTTATTTTTTGTAGAAATGGGGGTGGTTCTTGCTTCATTGCCCATGCTTGTCTCAAAATGCTGGGCTCAACTGATCCTCCTGCCCCAATCTCCCAACATGTTGCGATTACAAGTGTGAGCCACCGTGCCTGGCCTCAAAACACTTCTGGGTAAGATCATTTTAAAGAAGGACTCTTATTTTAATAGCTAAGTGAGCTCTTCCTTGGTAAGTGGAAACTATTTTAGTTGCATTAGTGGACACAAATTTGAAAACACAAAGTTTGCTTGCTGTGTATTAAAATATGAAAAAAAACATGTTTTCAAGATTTTATTATAAGAATCTGAATCTGCAACCTTTTTTTTTAGAATTTGTATTTTAGGCACACTTAATTACTTTATTATGGCACTCAGACTGACATTTCAGGACACCAAGATATAAAAACTAGTTGAAGAGTCTCACCAGCTTTCATAGTCCTTACTCTGCTTCCCAACCCTCCCTTCCTTAAATGGGAAACTTGAGGTGACAACTCTTGCTGGGCTCAGAACTCCCTTAGAGAGGGGTTGCCCTCACCTCACAGCCCAGATTTTCAGGGATGAACCAGTTGTAACAAACCTAAGAGGGTGTTGTTGGGCTTTTCATTACTCTCCCTTAAGCAGAACTTGCCAGTCCACAGCAAAATCCAATTGTAATTTTGTTTTATTTTATTTGGCATACCAAAGTGAAAATTGCTCCTTAACATTTTTTCATAGCAAGCATTTTTTCATTGGTTTCCTAAACGAAAAGGCCATTAGCCAAGAAATTAATAGATCTGCTCATTTTTCCCTCACTATAAACAATATCTTCCAGAAATATATTTGATGGTTTAGTCTATCCTGTGTAAGAATGCTAAACATAATCCTCTATTCTTCTATGATCCCGTAAGAAGCAAACACTATGCATATGAACAATACCCCATTACACAGACAATTTCCCTGAGGCTCCCCACAAAGGACAAAAGGAAACAACACAGAAGGATGAAGAAGAAGCTAAGGCGACCATTTAGTGACTTAAGAAAATGATCAAATATTTGCATATCTGAGACATAGATAAAATATTAACAGGTTTGATTTACTTTCACAAGTTTGGAGAGGTGGTTGCAATGTTAGGACTTATCCTAGGGAAACGGTTTTAAGAATTAATTGATCTTGATATTTTGAATTTTGTTAGTAAAGGTGCTATTGCTTTTATATTACTCATATATTATATGTAAATTTTCGGCAAGAACACTTTATTGTCAGAGAAAGCCCAATGCCACTAATTTAAAGCTCTCAGCTCTTTCACTGTTTTGAAGGTGCAGAAACAAGATAAGACAGGTTAATTGACTTGCTCAAATTCACATAGCTATTAAGTAGCCAGAGCCAGAATTCAAAACCGCAAGTTTACCTAAGGCCAAAGGTGCTCTTTGCTTGGGTATCATGGAGCCAGACTAAGATGGAGATGTCTAGATCAGCTGACTCATTTCTCTGGCTAGGGAGGGGCCCCTGGGGGGCAAGTGCTGGATAGAAGCTTATTCTATCCTCCTCCAGGCAGTGTCAGGCTGACTCAGATATTCTGGGGGGAAAAAAAACAACTGCAATGCAACATTTATGTTGCCATATTGATGAAAATTTAGCATCTTTAATCCACTCAGCACATTTGCAGTTGGAACCCAGCTCCTCACTCACCAAGAGTCAAATCTTCAAATTCGGAATAATCTGTAAGTGTTCTCAGCATTCACCCTGGACCTCTCTTTTATTACTCATGATATTTAATTAAATTTGGCTGGGCTGTTAATAGGTTTTAAAGTGTCTCTGAACACACTAAGTAAATTTTGATTTAGTGCTTGTTTTTCATCTACAACTATCGAAAATTTTCAGCAAGAACATTTTATTGTCAGAGAAAACCCACTGCTACTAATTTAAGGCTTTTCCGCTCTTTCACTTGGCATTTTAGCACATTTAATTCAAAGATAATCTATTTTAACAGAAAATGCCATATAGCACCACAAACATTTTAGGATTACCGTAACTGAGATTTGTTTGTACCATAGAACTAGAAAGGAACTTTAAAATAGTAATTCTGCAGCCTACACTTTACATGAAAATAAGTAAGTTTTAGAGTAGTTTATCAATGTGGTCCAGGTCACATGATGGCAGACAGGACAAGCACACAAGACTTGTGGACAGACCATCACTCCATTCTCTCATGTTATTTATGCCACCAAATATAGAAGTAATACATCAGAGAAGCCACCAATCCCATATGAATGTTACTCAGATTAATACTTTACTCCAAATACTTTAAATAATTAGGGAAAAAATCTGCAAAATACGACAACTCATAACCATGTTATTCAAGATAAACTCAATTTTATTCCAACAGATCATACTCATTAGCAAAAATTGTTCCCAACATGAACATGTGAGAGGTCTTGAAAGGCCTCCTCTGACAGGTTCTCTGCTGCTTCTGCTGCTGCTGCACTGAATATAGCTGATCCTTTCCGCATGATGGTAAAATGAATATATTGAATATGCAGAACATTATACTCCTCATGAATATTTATGAGCATTTTCTCTTTACAACAATTCTGCAAAACACCTGTCTTACAATTTTCATTTCATAGATGAAGAAACTGAGTCTTCATTCTATGAAAGATGGAAAGTCACCAAGAGTTGAGGGAATGGAAGCTCCCTTGTGAAGTGAAAAGTACTGGACAGAGGTTAAGAGAGTTTCTTCTGAGGTCCCCAGATGGGTGCCTCTAGAATATCTTCTTTTCATTTGCCGTAAAATGAGGTGTTCGCCTAAATAAGTAACTAACAACACTGATTGTAGTCCAGATAAAAAGAGTAGAAGCTTCTCTTACACAAACCTGAACTGAGTACTGAAGTGGGTGCTGAAGGCTGTGTGGCTTTGACTGAGGACCACACGATGGAGAAAAGATAGAAACTGCAGAGCGATGCTTTCTTTTCAGTGCTGAATTTGAGGGCTCAGCAGGAGACCAATTAATGCTCTGAAGATTTATGACAGTTTAATCTGAATTTACATGTTTATAGATATTATTAGCAGTTCTAACCAGAATGAGAGTAATGATTGGAACAAAATGTGCCTAATAAATGTTAGAGAATCACTATGCCACTCTTGAAATCGTTTTTGAAATCGTTGCTAAAAACTCTTTGTTTTTATTATTTTTTAAATCGATAGATAAAATTATATCCATTTATCACATACAACATGATGTTCTGAAGTATATGTACATTGTGGAATGACTAAATCTAGATAATTAACATACGCATGAACTCACTTAGTTTCCATTTTTATGATGAGAGTATTCACTCTCCATTGTTTTCAAGAACGCAATGCATTACCATTAACTATAGTTACCATGGTATACAATAAATCTCTTGAATTTACTCCTTGTATCTAACTGAAATGTAGCATTCTTTGACCAACATCTTCTCAACGTCCCCTCTTCCTCTACAACTGCCATAGCCCCTGGTTACCATCATTATACTCTCGAGTTCTATAGGACAAACATTTTTAGAATCTGCATGAATGAAATTATGCAATATTTTTTCTCTCTGTGAATGGATAAATGAACAAAGCTCTGACTTCCTTGCATCAGCTGTGCTTTTCAAGTTTCTTAGAATGGAATATCTCCAAGTCTATCTTCATTACTGGACAAATATTGACAATTAGTGGTTGCAACAGCAGCTGGATATAGCTCTCAGTTTACTGGAGGCCAAATGAGTTAAGAAGCCAATCTGCCAATTTAATGTGAAGACGTAAATTTTTTATAACTTTTAATTGGATTGATCCAAACATTTCCACCTTGTCCTACTCCCTCTGTCTGCTGTGATTCTATCAAGAAGTATTGGTTAGATTTAGTGACAGAAATGATCATTATAGGGAATTTAAAAAAAGCCCAAGCCAAAAAGCAATTTATTTAAAAACTTTTTTACCTTGATTATTAACAAGCCATGAAGAGGTGCAATATTTATTTAAGTCCTAGTGTCAACATTTATTAATTTAGGTTTTCTTTAAATAGTGTGTGTGTGTGCTGCTCTCTAACATACTCCTGCATTTCTCACTAACCTCCTGTTTTCCAGTGACGTAATGTTAACATCCACATAATAAGAAAATTCCTGGAGCATAAATTTAGCATGTATTATCAACTCTTACACAAAGTAGGTTTTTGATAAATATTTGTTGTTTGATTAAGTACACAACTGTAAAATACAATATTATGCTCTTAAACGTTTATCTCCTTAACTTTTAGAGTGGATTAAAAAAAACAAGGTCAATAATCTACATTTTTAAATTTAAGAACTGTCACATCCTTTGTCTCTTTTTTATTTTATTCTCATTTATTTATAACAAACAGAAAAAATACTGAGTAAGGTATGAAGAGGTCAAGACTCAAAAATAGAAAGGAAACAATAGGAGCTGACTTGTCGAAGCAGGGAGGGAGGAATACAATTTATGAAGGAGGAACCCTGAAGATATGGACCGCCCCGCTGCCCACCAGCACTGTGAGTGTAGGCAGAAAGGGGGTTGGTTGTATAGCATAGCTGCCAAGCTATCTAAATTTGACCTCATCTCAAGAACATGCAGGTAATTCAATTTTAGCAAAGTATGGTCAGTTGCTTCTCATTTTAAATATTATTCTATAGAATATCTATATTAGTAAAAGTTGGTCTGAATATAATTTCACACAATTGGTATCTCATTCTCTCTTCTTTATCATATGTTTTAATACTTTCCATTCCAGTAAACTGAATTCAGCAAAATTTGTCACTGATGTAGATAATCTTCGAAAAATTGGATTTTCAATTTTAACGACTAACATAAGCCGTTTTAAAACAGAATGTCAAAAGAGTTATGACCTTCGTCGCCTCAGGCTGCCATTAGAAAATACCATAGGCTGAGTGGCTTCAACAACAGACATTTATTTTTTTCACAATTATGGGGGCTGGAAGTCCACAGTGAAGATACCAAAACGGGTATCTAGTGAGGCCTCTCTTCCTGGCTTGCAGACAGCCACCTTCTCGCTGGGTCCTCACACAGTGTTTTCTTCTGCGCTCGCGCAGAGAGAGGAACAATCTAGTGTCTCTTCTCCTTATAAGGACACCAGCCCTGTTGGATTACAGCATCATCCTTATGACTTCATTTCACCTTAATTACCTCTCTAAAGGCCGTATCTCCAAATAGAGTCACTTTGTAGTTAGGGCTTAAACATATGAATTTCAGAGGTTCTCAATTTAATCCTTAACAACTTTAATGTAGACTATCTTTATTACCCTGATCAGCAAGCATTAGAAAGTCAGAGCATATCTCTGCACCATAAAACATGGGCCTGAAAGTATTCAGACTGGAGATTTTTTGGCCATTTAACAACTAATTTAGATTAACTGGAGGCCCATTTCCCATTGCCTGTGCACACGCAGGCCTTTTAGAAAGCAAATGGAAGAGCAGGTTAATGTCAATTGGTCCCTTTTGCTGCACAATCTACTGGCAGAAGAGACCTTGAGGAAAGAGTCGACATTTAGGTGAAGTATTTGTCTGCCCTGACCTTCCTGGCATCTTTTACTGCATGGGTGAGGCTACCCCAGAGACAACATGCAAAGGCAGTGAAGAGAGGGAGAGAAAATAACGCTGGCAAGAATATACTAAATGCCAGGAGCTGTAATAATGTGAAGAAAATTCTAATGTCTTCACTGTATTAATAGCTCTAACGTATCTTTTTCTTGAAAGTTTAAATGTCCAAATATAGGACAGATTTTGATATCTGTAGATGGTTTACATTTCCAATGTTCCCAATCATGGTGGGCAATAAAAATCTCCATAGATATTTGTTGGTTTTATGTAATAGATTTCTACTCCAAAGTTCTATTCAGTTAGAAGTATTTGGCCACATCTTAAAGGATAACACAGAGGTTTCTGTGTAGTTTTCTGCTTTCATTTTTTGCTTTATCCAAAGAACATCCAATTTAAGATTTCTCTACATTTTAATTAGACACACTGTTCTTAAATCAGTCATTCAGCCTCACATTTCTGTGCTAATGCTTTGGGATGTAGAGTTCACATAAATGAATTTTATTTCTTTTTATCAATGACATCCTCTTTTCTAAGAAATAAAGGACATTCAGCAGAGCAGAGATTCATTACTTCCTGTGTGGGACATGCTAGGAATGGTCTCTAGTGTATTTTTGAGCCATCTGGTTTGCTCAGTATCCCAAGACATGTCATGTGTTTTCTGTTTTTGTTGTTCATTTTCTTGCTTCAAGGGGTTACCTATACTTTGTTTTTCTGTTTGTTTTAAGTCCTATTTGAAAGACAGAGGGTACTAAAATGTGTAATCATCATTACAGGCCATTAATAAAAATTCCATTAATTTTTAATTTGAATTCAATTTTACCTATCCCTTTGAAACAATACTATTCATAATTTTAAGTGTGTGTTTAATAATAATAATAATAATAACTAGGTACTCTCCTAACGACCTTATGTATGCTTCTCATGTTATCCTTACAAATAACCAGATAAGATAGATTTGTAATCCCATTTGGTACATTATTTTCTTAATTGCTGTGCACCCAGCACAGTGCCTTCCTGGTATCATTTATAAATATTTGTATCATAATTGAATGAAGAAACTAAGCCATGGGGAATTTAATTTCCCCAGGGGTTGTACAGCTAATAAGTCTGGTAGTAGAAATTCAAGCCCAATTCTGTCTAAATTTACAGCCTCAGAGGCAAAACTGCCTGGAGTTAGTATGAATAATAACAAGATATTACAATGTGCCTTGGCTAACCATTCCAGGATTTTGCAAGCCAAATTCTAAGGAAGTATTTTTTAATCAAATTGAAATTTCTCACAGTACTGTTGCTGCGCTATTTTTGTAATTTGTATAGCAAAAATCCAGAAATCTCATCTTCTAATACTTTCCACATCATGATATCTGAATACCAGAACAGTTAAACTTAAGTTTCATAAACTGATTTATTTTAGTACAGGAATTTCCTTCTGAAAGTAATCTGAAAGTGAATTATTTATTGCACGATAGAATCACACAAAGAGTTTTTTAAATTCCTGATGTTCAAGTTTTATCCCAGGCCAGTTAAATCAAAACCCCTGGGAATAAGGCTAAGGCATCAGTATTTCAAAGCTCCCAGGTGATTTCAATATAAGGCCAAATGTGAGAACTAATGTGTTCAAACAAAAAATAATCCTCTGCTAACATCTCTTCTCAGATAAATGCTGTATTTTTTTTTTACCTCAGCCACTTATTTCCCCAAAATGATCCTTTGTTTTCTTAGCCTTTTACCTTGAGTTGTAATTTTTATTTCTATTATTATGTTAGCTCTTCTGTAACTCTTTGCCAAATTCTTTATGTATAGAAATGAATTAAAACCAAAACTGTAGTAAAAGTCAGACATGTTTCGTATACTAACCAAGAGTTCTTTCTAATAGTTAGAGACAGTGATACTATAATACGTATGAAATTACCATGTTCTAAATTTAATTATTCAACTCACAGTAGAAACTATGAATGATACAGAAGCAACTATCTTTTTTGTTCTTCTTTTTAGACAGAGTCTCATTCTGTCACCCAACCTGGAGTGAAGTGGTGTGATCCTGGCTCACTGCAACCTCCATCTCCTGGGTTCAAGCAGTTCTCCTGTCTCAGCTTCCCAAGTAGCTAGGATTACAGGCATGTGCCACCATATCGGACTATTTTTTTGTATTTTTAGTAGAGACTGGGTTTTGCCATGTTGGCTAGGCTGGTCTCAAACTCCTGACCACAGATGATCCATCCACCTGAGCCTAATAAAGTTCTGGGATTACTGACGTGAGCCACCATGCCCAGCCTTGCAACTATCATTTAATGTGAGTCCTATTTCTGTTCTGAGATCATGACAATAATCCTTTCATCAGAGTGACAGAGCTCATGAGTTGGATTTCAAACCTACAAATTCAGTGTTACTTACAGTATATAATTGTCTCTGGCTCTAAAGAGCTATCTACACTCTTGTTTATGAATTCAGTGCCATGCTAGGACATATTAAAATGGTTGATCTTATTTTATTTTTAGCCTTAACTTGGATTTTTTTAGACTCCTCCTTCTCACTACAGTTACCATTTAAAATGCCAAAAAAAATCATTTTAAAGGACAATCACCTGAATTGCATTATTGGTTTAAAATATAAAATGACAGCTTAGGAGCATATGATTGCCAGCTCTTCATTGCTGCATGAGAAGTTCAAACTTTTCCTAAACTCAAATGTATCCTGCTTGAAAAGGAAAAAAAGAAAAATAATTTTATTGTTTAGTCATGGCAGTCTAAGCTACTCACACACACACACACACACACACACACACACACACACAAAGGCACACACCCCTTAGACCTAAAACAAGGAAAAATATTGCATATAATATTTTCTTAGTATTGAAAAGCTTACAATATAGTAAATAATTGCCAGCTCAAAACATATGAAAAAAAAGAACCCAAAGAGGTAAATGGACACTCAAAGCCTGTTTTGGCCCAGAAGCCCTTTATCCAGGATAAAATTAACTTGCTATAAACTAAATGTCTGTGTTCCCCAAAGTCCATATGTTGAAATCTTATGCCCAAAGTGACGGTATTAGGAGATGGTGCCTCTGGGAGGTGGTTGGGTCATGAGGGTGAAACTCTCATGAATAGGATTAGGGCTCTTTTTTTTTTTTTTTTTCAGCTCCCACTTATAAGTGAGAACATTCAGTATTTGGTTTTCTGTAGATGGGAGCATAGGAACATAGCAGTGAAGGCCAGAGTTATTGTTAAAGGGAATTTTAGTCCCCCCACTTTAAAACCAGATACAGGTGATCAGATGATTCAGACTCTAAATCATTACTCCTGATATTGCCATGTTATAGTTAT
Organism: Saguinus oedipus; assembly: GCA_031835075.1. NCBI lineage: Eukaryota > Metazoa > Chordata > Mammalia > Primates > Cebidae > Saguinus > Saguinus oedipus. The sequence continues at coordinate 167,185,108 of CM063171.1, read as the reverse complement.
TATATAATCTTGCTTGTAAGTAAGTGCTCTTGTAGGGCTCCCTAATACTGGTCTAGGAACTGAGGACATTTTTTTTTTAAATTTTTTTTTTTAAACTGAGAATTAATGAAATGTTTTTTTTTTTTTAATTTTTATTGCATTATAGGTTTGGGGGTACATGTGCAGAACATGCAAGATAGTTGCATAGGTACACACATGGCAGTGTGTTTTGCTGCCTTCCTCCCCTTCACCCACACTTGGCATTCATCCCCAGGCTATCCCTCCCCAGCGCCCCCCGCTGTCCCTCCCCCATTCCCCCCAACAGACCCCAGTGTATAGTAGACCGCCTCTCTGTGTCCATGTGTTCTCATTTTTCTCACCCACCTATGAGTGAGTATATGTGGTATTTCTTTTTCTGTTCTTGTGTCAGTTTGCTGAGAATGATGTTCTCCAGATTCATCCATGTCCTTACAAAGGACACAAACTCATCATTTTTGATTGCTGCATAATATTCCATGGTGTATATGTGCCACATTTTCCCAGTCCAGTCTATCATCGTTGGGCATTTGGATTGGTTCCAGGTCTTTGCTATTGTAAACAGTGCTGCAATGAACATTCGTGTGCATGTGTCCTTATAGTAGAACGATTTATAGTCCTTTGGATATATACCCAGTAATGGGATTGCTGGGTCAAATGGAATTTCTATTTCTAGGTCTCTGAGGAATCGCCACACTGTCTTCCACAATGGTTGAACTAATTTACACTCCCACCAGCAGTGTAAGAGTGTTCCTATTTCTCCACATCCTCTCCAGCATCTGCTGTCTCCAGATTTTTTAATGATCGCCATTCTAACTGGGGTGAGATGGTATCTCAATGTGGTTTTGATTTGCATCTCTCTAATGACCAGTGATGATGAGCATTTTTTCATGTGTTTGTTGTCCTCATGTATGTCTTCTTTTGTAAAGTGTCTGTTCATATCCTTTGCCCATTTTTGAATGGGCTTGTTTGTTTTTTTCCTGTAAATCTGTTTGAGTTCTTTGTAAATTCTGGATATCAGCCCTTTGTCAGATGTGTAAACTGCAAAGATTTTTTCCCATTCTGATGGTTGCCGATTCACTCTAGTGACTGTTTCTTTTGCCGTGCAGAAGCTGTGGAGTTTGATTAGGTTCCACTTGTCTATTTTGGCTTTTGTTGCCAATGCTTTTGGTGTTTTGGTCATGAAGTCCTTGCCTACTCCTATGTCCTCAATGGTTTTGCCTAGATTTTCTTCTAGGGTTTTTATGGTGTCAGGTCTTTTAAAAGAGAACCCAGAGAGAGCCCTAATTCCTTCCACCACGAGGACACACTGAAAAGACAATTAATCACAAACCAGAAGGTGGTCCCTTACGAAACACTGACCTGCCACTGACTTGACTTTGGACTTCAAGCCTCTAGAACCATAAGCAATAAATTTCTGTTGTTTATAAACCACTCAGTCTATGGTACTTTGTTATAGCACCCAGAAATGATTAAAACAAAACTATAAAACTGAGCTATGATCTTGATGAACTTGTAGAGTAAGAGGGCAGAAATCTTAGTTAAGAGCCTGTTAAAGATAAAAAATGTAATAAGAAACCACTTACCTTAAAGCTGGTACCACAATACACTACACTTTTAGGGTAAGTTTGCACCCTAAATCACTAAATCTTCAGAACAAGAAAGAGCTAGATCCACCAAACACAGGATCTGCAGAAAATCTACATCAGCACTAAGCAGATTAAAGAAACTGTACATTAAGAAAACTATCTTGAGACATTATAACCATGGCTGCTGTATCTGCAGCCCACATTATATATTTTTAGCATCATGTTCCAAGAAACCATAAGCTATAAATTTAAAGTAGTATGGAACTAATAGTGTTCCTAAATAGCTGAGAGAAACAAATGCTAATCATTTCTGGAGGAAGTCCCATAAATATTTTCTTTTCAATTACAACAAGTAGCATACAATTAAATATAACCAAGCATAAAAGGAAATAAGTTGTACAAGCAATAAAAAACAGAAACAATAAGTAGAAGAAAATAAAGACTACAAATATTGCCATTACCAGACATCTTACTAAAATGATGTTCACTATACATAAAAGAAGAAACCAGAAACTTGAAGCTACATATGTGAGACAGGAAATTATAAGTATATGTAGTGACGCATATACTTATTAGAAAGAATCAAGAAAAGCTTAAGAACTGAAAAATACACCACTGAAATGAAAAACCTCACTGGATAGATATGAAGGCATATTGCAAAAACAGAAGATAGTTAGTAGTAAATGTGAGGCTAGGTTAGAAGGAAGTATCCATAAATTATAATGATGACACCAAAAAAGAATAAAAAGCAAAAAAAAAAAAAAAAAACCAGAGCAGAGTGGTTAAAAGATAGGAAGGAGATGGTGGGAAAAGCCTTACATATATCTTGTAATGCTGAAGAAGAGGAGAAAATGGAATACAGAGAATATTTGAAGAAATAATGGAGTGTCTGGAAAAGAGGATGACTGGTGTCCACAGAGAAGGTCATCCTATTCACCTGACTATTCAACCTTCCTTTTCCAAGGTCATTCTTTGGTGAACATTCACATAGAACATAAATATCATGTTTTTCCCCAATTCATAAAATTCTCTTTACCTACCTCTTGCCAAATTTCCATGTCTCCAGTTTTTTCAATTTTCCAATTATGTTCTTTAATTCCAGACTATCCATACAAACCATTAACCACAGTATGAAGCAGTATTCAGTCATATTCACAGTCATTTCTTCTTCTAAGCAAAATGAACAACCAGATGCACTGCTTAAAGTTCTTTCCACTGGAAGGATTCCCCTTCATCATTGTCCAAGTGTGTCTCAAAAGGGAGCCATAGTGCCACTGTACATTTTTGAATGGCACCTGAATATTGCACAGAACCATCTGTAAACCAATCCCAAGTTTTCTCTTTCTTAGTCAACTGATGGTAGGAAACTCCCTAAGAGATCACAGGTTTAGGCTGGGTAACAGAAATAATGTAGCAGAAGCAGAGACCATGGATATTTGTGTCACTGCATGGCATAACTTACTTGTACCTCCAGGGCTTACTCAAGCCCAGTCTCATACATGTCACCTCCATTGGATGACAAAGTGCTGCTGTACATGTCCATCTTTATTGCATGATGAGTCAGATATAACTCATTTCTTGATAGGCAGTTCAAGTTACATGGTAACCTGGTGCCCCATGGTCAAACATTCAGCCTCTAAGGCTCCATAGTAAGCTGAAAGCTGTTTCTTAAGAGAAGCGTAGTTATCCAAAGATGAACAACAGTGTTTTTCCCCCAAATCCTGAGTTTGTGCTGTGGTTCACTTACAGGGATGCCTGCCGAAGCCTTCAAACAGTCACTAATACTTCAAGCACCATAAGATCTGCTGGATCACATGGCTCAAGTGATAAAGAATCTTCTGTGGCAGTGTGGACTTGTTACAAACACTTCTCTTGTTCTGGGCCCTATTCAAACCTAGCAGCTTTTCTGGTTACTCAAGAAATGGGCTGGAGTGGCATATTTAATCCAAATGAGGAATAGGTTGCCTCCAAAATCCAAACAGTCCCACTGGGCGTTGTGCTTGTCTTTTTTTTTTTTTTTTTTTCATTATAGATGGGGCCATATGCAACAACTTATATTTCATCTTATCTTCACCAAGAAGAGAGATCTTCACATGGCCCACACTCTCTGGTCACCTAGAAATTTCACTAAAATAGAAAACTCCTTAGTTTTTGTCAGACTTATTTCCTACCCTCTGACAGGCAAATGTCCTATCAACCAATAAATATAGTTTAGCTGCTATTTCTTGCTCACCAGTTTCAATCAGCATAATGCCATCAATGTAACAGACCAGTGTGATATTTTCTGGAAGAGAAAAATTGCCAAGTTCCCTGTAAGTGAAGTTATAATGTAGGGCTTAAGAGTCGATATTTCCCGGCCGGGCGTGATGGCTCACGCCTGTAATCCCAGCATATTGGGAGGCCAAGGCGGGTGGATCACAAGGTCAAGAGATCGAGACCATCCTGGTCAACATGGTGAAACCCAGTCTCTACTAAAAATACAAAAAATTAGCTGGGTACGGTGGCGCGTGCCTGTAGTCCCAGCTACTCAGGAGGCTGAGGTAGGAGAATTGCCTGAACCCAGGAGGCAGAGGTTGTGGTGAGCCGAGATCGCACCATTGCACTCCAGCCTGGGTAAAAAGAGCAAAACTCCGTCTCAAAAAAAAAAAAAAAAAAAAAAAAGTCAATTATTTCCCAACATACAGCAGTAAAGGTGTATTGCTGGCCTTGCCAGCTGAAAGCAAATACTTCTCATACCCTTTAGTGAAAAGTATGATAAAAAAGATATTGGCTAGATCAGTAGCTGCAGTCTAGGTTTTAGAAAATGTGTTAACTTGCTCAAGCACTGAAGTCACATCTGGAGCAACAGTTGCAACTGGAGTCACCATTTGGTTAAGTTTACAATAATTCATTGTCATTCTCCCCAAGATTCATCTGTGGTGTGCTGGCCCAATAAGTGAGTTGAACAGTGATATGGTAGGATTACCAGCCCTTCAAGTCTTCATCTCTGAAATCCCTCAAGCATTCAGTATTGCTTCTGATTTACCATTTTCCTGTATAGGGACAGGTCTACTGGCTTCCACTTGGTCCTTCTTACCTTAATGGCCCTCACTGCAGTGGTCAAAAAATCAATTTGAGAATTCTGTTAGTTGCTGATTATGTCTATTCCAAATATGCATTCCAGAATTGGGGAAATAACCACTTTGGCAAGATGGGTTGGGGATTCACTTGGCCCACTAAGAGGTGGGCCTGAGTTAAAACTCCATTGATCATCAGACCTCTATAAGTTCCTACTCTGACTGGTAGAGCATGGTAACATTTTGCATTCTTGAAATTAGTGCCACTTCAGTGACAAAATGTCACATAATCCTCAAAAAGTCTGATTATTTAATTTTCTGCAGTGCACGGTCACCTGGTAAAAGATTCCCAAGGATGGGGAAATACCAAAATACATAAATACATAAATTTTTGAAGTACAGTAGGATTCTTCCTCAGGAAGACCCAGCTTCCCCTTCATTCAAGGAGTTCTGTGTTTGTAAACAGGCTCAAATATGATCATTGATAAGGAGATATAGATTTCTGTTTGGATGATTCAAGTTAGACATCTTTTCAATTGATCACGAACCTCTCTGCCGATCAAGTAGGATTGGTAGATGGCCTATTTATTTCACTTGTAGGGACACCAATGATCAATTATCCATTGCCATCGGTCTCTGTGAATTGGATTAGTTACTCCAGAATTCAATTATTCTCATTGCATTTAAGGATCCAAGTTCAGTGTCAGCAGTTCTCACTTTAATTTCTGACCTACAGAGAAGACTGATCATAGACCTCTTCAAGGGCATAGGGCTCCCCTCTAAATTTATTCTTTACCATCTTGAAGTCTGCATACTTCCAGGGTTGATGATCAGATCTTACATAATTAAGTTCACCATATCATTTCAATTTTCCTAAGCCTTTTGATATAACATGTCACAGTATCTCAAGGCAGTTCTGGCACTTAGTGTAGGCTATCTTTTGATCCACATTTCAGCCCACCAGTCAAACTGTCAGGGCCCTTCTCAACTTCTCAAGCTACGATGTTGAATCTAGAATACCTTCTTAGTGGACACGTATTGATACATTCTACCTGGTCTAATGTTATGACTCTTTTTCTATTACCCCACACTCTAAATACCTATCTCCACACATATTCCCTAGAGTTCTGTGTATGTAAACTAGAAAACTCAAATAGTTCATTGGAATTATTGCATACTTCATCAGGGGTCACACGATTACTGAATTCACCTTTTGAAACCTGCTGGGACTTGCGTCTACTTATAGATTTAGAAGCAAAGACAGGTGGGAAGGGTGGGTCCTGAGGAGAATCAGCAGTCTCTTGCAAGGTAAGTAATTCAGGAGAGGCCATTACAGATTCCTCTGGCAAAGCACAGTTGACCTCCCCCTGTGGCAGTAGAATAGCTGCTTTTACTCTCAAAGATGATGCATTAGAATTTAGGGGTCCAATATCCCTAGCTTAATCAGGATCTGTCCATATATCCCTATCCCAATTTTTAGGAGCTCATTCTTTAACAGCCAATGCCCTTACTTTAACAACAGACACCCTGTGAACTTGTGAATTCAACTTAGTTTGTAATTTAGTCACTCACAGGATGAGACTTACCTTTTGTTTTTTTTTTTAGAAATCTCAACTCCACAGCTGCAGATATAAGGTTTTCTTTTAGGGCAGACATAGAAAATTTCTGGCCATTTATGCATCTCCAAAGCTGAAAATTTATGAACAACTAAGCTCAATGTCTTCTTTTCCCACTTTATCAAGTCCAATTAGGAGCAACCAGCTAAATCAACAGCAATATTTTACACATCTCCGTTCCCACATGATGCCATGGACTCAGTTACCTCATCACTCTTGGCAATAGAGTCATTAGTGTCTTTAAATCTTGTCATATTACAGAAATAATCCCAGGAACCTCAGAACAAGTTCAGAAAACTCATCCCTACGATCCTGTTCCTCAAGAACCACTCTCAGTATCAAAATTTCCATCAGTCAGAGATCTCCAGAGAAATAGAACCAATAAACACATGTCTATATAAAGAGACTTTTAGTTTAAGAAGTTGGCTTATGTGGTAGTTGGCAAGTCTGGAATCTGTACTGCAGACCAGCAGGCTGGAAACTCAGATAGGAGTTCATGTTGCAGTGCTGAGTCTGAAATCTATAGGACATATTGGAGGCTGGAAAATCAGGCAGGATTTCCATTAGTCTTGAAACAGAATGTCTTCTCTGAGAAACCTCGGGGTTTGTTGTTGTTGTTGTTGTTGTTGTTGTTGTTCTTAAGGCCTTGAATTTGTTGAATGAGGCTCAACCACATTGTTGAGGGCAATATCTTCTACTTAAAGTCAACTCATCTAAATGTTAACTGCATCCATAAAAACACCTTCACAGCACTATCTAGACTAGTGTTTGAACAAACAACTGAGCAGGGTAGACCAGCCACATTGATGCATAAAGTTAACTTTCACGACACCTTATAAAAATACTGATTTGTAATGGATTAGAAATCTCGACAAAACAAATGTCTAGATAATAATAAGGGCAATAATATAAGATAATATATATGCACCCTCGGGTGGATACAATTTTTAAGACACAGAAAGCATTAACCACAGAGGAAATGACTGATACATTTAACTTCCTTAAAACTAATGCCTTCTGTTTATTAAAGGGAACAAATTAAGTGAATGGGAATGCAAGCCTATACACACACACAAACACACACACGCGCACACACACACACACACACACACAATGTTTGTATCCAAAATACAGAAAGAACTCTGCTTATTGGTAAGAAAAAGCAAAGCATTCAGTAAAAACATGAACTAGAGAGACTTGAATCTGAAATTCTCAAAAGAGAATATCCAAATGCTCAATAAAGATACAAAAAAACAACTGCACAACCTCATTTATATTGAGAAAAATGCAAATTAAAATCATCATTAGATATCATTACATATCTGCTAAGTTGACAAAAATGTTGAAGTATGAACACAATGAACATGAGGTAGAGAAGAGGGGCTTAATAACGGAACAGTTAGGAACCTAATCTCATGAGCTGAACTCTCCGCGAAGCATGGCGTAAAGCAAATCACTTCACCTTTGTGTCTCAATTTCTTTATCTGGAATGCTGGGATAGCAGTAGTGCCTAACTTTAATCATATTATAAAGTTTAAATAAATGTGCTTAGAATATTGCCTGGCCCATAGAAAGTACTATTAAGCATCTGTTTTAAGTAAATGTTTATATTTCAATAAAATAAAATGAGATAAACCAGAAACCCTTATTCTCTGCTGGTAGGTATGAGAATGAAAATAACCACTTTGGAAAATAGTTGCTATGATCTATTATCATTGAAGATACACAGACCCTGGAATAATACATCAGTTCCACTTCTAGGCATGTCTACCATATATATGGCAGACACATTTATAAGAATGTTTACAGAAACCTTGCTTAATACTATAGAATTGTAAGCAATCATCTACAAAATAATGAATAAATAAATTGTAGAAGACAAATACAATAAAATACTATCCAGAATTTAAAAAAAAAAAAAAAAACGGTAGCAGTAAAACTCAGCTACACCCAGGAATTAAGATAAATTTCATAAACATTATATTGAGTGAAAAAAGTAGACACAAACATGTAAAGTATGAATTTATTTTCATACAATTCAAAAACCAGGAAGAACTAAAATAAATTGGTAGTATTTAGAGAATAGTAACAATATTATTATCATATAAATAAGAATACTGGATACCGAATGAAAGAGAGAATGAATTTTGACAGGGAGAATTACAAGGGAGTACAATGCATATGCCCATTCTTCTGCAGATGATTTTTTCACTTCTTTATGGTTAAATAATGTTACTATAAACATTCTGACACGTGTGTACAACTTTCTGTAGTCTAGGTTACATATATGGAAAAAGAATGACTGTATCATGGAAGTGTCAGTGCTGTCCTATCTCTAGACCTGTGTAGAGGTCACAGGTGCTTATTAAACTGTACATATGTAATTTGTGTATTTCTTCAGTACTTGACTTACATTCTATAATTTTAAAAAAAATGAAATGGATTGTAATTGGAGAGCCAAGCATAGAAATTGCTTAAGAAGTAGGGTTATGAAGAATAAAGTACAACAGTGACTATTGGCAGATGGAAAGTAGAAAGGAGCGGTGACTCTGCTTTTTTCTTTTTAAGAAGGTTGATATTCAAGAATATATAAATATATATGGAAAACATCTGTTTAAGAAGAGAAGAGGAATCATCAATTGAGTATGTTTACTGAAAAGCAGGAAATCTTGGGAAGCCATTCTCCATGGCCTGATTATGTTTCTGTACATCTTGGGAGAAGACACATTGACTGCCTTTGGTCTTGATTGACATCCTGGATGTCTGTACATGGAACAGCCTTGAAAAGTAGCAATAGTGCTTCCTTTTTGGCAAATGGTAAGTTTATTTACTCATCAATGTAATAAATTTTACTTCACAGGAGAAAATATTTATAATATTTCACTTCACAGCAAATGTCAGGAAGCAAGTTCTTAAAGACCTATAAAGAGATTGACTCCAAAACAATAATAGTGGAGACTTTAACACCCCACTCTCTATATTAGACAGATTGAGACAGAAAATTAACAAGTATATTCAGAACTTGAACTCAGTTCTGGACAAAGCGAACCTAATAGACATCTACAGAACTCTCCACTGTAAATAAATAGCATAAACATTCCTCTCTGCATCACATAGCACTTATTCTAAAATTGATCATATAATTGGAAGTAAAACACTCCTCAGCAAATGCAAATAGCAAGGAAATCATAATAGTCTCTCAGACCACAGTGCAATCAAATTAGAACTGAGGATTAAGAAACTCACTCAAAACCACACAACTACATGGAAACTGAACAACCTGCTCTAGAATGACTACTGGGTAAATAATGAAATTAAGGTAGAAATAAAGAAGTTATTGGAAACCAATGAGAACCAAGACAAAACATACCAGAATCTCTGGAACACAGATAAAGCATTGTTAAGCAAGAAATTTATGGCACTAAATGCCCATATCAGAAAGCTGGAAAGACCTAAAATTGACATCCTAACATCACAATTAAAAGAATTAGAGAAGCAAGAGCAAACAAATTCAAAAGCTAGCAGAACACAAGAAATAACTAAGAACAGAGCATGACTAAAAGAGATAGAGACACAACAAACCCCTGAAAAAAAATTAGTGAATCCACAAGCTGTTTTTTTGAAAAGATCAACAAAATAAATAGACTGCTAGCCAGACTAATAAAGAAGAAAAAGAGAGAAGAATCAAATAAACACAATTAACAATAATAGAGGGGATACAAACTATCATCAGAAAATACTATAAAAATCTCTATGTAAAAAAACTAGAAAATCCAGAAGAAATGGATAAATTCCTGGACACATGCACCCTCATAAGACTAAATAAGGAAGAAGCCAAATCCCTGAACAGACCAATAACAAGTTCTGAAATTGAGGCAGTAATCAATAGCTTACCAGCCAAAAAAAAAGCCCAGGACCAGATGAATTCACAGCTGAATTCTGCCAGAGGTACAAAGAGAAGCTGATCCCTTTCCTTCTGAAACTATTCCAAACAATAGAAAAAGAGAGACTCCTCCCTAACTCATTTTATGAGGTCAGCATCATCCTGATACCAAAACCTGAAAGAAACACAACAAAAACAGAAAGTTTCAGGCCAATATCCCTGATGAACATCTATGTGAATATCCTCAATAAAATTAGGCTGCACATCAAAAAGCTTATCCACTATGATCAAGTCGGCTTCATCCCTGGGATACAAGGCTAGTTCAAGAAACGCAAATCAATAAACATCCATCACATAAACAGAATCAATGACAAAAACTACATGATTATCTCAAAAGATGCAGAAAAGGCCTTCAATAAAGCTCAACACCCATTTATGCTAAAAACACTCAATAAGCTAGGTATTGATGAAACATGTCTCAAAATAATAAGAGCTCTTTATGACAAACTCAAAAAACATCATACTGAATGCGCAAAAGCTGGAAGTATTCCCTTTGAAAATTGGCACAAGACAAGGATGCCCTCTCTCACAATCCTATTTAACATGGTATTGGAAGTTTTGACCAGGGCAATCAGGCAAGAGAAGGAAATAAAGGGTGAGATCTCAATCATGTTGGGTTCACCACCTAAGATGCTGATTACCACCTTAGGCCTGTCCTACAAACCCTAACTCAACAACCGATGAATGAATGAACTCTCACAGCCATTACAGTGATTCAAGTGGGCTAGGGATGGTTATTGTCTGCTTTCAGAGGGTGATTGCAGCCAACCAACCATAAATCCCTGTAACTGCTCAAATTTATTCAGGATAGATTTAATAACAGAGGTTCTAAGTCAACGTGCTTGTGCATAAGCATGTTATGGTTATGCTCTTTTAACCATAATGTGGTTAAAAGAGTGGTTTTACAAATGATAAAAGTTTTAGGTTCTGGAGTCCAGAGTAAACACCATTAACTGGTAATTCTCCTTTGACCTCCCCCTGAAAGAGCCATAGCACAAAGTTTATATGAGCAAACAAATTAGAGTAGAGACAAAGGAATGTGGGGTAAACAGACCTAACTGGAAAATCTTTTATTGTTCCTCTCTTTTATGTTCTGCCTTCAGCATGTCCCAATAAAACCCTTCAGCCTTTCAAAAGGTTTGAGACTACAACCTATAACTTTCTCTAGTATTTCCCTAATATTTTGCCAGCCACCTTGAGTGAATCTCAGCAAAAGGGTATTCAAATAGGAAGAGAGGAAGTCAAATTGTTTATGTTTGCAGATGACATAATTGCGTATTTAGAAAACTCCACAATCTCAGCCCAAAATCTCCTTAAGCTGATAAGCAACTTTAAGAAAGTCTCAGGTCACAAAACCAATGTGCAAAAATCACAAGCATTTCTATACACCAATAATAGCCAGAGAGCCAAATCATGAGTGAACTCACATTCACAATTGCTACAAAGAGATTAAAATACCTAGGAATACAACCAACAAGGGATGTGAAGGACCTCTTCAAGGAGAACATCAAATCACTGCTCAAAGAAGTAAGAGAAAATGGAAAAGAAGAAATGGAATGGAAAGAAATGGAAAAATATTCCATGCTCATGGATAGGAAGAATCAATATTGTGAAAATGGCCACACTGCCCAAAGTAATTTATAGACTATCCCCATCAAGCTACTATTGACTTTCTCCACAGAATTGGAAAAAACTACTTTAAATTTCATATGGAACCAGAAAAGATCTCCCATAGAGGCGTGGCAATTCTAAGCCAAAAAGAACAAAGCTGGAGGCATCACACTATCTGACTTCAAACTATACTACAGGGCTACAGTAACCAAAAACAGCATAGTACTGGTACCAAAACAGAGATATAGATCAACAGAACAGAACAGAGGCCTCAGGAATAACACCTCACATCGCCACCATCTGATTTTCTACAAACCTGACCAAAACAAGCAATGGAGAGAGGATTCCCTATTTAATAAATAAGAAAAACTGGGTAGCCATATGCAGAAAGCTGAAACTGGATCCCTTCCTTACCCCTTACACAAAAATTGACTCAAGGTGGATTAAAGACTTAAGTGTAAACCTTAAAACCATAAAAACCATAGATAAAAACCTAGGCAATACAATTCAAGACATGGGCATGGGCAAACACTTCATGCTGAAAACATCAAAAGCAATGGAAACAAAAGCCAAAATTGACAAATGGGATCTAACTAAACTTAACAGCTTCTGCACAGCAAAAGAAACTATTGTCAGCATGAACAGGCAACCTGCAGAATGGGAGAGAAATTTTGCGATCTATCCATCTGACAAAGGGCTAATCTCCAGAATCTATAAGGAACTTAAATTTACAAGAAAAAACAACCCCATGTAAAAGTGGGCAAAGGGTATGAATGGAAAATTCTCAAAAGAAGGCATTTATGTGACCAAAAAACATATGAAAAAAAGCTCATCATCAGTGGTCATTAGAGAAATGCAAATCAAAACCACATTGAGATACCATCTCACACCAGTTAGAATGGCGATCATTAAAAAGTAAGGAAACAACAAATGCTGGAGAGGATGTGGAGAAAAAGGAATGCTTTTACACTGTTGGTGGAAGTATAAATTAGTTCAGCCTTTGTGGAAGACAGTGTGGTGATTCTCAAGGATCTAGAACCAGAAATGCCATTTGACCCAGTAATCCATTTACTGGGTATATACCCAAATGATTTTAAATCATTCTAGTATACACATGCACATGTATGTTTATTGCAGCACTATTTACAATAGCAAAGACTTGGAGCCAACCCAAATGCTCATCAATAATAGACTAAAGAAATTGTGGCACATATATACCATGGAATACTAGCCAACCATAAAAAGGAGTGAGTTCATGTCCTTTGCAGGGACATGGATGAAGCTGGAAACCATCATTCTCAGCTAACTAACACAGGAACAGAAAACCAGACACTGTATGTTCTCACTCGTAAGTTGGAATTTAATAATGCGAACACATGGAACATCACATACATCACACACCAGGGCTTGTTGGTGGGTGGGGGGCAAGGGGAGGGAGAGTATTAGAACAAATACCTAATGCATGTAGGGCTTAAAATCTAGATGACAGATTGATGGGTGCAGCAAACCACCATATATATGTATGTAACAAACTTGCTAGTTCTTCACATGTATCCCAGAACTTAAAGTACAATAATTAAAAAGAAAATTGGTTCCCTAAATGTAGGATCCCCTCTTTTGAATGTAGCTGCTGTGTTTTTCAGTAGTCTCCTGGACTTCATGGTACCACTCTGTGAGAACTAAAAATCAGGAATGGGCACAAATGCTTTTACTCTGTCTACTCTTCTTGCAGTGAGTAACTAACTGTACTTTGTGTCTAATCTGAGCATCTTGTATCTTCTGCCAGCATCTGTGAAAGTGTGGCAGACTAATTTATCAGCTTGGAAGTGGGGCAACTTTCATATCCTTTGCAATTCTTGACAGAGAGGGCATAGACTCCAAAGCATGGGTGTTTGGGATCATCTAATGCAACTTTGGGTATGTTGCCACAATAGCTGTAAGCTTGGTGTCACCCATAAAGCAATGAGTAACCTTGTTTATTGCAGCACTCTTCACATTAGCCAAGATATGGAAGCAACTGAAGTGTCCATCACAAACACAATAGAATACTATTCAGCTGTAAAAGAAGGAAAGCCTGCCACTTGAGACAATGTGGATGAATCTAGAGAACACTGGGTTAGGTGAAATAAACCAGGCATTGCAAGGCAAATACTACATGATCTCACTCAGATGTGACAAGTATAAAAGCTGATTTCACAGAACTAGAGATAAGAATGTTTGAACCAAAATCTGGGATGGTAGGAGGTGGGGAGGAGATGTTAGGTGAAGAATACAGTCAGATAGGCAAAACGTAAGCTCAAGAGATCTTTTGTACAGCATGATGACTATATAATGATACATTTTTATTCTAGCAAATGATAAGACAGTGTATGTTAAGTGTTCTTACCACAAAATAATAACTATATCAGAGAATGCATGTGAATTAGCTAGAATTAACCATTCCACAATGTATATATACTTCAAAACACATGTAGTACATAATAAATACATACAATTCTATCAGTCAATTTAAAAATAAATATATTTGAAAAATAAGAAATAAATGGCAAATTTTACACTAAGACCTAGTCTTGCCTTTTGGGAGAGAGGTTTGTTTTTATACCCTTTTGTTAAGGAAATAAGGTGATAATGAATTATAGCTTGTTTTGAGATGTATCTTTCCTTGGCAACATAAGACACTGGCAACTTTTTATTTGTCCTTTATTCTTCTGTGAAATACGAAATTCTTAGAAATGCCAGCTATAGTACATCTTCTAGGTGTTATTAGGAGGCATTTGTTCCTTCTTAAATAGGCTCATCATCTAGTTCACATCTCTAGTGTGATTATGTCCAGTATATTGGTATATAGATCTGCTTGTGTTTATGAAGTGTAGGTACATTTACATTAAACTGTTTTCAAAAGGCTTGAGAGGACTTACATTATTGTCTCTCCTTGTTGACTTTTACAATATTTAGAATCTAAGCTGGCCCAGCAGACTGGCAACACAGCAAGATCCCATTTCTACTAAAAACAGAAAAATTAACTAGGTGTAGTGGCACATGCCTGTAGTCCAAGCCACTGGGGAGGCTGAGATGGAAAAATCACCAGAGCCTGGGAGGTAGAGGCTGCAATGAAACTGTGGTCACACCACTGCATTCCAGCCTGTGTGACAGAGTGAGACCTTGTTTCCAAAAAATAAAGAATACAAAATAAACAGTTGGCCCAGGACCTTACATTGAATAAATATTGGTCATAAATGAATAAACAAGTAAGTAAATACATGAATGGATAAATTGATAAGCTTTGAGATTCTTTATTGTGTGGAAAATCAGTGATACATATGATTGAATAGCCCTACTCCTTTATAGAAACAGATGTAATTGACCCAGGACACCATCCCACTCCTCAAAAAGAAAATAAGAGATAAGTGGAATTCATCATCTAACATGGAGCTTAAAAACATTTGATTTTTTTTACATGTGATATTCTACTGAGGGCAGCAAGAAATAAAACAATCTGCTGAAAGATTTTCAAACAAATCCTGATATCTACATTGTGAATGAGTAAACTAGTGGGTGAATTATACTTACACCATTAAAGAAAGAAATGGCTGTATGTTAACCTCTAAAAAAGATAGACATTTGGATGTTTTGTGGTTATTGACTTAAATTTTTATCTTATATTGTTTGTAACATCTTTAAAATATTTTCTACTTAGCCATTTAACAATAACATTGAATTTATCATCTCTCAAATTATGCAATGAAGTGAAAAGATGTTTTGGTATATTGAGAACTGATTGTTAAATTTCCTGAATTTGAGAATTGACTATACTCAAACTGACTTTACCACATCTAAGAATTTTAAAAGCAAAATGTTTAATAGTTTCATTTGTTTAAATTAGGTTTGGTCATTAGACTGCCTTTTACAGTAGTTTTTCATTTTCCTCTAAAGTGCCTTGGATCTAGTAATTAACGAATTATTTTTGTGTAAACAGGAAATTCTTTGTTCTCTACTCTTCATCACCATGGAAATAAGTGTAATGTGATAACTATTGGAGTGAATAAAAAGAAAAGGCGCTGATTAGAAAGGAAGAAGCCTCTGGCTGGAATCTCAGTAATCAACAATGTGTGTAATCATTCACTCCATCTTCCATAGAGTTTTCTCTGGAACATATGTCTTTCAGCTCTAATAAAATTGCTTAAGTAATCCTTCTAAATATATCCGGTAAACATGTTAAGTAACTTCCATTTTAGAATGACTTTCATGATTTCCTCTCTTTATCATCATAGATAGATCTCTCTCACATTGCATGACTTTGTTTAATTACTTTCTGTGTTAGCCCATTTTTACACTGCTATAAAGAATACCACCTGAGACTGGGTAATTTATAAACAAAAGAAGTTTAATTGACTAACAGTTCTGTGTGGTTGGGGATGCCTCAGGAAACTTACAATCATGGAAGAAAGTGAAGGGGAAGCATGTCACGCCTTACGTGGCAGCAGGAGAAAACCAGAGAGCAAAAGCAAGGAAGTGCCACATTTAAAACCATCAGCTCTCATGAGAGCTCTCACTATCATGAGAACAGCATGGGGAAAACTACCTCCATAATCCTTCCACTAGGTCCCTCCTTCAACATATGGGGACTATAATTCAAGATGAAGTTTGGGTGGGGACACAGAGCCAAACCACATTACTTTCTTTAATGTAATTTTATGTAATTTGTATATGAAACAACTATTTGGCATTCAAGGATGAAAATGGGAAACTGAGAATACTTCATACTGTGCTGGGTCAATGAGGTAAATAGTAAAAGGAACAGATGAGAAAATGAACAGATGTCGTGAGTTTTAGTCGTATCCTCACCACATGTGATCCTCAATTTATTTCTCTGTTAAGGAGACATAAAAACAACAGGTTTGCCTATCTCACAGGATGTAGAAAGAACTGAGATAATATATTTCCTTAAAAAACGGTAAACAAAGTTCAACACAAAATACAGTACAAAAAGCAATTAATTCATATTGTTCTCATTCTTATATATGGGTACATTGGTCTTTGATGAGCTGTAATGAACCTGTTCTTTAACTACATCACCATAAAGTACATTGATAGAGCAGATTTCCCAGAAATTGTATGACCTTGGTGCTTTAAAACATGAACGATACAAAGTCCTGGAAAGAAAAGTGTTGAAGTTAATTTGGTTTTGGCAGAAAGATATACTGGATGACTGAACAGGGATTTTTCATCTCTAATTTCCAAGGTTGTAGAAACAATAATATCCCAGCACCCAGCTATCCTGTGCCCTATAATGTCCTACTGAGCTAATTCACATCAGGAGTGTGCACATTGTTACTTTGGCTATGGGTTTTACATAAGAACACAAAACCAATTCTCTTTACTAGAAAACAAATGGTCCAAATTAAAAGCTCCTGTAGGTTTAAAGCAGCAGAAGCATCCAATTTTAAAAGGACTCTAAAGACATATTTCTCTTTGGTGGGTGGACATAAGATGTGAGTAATTATTAAACTCATAAACCAGCTATAATTGGGAAGACAGTTCAATAGATTAGAGCTGTGTAGTGAAGCTCAGTTAAGATCCACAGTTAGAACAAGGAGAATTTCAGACAGGCTGCAAATGAGGTGGTTTATATGATCTTTCTCCTGGTCTGCTTTCTCTTCCTGATCACCTCCCCCTTTCTTTACTCAATTTCCCTTTGTTTGCTCCCTTCTTTTTACTTGCCCTGCATTACTCAAATTGACCATCCATACTCATATTGTTCCAGTTATGCAGGCAAGCATGCTGTCTGTTTTGTTCTAAATGATCGACTGTTTTCTTTTTAACCTGACCTGAATTCATTAAGTAATTTCACTTTGGCTTTTTAGACTTTGTTATGGGTCTAGCTGTGGCTCCTATAGAAAAAATATGTTGAAGCTCTAACCCCCAGTACCTTAGAATATGACTTTATTTGGGGTCATAGTCACTGTAGATGTAATTAAGATGACTCACACTGGAATAAGGTGGGCCCCCTAACTGGCATCCTTATGAAAAAGAATGTTATGTGAAGAGACAGACATGCACAGAGGGAAGACAATGTGAAGAGACACATGGAAACACTTGTAAATATGAAGGCAGAGACTGAAGTGAGGCAGCCACACAGCAAGCAAGGCCAAAGATTGCAAGCAAACTGCCAAAACAAATATTGTCATTTCAGTGCAAACTACACAATGACTTCTCAATTCTGAGCCCAGAACATTTTTCTGTCTTTCTTTTTGTTTGTTTGTTTGTTTTTGTTTTTGAAACAGAGTCCCACTCTGTCTTCCAGGCTGGAGTGTAGTGACTCAGTCTCGGCTCACTGCAACCTCCACCTCTGGGTTCAAATGATTATTTTGCCTCAGCCTCTCAAGTAGCTGGGATTACGAGCACACACCACCATGCTCGGCTAATATTTTTGTATTTTTCGTAGAGACAGACTTTTGCCATATAGAACAGACTGGTCTCAAATGCCTGACTTTGGGTGATCTCTGCCCACCTCAGCCTCCCAAAGTGCTGGGATTACAGGCATTAGCCACCATGCCTAGCCAAGCCTAGGATATTTTAGATTGAGTATAGAACCTATATTTAGCAAAAAAAGCCACAACAAGGTCTGATTTGGAAATTTGACTTGTAAAGAGAAATGAGCATTGGCTTGTGAGCCATTTGTTCATCTTTGAAAATCTTAGCTTAGTCTCATACTTGGTGTAAGACTTTAGCCATATAACTTAATCCGCTGAGAAGTTGGTTTTCTCTAGCAGAGTGCCTGGCTCATAGCCAATGCTCCTTAAAGTTTGTCTGTTATTTATTAAAACTTTCCTTTTCCTGGATACTAAGGTCCTTAAATCTAGCAAAGCCTTGCTAAATCCCATGCCCATCCTACCTGCTGTTTTGAAAGAAAGAATTTTTACTTTTCACTGATCTGAAAACTCTCAAATGACTTAAAAACTACAGCCATGGCACTTAGAAAATCTTCTGTTTACTTCATCTTGGTGACCCCTGGACCTTAATGTAATTCACAACCAAAGAATAAAAAACAGTGGTCTGGACTTTTAAGCTATGTGGTGAGGAATATGTTATTACCTTAGATAATTTAAACTTGAATGCCAAATCTAAAATTAAGCTTCACAACCTAGTGCTTGATAATCACTACAATGTCGTATTTTAGAGTTTGGAGACTGTAAATCCAAGTTAACACAAATGATAAAAGTAGGATTTACAATTGCTTTCTAACAACCAAATTCTTAAAGTCCTGTTGCTTAGAAAAACCTATAATAGCTTAAAACTATACCTTACAGAAGATTAAGAACCATAGAAAGTGGGAAAAAAAACCTGAGAGAAACATATGTTTCTCAGTGGCATCTTGTAAAGAGCCTTAGAGAGAAAGGAAGTCAGTCTTGCTGGATGTCTAGGCAATGTACTGGTCACTTACTGATACACCTCATTACATCATTCTGCACAATGCCCTATATGATAGGTCATTCGTCCCCATTTTATGGATGAAGAAATAAAGTAATTATAGGTCATTTATCAAAATCAGACATCAAATCAGGATTGGCTGACCCCGCAGTCCATGGGCTCTACTAATCAAAGCCAGTTTTGGTTCTAAGTCTACTCCTGACCAGGAATAACTTGCTGAATCCATCTGGATCTCAGTGTCATCCTGTGTAAAACTAGAGTTTTAGAATAGGTGACTTCACAGGTTCTTTTTGGCTGTAGAATTGCTACTTAGAAAAAATTCAGTGCAAGCCACAGTATTAAGGGCCAAATAAAGTAATTATTAACTCGATTATGATATCTTATTCTGATTTCATTATGATCACTTAAGTTTAACTCTTCAATAGAATTTGTAATATTGTTATGTGTTTAAACATTAGCTTTAACTACATAATTCAAAATATTATATGTATTATCTTGAGTTATCTCTTAAAACTTATACACGAAAGAACTGCAGTATTGCATAAAGAAGGCTGAAGTGCTGGGCACAGTGGCTCATGTCTGTAATGCCAGCACTTTGGGATACCAAGGCAAGACCAGCCCCTGGGCAGCATGAAGAAACCTCATCCCTATTTTTAAAAAGTACAGAAAATTAGCTGGAGGTGGTGGCACAACTGTGGTCTCAGCTATTTGGAAGGCTGAAGTGGGAGGATTGCTTGGGCCCAAAGGTTCAGGTTTCAGTGAGCTGAAATTATGCCACTGTACTTCAGCCTGAGTGACAGAGTGAAACTCCATCTCAAAACAAAACAAAACAAAACAAAACAAAAAGAAGGTGGAAATGAAACAATAAAGACCATCCATATTTGTTTTATAATAAATTTTAAATGATGATATATCTTCAGCAAATCTAGAAGTAGCCTATACAATTTAGTCCTTAAAAATATATATGGTTTTACCGTAGTTACTTTAAGAAATATGTGAAAAAGACATAATATATGAGAGTAATGAGGCTAAAAAGTCTCTAAAAACTGCATGAAATATTATTCTAACTAAAATGATGAAGATAAAACCACATGTAACCTTGAATACAGCAAAGCAAGCTACTGCCACAATCCTTGTTTTATATGTCTGTTGAAGAATAACTTACTTCATAACACATTTAATTAATATAATATACCTAGAAAAAAAATTGAATATATAGAGAACCATTTTTGTAGTTAATTGTAGATAATGTTTATCTTTTTGGCTGCTGTTCATTTAACCAAGGGACAAAAATATATTTGCTGAGGCTACAAGCAAGACAATTGCTCTTAACTGTTGATCAGTAGAAGAATTAATATAGTATCATAAGGGTAAATCTTGTGAAGATGGGCCCTACCAAGAAATGCTGAAATAATGCCATAATCACAGGCCAAGAAATCCCAGCCAGTAACTAAACACTCTGCTGATCCTGCCATCACACTCAGTAAAAATGTTGCAAAAACCTGACCAAGACTAGCAAACATGTATGTGTCCCTTGCAGTGGATCCAAAGCAAATGTGGAAACTGAGATTCATCAAGGAGAGCCAACTGTCATAGAAACTGGATGGGTTTCACATAAACCAGTTGGACATAGTACAGAACATGATATTCACCAGCCTCTGACAATAAATGCACGAAACATACAAGGTAGCAAGGAAGTTCATCTGTATAAATTTATAATTGATCTCACCTTTAAACTATGCTCTTACTATTTAGTTTGACTCATATGTCATATGTGTAATCACTAAGGAACTTGAGTTTAGGCGAGAGGAAGCACCTAACAAAATCATTTCATGTTAGGTGCACAATATTGTGCTCTGCACTTGGTAAAGTTCTTCCAAAATTTAGTTGTTTTAAAGTGGCCACTGTCCAAGTCATGTTAATTCTATTTCATTCTCTAATATATAGACCATCAATAATAAAAAATAATGGTGATGATTATTAAAAATATATACACAATCAGTATGTTAAATTGAACAAATCTTTTTTAAAAAATAATATAACTAGATATGAACATTCTTCTCTGACACTTGTAAGAAAGTTTTTGATTTATGCTGATTAAATTTGAGCTTCCTTGCACTGTAATTTTGTAATCACAGTCAGAAGAAGGTGTCATAAAAAATTACACATAAAACTTGTTTGCTTAATTGACTGGAAGCTTCTCTTCCTTTTATATATTGTGTAATTGGATGCCAAATAATGATAAATTAGTCTTAGAGGGTATGGTACATACAACTGAATAATGGAAATAACTCAGTTTAATTACCTTAATAATTATCATGATAATTTCCAAAACATGTCATGTCTTCAGAGTCTTAACTAAATGAAGGCAATATAAAATCACTCACATAGAAAGGACTATGTTCTAAAAATATTGCTGTATGTTTTAGATATATTTAAAAAGGAATAATCCATATGCATTGTATAGACATTCCACATTAAATTAATGGCATGGAATTAGAACTAGCTCCCCTTCCCCTATCATCTGTCATGAATAAGAATGCTTCCTCTATCATCTTAACTCCCTATTTCAGGGGATGGTTCTAGGACAATAATTCGAGAAATTTTGTCATCTAAGAAAAGTATCTGATGATACCATAGATCAGAAATCCCTAAAGCTGAATGCAAATTTTACTTCATTAATCAACCAAGGTTGGAGCTTCCAATTAAAATCAGAAATAAGAAATGATTTCAGTTCCAAAATAGTGACATTAAAAACAAGCTGGCTTCACTTGCCTCTTCCCTCCCATGACCAAAACAAAACAAACGAACCAAATATATGGTATTAAGTTTATTATCAACAATATCTCAAAACTCAAATATGAAGATGAGATAGTTCCTGGGGCCACAGAGAAGTAAAATAAAAGATGTCAAGCAGACAGAGAATAAGACATCCATATCCACGACACTCCTCCCTTGAATCTTCCCAGCAACAAACAAGTAGGAAATGTCCCCCTGAATCACTGTTTCTACACTGGAGGAAGTGAGACGGAGGTAGACAAACAGGTTTCCTTCCATTTTACATTCCCTAACAGATGTGTTCCCATCTCTACCCACAGGAAGCATCTGAGAGCCTAAAGGGAGAAGAAATATCCTTGAGGATGGCCAGAGACATAGTGGGGAGAAAGGATTTCATCTGCATATAGATGCAATAAAAAACGATAAAGGGGAAATCACCACAGATTCCACAGAAAGTCAAACCATCATCAGAGAATACTACAAACAACTCTATGCACATAAACTAGAAACCAGGAAGAAATGGATAAATTCCTAGACACTTGTGTCCTCCCAAGCCTAAACCAGGAGGAAGCCGAAACTATGAGTAGACCAATAACAAGGTCTGAAGTTGAGGCTGCAATTAAGAGCCTACCACACAAAAAAAGCCCAGGTCCAGATGGGTTCACAGCCGAATTCTACCAGACACACAAAGAGGATCTGGTACCATTTCTTCTGAAACTATTCCAAATAATCCAAAAGAGGGAACCCTTCCCAAATCATTTTATGAGACCAACATCATCCTGATACCAAAACCCGGCAGAGATTCAACAAGAAAAGAAAATTTCAGGCCAATATCAATGATGAATATAGATGCAAAAATATTCAATAAAATACTGGCAAACTGATTGCAACAGCACATTAAAAAACTTATCCATCATGATCAAGTAGGATTCATCCCAGGGATGCAAGGCTGGTTCAACATACGCAAGTCTATAAACGTCATTCACCACATAAACAGAAGCAAAAACAAAAACCACATGATTATCTCAATTGATGCAGAGATGGCATTTGACAAAATTCAACAGCCCTTTATGCTAAAAATGCTCAATAAACTTGGTATTGATGAAACATATCTCAAGGTAATAAAAGCTATTTATGACAAATCAACAGCCAATATCATACTTAATGGGCAAAAACTGGATTCCCTTTGAAATCCGGCACTAGACAAGGATGCCCTCTCTCACCACTCCTATTCAACATAGTACTGGAAGTTCTAGCCAGAGCAATCAGGCAAGAAAAAGAAATAAAGGGTATTCAAATAGGAAAGGTGGAAGCCAAATTGTCTCTATTTGCAGATGACATGATAGTATACCTAGAAGACCCCATCACCTCAGCCCAAAAACTCCTGAAACTAATAAGCAACTTCAGTAAAGTCTCAGGATATAAAATCAATGTGCAAAAATCACAAGCATTCCTATACACCAATAACAGACTTAAAGAGAACCAAATTAAGAATGAACTGCCATTCACAATTGCTACAAAGAGAATAATATACCTAGGAATACAACTTACGAGGAATGTAAGGGACCTCTTCAAGGAAAACTACAAACCACTGCTCAACGAAATAAGAGAGGACACAAACAGATGGAGAAACATTCCATGTTCATGGTTAGAAAGAATCAATATCGTGAAAATGGCTATACTGCCCAAAGTAATTTACAGAATCAACTCTATTCCCATCAAGATACCATTGAATTTCTTCACAGAACTGGAGAAAACCACCATGAACTTTATATGGAACCAAAAGAGAGCCCGCATAGCCAAGTCAATTCTAAGCAAAAAGAACACAGCAGGAGGCATCACACTACCAGACTTCAAACTATACTACAAGGCTACAGTAATCAAAACAGCATGGTACTGTTACCAAAACAGAGATATAGACCAATGGAACAGAACAGAGGCATTGGAGGCAACACAACATATCTACAACCATATAATCTTTGATAAACCAGACAAAAACAAGCAATGGGGAAAGGATTCCCTGTTTAATAAAGGGTGTTGGGAAAACTGGTTAGCCATGTGCAGAAAGCAGAAACTGGACCCCTTCCTGACACCTTACACTAAAATTAACTCCAGATGGATTAAAGACTTAAACATAAGACCTGGCACCATTAAAAACCCTAGAAGAAAATCTAGGCAAAGCCATTCAGGACATAGGAGTAGGCAAGGACTTCATGAACAAAACACTAAAAGCATTGGCAACAAAAGCCAAAATAGACAAATGGGACCTAATCAAACTCCAAAGCTTTTGCACGGGAAAAGAAACAGTCACTAGAGTGAATCGGCAACCAACAGAATGGGAAAAAATCTTTGCAGTTTACGCATCTGACAAAGGGCTGATATCCAGAATTTACAAAGAACTCAAACAGATTTACAGGAAAAAAACAAACAAGCCCATTCAAAAATGGGCAAAGGATATGAACAGAAACTTTACAAAAGAAGACATACATGAGGCCAACAAACACATGAAAACATGCTCATCATCACTGGCCATTAGAGAGATGCAAATCAAAACCACATTGAGATACCATCTCATGCCAGTTAGAATGGCGATCATTAAAAAATCTGAAGTCAACAGATGCTGGAGAGGATGCGGAGAAATAGGAACACTCTTACACTGTTGGTGGGAGTGTAAATTAGTTCAAACATTGTGGAAGACAGTATGGCGATTCCTCAAGGACCTAGAAATAGAAATTCCATTTGACCCAGCAATCCCATTACTGGGTATATATCCGAAGGACTATAAAGAGTTTTACTCTAAGGACACATGCACACAAATGTTCATTGCAGCACTGTTTACAATAGCAAAGACCTGGAACCAACCCAAATGCCCATCGATGATAGACTGGACTGGGAAAATGTGGCACATATACACCATGGAATATTATGCAGCAATCAAAAATGATGAGTTTTTGTTCTTTGTAAGGACATGGATGAATCTGGAGAACATCATTCTCAGCAAACTGACACAAGAACAGAAAATGAAATACCTCATATTCTCACTCATAGGCGGGTGAGAAAAATGAGAACACATGGACACAGGGAGGGGGGTACTACACACTGGGGTCTATTGGGGGGAATAGGGGAGAGACAGCAGGAGGGGGAGCTGCGGAGGGATAGCCTGAGGAGAAATGCCAAATGTGGGTGAAGGGGAGGAAGGCAGCAAAACACACAGCCATGTGTGTACCTATGCAACTATCTGGCACATTCTGCACATGTACCCCAAAACCTAAAATGCAATAAAAATTAAAAAAAAAAAAAAGCGAATTCTACAACCCAAAACTCTGACATTACTTAAAAAAAAAAAAATTGGAGAAAAACTCCAAGACATTGTTTTGGGCAAAGATTTTTTTTCTTTCTTTTTGAGCTGTAGCCTCACTCTGTTGCCAGGCTAGAGTGCAGTGGTGTGATCTAAGCTCACTGCAACCTCCACCTCCCGGGTTCTAATGATCCTCCTGCCTCAGCCTCTCGAGTAACTGGGACTACAGGCACAGCCACCACACCCAGCTAATTTTTGCATTTTTAGTAGAGACGGTGGTTCACCGTATTGGCCAGATGGTCTCAATCTCTTGACCTGGTGATCTGCCTGCCTCAAGCTCCCAAAGTGCTAGGATTATAGGCATGAGCCATGTGCTTGGCCTGGGCAAAGATTTCATGCATAAGACCTCAGAAGAACAGGCAACAAAAGTAAAAATGGACAAACGGAATTACCTCAAGCTAAAAAGCTTCTGAACAGCAAAGGAAACAATCAACAAAATGAAGAGATAACCCACAAAACAAGAGAAAATATATTCAAACTACCCATCTGACAAGGTATTATCAATACCTGGAATATATAAGGAGCTCCAATAACTCAATAAAGTAAAAAAAAAAAATAATTCAATGTTTAAATGGGCAAAATGTCAGAATAAACATTTTTCATAGAAGACTTACAAATCACCAACAGGGCCATTTGTTCTCACATGAGGTCAACATTCTTACCCCAGTTAAAATTGTTTTATACCAGAAAGACAGGGAATAATGGATGCCCGTGAGGATATATAGAAAGGGGAACACTTGAATACTATTGGTGGAAATGTAAGCTAGTATAGCCACTGTGGAAAATAATATAACACTTCCTCAAAAAACTAAAAATAGAACTATCATACAATCCAGAAATTTCACTACCGAGTATGTATCCAAAGGAAAGGAAATCAATGTATTGAAGAGATGTCTGCATTCTTATGTTCATTGCAGCACTATTCACAATAGCCAAAAGATGGACTCAACGTAAGCGTCCATCAGTGGATGAATGGATAAATAAAATGTGGTATAGGCCGAGAGCAGTGGCTCACGCCTGGAGGCTGAGGCAGGAGAATCTCCTGAACCCAGGAGGCAGAGGTTGTGGTGAGCCGAGATCATGCCACTGCACTCCAGCCTGGGTGACAGAGCAAGACACCGCCTCAAAAAACAAACAAACAAAAAAAGATGTGGTGTATACATATACAATGGAACACTTTTTAGCCATAAAAAAGAACAAAATTCTGTCATTTGCAAGAATGTAGATGGAAATGATGGTTATTATGTGAAGTGAAATAAGCTAAGCACAGAAAGACACACATTACATGCTTTTATTCATACATGGGGACTGAAAAAAGTGGACCTCATGAAAATAAATAATAAGTTGATGGTTACCAGAGGCCAGAAAGTGTGGGTGGAAGGGGTAATGAAGAGAGATTGATTGATAGGTACAAATACACAATTGGATAAAAGAAATAAGACCTAGTTTTGATAGACCAGTAGGGTGAATACAGTTAATAACAACCTATTGTACATTTTTAAGTAAGTAGAAGAGAATTCAAATAGCCCTAGCATAAAGAAAATATACATATTTATAGTGATGGATATTCCAGTTACCCTGATTTGATCTTTACACATTATATGAATGTATTTAAGTATCACATATACTTTGAAAATATCTACATATTTATGTATCCATAAAGCAAGAGAGCATGAAAAGTTTGGCTACTTACATAATGAGGATTTCTGGGTAGAGCAAGTCAGATTTTCCAAGCTGTGTGAAATGACTTAAGAAACCAAGGAAAGGAGATTGTTTTGGGGCTTTATGGTGGTTAGAAGTTGGGTCCAGGATGAGGGTCCCCCTGCATATCTCCTGGCTGGGACCTGGAGACATATGAATGTTTCATCAACTCCAATGGCATTTTTATTGGCTTCCCCACCTTCAGGGGCAGAAGGGGAAAATGGACTCGTGGGTTTGAAAGCTGTAAAAGAAAAAAATACCTGCAAAACACAAAAATAAATAAATAAAAATGAGAACAGAAAGAAATAGTTGGTTGACATGAATGGTGCAGAAAGTACTCAAAAGTAGGAAATGCTTTTTCTTCCCTCTGAGTAGTTCACATTGACAAGTGAAGACAGTATTTCTTAGAAGTTCAATGTTTGTGGGAGAGAACTGTACAAACCATGGGTGCAAACCTGGACCATAATACATGACTAGATCTTCCTCAATCATCTCTTTATCTCATTCTCTCTACCATTTTTCTTAGGTAACAGTATTTTTTATTGTCACTAATAGAAATCCATAGGATATAAAATCCTTTAAAAATAGAATGATGCCTATTCTTTGCCTTGGGAATAAATGTGGGTAATACAAACAGAAGTGCTCGAGTTGAAGAAAGAAAGAATAGACCAAGAATTTTTAAAAATGCTTATGCATACAGATTATTCCAAGAATGCATTCAGTTTGGGTGTCAGAAACTGAGAAAGAAAAATAACAGGTAATTAGGAGTTAAACAGATAAACATGAGCCTCAAATTACCTCAACATTAAGTCAAACAAAACAACAAGTAACAATAACAAAAACTAAAGCTGTCAATCTTCTAACTTGCACACATCAGAATTTCTGTAGAATCTTCTAAGCCTGATGAAAGGTGGGGGAAAAGGTCATTGCGTCAGCTCACACAAACTTTTCTGGAATGGTTATAGGTTCACATTTGGGGTTGCTATTGTCGAACCAGAATACAGACCTACTTTGTCAACTTGAAGACTAAGCTGCAACTCCTGGCCCTGACATGACTTGCAATTACCCTAAACTATCTCTATGATCGCATTATGCCTTTCTTCCTGGCCATGATAAAACGTACCCCTTTCTCCTGGGCTTTAAGTATTTTTCAAGTTACTGGAAGCAAATTCTCTAAGGACCTTTTCCAATCAAATTTTAAATTCCATAAATTATTTGACTTTCATCATCTTTATGAAAAGAAATATTTCACAGTTTGATAGGTCACTATGAGCATCTTTTTCTCATGCTTGGAAAATGTAGTATTTCCAATCCACGTCAGAGAGAGAGTGAGTAAAATCCCTTTCTTATTAAACACATAGAATCATTCCGAAAAGGCCTAACCACTGACTCTGCACCCATGGATTCTTAGAGAGCATTGCTGCTGCACAGCGACCTCTGCCTAACCAGGGCCACCCGGCCAAAGCACCTGTCTTCATCCATTCAGTGTTGCTGTAACAGAATATTTAAACCTGGGTAGTTTATAAAGAAAAGCGTTTTATTTAGCTCATAATTCCACAGACTGGGAAGTATGAGAAGTATGATGCCTCCATCTACCAGGTTTCTGGTACAGGCTTTTTGTGCTGCCTCAGAACAGAAAATGTCAAAGTAGACATGTTCCAAGAGGCAAACCCAAGGGGCATCCTGGTTTTATAACAACCCACTCTTGTGGGAACATTGCTTCACAAATTAACAGTCTCAGAAGAGGAAGAATGAACTCATCGCTTCTGGAGCAGCACCAAGCCTTTTGTGAGGGATCCATCCCCATGACCCTAATACAACCTGTAAGTCCTCACCTCCCAATATCATCACGTGGGGGATCGGATTTCAATATGAGTTTTAATGAGGGCAAACCCAAATCGTAACAATGCCTTCCCTGAAAATCATAACTTACAGCCAAAAAGACACTTGGGCACTGCGGAGAAATGAAAGCCATTAGGTATCTCCAAGCACAGACTAGGTACTTAATCATGTTAAATGAAGGCCATAAAAACAGGCAGGCAGAGAGTGATAGAGATTTCACATGCATCTTCAACTAGTGTGCTGCCAAGAACATTGTTATCCAAATAAATTGTTGAATGATCATTCTATTTTAAATTCTCTCTGTCTTGGATTCTATCTCCTTTTTTCAAAGGCTCATTGAATGCTGTTTTAATTTATATTTTCAAGGGGACATCAGTTCACCATACAATACAAATGTGATATTATGGGTGACTGCAGCTCAAGCTATATTACAAGCAGACTTCTAAAATGCAGGTGGGTAAATTATAGAGAGATAAGTCATTTTTCCTAGAGGTGCCTAAACCTTCCATTTTTCACTGTCTCCGGTTAAGAAGAGTTTTATCAGAAGCTCCTAGAGATAGTGGTCACAGACCTAAGTTCCAGCCCGGAAGAAGGCCTGTGATAGATGAGCTGCTGTCATGATGTGAAATGAGGATGGAATTTTCTGTCTGGTAGAACTATAAAGCAATCTGACCCTAGTAGGTTTCATTTCATTTCACTTGAACCAACATTTATTGAGTCTGATTGTTCTGGACACTGTACTAGGCACTTCTATGTATGTTTCAGCCCCAAAAGAGCACTGTGATGCTGATATAATTTATCCCACTTTTATGGAATGAAGCCAAGGTTCAGCAATGCTAAATAATTTGCTCAAAGGGAAGAACTGCATTTGTCCTTCTTCTTTATTATGCTAAAATGTGCCCCTTTCTCCTAAGCTTTAAGCAGTTCTCAAGTTACTGGAAGCACATTCTCCAAGGACCTTTGCCAATCAAGTTTTAAATTCCATAAACTATTTGAGGTGGAATTTAGACTTAACAACTCCTGATGTCATGTATAAAAATTTTGCTACAAATTAGATACCAATGCCTTGTCACATGTAAAAGAAAACAAAAAAAAAATATCTACTTAGAAACTTTTATAACTGATCTCTACTCCCCAGAAGGATTCATTTTTTGTTTGCATAAGTTTATGGGATACAAGTGCAACTTTGTTACATGCCTAGATTGTATATGCTTTGTAATTGAGAATTTTCTATATATCCCAACATATATTAATGTCCCCAATTGGTCTTTCTTTTCTGCTATAAGTAGTTATTTCTACCTTGGGTTATTTTCTTTTCAGTTTTTAAGCATAGATTCTTAGACCTCTGCTTTGATTCTTAGCCTCTGTTCCATCTTTAGCAATCTGTTGTCAAATCCTATTGATTTTTCTTTAAAATATTGTCTAGTTTCACTATCCTTATATTCATCTTATATTCCCAGCCATCATCTCCAGTCAGAATTACTGCAATTGCCCTTTAATCCATCTTCGTTTTTTGTAGTTTTTCACTTTCCATTAATTGTCACCTCTAGTGCCACCCTAAGGGGTACAGAATTTTAGACAAATATTTTTTGTGAGATCCCTATCTGTATAAACCACTGATTAAAATATATTGTGGAATCTATGGATTTATTTATAAATGCATAAATCCATAAATCCATTTAGTGATTAGTGATAGCCCATTTAGTGTTTTAGCAGTGACAAGTTAGAATAATCAGTAGAGAAGAGGTATGCACATAATTTGTTTATTGTGTAATCAGTGCCCATGAAGGCTCTTTTTTTTTTTATACACTAACCAGGCACTTTCTTTTCCTGTTCATATTGAGAAAACATCCATTCAGGTCCATCATTTTCAAATGTTTCATTTTTGGCTAACTTAAATCTCCTGAAATAAGAAAAAGGTAGATAGGGAGGTTGCCAAGGATTTAAAAACTAAAGATGGGGTACTATGCTCATTACCTGAGTGATGGGGACTATCATACCCCAAACTTCAGCATCATGCAATAGTCCAGGTAACAAGCCTCTACATGTACCCCCTGAATCTAAAATAAAAGTTGAAATTATTCTTAAAGAAGAAGAAAATAAAAGAAAGCATAGGTCTGGCCTTACACGTTCCTGGTCCTCCTGCAAAAAGCGAAAACAGTGGCAATGCTGTTACTACTTTTAACACTGTTTCTTCATAATGATACAGATTTTTCATTGAAGCAATGTAGAGCTCCTTACCACCAAATTTCCTGAATACTATTTGCTTAATGCTTGCTACATCACAACTCAAGATGCTCCATCATCCATTGCACTGCCTGTGAATACCAGCTTCCAATGATTCTTATAGCTTGTTGCTGTGCTTCATTGATTATGTCCACAAATGAAAGTCTTACCCTGAGTACAGAGAAAAATATAAACAATAATTATTTTTGATAGTGATAATTTATCAATCAGAATTTTATAGCACTAACATAAAAAAATGCATCTTCCAACCATGTATTCTCTTGACCTTGTCGTCCTAATAACTGTATTGCTAGAATGTGATCATTTCCAAATTTTACTGCACACCTGCCTTCTCCATATCAGAGAGGCAGAGAGAGAAGAGCAGTTCCATTTACACAAGGAATTACTGTCTTTTTTTTTTTTTTTTTGAGACAGAGTTTCGCTCTTGTTACCCGAGCTGGAGTGCAATGGTGCAATCTCGACTCACCTCAACCTCCGCCTCCTGGGTTCAGGCAATTCTCCTGCCTCAGCCTCCTGAGTAGTTGGGATTACAGGCACGCACCACCATGCCCAGCTAATTTTTTGTATTTTTAGTAGAGACGGGGCTTCACCATGTTGACCAGGATGGTCTCTATCTCTTGATCTCATGATCCACCCACCTCGGCCTCCCAAAGCGCTGGGATTACAGGTGTGAGCCACCGCGCCCGGCCCAGGAATGACTGTCTTTCATCTGACATGCTTAATTCTGGCTCTGCATGATATATCACTGGACAGATCAGAGGCAAAAAGAATAATGATCAGAAGACCCTATTGGCAGTGCAGAACAGCTGTCTGAAAAGCCCTTGAGGAAATATGTACAGCAATCCCCATACAGTCTGCATAGGGAGTGAGATGACTGTCCTAGTGCCAATAGCAGGAATGAACAGGGAAAAGGTGTCTGCCGCTATCCCTGCTGCCCTTGAGTGCTGTAGACTAGAGGTGGCAGCATGGGAGGAACACAGCCATGTGATATATGGGCCCAGATACATGGCTCAAGCCCAAGGACAAATGGTAAATCATGGGCAGCCTAGAGGCCAGAACTTGTCCCATGTCCAATATAAGGAAGAATCACCCAAATTCAAAAGGTTAGTTATATTTTGGCAGCCTAATCTCCAGAGACTCTGTGAAAAAAATTATTATACTGGCCAGAGGCATGATTTGCTCTCCCGGATACCCTCCTAGAACTGATGCACAGCTACAGTGTTCTGAGTGAGTAATTATCTCAGAGTTTCTCAAGACATCTGGCTGACTCTGTCCTTGGGTATAAAGTTAGTGAAATGTCCTCAAGGGGAGAAATCACTGGAGGCCCAGTCCAGGCTCATGGCACCGTGGTCTGGCCTCAGGGAAATCTGCTTGATGGCATTGCCAGCCATAGATGGTTCCAGGTACTAGGCAGGAAATATGAACATTTTGTGGAAGGCACTCCACAGTATAGGGATACCCTCTACATGAGGCCTTATGGGCAAGGGCCTACCTGCCTAAGTTTAAGAGTGATAATGCCCTCCCTCCCCAATATAATTTCCAGACAAAATTCCTAAGGCATTCTTCTAGAACTTATGAAATATTGTTACTGTCTATCATATCTATCATATACAAACTCTTCTAATTTGCCTTTCCTTATACAGCAAAATTTGGCCACATAATCTTTATGACCAAATTCTCTCTGTTCTCTAATTCACCTTCTCTCTGTTTAACCAAGTTTGGTCACATCTTACATGTTCATTTCAACCTACATATCTTTGTTCACATGCCTCTTTTTTCTTTGAGATGAAGTTTAGCTCCTGTTGCCCAGGCTGGAGTGCAATGGCGGGATCTTGGCTCACTGCAGCCTCTGCCTCCTGGGTTCAAGTGATTCTCCTGCCTCAGTCTCCCAGGTAGCTGGGATTACAGGCACCCACCACCATGCCCAGCTAATTTTTTGTATTTTTAGTAGAGACACGGTTTCACCATGCTGGCCAGACTGGTCTCAAACTCCTGACCTCAGGTGATCCACCTTCTTCATCCTCCCAAAGTGCTGGGATTGTAGGCGTGAGCCACTGCACCTGGCCATCTTCCACTTTTCCATTGCAAACATATACAGTCTATCTATTGTTAATAACTCAGTTTAAGTCTTAAGTTTTCTGTGAGTACATTAACTTACTGTTTTCTCCATTTTTGGCATTGTGCAGTTTTTAAAAGTCGCTGCTAGTCAGTTTACCATAAAGCTGTTTGCCTTTTCTTTCCTTTCTGTATATAAGTCATAAATGACTAAAATTACACATTTATTGGTGGCTAGAGACATGTAATATATTTTCTAGAGTCACTTCAGTACTTTGAAAACTGTGTACTGATTAATTCCAACGAAACAGTGTATTACCAACCCAAAGCTGAACTTGGCCACTTTGTTAGAATAAGATATTTCTTCTTTAGGATTCCTGGTCAAAAGAAGTGATTGAGAAAATGGCAGAATTGGGCACAGTGGCTCACGCCTGTAATCCCAACATTCTGGGAGGCCAAGTCAGGTGGATCACCTGAGGTCAGGAGTTTGAGACCAGCCTGGCCAACATAGTAAAACCCTGTCTCTATAAAAAAATAAAATAAATTCATGGTGAAGAAAATGACAAAATCAGAGGACGTGATAGAAGGAGACAGTAAAATTTAAATAGTGAAAAGAAAAAAAAAGAAAAAGATGGTTTTTGTGCTTACCACTTCAAAATATATTTCATCTAAGAGGTTAGTCAGGTCTTTATTTTTCTCTGGGGAGGTCAGATGATATATGAAATGAAATCACTTACCTGTGATTTCCTGAAGACATATAATGCCACAGAGGGCACTTTAAAAAATAACGTCAGGTCCTTATTAAGTGCATTAAAAAATGAATGGTAGACCTGTAGGTTGATTCAGCAAAGCTGAAAGCGAGCACAAAAATCTTTACAACTTTTCTACCCATCTTTACTTTAGTAATTGTATTTTAAGGCAAAGGCCAAAATATAAAATATAATCTTTTATTTTAAAAATTATATCTATTGTGATTTTGAGACCTGTTGTTCCTAAAATTTTCAAATATATACAAGCAAAAGGATAATAAAATAAACCACCACTGTATCACTTGTTCAAGTTGTAATTATCGACTTGTGGCTATTTTTGTATCATCATTACCTCCTATGTCCCATCTTCCAGCCAGATTGTTTTAAAGCAAATTTTTGACATCAAATAAGTTTATGTAAACACTTCATATGGGTATCTCTAAAAGAAAATTCTTCCTTTACCAAAAAAAGTCATTACACACACACACACACACACACACACACACACACACACAATTTCCTTAAGACCATCAAATAACTAGTGTTCACATTTTCTAAATTCTGTTATAATTTTTAATATTTTATATATTTGAACTAATATAGAAACAAAGCCCATATGTTGGGTTTGCTAATAGTCACTGATATTAGTGGATAAGTTCCTCACTGCATTTCCTGTTTTTTTTTTTTTCCATTGCAAAAACTTACACTTATCTTGTAATCTTCTCACAGTGCAGTTTACTGATTTAATATGTTCCTATGGCTCTAATTTAAAGATATAGGTACTTTCATGTTTTAGGGCTTTTTTTTTTCTTTTTTTGTAAACTGCTTCATAGGTGATGCTGCGTTTTTCCAAAAGTAGGTACAGTAATCCAAACTTACACACTGGATAAATGTTCCAAGACCCTCAGTGGATGCCTGAAACCACAGATAGCACCAAACTCTATATATACTATGTTTTTTCTATACATGCATACCTATAACAAAGTTAGAAAACACAGTAAGAGATAACAAAAACTGGTAATAGAATAATTATAACAATATACTGTAATAAAAGTTATGTGAATGCAGTCTCTCCTTCTGTCTGTCTGCCTGTTTCTCTCTCTCTCTCTCTCAAAATATCTTTTACTGCATTCATCTATTTTCAAACTGCCATATGCTGAGAGTAACTAAAATCAGGGAAAGGGAAACCTGGAGAAAGAGGGTACTACAGCACTTAGTGACTTACTGTCTGGTTTTCTTTCTACCATGTTAGCCGCCATTGATAATCATTGCCTGGATCAATACATTCCATGGGGGTTGCAAAATGGTAAATTTTAAATTCTATCATTCTCCACTTATTAGTTAGAATATTTTTTAAACTAGAAATGTATCCTCATCATTTACACAAAAGTAATAGTTCTATCAGTGAAGGTTACATGAATATTGGATGGTTTCCATTTATTAACCCATTTTTTTATATAAAGAATTTTATGAATACCTCCAATAATGATCAAAGAGATATTCCACACCATTAGGAGCTCGCAGATTTAAATACAGTCATGTACCGTATGACAACTTTTCAGTTAAGGACTGATGGCATATACAATGGTGGTCCCATAAGATTATAATGGAGCAGAAAAGTTACCATCATCAAGTGATGTCATAGCCATCATAACATCATAGCACAATACCCTATACAGATGTCTCATTGATTTATTTTTTATACCATATTGCACTGTGCCTCTTCTCTGTTTAGATATGTTTAGATACACAAATATTTACCTTTTGTTACAATTGCCTTGTAACATGCTGTACAAGTCTGTAGCCCAGGAGCAATTGGCTGTACCAGATAGACTAGGTGTGGAGCAGGTTATACCATCTTGGTTCACATAAGTGCACTCTATGATGTTCACATAACAACAAAATCATCTAACAGTGCATTTCTCAGAACCTGCCCTTGTTGCTAAGCAATGCATGCCTGTATATTTAACGCATTTTAAGCTATTCCAGTTATTATCCTTATGGCCCCAATTTTGGTTAATGGGAGCCTATTCAAGCTGGCTTTTACAACCTGTTGACAGAATTATAGCAGTCTTCAATAGCATCTCTTTTTTTCTGGCATAACAAGACATTCTGGACTCACCTTTTATATTCCTAGCTCCATACGGAGAAGCAGCCACTTTTTTAGGAAAGACTATTTTTTTGATACAGAATGCCATATAGAGATCACAACTTAGATGCTAGTCATGCTCATTGTTCCTGGGTTTGTCATTGTTTATGGCCTTACAGGTGAACAGAACTGGGAAAGATATATGTAATTATATATAATTATATGTATATTATAAGCATATATTACAAATACATAATCTTGTATATTACAAATACATGAACTTTGTGCATTATATATTTATATTATCATATATTATCTTAAATATTATAAGTATACATATATATTTCAAAGCCAAAATTTATTGTAATATCATCCCAATACTTGGCATTCAAATTCCAGAATACATGGATTTTGCTTACTGTTATTAATCTTATATGTCTGACTTTTCTTCCATGCCATGCACCATGAGTCTGTCTTAACAAGTGTGCTTTATCTTATATCTTACACAAATTCTTCAAAAATACCAATGGCAACACTACTACAAAAAATATAATTATTGCAAATGTAGCTTTAAAGTCAAATTATTGTATTTTATAGTCATAGGAATAGTTTTTCTTTGAATATTTGATTGTATCACCTCAACATACATTTGTTCATTTATCCCATTTGCATTTCAATTATTTTTTATATTTAATTTTAATTAGAATTATGTGATTATAACTACACATATACAAAGTCAAATCTATAAAACAAGATGTACTCAAAGATAATATTAGTTCTGTCTCTATTTCTTCCAACTCAATTTTTCTTCCTCCTCTTAGAGGAAAACTTTTATTTTAATGTTATATCTACTATCCTACCTAATGCTAGCAAACATAAAAACACACCTTTATCTGCCTTGCCATGGAGTAGTGGAACCTACTCCAGAGTATTGTATAGAGTTTTGGTGTCCAAAATGGCAACCATCAGGCACATAGACTATTTAGGTTTAAATTTGCAATTATTAATTTTTTTTTTAATTCAATTCCTTAATCTTACTTGTTTCATCATGCTTGATCTAGTGATTACTGGTGCAGAATGTTCAACTTGCCAAAACAAAGATTAACATTGGAACCTCGGATATGGTCACTCCTTGAAGAAATCAAGCAATGAATCTCAGCCAGTTGTTAACAATTTGATTAGATTCAACCTCTTCCATCCCAGAAATTTAAAATTCATCCTGACGAAGATTAACAGGTGATTTGGATAGAATTTCATCTTTCCTTCCCATAATTGTCAACTCTTTGAAGACAAATGAAGCCACCAAGGGCACTTTAAACTAAAAAATAAAGTCAGGTCCTTAGTAAGTGTGTTAAAAAATGAATGGTAAGCCTGTAGATTGATTCAGCAAAGCTGAAAGCAAACACAAAAATCTTTACAATGTTTAAGCTACTTACGTAGGATCCTACTAAATAATTCCTTGAACCAAAGACCTGCTTTCTATCCAAAGATGGGCAGCTGTGGTCAACAACTATGGAGTCTACTATGGCCTATCACATACTACATTATCATGATAGATCAGTGGACTGACTTTTTTTTTTTTTTTTTTTTTTTTTTGAGACGGAGTTTCGCTCTTGTTACCCAGGCTGGAGTGCAATGGCGCAGTCTCGGCTCACCGCAACCTCCGCCTCCTGGGTTCAGGCAGTTCTCCTGCCTCAGCCTCCTGAGTAGCTGGGATTACAGGCACGCGCCACCATGCCCAGCTAATTTTTTGTATCTTTAGTAGAGACGGGGTTTCACCATGTTGACCAGCATGGTCTCGATATCTTGACCTCGTGATCCACCCGCCTCGGCCTCCCAAAGTGCTGGGATTACAGGCTTGAGCCACCGCGCCCAGCCTGGACTGACTTTTTGAAAGCTTTGCTGAGACACCAGTTTAAAGATAACATCCTGGGTGAATGGAGTACAATCCTCCAGCATGAAGTCCAATTCAAATTAATGGCCACTATATGGCACAATGTCTACAAAAGTTGAAATACCAAAGTCCAGGAATTAAGATGGGCAAAACAGGAATGGCTCACGCTACTTCATGGTGAGTCACTTGAGGATTTTGTGCCTTTACATTCCCACAATTTTGTCTCTGAGAGTTTGAAATTCCTGATTCTAAGAGATGGAATGCTTCTATCAGGAGAAACACTAATATTCCTATTGAACTTAAAGCTACCATCCTGGCAGTGGATGGTAACAAGGATGATCATAAGGATATTGCGTTAGTTACTGCTGAATAATGAGGGATGCCAGAACAGAGAGGAATATGTTTGGTAATCAGGTGATATACTGAACATCATTTCATACTTGCATGCTCACTTTTCATTTATTTTTCTTTCTTTTATTGTACTTTAGGTTCTGGGATACATGTGCAACTCATGCAGGGTTGTTGCATAGGTACATACATGGCAAGGTGGTTTGCTGCCTCCATTCCCCCTTCATCTATATCTGACATTTCTCCCCACATTATCCCTCCCCACCCCCTGCTGTCCCTCCCCTATCCCCCGTCCAACTGACCCTAGTGTGTGTTACTACTCTCCTTGTGTCCACGTGTTCTCATTATTCAACACCTGCCTATGAGTGAGAACATGTCATGTTTGGTTTTCTGTTCTTGTGTCAGTTTGCTGAGAATGATGGTTTCCAGATTCATCCAAGTCCCTAAAAAAGACATGAACTCATCATTTCGTATGGCTGCATAGTATTCCATGGTGTATATGTGCCACATTTGCCCTGTCCAGTCTATCATCAGTGGGCATTTGGGTTGGTTCCAGGTCTTTGCTATTGTAAACAGTGCTGCAATGAACATATGTGTGCATGTGTCTTTATAATAGAATGGTTTAAAGTCCTTTGGATATATACCCAGTAATGGGATTGCTGGGTCAAATGGAATTTCTATTTCTAGATCCTTGAGAAGTCGCCATACTGTCTCCCACAGTGCTTGAACTAATTTACACTCCCACCAACAGCGTAAAAGTAAGAAAAGTACAGCAACTACAGCCTTATTAAGGGCATAATAACTAGAGGCTCAGAAATAACAAGGGTTTGGTTTATACTAACAGGCAAGCCAGCTACACCATAAAAAGTGCTTGGTGTCTATGAACATACCATCCTGAACACACCTGATCTCATCTGACCTTGGAAGCTAAGCATTGTCGGGCCTGGTTAGTACTTGGA
Organism: Saguinus oedipus; assembly: GCA_031835075.1. Taxonomy (NCBI): domain Eukaryota; kingdom Metazoa; phylum Chordata; class Mammalia; order Primates; family Cebidae; genus Saguinus; species Saguinus oedipus. The sequence continues at coordinate 167,145,827 of CM063171.1, read as the reverse complement.
TGGGAGACCACCTGGGAATACTGGGTGCTGTAGGCTTTAAAAACCAAACAACCCCCCCACCACCCAGCAATAAAAGTGCTTGGTGAGAATGATGGGAGAATAAGTGGGAGACAAAAGAAATGAAAAATGTCAATAATTTCATTGGGTTGCACATATAAGTAAGCTCATACTGTATTTTTCTTTCTATGCCTGGCTTACTTCACTTAATATAATGCCCTCTAGCTTCATCCATGTTGTCATAAATGACAGAATTTCATGTTTTGTTAAGGCTGAATAGTATGTCAGTGTGTATTACACAGCACAGTAATTACAGTTAATGATAATGTATTGTATATTTCACAATAGCCAAAAGAGGATTTAAAATATTCTCACCACAAAGAAATGATAAATGTTTGAGGTGATGGAAATAAATAATAATTTCCTGGGAAGCAACTGAAGCCCTGAGCACTGCATTTTGTCATACTAGCTTTCATCTTATGAAATTCCCCAGAAATCGGAGCCAACCAAAATCACAGAGAAGCTATCAGTGGACAGAGGAAACTTAATGAGAGAAGCAAATAGATATAAGTGGTGCCAAGGAGTAGATGCTACAGATATTTTTGGCATGTTGCCCAGATCCCATTTACTAGGCCAGTGCAACCATCTTCCAGCTGTGGTAAATTTTGGCTTTTATTTTATCTTCAACTTTAAAGTTCAGGAGTCCATGTGCAGGGTGTGCAAGTTTGTTACATAGATAAATGTGTGCCATAGTGGTTGTTGCACAGATCGTCCCATCACCCAAGTATTAAGCCCAGCATCTATTAGCTAATCTTCCTGATCCTCTCTTTATCCCCATCTCTCACCTTCAGACAGACCCCAGTATTTGCTGTTCCCATCCCCTTGTGTCCATGTGTTCTCATCATTCAGTTTCCACTGATAAATGAAAATGCATGGTATTTGGTTTTCTGTTCTTTCATTAATTTGCTAAGGGTAGCGGCCTCCAGCTCCATCCATGTCCCTGCAAAGGACATCATTTCATTCCTTTTAATGGCTGCATAATATTTCATGGTGCATATGTGCCATATTTTATTTATCTAGTCTAACATTGATGAGGATTTAGGTTGAGTCATGTCTTTGTGTGAATGGTGCTATAATAAACATACATATACATATATCTTTATAATAGAATGATTTACATTCCTTTGATTATATACCCAGTAATGGGATTGCTGGGTCAAATGGTATTTCTACCTCTAGGCTGAGAGCCAAATGAACTCCCATACACAATTGCTACAAAAAGAATAAAATATCTAGGAATAGGGCTAACAAGGGAAGTGAAGGACCTCTTCAAGGAAAACTACAAACCACTGCTCAGAGAAATTAGAGATGACACAAACAAGTGGAGAAACATTTCATGCTCACAGTTAGAAAAAATCAATATCATGAAAATGGCCATACTGCCCAAAGTAATTTGTAGATTTATAGATTCAAGGCAATTACCATTAAAATTCTTCACAGAATTAGAAAAATCTATTTTAAAGTTCATATAGAACAACAAAGACCCTCAATAGACAAGGCAATCCTATGCAAAAAGAAAAAAACTGGAGGCATATGCTACCCTACTTCAAATTATATTGCAGGGCAACAGTAACCAAAACAGCATGGTACTGGAACAAGAACAGATACATAGATGAATGAAACAGAATAGAGAATCCAGAAATAAGACTACATACCTACAATTATCTGATCATTGACACACCTGACAAATACAAGCAATGGGGAAAGGATTCTCTATTTATTCAATTGTGCTGGGAAAACTGCCTATCCATATGCAGAAAATTGTAGCTGGACCCCTTCCTTACTCCATCTTGATTATCAAAGATCAAGTCAAAATGGAGTAAAGACTTAAATGTAAAACTTCAAATTATTAGAACTCTAGAAAACCTAGGCAATACCATTCAGGATATAGGCATGAGCAAAGATTTGATGATGAAAATGCCAAAAGCAACTGCAACAAAAGCAAAAACTGACAACAGGATATAATTAAACCAAAGAGCTTCTGCACAGCAAAAAAAAAAAAACAACACGAAACAAAACAATTAACAGAGTAAACCAACAAACTACAGAATGGAAGAAAATGTTTGCAATCTATTCATCTGACAAAGGTCTAATATCCAGAATCTATAAGGAACTTAAACAAGTTTAAAAGAAAAAAGCTAACAACCCCATTAAAAAGTGGGCAAAGGACATGAACAGACACTTCTCAAAAGACAACATGCATGCAGCCAACATTCAAAAAAGCTCAACATCACTGATCATTAGAGGAATGCAAACCAAATCCACAATGAGATACCGCCTCACACCAGTCAGAATGGCTATTTTTAAAAAGCCAAAAAACAAAAAATGCTGGTGTGGTTGTGGAGAAAAAGGAAGGCTTTACACTGTTGGTGGAAGCGTAAATTAGGTCAGCCACTGTGGAAGACACTGGTAAATTTTGGCTTTCAATGGTTCACACCTCTGGCTTTCTTCAGAGAATTTCCCTTGACTGATGGGAATCAACCCATGCAGAAATGCCTTGGAACTGAATCACTTACTCCTGTTAGGATTGGGCTATAACCAATGACTGCAAGTGGGTATAGTATCTTAGTCCCCCCATTGCCTGCCTCTGGTGAGTCAACCTCTGTAGTGTAATTCATGCTCCAGAGTAATCCACAGTATCAGAATTAGGCATTAACTTCCAAAGAAATTGTATTATCTTTGCCTGTTTTTTTTTCCTATGCACTGTTTTGTTTTCCTAATTCCCTTGCGACTTTCCCCTAAATAAATCCTCAGTAGATCACATGCAAAACAATCCCCCATGTGAGGTTTTGTTTCTAAGAAGCCCAACCAAAAACATGTTATTCACAATAGTTTTGGTATTACTATTCTGAGTCCTTTGTGTTTCTATCTGTCCACATATGTGTGTAGTTCTGTGTGTAATAGTATTCACTAGTTAGTAGTTTTGTGATATTCTAGTTCTTATAATTCCAAGTGTCATCAGAAATGGAAATCTTGATGTGGAGGAAAGTGCAAACAGTAAGGTAGTAGAGGTTTAAAAATACTTGGTGGCTCACGCTTGTAATTCCAGCACTTTAGGAGGCTGAGGTGGGCAGATCACAAGGTCAGGAGTTTGAGACCAGCTTGGCCAACATGGTGAAACCCTATCTCTACTAAAGGCACAAAAAATGAGCCAGGTATGGTGGTGTGTGCCTGTAATCCTAGCTACTCGGGAGGCTGAAGCAGAAGAATTTCTTGAATCTGGGAGGCAGAGGTTGCAGTGAGCTGAGATCGCACCACTGCACTCCAGCCTGGGTAATGGGCTGTCTCAAAAAATTAAAAAATAAATAAATAAAAATTTTAATTGGAAATAGTATGACTTCATGACATACTTTTTTCTTGAAACATTTTTATGAATCATATTTCCTAGCTCTGTCCATTGAAAAGACTTATAATTTATGACAAACCCAGTAGAAAAGTTCACAAGTTGTCTTGAAAATACAATTTTCAACTAAAAGTTACCAGGTATCCTTGAAATTATGGCTGATTTTAAATCTATGGTAGGAAATACACAAGATGAGCCTGAAACATCTTGTCATAACAGATAGCAAGGCAATTATCAAATTGCTTTGGTATTTGTTATGGGTAACTACTAGGATCAATCCCAATAAGGCTGGCACTGGCCAAAGATGGGTAATTTTATAAGGATCTCACCACTCTGGAAGACCGAGGTGGGTGGATCACCTGAGGTCAGCAACTGTCTTAAATACCAATACATCAGATATGTTAAAATCCATGAGTTAATAATAATACTGAAACAAAGAGCAACAGCAAACCATCCTAATTGTTCAGTGGTAGACACTGCTGGTAAAATCAGTTCCTCAGTTTTAAAATTGATAAAGTGAAAAACATCAGGTGTCAGCTTAATCAGTTTGGGCCACACAGTACTATAATAAAGTACTATAGACTGGGTGGCTTATAAACAACAGAAATTTACTTCTTATAGTTCTGGAGGCTGGGCAACCAAGATTAGGGTGCCAGCATGGTCCAGTTCTGGTGAGGGCCCTCTTCCAGTTTGCAGGCAGCTGAACCTTTCATTGTAACTTCATGTGGCAGAAGGAGGACAAGAGAGCTCTCAGTGATGCCTTTCACATGGGCCCTAATCCATTCATGAGAGTGACACGCTCAGGACCTAATTATTTCCCAAAAGCCCCACCTCTTAATACTATCACGTTGGAGAATAGGATTTCAACATATGAATTTAGCTGTAGGGGGACACAAACTTCAGTCCATTGCAGGTTTATCTTACCCTTCTTTCTATTCAAATTATACAAATGAATAATGAAACATTTATCAAGGAAAAGTTTATCTGTAATAGAACCATTCCAACTAGTAAAAAAGGAATTAGAGACTTGATATATGACCATTTTCAAACCCTATTGAATCAAGACAATTATCAATTGCAGTTAGCATCATTGAAAAGGAACCATCAGGCATGTTGCAACTCCTGATAGAATAACACAATACTATGTATGAATTACCTTCACCAAAACTTTACTGAGTCAGTTCCAGTCCTTCTAACCACCAGTATACTGGGAATATGGAAAACAGAGAAATTCAGATTGTGGGAAATATTGTACAACAAATTAATGAATGGAGAGGGAAACTATAGATTAAAATATACATAAGAGGATTTTGTGGCCAGGCATAGTGGCTCACGCCTGTAGTCCCAGTACTTTGGGAGGTCGAGGTGGGTGGATAACCTAAGACCAGGAGTTACCAGCTTGGCTAACATGGTGAAACCCCATCTCTACTAAGAATACAAAATTAGCCTGGTGTGGTGGTGTGTACCTGTAATCCCAGCTACTCAGGAAGCTGAGGCAGGAGAATTGTTTGAACCTGGGAGGTGGAGGTTACAGTGAGCCCAGATCGCACCATTGCACGCCAGCCTGGGCGACAAGAGTGAAACTCCATCTCAAAAAAAAAAAAAAAAAGAGCATTTTGTTTTATAAGGTGACTTAGGGAACCTAGAAAAAAAAAGTAGATATTTAATATGTGAATGAAATAAATGAAGCAATCATGACCACAAAAACCATCATTATCATCAGTGTCTAATTCAAAATTAGGTGTTATAATTAAAACATAGAAAGTTGTTCAAAAGAGCAAAAATGTACTTTTCTTCTAATTTTACATAGGAAATATTGGGAAAAAACTATAATAATTTTGATATTAGTACCTTTTGTAATATAATATTAAAAGGACACCTATCTTTCTTATCATTACAAATAGAAAGACGAACAAAACAGTTCAGACATGGTGGGTTTACGCCTGTAATCGCAGCACTCAGTGGGGCCTGGGTGTGAGGATCGCTTAAGCCCAGGTGTTTGAGACCCACCTGGGCAACATAGCAAGACCCCTTCTTTACAAAGTAAAAAATTTAAAAATTAGCTGAGCATGGTGGCATGCTCCTGTAGTCCCAACTTCTTGAGCAGCTAAGACAGGAAAATTGCTTGAGCCCAGGAGGTCAAGGCTGCAGTAATTACTATCACGCCACTGAACTCCAGCCTGGGAGACAGAGCAAGACCCTATCTTTCTAAGAAACAAGCCCAAAGACAAACAAAATAGATTCCATTCAACAGAATAGTTTTTAAAAATAAGAAAAGAAGTGGGGTCTTCCAGCTAAAAAATGGCAGATCAAATTACACATGCTTGCTCCCTCCTGAGATCCTACTGAAATAACAGAAAAATATTTTTAAAATATGAATCCACAAGGACAAAGCATTCTAGAATGGTAGAATAGACAATGATGTCAAAATTTTGGAAAATGGAAGATGACGAGTAGAAGCTGTCTTGGCTGAATGATGAAGCTGAAATTTAAGCTTCCAGCAGAAGAAGTCAAAGGAAATCAGCCAACTCAAAAACAGAATCCAGAATGTGTAGGGGTAGAAAGATCCATACCTCTGAATGGGGGGAGAAACAGGGCTAAAAGCAAGATAAATAACTGAATGTCTATAAAAATGTCACTATTCCCATTCCTACAAAGACTCCACCTCCTGCCTGACATAACCCAGGTTTCCACCAGTTTCCATTTTCAGCATAAGCCTGAATAATTTTCAGGAGAATTATTCTCCTGAGAAATGGAACTTAGAAATATCTAGACTTGAGGAAATCAGATTCTACAGCTGTTATCAGTAAGAGAATTAGGTTAATGTGATCTACTGCATCATAGACTGAAACAGAAGTAATGTAATTAAATTTTAATTTGAATTTTGATCCTTGGGAGATTATTTAAAATTACTTTTAAAATGTACCACAATCAATCACTGATTTCAAAGTCATTGGTTATGTAGATAGTCGCCTGCCATACACCAGACAGTTCAATTAAAGATAGTAGAAATGGTAAAATCTGTTGAAGTAGATCATAGCCTTCACAAAACTAGGTATGTTCTGTCACAAATTATTGGCTCATCTACTTGTCCAGCTTTCTAGCTAATTTTTAGAAGACTTTTCAAAGCATTTCTGAAGTTATATAAGTTAATTAGGTGAAATGTTCATGAGTTAATGAGGAAGTTACTGTGTTAAGACACAGATGCATAAACCCTTGCCCAAGGGCAAGGTTTCAGACTGATTCAAATGCATATTTGTGGCTGTATGTAGGAAGAGAAGGCAACTGTGGAACAGGAGAGAAGGAAGTAGTTGGGAGGGCTTGGTCATGAAAGCAGTCTTGGAGAGAGCTCCCAGTCTATTTTGGAGACTGGTATAGCCAGGACAAGCTGGGGCAAAGGGACTGATCTGCAGATAAAGAGTTCACAGATGATTCACTGTGAATCTGTAAAGCATGTCTGTTGGATAAAAGATTAGGTGAACCTTCTAGGCAGGACAAGAACAGGGATGGGAAGGTGAAACACACCAAGCTTTTCTTGCCCTATAAAGGCAAAAATACTTATGGAATTAAGCTGATAAAAGTCCCTTAACCTCATATATAAAATTCAATGAGCTAATAATAAGAAAGCCCTTTATAATCTCAAGTATATTGAGCAAATTATGAATAAATAATTCATCAAGGAAAAGAAACCAAGCAAGTAGATTTTCTTGAGATAACGCAATGTTTCCTGGGGTGAAGACTACTACTGTTGACCAGACTTCCATTAGTGTAACCAGTACAATTCTTAATCTTAAAATAAATACAAAAAGAATTCACTTGAAAGAAAATAGTGTTAAGACAGATCCAATTGCAGTGAGTTCTGTAAGGTGCTGAAATGTGTTGATTGGTATGGAGCTCTCTGTTGCTCTGTATCCTCATGTGTAAAATGATAAAATGGTATATTGTAATTTGGTATGTATCTCCTAAGATTGCCAACAGAGTCAAAACAAATAATGCAAGCAGAGAAGACACATCTGATGCCCCACAATATCGTCCTCTGCTTAGGCAGAGTTGAGTATTTTTGACAGAGACATTTGACTTACAAAGCCTAAAAATATTTACTGTTAAATGTGTTAACCCCTGATCTAAATCAATAATACTAAGTACCTGCACTTTAGGGACTCATCTAGCACCTAAAATTCTAAATCGTCCCTACTTAACCTTAGCAAGAATAGCAGGCTGACTGCAGGATAAAAGCTTATTTAATTAATCTAGATACTACATTATCTTTGAAATAAATACTATTTGAAATGTGTAGTCTCGAGGATGTACTATTAATTAGGTTATCCAGGTTCAAGTATGGAAGAAGTCAGAGGCCAGAAAGTCACATCTCTTAACTCTTCTGCTTTATTTCTCCATGGCAATTTCCTACAGAACGGTAATTTGAAATGTGGGTCTTGGTCACGTTGGTCACAGTTTTACATCTTATTTGTCAAGGTTCTACAGAGATATAGAACCAATGCAATACATGTAGATTACATAAAGAGATTTATTTTAGGAATTGGCTCTCATAATTTTGAGGGCCAAGAAGTCTAACTACATGCCCTCTGAAAGCTAGCAAGCCCTCTACAAGCTAGAAAACAAAGAATGCTGAGAATGTAATTACATCAGAGTCCAAAGGCCCAAGGATCAGGAGTTCCAATGTTAAAAAGCAAGAGGAAATGGATGTCCTAGCTAAAAAAGAGAGAGCAGATTTACTTCCTATGTCTTTTCATCATATTCAATGGATTGGATGGTGCCTTCTCACATTGGTGACAGTGATTTTTACTCAATCTACCGATTCAAATGCTTATCTTTTCCAGAAGTACCATCACAGAAACACAGAGAAATGTTTCATCAGCTATCTGGCTATCTCTTAACCCAATTAAGTTGATACATAACCTTCACAGTAACTTAAATATAACTACTGTTAAAGCATTTGTTCGTTATGTTATAAAATAATCTTTGGGAATCTATGATTAGGGCATTTTACTTGACTCTACCTACATGGGGATAATTTGACCATGTTAGCACACTAGAGAAGTATAGGTTGTATTTCTACTTGTAAGAGAAAATTTATCTTTCCTGGTAAACTCTCCTACTTTTGTTTTTAGTGTGAAGAAAATTATAAAATTATTCGCACTTCCTTATTTGATTAGGCATATAGTGAGACAGAAGGATAAATGACCTACAAACAGAGAGCTTGCTAGACCCAAAGTCCCTGCCCAACTCCTCTTAGAAACTCAAACCCAATGCCCACAAGGTGGCCAAATGCTAGTTACTTGCAAACTGCTAGCAACAGTTTCTTCACCAACAAACCTGCTTTTATTTTTGTTTCCAAGAGAGGGAGAGCATAATGAAGCAGTGTCCCTTGTCAGGAGCAAAACCTTATGGTCTGTCCAACTGGACCCAGACCGTGTGCACCACTGCACAGAATGCTACCACCACAGGGGATGGTCTGACCTTTCTGCTCACGAGGTACAGCCAGAATCTAGTGATACTGCTTTTTCTCTGGAGCTCCTTTGCTGGGAAACTCAGAGCTAAATTCTGTGGTCAAATGCCCTCTTAACTGTAATGCAGTTATTTCAATATGTATCATGGTTCTTATTTTTGCTTTTTTAAAAAATCACTACTTAATGGTCCTATTAGGTCTATTATTATAAGCCACTCAAATCTTTTGGGGAAAGTAAATAGAGTATAAATAATACTGAAGGAAAATTTAAAAATCTCAAGTTTCAGAATCAACTTTGGGAGGGAGACTCACCAATCAATTAGGGACAGCAATTTTGGATGTTACAGAAGTGAAAAATAAACTTTAAATGTGTTTGAACTAAATAAAAGTAAAAATAAAACAAAAATCCCTTATCTTTGTCCAGCATGTGCTATGCATTTTGGAGAACATGAAAAGCAATAATCACTGCTCAAAAGGAGATATCAATATCAACTGGAGGATGAAGAATGCACATTTTAAAAACTTGAGAATACATTAAGACTAATTTTTACTGCTTGATTGTGTGAAACAAAAAATATCTATTATAGAGATTTCAAAAAAGGGAGTTCAATATAAATAGAATTGGTCTGAGAAGGCTTCATCTACAGAGAAAGATATTCCAATCAATGACCCTTTTGAAGCCAAGAGTTTCCCAACCGGTGTGCCACACAGATCCCTCTTCCCTCAGGGCAGTTGGGCAGGGCATGAGGTGGCAAGAACATCATCTGGCTGGGAGCAGCCTGCTCTAAGCATCTGACTGCCCTCTGTTCTACTCTAACGAGTCATGGCCCAAACAGTTATCATTTTCCTTGTGCGAAAAGCAGTCCTGTGATTGTTTGTAGGGGAAATGGAGCTATTTTACTATATTAATTTCAGCTTCTCTCTCTGATTACATTTCATTAAACTTCTCTTAAACTCAATCCAGCTAATCTGAATCTTTCTGGCTGAACTGTTGACTCTGCAAATAATTTCCCAATTTACAATCTTATAAAATCAATCACTGTGCCTCCTTGCTAGAAGCAATTTTGGCCAACTAGATGGTTTATTAGTTAATTCTCTATGGATATTCAGTAGTTATATTTTAGTTGATTCTTGTGTCCATGAAAAGTATCCCTTTTCTTCCCACCACTATATAGGCAAGTTTACTTTCCATGATGATTGACATGACTATGAATATCCTGCACTGTACATGTGTGTATCTCAGATATCACATCTGATATGCAAAAGAGGAAAATATAGTTTGATTTATAATCATTAGGCTTCTACCTTCACATTTGCCCATTCAGACACAAGTTCAAACACTTTCACTGAATGAGTTTTGAATCATTTTTCTAACCCTAATGGTGTCTTTACATTAAAAAATTAAAAGTCGGTGATAACCAAAATTTAAAAATTCCAAATGTGCTGGGTGCGGTGGCTCACGCCTGTAATCCCAGCACTTTAGGAGGCCGAGGCGGGTGGATCACAAGGTCAAGAGATCGAGACCATCCTGGTCAACATGGTGAAACCCCGTCTCTACTAAAAATACAAAAAAATAGCTGGGCATGGTGGCGTGTACCTGTAATCCCAGCTACTCAGGAGGCTGAGGCAGGAGAATTCCCTGAACCCAGGAGGCGGAGGTTGCAGTGAGCAGAGGATGCAGTGAGCCGAGATTGCGCCATTGCACTCCAGCCTGGGTAACAAGAGCGAAACTCCGTCTTAAAAAAAAAAAAAAAAAAAAATCCAAATGTTTATAATGAGTAATGTAAAGCATCTTCTGTTGCAAGTAAAATAAAATTATTGACAACAACGTAGTAAGAAAAAAAGGAAGAAATTAGGAAAAGAAAATGAGAAAACATATGCTGCAACAAGAATCTGAGTACCAAAGCCTTCAGTGGCAAGGAAGAGACCTCTAGGTGTAGCTTTCTAGAATATCATTCAGCCCATCAGATATATGACAATGACCCTTCAGAACAGAACTCAGAAATAGCTTCTAGCTGTGGTTGCCTGGCTGACCCCTCTGTTCTCTCCCCGTGAATGCTGCTGAGGTTCATGACCTACACTACCCAAGGGCAGAAGTGCTTTTGTTTCTTTGCTTATTTTAACATGAATCTTTTATATCTTAAAACAGCAACAAAAACAAAAAATACATATCATGTTCTGCAATTAACTCCAACTTCCAATAAGTGAATTTTCTATAGCCAATAGAAAATACCCACTCTCAATTATTCAGATGTTGTGAGTTTCTTATGCCTACAACAGTCTGTATCAGGGGATGGCAAACTTTCTCTGTAATGGGTCAGATAGTAAGTATTTAGGCTTTGCAGGTCTTATGATTTCTATGGCAGCTATACATCTTTGCTGTTGTAGGGGAAAGCAATCATAAACACTACATAAAGAAATGAACGTAGCTGTATCCCAATCCAATTTTGCATCTGGGAGGTCGAGGTGGGTGGATCACAAGGTCAGGAGTTTGAGACTACCCTGTCCAATGTGGTGAAACCGTGTCGCTACTAAAAAATACAAAAATTACCCAGGCATGGTGGTACACACCTGTAGTCTCAGCAACTTGGGAGACTGAGGCAGGAGAATTGCTTGAATCCAGAAGGCAGAGGTTACAGTAAGCCGAGATCATGCCACTGCACTCCAGCAGTGAGACTCCATCTTAAAAAAAAAAAAAAAAAATTTACATAATGTTTACATATCACAATATATTCTTTTTTTCAACTATTTACACATGTAAAAATATTCTTATCTCATACTCTGTACAAAAAAGCGCTGTGTGCTCCCTGGACTTAGTTAGCTAACCACTAGCCTCAATCATTGGTTAGCAATTTGTGGCTAATAAACTAAATGTGGGGTGTGTGGGACAGAGGAGTTTTGAGAATAGAGTTATTACAAGGAATCTGCAAATGAAGCATTGTCTCTGGAATAAATAACCTTTCGCATGCATATGCTGTTATTCAAATGTATATACACACAATTAAATTTGTAAAATAAAGTCATAGTATCTTCAAGGAGTTTTACAAGGTAGAATAAGAACATCAAACATATTTTAATATGCCTATTCCTAGAGTTGTTTTGGTTTGTGTTTATTCACTGAGAGTATGGTAGTTCTAATCTTTAGGACAAAATTAGTGGCAATTAGAACAATACAGATGAATAAAAAGAAAAAATAAGTAAGGGAGGAAGAAAGGGAGGAAGAGAGGGAGGCAGTAAGGAAACATGGCAAAAGGGAGGGAGGGAGATCTGAGTAAGACAAGGCGAAACAGGGCAAAAACAGCATGATCTCATTGTACTAATTCAACACTAACAGAGAGACAGATATATTGGCTAACGGAACAAAACAAAGAACCTAGAAAGAAATCTGTGTATATATGGTCAGTTGATCTCCAACAAGGGTGCCAAGAGTACACAATGGGAAAATGACAGTCTCTTCAACAATGGTGCTGGGAGAACTGGATATCAAGTGAAAGAGTAAAATTGGACCCTTTTCTGATACCATGAACAAAAAGAAATTTAAAATGGATCAAAGATTTAAATAAAGAACTTAAAACTATAAAACTCCTGGAAGAAAACATAGGATAAATAATTTGTGACATTGGTCTTACAATCATTTCATGGATATGACACCAATGGTACATCCATCAAAAGCAACATTCAACAGTAGGAATATATAAAAGTAAAAAGCTCCTCTACAGCAAAGTAAACAATCAATAGAGTGAAAGGCAACCGATGGAATGGGAGAAATATTTGCAAACCATGTATCTGACCATGGGTTAGTCTCCAAGATATATGAGGAACTCCCACAACTCAATAGTGAAAAAGCTAACAGGTCAATTAGAAAGTGGGTTAAGAATCTGAATAGACTTTTCTACAAAGAAGACATATAAATGGACAAAAATGAAGAGACAGAAATATGATAATTCTCAACATCTCTAATCATCGGGAAAATGAAATATTACCTTACACCTGTCAGGATGGTTGTTATGAAATGCACAAAAGACAAGTGTTGGTGAGAATGTGGAAAATTTCTAACTCTTGTATGCTATTGGTGGTAATAGAAAATGATGGTAATGTTAAACGGTGGTGTTATGGAAAACAGTATGGTGGTTTCTCAAAAAATTAAAAAAAAAACTAACATATAATTCAGCAATGTAACAAACTGAACTCAGGAACTTAAAGACATATTACAACTTCCATGTTTATTGCAGCATTATTCGCAATAGCCAAGATGCGGAAACAATCTAATGTTCATCAACAGATGAAAGGATAAATGTAACATGGTATATACATACAATGGACTACAATTCAGTTAGGAAGAAGTAAATTCTGCAATATGTGACACTGATAGGCATGGAGTATATCATGCTAAGTAAAATAAGCCAGTCACAGAACAAATACTGCAGGATCACACTTATATGAAGTATCTGAAATAATCAAACCATAGAAGCAAACAGTATATTGGAATTTGCCAGGTGCTGGTGAAAGGGAAATGGAGAGTTACTAACGAATGTATACAAAATTTTATCGTGCAAGGTAAGTTCCAGAGGTCTGATGTAAAACACTGCCCACAGGTAACAATACTATATTTTACACTTAAAAATACGTTAAGAGAGTAGATTGTATAAGTGCTCTTACCAAAGGGAAAAAAAAAACATAAAAATAAAAGACATGGGGAGATGGGTATTGTTTCCAGTGAAGGCTTCATATGTTTGGAATAATGATTTGTAATATTTCCATGAAAGATAAAATGACTATCATTAAAAAGACTAGATCGTAGAGTTACAAATATGGTTAATTTTTTAAATACAATTTTAAATCTAGTTTATTCACTTATGTGCAAAATTACCAAGAGTGCCAGGAATTCCAGCCTTTGTGTCAAATACAAACTTCTAATTTTAGGAAGAAAAAAAAGGTCACCATAAGGAGGAATTAGAGTGCTAGAAAGATCATGTTAATAATGCAATAATAATAAATTAATAGCATCATAGCAATAGGAGTAGGAACTAACTATTTAAAACTCCACTTTGGTGGTTGTAGAATAGATGCAGTTGATTTCAGCAAGTTAACAGAGTGAACAGACCGTTTCTGGTTATCTGAGAAAATAAAAAGCTGTCATATTTACAAAGAAAAACCTTTTCCAACACCCCCTTTACCACAGTCTGAATGTGTTCCCCTAAAATACGTATGTTGAAATCAAATCCCCAGTACAATTATATTGGAGGAGAAAAATTTGGAAGTTGATTAGCTGATGAGGGAAGAGCCCTTACTAATGACATTAGTGCCCTTCTACAAAAAGGCACCAGAGAGATCCCTTGCCCCTTCTTCCATGTAAGGACATAGCAAAAAATGTCTATCTATAAACCAGGAAGTGAGTCTTTACCACACATTGAATCTACCAGTGGCCTTGATCTACCCTCCAAAAAACTATAAGAAATAAATTTCTCCTGTTTCTAATTTACCCAGCTTATTGGATTCTAGTTATAGTAGCATGAGAAAACTAAGATACACTTCAACCATTCACATTTATGTTAACATTTATATTAATCTATTATTAATTTATAATAAAATTTATATTAATATTTAACTATTATACAAGTAGGTAATGGCAAATTGTGCTATTAATCTTTAAAAACAGCTGGGCAGAGTGGTTTACATCTGTAATCACAGCATTTTGGGAGGATGAGGCGGGAAGTTCCAGGTTTCAGTGGCTATAATATAAGTGCATCACTGCACTCCAATCTGGATGACAGATCAAAATCCTGTTCAAAAAAGTAAATATATTTATACTTTGGGAATACTATTTGGTTATTAAATATCTGTTTCTATGATATTTTGTTCCCTAGTTACAGAAACCTAATTATGGATGCGTTTAATTATGATTATGGCCAATGCCATTTATTATGTAACTAAATTGCTGGCCAAGAAAACTGAAATCCAGCTGTGACTAAATATGCTAAAAATTAAGTATATACCAAAATACAATAGCATATTAATTTGTCATATCATGTAATTTACATAATCAAATCCTGATAAGTTAACCTTATTTAATCTTAAAAATTTCTAAATATAATTTATATTGTGTGGTTTCTATATATTAAAAGGGTACATATGTATATGTATATGTGTGTAAATACGTATATAGACATACTTTCAGTCCTTATTGGTTTTCATTGAGCACAAAACATTTAATATAAAAATAAAACCTGACTTTTTTTTTTTTTTTTTTTTGCCAATCAATGAGAGCTTGTAAGTTTGCTGAGGTTGGTTGGCCTTGAACTCTTGGCCTCGCCTTTGCAAGGGCCACGACATCCGGCCGGAGTCACTTTGGGCCCTGAAACCTGACATTTTTAAGAAAAAAATTGAGGGAATGAAAACATTAAAATGAAAAAAAAGAGAGAGAGAGAGAAAATGACCAAAACAAAGATGAAAGACAAAGCTTAAAAAAAAAGACATGGAAGAGGAGGAAGGAAAAAAAAGAAACACCAGATGTTTGGGGCCTGCTGATACACAGAGAAATCTCTGCTGTTTTACTCTTGTAGGAGAAGAGTTGTGGCAAGTGTAATTATGCTTAAAGAATTAAAGAGGATTGGAACATGTAAGTATTTGAATATTTAAATATTATTATTTTTCTTTTAAAAGATGTAACCTAAAATTGCAATCATGTCCTCTCACATTCTGTTGGCCAAAATCTTGTTACATGGCCGTATGTGATAGTGAGGAACTGCTAGTTGCAACTTCTGTTACTACAGAAGTGAGAGGGACTGTGTAGCTATATTATAATAGTACCTAAAAACTTGTATTATAAAACATACTACAATAATTAATACAAAGCCCCACAAACTTAGTCCTGCACCTTCCATTAAGATTCTTCTGAATACAAAGGTTCTGTTATGCTCAGTAGAGGAAAGGGAAAATTTCTGATTGAAGCAATTACCTTAAGATATGATGGAGAGACAGGAAGGATGGCATATTATTTATAAACAATGTTTCCCAACCTCTGACATGGAGTCAACAAGTAAGTAATACGAACTTTTACCCCTCTGTTTAGAATATCCTTTTTTAATTAAATTAATACTAAAAATCAATTTTGAATTAAGCAATCAAATGAATTGTTGACATTTATTAAATTAATACCCTAATTAATATTGTTAATATATATTTCCAACAAACCTGTTTCCTTTCCCTTCCTTTTCCTTCCATATTCCTTTTTTTTTTTTTCTGTGATTGACAACAGCAAAGACTGCTATTTGTCTCCTGGATATCTAGTCTCCCTTTCTTTTGTAGTAAAGTTTCAGCTAGGTGCATCATCACAGCCAAAGACCATTTCCAGCCTTCCTCACTTCCAGATGTGGCCATGCAACTAGGTTTCTGCCAATAGAATGTGAGTGCACATGACTGTAGTTCTGGATTCCATCTTTCAAGTGAACAGAGCAAGGCTCCTCTCCTTCACTCTTTCCAACATCTTCCCCTTTTGAAAGTCATATAATGGTGGAAGCTGGGGCAACCACACTCCTTCCCAGCTGCCATCTCCATCACTGTACTGCACATTTTTCCCATAATACATATTTCCTTTTACTAACATAATATACATTAGTTACTCATGATACTCAGTATTTTCTCTCTTCAGTAGGAAAGGATAGAGATTTTTCTTTCTGTTTGGTTTCCTCAGCACTAAGAAAATGACAAGATAAATAGAAGGTACTCTACATAATTGTTGAATAAAGGAATATTCATATGAACAGAGTCTGGAGAGCTTGGAAAATTAGAAATTTATTGATGCTCTTGCAATCTCTGATAACAACAAGTGGTTTAGGTTATTATCCAAACAAATCATTCTAGGTCTTTACATAAAAACTCTCTTTACATGCCTCCTCTGCTTAATTTATATTCCTGATTATTTGTTTGCTTGTCATTTGTATATTAAAGTAGCATGAAGAAAAAAATAAAAATAGTTATAAATCAATTATAGAATACTTTTCTTTCAATCAAGGCCCAAAGAGGAAAGAAAACTGGGATTGCACACAAATAAAACATAAATAATTCTACTGTCATTATTTTCTTTTCTTTGTTCCAGTGAGGGAGAAATATAAAATATTACCTTCTGGCTTTGGAAATTAAGAACAGGAACTTTCAATACTCTTTAATAAGTAGAGTAAATAATATATTTTCTTCAGTACATTAAATGACTAGTTTAGGGGTCTGAATTTGGACGTAGAAGAAAACAAAAAGGAAAAAAATATGAAAAGAAATAAAAGGGAAAAAACAAGAAAGAAGAGGAGAGATATGTTTGGGTGGGTAACCAAAAATGATACTAGAAGAAGATAAATTTCTACAAGTATCAATAAAGAGAGCTATTTCTCCACATTTGTGCATGTGTATTTGTATATAGATCTACTTGTATATATTTTATTTATTTTTGTATATATACATTTGTGTATGTGTATATATATGTGTGTATGTACACACACACACACACACGTATGTCTTCCTCGTTTATTTCAATCTGCTTCCTAGTACTCCATAGTGTGGTAATTCTATCATTTCTTTAGTTACTGCACTACAAACAATACTGCAATGAAAATCTTCATGCATACCTCTCTTTGCTTTTAAGCCAGTTTTTTCTACAAAAGTTAATAAGAATTGGAGATATTGAGTCATAGAGTATAAACAAATTTTAAAATTTTAATAAATACTGCAAAATTTCCCTTTACTGTTAGAAATCCCTATTGGGACAAAAATGACTGTTGCACATTTATAGGCATTATTATACTTTTAAATGACATAGTATGTAACAATTAGATCCTTCTGATTAGGAGTAATTAAATCAGAAAGAAATAACTGGCTTCATTCCACCATCTACGATTAAGAACAAGTAGCTTTAAACATTCATGAGAAAATATTTATTTAGTGCCTATTGTTTATCAAGTACAATTCTAATTATCGAGGACATGGTAGTGAACAAAACCTAGTTCTTGCCTACAGGGAATTTACATTCTAATTGGAAGAAACAGTCAAAACAAATACATAATTAATGTAGATCATGAAAGATGCTGACAGGGGCTATGGAGAAATATAGTCCCTGACAAAGAAGCTAGAGGTTGCTAGGCTGTGGGTGTTGGTATTACATATGGAGTCAGAGAAGTCTTTTTAAATAAAATGGCACTTGAAAAAAGACCTGAAGGATGTGAGAAAGCAAGACGTACAGATATCCATGGGAATGGTGCTACAGAGAACATGAAAAGCCCCAAAGCCAGTCTGGCTGGTGGGAGGAAATAGGAGAGGGGGAGAATTAGACTTGGTCGGGGCTGGCAAGACTTCAATCGGTATGGTCTTTGAGTGTTACTCTGAGTCATATGGGAGGTCTGGAGCACAGGAAGATAAGATCTAATTTAAAGGCAGCTGTATTGAGAATAGAGACTAAAGAAGAAGGATAGAAGGAGAGGCTCCATGTCTCAACTATTAAAATAATCCTGACCAGAAATGGTGACAGCAGGGATGCAAGGTAGCAGCAAACATAGTGAAAATGGTCACATTTTTTTCTTTATTCATTTTATTTATTTATTTACTTTGGAGACAGGGTCACACTCTGTTACTCAGGCTGGAATGTAGTGGCTCAGTCAGGCTCACTGTAACCTCCCCCTCCCAGGTTCAGGCAGGTGATCCTCCCAACCTAGCCTCCTGTAGCTGAGAACAGAAGCACAAGCACATGCGCTTTTCTTTCTTTCTTTCTTTCTTTCTTTCTTTCTTTCTTTCTTTCTTTCTTTCTTTCTTTCTTTCTTTCTTTCTTTCTTTCTTTCTCTTTCTTTCTTTCTTCTTTCTTTCTTTCTTTCTTTCTTTCTCTTTCTCTCTCTTCCCTCCCTCCCTCCCTCCTTTCCTTCCCCCTCTCCCTCCCTCCCTCCCTCCCTCCCTTCCTTCCTTCCTTCCTTTCTTCCTTCCTTCTTTCCTTCCTTCCTTCCTTTTTTGTATTTTTAACAGAGATGAGATTTCACCACGTTAGCCAAACTGGTCTGGAACTCCTGGCCTCAAGTGATCCACCTGCCTTGGCCTCCAAGTGCTGGGATTACACATGCGAGCCACCATGCCTAGCTTGTCAGGATCTTAATTCTTATAAAACTACTTTTCTTCCTGTCAGGGTCTGGTTTTACCCAAGCCATCATAAAGAGCCAAATATGATTCTTCATATACATAAATGCTTCACTGTAAATGCACAGAAAATTTTCATACGCACAAAAGATGCACATCTAAATCTGTGCCATCTGCAATATCCAGTGAAAAACGAATAAGTGAAACTAAACTTTCCGTAGAGTATCCTTTTGTTGTTTGCTTGGAGTAGACAAATGCAAAATCGGGCAATAGGAGACCTCCAAGATCAATCATCTCAACTTCCTGGGTTCGTAAAAGACCAAGTGATGTTCCTCTTATTTTCTTTGGTCAGTCTTACTAGAAGATTTTCCACCCTCTCAGCATATAGCCAAGAGCAATGTTTATGAATAGAAGCTGCTAATGACAAAGTAGATCTTAGGATAGGGATTTATGAATTTTATAGTGCCAAAAGTTCCATAAATAACGACCAGGGGAACACAGATAAATTTTTAATTTTATTAGAAAGTTTTATGAACTATCAACATCTCCCCTGAGAAGAATTTACATTTACAGTTGAATCCAATTACTTCTCTACAGAACAACTGTAAAAGATATAACTATGTTGGTGGTTGTCATGTGGGTGTGGGTGTGTGTTTGCATGTGTATATTTAAATAGCCACCCCTAAATACTAAAATTATTCCCAAAGTGATATGTTTTGTTTATACTATCATAGTAAGAAGACATTACTTTGAAAAGCAATTTAACTTCATTTAATTATAGTACTTTCTTTTTTTTTCCTTTCAATTAAACCAGTGGACATATTCTGAAGAACTGATAGACTTAATATACTGAGCCATCAACTATTTAAATCTCTTTGTCGTCAATCTACACAGTTACTCTAGAGAGAAAAAATAATATGCAAATTCAGCAGCTCCAGTGAAAAGCTTCTTCCTGCCTGTTAACTTCTCAGGGTCTGTTTTCTCCTAGTTTACTTCCTTCTGATCTTAATAAAAAAGGCTAATACTTATCAAGCACTTATTGTAAGCCTGGTCGTGTCCTAAGACAACATAAACTAGCTCATTTGATCCTCATGATAACTATTGACCACATTTTCGGTGAGGAAATTGCAACCAAAAAAGTTAAGAAATATTCTCAAGGTCGCACAACTGGTAATCAGCAGTGTGACTCCAGAAACCCCTCATGTTATGCCGTAGTCCCTTTTATCTATTTTTAAAACTTAGTAATCAACATTCTTGCAAACTGTAGCAAATTATCCTCAATGGTCTGCTACATTTCAACTTTATCTTTTATTCTTTTGGCAACAACTTAACATTCAGCTTTCAGACTCACTGATAAGGGTCCTTCTACCTTTAGCAGGATGTCTCTCATTTTTGAATCATGGTAATTTACATGTAAGAGAGCATATTAAAAGTCAGCATGCTACTGACAAGAGGTTATAGACTTTGAAGGGTTTTTATCTTCCGCTTGTGATACCATCTAATCTGATCTAGCAATGAAATTCATAGAACACAACCAATTTCATTTTTTTCCAATGGCCTATCTAATAAAAACAAAAGTCTAAATCACTTACTGTGTGTGAATATATACATAGATAAGAGTTTCCAACTCCCCACCCCTCCACAACCATCATTTTACCATTTTGATAGCTGCTCAGCTTTTCCTATTAAATGTGACGTTCTTTTTATTCAGGTCTATTTTATTCTGAATTGTCTTTCGTAGATGAGGAACTAATTATCCTTAGACCTTGTTATTCTCTTGTCTACGTCAGCTGCTCTATTAAGCCCATAGTGACAGGGAAAAAAGATAATTGAGATTACTAGAGAGACGAGGAAAGTAAATAGGAAGAAAGAAAAAGCTAATGTTGAAAGTAAGAAGTTAAAAGTCAGAAGTTTTAGGGGAGTTTATTTCTGCTTATCAATACCTGCCTTTTAGAGTGCTTATAATTTTATTTCTTCATGCATTTCTTTTAAATTGTCATCTACATTATTTTTCCTAGTGAAAGAAATATAGGCTATGGAATCAGAAAGACCTTTTAACACAGTCTTTGTCACTGCCAAGACATGTGATCCTAAGCAACTTTTTACCTTATCTCAGCCCCAGTTTCTTCATCTATAAAACGGAGATAATCACACAGACCTCTAAAAGTTGTGGTCAAGAATAAATGAAATTACGTATGTAAAGAACTAGGACAAAGAATGGCACACAGTATGCATAAATGTAAACATATACTGCTTAGTGTACATAAATAATAGCTCCTTTTCCATGTTCATTTATATTTGTCCAATATGTAACATGCCTTTATAATTACAGCAACATAATATCTAAATTCGGACATGACTGCAGGGGAAAAAACTCTTATTAGCAATGAGTATACAGCCATAGAAAGAAGGAAATAATTTGAAGGATTAGTTCATTTCCTGCTTAATAAAGAGAGATAAAAAATAAAGAAAGCCTGAAAGTGCTAATATCAAAATGAGAGCTTCTAATATTATTACAGAAGAATTTCATCAAGTTCTGGTAATTAACAAATATGAACTAATACACATGGATATGAAAACTAATGCTAGGCAAGTTGAAGGAGACAATATATTCTATGACAAAGTTTTCATATCCTGAATTGATTTTCAACAAAAAACTTTAATAAAATATATTTTCACTGCATTTCACATTATTCATTCACTGATATTTCCATTTCATAAGAAATCATTCAAGAAACGTTGCTAATAAATACTAAAATGTAATGGAAGCTCTTATTTGTTTCAGATATAAACACCTTCATGCTAATATCTACTTTATTTGCTTAAAAAAGGTCCTGTAGGTATAGAAATGTTTAGTAAGTACAACACACAACAATGAAAGATTTCACTTTTATTTCAACCCAAATTACCACCTCATTTTCTTTTAGAAACAAAATACATTCCCCATTCAAAAGTGGGTGAAGGATGTGAACAGACACTTTTCAAAAGAAGACATATATGAGGCCAACGAACATAGGAAAAAAATGTTCATCACCACTGGTCATTAGAGAAATGCAAATCAAGACCATGTTGAGATACCATGGTCTTGGTATCTCATGCCAGTTAGAATGGCGATCATTAAAAAATCTGGAGACAACAGATGCTGGAAAGGATGTGGAGAAATAGGAACACTCTTACACAGTTGGTTGGAGTGTAAATTAGTTCAATTATCGTGGAATACAGAGTGGCAATTCCTCAAGGATCTAGAAATAGAAATTCCGTTTGACCCAGCAATCCCATTACTGGGTATATACCCAAAGAACTATAAATCATTCTACTATAAAGACACATGCACACGTATGTTCATTGCAGCCCTGTGTACAATAGCAAAGACCTGGAACCAACCCAAATGCCCATCAATGATAGACTGGACAAAGAAAATGTGGCACATATACACCATGGAATACTATGCAGCCATAAAAAAAATGATGCGTGGCCGGGCGTGGTGTCTCACGCCTATAATCCCAGCACTTTGGGAGGCCGAGGTGGGTGAATCACGAGGTCATGAGATCAAGACCATCCTGGTCAACAAGGTGAAACCCTGTCTCTACTAAAAATACAAAAATTAGCTGGGCATGGTGGTGTGCGCCTGTAGTCCCAGCTACTCAGGAGGCTGAGGCAGGAGAATTGCTTGAACCCAGAAGGCGGAGGTTCCAGTGAGCCGAGATTGTGCCATTGCACTCAAGTCTGGGTAACAACAGCAAAACTCTGTCTCAAAAAAAAAAAAAAGCGATGCGTTTGTGTCCTTTGTAGGGACTTGGATGAATCTGGAAACCATCATTCTCAGCAAACTGAAAAATGAACAAAAGAACAGAAAACCAAACACTGCATGTTCTCACTCATAGGCGGGTGTTGAACAACGAGAACACGTGGACTCAGGTAGAGGAGTAGCACACACTGGAGACAGTTGAGGGAGGGCTTGGGGAGGGACAGCAGGGGGTGGGGAAGGATAACATGGGGAGAAATGCCGGATATAGTCAAAGGGGGAATAGAGGCAGCAAACCACCTGGTTAGGTATGCACCTATGCAACATCTCTGCATGACCTGCACATGTACCTCAGATCCTAAAGTAAAATAAAAATAAAAGTGAAAATAAGTGAAATACATTCTTCACTCATACTTCTGAGACTTATCATGTGACCACAAGAAAGTTACTCAGAGACAAACTACTCAGGTTCTTCATTTGCCAAACAAAAGGATAGATTAGATCCTTCTCTTTGATTCTTCCAAAGTTTTTTGCATTTATTTAAAGAGATATTTCACTATTATTTACTCTGTACACAGTACTGAACTAGAAGTCAGGATAGAGAGGGGAAGAGAAACATGAATATACATGGTCCTTGCCCTAATGGATTTATATAATCTGGTAGGTGCATCATCAGAGAAGGTAGACTCCGTCTCTGTGTTGGTCCTGTGCTCAAGAATAAAGTTCTGTCACACAGCCTCGCTGTTCTAGCTAACCAGTCTTCTTATCCCACTAATTCACTGATTTGGTTTCTTTGCAAACAGAGCTCATGCTTCTGACATCTAATTATTGCTTCAGATGACCTTGACCACAGTTTGAATAATCATCTTTAAATTGCTTTATTCTCATATTGGACCAGCTGCCCCAGGGGACATCTTAAATTTTGTTTATGCTATCTTCTAATTCTGTTTCTAATTCTTTACTCTCAGCAGTTTTGAGTGGGAAACAATCCTGACTTTTAGGCAAAGCTCTGCTGTCCTATTTGTATTATTCAGTTGTGACGTATGGCTGCAGCTTAATTTCATCGTCCTTATTTCTATAGTTTATGATAATCCTGCTTTTCTTTTTAATTCTCTAGCATTTATTTCTTACCCTATCACACGGAAAATAATGAAAGGGGGAAGGTATTTTTTTCATTTCCCACTCTTTAACTTCCCCAAGATTGTGCTTTAAAATTAATATGACCTGTTATATTTCTTTACATAATGTACTCTCTATCACACCTTTAGAAAAGTTACTATTATTTTACTTTTATTAATTCTGTCTTTAAAATCTTCTAAATGTCCTTCAATTTCATATGGACACAAGAATAAAGTCAACATTGAAACATGAGATCCTCTTTGCTGATCTTAACTATCCAGTGGGAGTTTTCATTTTGTGGTACAGAAATCTAAAGTCACAGCAGTTTTTCAATTCTAAAAAAAAATACTCATTCTGAAAGCAGAACACAGAAATAGCATGTAAATATTTGGGAAAGTTATGTCAGGAATATTTTTCTCATATACTTTTAACTAATCAGTTAATTTATTTAGAAAAGTAGTCTGCAATTATAACAAAGCTATGAAACATCAAAGAAATATCAGGCTACTGATTAATATCACAGAAACCTGATTATGATATCTGATGTTATCAAACAAAAACAAATTGTTTTATAATTGTTATAGTATCTAATAAAAATGCATGTTGCATTATTTTTCTTTCATTAACGTGTATGTATACATTATGTATAAGTACAAATTTTAGATAAACAGATTGATAGATAGGTAAGCAGGTAAATGTTGAACGTTAAAATGGCTCATATCTTGTCTAAGATAATCTGTTGGCAATAAGTAAACATAGGGCCAGGCACAGTGGCTCATGCCTGTAACTCCAGCATTTTGGGAGGCCCAGGCAGGAGGATCTATTGAGGCTAGGAGTTTGAGACAAGCTTGGGCAACATGGCAAAACTCCATCTCTACTAAAAATACAAAACTTAGCCAGGTGTTGTGATGCATGCACACCTGTAGTCCCAGCTACTCTGGACGTTGAGACAGGAGAATTGCTTGACCTGGGGAGGTGGGGGTTGCAGAGCTGAGATTCAGCCACTGCACTCTAGCTCGGGCAACAGAGAATCTGTCAGACACACACACACACAAAAATTGACATACTTGACATTAGCATTCAATGACATATATTAACTAGGCTACAAAAGGTAATATTGACCTATTTGTAGAAAAGTAAAACAACATACAAACTTTAGATTCAAATACATAAAGAATCTTTAGTCCAGAGATGATGTACCCCATGAGGCAGGCCTTACCACCTGTGGGGGTCTTTGAAATGCACTGCTGTGGGGAGCACAATGGACTGACATTCCACCTGCAACTCTTTTGAATCCCCCTACAGCACTGCTGCTGAGTCCATGCCTCTCCCAGGCTACATTGTGGAGGGGACAGGGATTAATTGCAGATTCAAGTCAATTTCTGTGAGATGAGGGACTCCTTTAATGGGCAGCTTTGATTGAAGAGGTTAGTCTCTTCTTCAGCCTGACCAAACTTTCTTAAAACAGTGCCACAGTCCTGGACTTTTCCTGCCCAATCCTCCTTTCTTCTTGGTCTCTTTCCACAGGTGCCAGGCCTGCATTACAGGCTTGAGGCTTTCCTGCCCAGCCCTGCTTCCTCCCTTTCATCCGCAGGCACCTCTCTAGGAAACCTCTTGGGTGTCGAGTCCTGTCTCGGGTGCTTGCTTCTCAGGTATGGATACTGATCTAGTTGGCATTGGGAGTAGACTGAGAAAGCAGATGGTAAAATGGGTTCTGAAGACTGGCATGGCAAGAAAGACCCTGTCCTGAGAAGTATATAATCTATGTGTATCTCCTGATACAAGATGGCAGCACAACTGGTTGTTACTCAGATAAAACATGTCACTGAAGGAAAGAAAGTGGCCATGCAGGTATGATATTTTTCATGATTTGAAAAGTAATGAGGAGCAATGCGTACATGAACTGTGCATTTATTGCTGGGGACTGCTATTTCGTACTGATGGCCTACACAGGGATAATGAGAAGCAGTGGCTATACAGAAACAACTCAAGAGTAAGCACGAAAAACAGGATTATGCTGTAGCTTACATTCACAGAGAGGTTCCTATTTCCATTTTGCTTCTTATGATATTTTCTTAATTGATTGCAATTTGTTGATTTTTTACATTTAATACATCTTTTAAAGATACCTTATGTACATTAGGGCATTTTTCTTTTTTTCCCGATGGAGTTTCTTTCTTGTTGCCCAGGCTGGAGTGCACTGAAGCGATCTTGGCTCACCTCAACCTCTGGCCCCCTCAACCTCTGCCTCCTGATTTCAAGCAATTCTCCTGCCTCAGCTTCCTGAGTAGGTGGGATTACAGGCATGCACCACCACGCCCAGCTAATTTTGTATTTTTAGTAGAGACATGGTTTTATCATGTTGGTCAGGCTGGTCTCGAACTCCCAACGTCAGATGATCTGCCTGCCTTGGCCTCCCACAGTGCTAGGATTACAGGCATGAGTCATCACACCCAGCAGGGCAGGGTATAAATTAATACCATAATTAATTTGTCTTGTCAATAAGCCCTCATGAGTTTCCAGATGATCTTTTTAATGGAATTTTCAATGTAAATTGAAAGAGATGACACCTACTTGACTAGATTGCCTTGTAAAGATCAAGAGATGACACCTACTTGGCTAGATCGCCTTGCTAGATACAAGATTGAATTCATTACAGACCACTGGCCTGTCCATAGGAATCCTAGTAAAAAGAGACAACTCCGACAGAACTCTTGAGGCATCCTTAGCAAATCTCCAGAATAAAAGTAGGTTTTTCTTTCTTTCTTTCTTCTTGTCTTCTTGTGCTCTCCTTCCTTCATTTCCCTATTATATTATTCTTTGTTTTTATTGACTTCTAAAAAGGATTTAAGGCAGCACTGACCTAGACCCAGTGAAGACTGAAACAGTGTGTCTTAAAATCTCTATCACTTTCCCCAGGCTTCATAGAACTGTAAGGAAGCTCTAAGAAATGTAAAATACAGCCAAGCACGGTGGCTAACACTTTTAATCCCAGCATTTTGGGAGGCTGAGGCAGTCAATCATTTGAGGTCAGGAGCTTGAGACCAGCCAGGCCAACATGGTGAAATTCCATCTCTACTAAAAATACAAAAATTAGTCAAGTGTGGTGGTGTGCACCTGTAGTCCCAGCTACTCTGGAGGCTGAGGCACAAGAATTGTTTGAACCCAGAAGGCAGAGGCTGTAGTGGGCCAGGATCTGCACCACTGCATTCCATCCTGGGTGACAGAGGGAGAATCTGCACTCTATCTCAAAAAAAAAAAAAAAACTTTCCCCAAGTGGAAGAATTAAAACACAAAATAATAATGATAGAAACAACAACAAATTAATTCCAGGGTAAGGTAATCTATAGTTACATTTTTAAATTGCTCAGAGAAAAGGAAGATCAAGATTGGACAGATTTGGTTACATGGGAAAAAAGGAGACAAATAATTCAGCTGAACAAAGGCTGGGAGTTCTGAAATAAATATCATGGTGTATTCGAAGGGAAGAGAAGTATAGGCCTGGTTGAAGAAATAATTTAATGACTGAGATTGTGAGAGGTAAAATTAAATAGAAATGGTCAGATCAGATTTGAATCTATGTTATGGGCAAAAAGGAGCGACTAGGAGTTTTTCATGTTGGGAGGACACCTGATGACAGAAAGAATTTGGGTTAGGAAAAGCTATGAGTTTCTTGTTGTGATCTCAAATGGAAGCAAGAAACATCTGAGTTTGGATTTTTTTTATTATTTTTTATTTTTTTATTTTTTCTTATTGCATTGCAGAACATGCAAGATAGTTGCATATTTACACACATGGCAGTGTGTTTTGCTGCCCTCCTCCCCTTCACCCACATTTGGCATTTCTCCCCAGGCTATCCCTCCCCAGCTCCCCCCCACTGCTGTCCCTCCCCTATTCCCCCCAATAGACCCCAGTGTGTAGTACTCCCCTCCCTGTGTCCATATGTTCTCATTGTTCATCACCCACCTATGAGTGAAAATATGTGGTATTTTATTTTCTGTTCTTGTGTCAGTTTGTTGAGAATGATGTTCTCCAGATTCATCCATGTCTCTACAAAGGACACAAACTCATCATTTTTTATTGCTGCATAATATTCCATGGTGTATATGTGCCACATTTTCCCAGTCCAGTCTATCATCAATGGGCATTTGGGTTGGTTCCAGGTCTTTGCTATTGTAAACAGTGCTACAATGAACATTCGTGTGCATGTGTCCTTATAGTAGAACGATTTATAGTCCTTTGGATATATACCCAGTAATGAGATTGCTGGGTCAAATGGAATTTCTATTTCTAGGTCCCTGAGGAATCGCCACACTGTCTTCCACAATGGTTGAACTAATTTACACTCCCACCAACAGTGTAAGAGTGTTCCTGTTTCTCCACATCCTCTCCAGCATCTGTTGTCTCCAGATTTTTTAATGATCGCCATTCTAACTGGCATGAGATGGTATCTCAATGTGGTTTTGATTTGCATTCTCTAATGACCAGTGATGATGAGCATTTTATCATATGTTTGATTTTTTTAAACTGTTGTTGGAGATGAGAAAGATAAAAGGAGTATATTGCAAAATAAGAATTGGCAGCAAATGTATCTTCCTTCTGACCTCTTACCCATTAAACCTCAAATCATCTGCCTTTGCCAGGTTTGTCTCCCCAACACAGGAAGAAATAAATTAGTTCCTAATTCTTTTTCCTTTAAATTTGCTTGCCTGAATCAAATTAAAATCAGAATTAGAGTTGAGATGTATTTCAACATACAGAACAAAAGCATTCTTTGAAATTTGATTATAAAATAAGGTTTCAGATTTTTAACTTTGTCTAACCATTTTTTGCATTATAAAATTTGTTCTGTATTACACAGTATTTAAATTCTGGAAGTAATAAAATAGGAATTAATTCAAAAAGTGCATTTTTAATTTGTAAGACTTAGATTATCAAATTTCTCCCCAAACATTCTATAGTCGGTTTAATATTTCTGCATAAATTACAAAGAGTTTTAAAAATCATGGTCTAATATTCATAACTAAATTACTGTACAAATTTTTAGGATCAATCAACTTATAAAATAAAAATGTGATATTTTGTATGCAGACCTTCTAAGTTACACCTGTGATCATCAAGAGACCAGAATATAGTGACTCCTTTACTATCACTGATGTACCACAAAAGCAGATAACCACATAATATTCCTGCAAGTTTATCTCAACACTTATCTGCCATTCTCCAATACTCTAAACTTAGAAGCTTTTACTTACTCTGCAAATTATTGCCTAACCTAATCTGCTCAAACAAAAAATGATTCCAAAGTATTTTGCATAAGTAAAGTATTAGGTCACAAAATAATGATAAGGAAGATTTTAAATCAAGAAAATATCTATGTCTTCTTTTTTTTTATTATTATACTTTAGGTTCTGGGGTACATGTGCAGAACGTGCAGATTTATTAGAAAGGTATACACGTGGCTGGGTGTGGTGGCTCACGCCTGTAATCCCAGCACTTTGGGAGGCCCGGGGCAGGTGGATCACAAGGTCAAGAGATCGAGACCATCCTGGCCAACATGGTGAACTCCGTCTCTACTAAAAATACAAAAACATTAGCTGGGCATGGTGGCACATGCCTGTGGTCCCAGCTACTCTGGAGGCTGAGGCAGGAGAATGCTTGAACCTGGGAGGCAGAGGTTGCAGTGAGCTGAGGTCTCACCACTGCAATCCAGCCTGGCGCCTGGTGACAGAGTGAGACTCTGTCTCAAAAAGAAAAAAAAAGAAAGAAAAGTATACAGGTGCCAAGGTGATTTGCTGCATCCATCCCCCATCATCTACATTAGGTATTTCTCCTAATGTTATCCCTCCCCAATCCCCCCACCCCCTGCTATCCCTCCCCTATCCCCTCACTTTCCAACAGGCCCCAGTGTGTGATGTTCCCCTCCCAGTGTTCACGTGTTCTCATTGTTCAACACCCACTTATGAGTGAGAACATGTGGTGTTTGGTTTTCTGTTTTTGTGCCAGTTTGCTGAGAATGATGGTTTCTAGATTCATCCATGTCCCTGCAATGGACATGAAGTCATCATTTTTATGGCTGCATAGTATTCCATGATATATGTGTGCCACATTTTCTTTATCCAGTCTATCATTGATGGGCATTTGGGTTGGCTCCAAGTCTTTCCTATTGTGGACAGTGCCACCATAAACATGTGTGCATGTGTGTTTACAATTGAATAGTTTATAATCCTTTGGGTATATACTCAGTAATGGGATTGCTGGGTCAAATGGTATTTCTATTTCTAGGTCCTTGAGGAATCGCCACACTGTCTTCCACAATGGTTGAACTAATTTACACTCCTATCAACAACGTAAAAGCATTCCTATTTCTCCACATCCTCTCCAGCATCTGTTGTCTCCTGATTGTTTAATGATCACCATTCTAACTGGCGCGAGATAGTGTCTTAGTGTGGTTTTGATTTGCATTTCTCTAATGACCAGTGATGATTAGCTTTTTTTCAGTTGCCTGCATAAATGTCTTCTTTTGAGAAGTGTCTCTTCATATCCTTTGCCCACTTTTTGATAAGGTTGTTTGTTAAGGAGTCTAACAAGTGTGTGAGTCAGGGGCTCGCAGGAAATCTGCCGTGATGCAATTAAGGCGAAGTTTGGAGCACTCACCTGCTGAGGTGGGATCCTGAGGTCTCTCCAGTCTGCAGAGAGGGCACACTACAGGCCCATCTCACCTGCCACACCCAGGAGGTGGAGCATGAGCACAGGTGTTAGGACCTGAAAGATGGTGAACTATTCCCCAGGCAGGGTGAAGCCAGAGGAAACTTTGGTGGAGGTCCATAGCAGTCCCGACTTGCCCTCTTCTTTAATACAGAAGCTGGAGATCACATGAGTAGCCCATCTGAGGATATTACAAATTCAGGATAAAAGATTTGCAGAGTCAGCTACCAGAAAGGTTTCACATAATTGCTAGGCATTTGTGTTGGTGCAGATAATGAAAACATAGCCTGTATAAACTTCTATTCTCTAAAATTATAACTGTATAGAAACTGCAATAACTTAAATGATATGACACTCATTTTTTCCTCTCTCTCTTTCTTTTTTAAATCTTTGTTTCTATTTCTGAAACCGCCCTGAGGTCAACCCCAGTCATGAAGCTGTACTGCTGCAGCTGTAGCAGCAACATCAGACAGGCACCAAAAACTTTCAGAGAAAACCCATGTATTTAGCCAGAAGAACCAAGAAAAGGAGTCCCTGGAAGCTAGATAATGTGAGGGAAAATATTAGATTGGAGATAACTCTGTGCATGAGGTGACATAAGTCCAGGGCTCACCACTGAACTGCACATGCACAGAACAGATACAAGAGACTGTAGCAAAGGTGCTGAGAACTAAACTACAAGATAAGCCACCTTCCAAGTCCTACACTAACCTCTGAAAAATGCATGTGCAGAATTGACCCAAAACAACATAACAAAGACTTTGAAGGCTGAACTACTTATGAACCACCTCCCAAGTCCCAAATCAGCCCTTCAGTAGCTCAGGCATCGGGCAGACCCAAACAGTAATCTGAACATACACTGGACCATCATCCACAAAAATAGATCAAACTTGAGATCAATACCTACATGGGATTACTGCCTGCTGTGTTAGTCCATTCTCACAGTGCTATAAAGAAATACCTGAGCGTGGATGATTTATAAAGGGAAGAGATTTAATTGGCCCAGAGTTCTGCAGGCTATACAGGAAGCACAGTGGCTTCTGCTTCTGAGAAGGTGCCAGGAAGCTTCCAATCATGGCAGAGGCCAAAGAGGGAACAAGGCATCTCACATGGCAGGAGCAGGAGCAAGAGAGAGCAAGAGGGGAGGTGCACACACTTTAAAACAATCATATCTTATGAGACCTCACTCACCATCATGAAGACAGTACCAGATGGTGTTAAGCTGGTCATGAGAAACCGCCCCCATAATACAATCAGCTCCCACCAGACCCCACCTCCAACCTCGAGGTTATCATTTGACATGAGATTTGGGCAGATAAACAGACCCAAACCATGTCACCTGCTCATGTAAAACAACAATATCCTGAACATGTTAACTGTACCAACATCTCACAATGGAACAGTCAAAACGTCCGTGGTATGATACAAATTTAACTAACATACAAAAAAGCATGAAAATGTGATCAATTTTAGAGGAAAAGAAAATTAACAGATGTCAATACCAGGATGATACAAAGTGTTGGAATTATCAGGCAAACACTTCAAAGCAACTATTAAACTATGCACATTGATGGAATGCTAAATACTATTGAAGTCAATGAAAGAAGTCTTTCTTGGAGAAATGAAGTTATAAAAAGTACCAAATGAAAACTTTGACAGCTAGAAACCAAAATTTCTAAAATAAAAATTATGTTGTATTGGCTCAAGGACCAAATGAAGATGACAGATGAAAAAAATAGGTGAACATCCACACAGATCATTAGAAAATTATCCAATCTGAAGGACCAAAAGAAAACAAGATTGAAAATAAAGGAAACAAAGAGAATTCATAGCCACTAGAACTGCTCTCAAAAGAAAGGCTAAAGAGAGTTATTCAGGCTGAAGGAAAATGATCCCAGAGAAAAATATAGAACTTTAAGAATAACAGGACAGCAACAGAAATGGAAAATAACTGAATAGACTGATTTTCTCCTCCTAAAGTCTTTAAATATGTATGAATGTTGAAAGCAAGATTTATAACACTGTCTGGTTGGGTTTCTAATGTTCTAATATAAAATACGATTACAACTACATAAGTAGAAAGAGAAAAGGGAACTAAATTATTAAAAGGTATTTATATTTTATCAGAGGTGGTAAAATATTAGCTCTTATTAATCTGTGAAAAGCTAGGTATGATTAATGTAAACTCTATAGCAGATACTAAAAAAATACAGGAGACTTAATTAAAAATCCAAGAGATGAATTAAAATAGAATAATATAAATATTCAAATCAAAAGGAATACAAGAAAGGGGGAACAGATAATCAAAAACACAAGAAAACAGAAAACAGGAGAGAGATCCAAGATGGCTGATTACTCGCAGCTCAGGATTGTAGCTCCCAGTGAAAGCACAGAGAACGAGAGGACGCCACACTTTCAGATGAATTTTTTATGCTCACAGACCAGGAGATTCCCAGCAGAGGAGCCCTACAGGTCACCAGCATGACTCTTGTGGTCGGCACAGCAGTTTTGCCAGTGCCTTGGTGCAGCGGTTCTTGATGCAGAGTAAACGGGACTGGGTCCCCTTTTGGTCAATGTTTGGAGCTCCAGAAAGGCAGAGTCACCCATTCAGCTGATTGAAAAAGGGACTCAAGAAGGAAGCCAGACTGGAGATTCCTGGGCAGAAAAGTACCACGAATCTTAACACTGCTGTTTTAGCTGGCGCAGTGGGTTGCTCAGATTCTGGCCCTGAGAATCAACAAGCTGGATGTCCAATCAGAGACCTAACTTGAAAATCGGTAATTAAAAAGACGAGAGGTGGATAAATTTACAAGGATGGGAAGAAACCAGCGTAAAAAGACTGAGAATACCCCAAATCAGAATGCCTCTCCCTCTACAGGGGATCACAGTTTCTCATCAACAAGGGAACAAGGCCTGATGGAGAACGAGTGTGTTCCATTAACAGAATTAGGCTTCAGAAGGTGGATAATAAGAAACTTCTGTGAGTTAAAGGCACATGTTCTAGCCCAATGTAAAGTAACTAAGAACCTTGCAAAAAGGTTTGATGAAATCCTAATGAGAATCGACAATTTAGAGAGGAATATAAGTGAATTAATGGAATTGAAGAATACAATATGAGAACTCCACGAACTATGCACAGGTTTTAACAGTCGAATTGATCAAGCAGAAGAATGAATATCAGAGGTCGAAAACCAACTTAATGAAATGAAATGAGAAGACAAGATTAGAGAGAAAGAGTAAAAATCAATGAGCAAAGTTTCCAAGAAATATGGGACTATGTGAAAAGACCTAATTTACGTTTGATAGGTGTACCTGAATGTCATGAAGATAATGAATCCAAGCTGGAAAATATTCTTCAGGATATTATTCAGGAAAACTTTCCTAACCTAGTAAGGCAGGACAATACTCAACTCCAGGTAATACAGAGAACACCACAAAGATATTCCTCAAGTAGAGCAACCCCAAGACATATAATCGTTAGATTCACCAGGGTTGAAATAAAGGAGAAAATTTTAAGGGCAGCTAGAGAGAAAGGTCAGGTTATCCATAAAGGGAAGACTAACAGACTCACAGCAGATCCGTCAGCTGAAACCCTACAAACCAGAAGAGAGTGGGGGTCAATATTCAATATCCTCAAAGAAAAGAATTTTCAACCCAGAATCTCATATCCAGCCAAATTAAGCTTCATAAATGAAGGAAAAATAAAAATTTTTTGCAAACAAGCAAGCACTCAGAGATTTCATCACCACCAGGCCTGTTTTACAAGAGCTTCTGAAAGAAGCACTATACATAGAAAGGAACAACCAGTATCAGTCATCCAAAGTTACCAAAAGGTAAAGAGTATCTCCATAATGAAGAATCTATATCAACTAATGGGCAAAATAGCCACCTAGTATTAAACGACAATATTAAACTCACAAATATCAATATTAATCCTAAATTTAAATGGACTAAATGCCCCAATCAAAGAAACAGACAGGCAAATTGAATAAAAAGTCAAAACCCAATGGCACGCTATATCCAGATCCATCTCATAAGCAAGGACACACAAAGACTCAAAACAAAGGACTTCATGACTAAAACACCAAAAGCATTGGCAACAAAAGGCAAAATAGATGAATGGGACCTAATTAAACTCCAGAGATTCAGCACAGCAAAAGAAACAATCATTAGAGTGAACCAGCAACCAACAGAATGGGAATAAAATTTTGCAATCTACCCATCTGACAAAGGGTTAATATCCAGAATCTACAAAGAACTAAAACAGATTTACAAGAGGAAAACAAACAAACACATTCAAAAGTGGGCAAAGGATATGAACAGACACTTTACAAAAGAAGACATACATAAGGCCAACAAACATATGAAAAAAATGCTCATCATCACTGGTCATTAGAGAAATGCAAATCAAAACTACTTTGAGATACCATCTCGTGCCAGTTAGAATGGCAGTCATTAAAAAATCTGGAGACAACAGATGCTGGAGAGGATGTGGAGAAATAGAAATGCTTTTACACTGCTGGTGGGAGTATAAATTCGTTCAACCATTGTGGAAGACAGTGTAGCGATTCCTCAAGGACCTAGAAATAGAAATTCCATTTGACCCAGCAATCCCATTACTGGGTATATATCCAAAGGATTATAAATTGATCTATTATAAGGACACATGCACAGAAATGTTCATTGCAGCACTGTTTACAATAGCAAAGACTTGGAACCAACCAGAATGCCCATCGATGATAGACTGGACAGGGAAAATGTGGCACATATACACCAAGGAATACTATGCAGCCATCAAAAACGATGAGTTTGTGTCCTTTGTAGGGACAAGGATGAATCTGGAAACCATCATTCTCAGCAAACTGACACAAGAACAGAAAAATCAAACACCGAATGTTCTCACTCATAGGCAGGTGTGGAACAATAGGAACACTTGGACACAGGGAGGGAAGCATCACACACTGAGGTCTGTGGCAGGGCGTGGAACTAGGGGAGGGTCAGCAGGTGGCAGGGCTGGGAGTTGGGGAGGGATAACATGGGGAGAAATGCCAGACATGGGTGATGGGGAGGAAAGCAGCAAACCACATTGCCATGTATGTACCTATGCAACAATCCTGCATGTTCTTCACACGTACCCCAAAACCTAAAATGCAATAAAATACATATTTTTAAAAGAACACATAAACAGAAAATGGCATGAGTTCATTGTGAAAGATAGCAAAGATTACTTTGAAACAGAAAAACCCATTCTTCTGGGGTGGGAAGTTTTCAAGGTAATCAATTCACAAAAGTGGGTGCCTCAGTGTCTAAAAATATGAGTGTCTTGCTAAGTCTTCAACTATTGAGAGCAGAATGTTATAATTAATAAAATAAGTCTCCTATACTTGACTATGTTCCATAATCCAAACTTAAAAAAAAATAAGCAATAAAACTTCCTTTATCCAGGGTCAGAAAGATAAGAGAAATAGAGATTTCATTATGATATTTTACTCTTGTGGTATTTGTGCTTTAAGGACTTTCTGAAATTTAACTCCTCAAGATGACTCACCTTAGCCTCATGACACATAAATAAGCCATCTTGAGGGATAAGAATTTATCAGATTTTAAAAATCTGTGCTTATTAGGAGAAACCATGTTAAAGAAAAATATCCCAGTCTCCATAAATAATTATATTCCTGAGTTTTAATCTGCACAGTTGAGAATTCCACTTTATTACATAGCAAAAGCATCTCATAACAAAGTTGTTTTTAAGACATGATTAAAAATTGTATATTTATTATTATATTTCAACCCAGCTTTAAAATTTCTTTTTACAATATTGTATTACATTTATTTATATATTCATTCATGCACAAAAACATCCGCAGTAACTGCAATATAAGTCACTGTTTCTGCTATCAGTAATAAAGAAAATGTCAGTATAATGAAAAAGGTAAGTCAATACTTAATAAAGTATGGCGAATGCTGTGCTATGTGTAGGGATGAGGGTACTGGAAAGAATGAAAATAAGTTTTATCCCAGAGGAGGTGGCTCAAGGAAGCCTTCTCAGAAGATCTATTTATTTGAATTTTTATAAGATGAAAAAGATTTAGCCAGGTGAAGAAGTTGGAGCAGGGCATTCAGTGCTGATAGAGAAATGCATGCAAAAGACACTGAAGTTTAAGAAGCCAGGACTTCGGGAAAACATAGTTTAGTAAAGATAGAGCATCATATGAATTGGGGAACAATAAGGAATGGAGCAGGATAGATAGGCAAACGCAAGATCGAGGTATGAAAAATACTTGATTTTTTTCCTGAGAATCATAGGAGGCACTGCAAAACCATAAACAGAAGGGTGACCTAATCAGATTTATATTACAGGAAGATCTCTCAGGTGGCAGTGGACAGAAAGGGTAAGCCTGGCAGCCTAGACACTATTGAAAAATTCTGCAGCGTTTCAAGTGAGAAATTATTAAAGCCTAAGAGAAAACAATGGCAGTGAGAATGGAGATAAATAGATAGACACTGAACTTATTTAAGATGTATAACTAACAAGACTCAGCACTTGGTTGCATATGACTGAAGATGAGGTAGAAAGAAAGCTTGAGGAATGATTCAGGGATGATTTTTAGATCTCTGGATTGAATACCTGGTCGATGACGATTCTATTTACAGAGTTAATATATGGATTCGGTGGAAAACATAATGAGTTCAATTTTGTATGTATTGAATTTGTATTCCTGTGCAGCATTCAAATGGAAGCATCCAAGAGGTATCTGGATATACAGAAGCATATATTTGGACATAAGAAAGCATGAGAGAAAACTAAAAAAGAAATATAAATTATATTTTAATATATTAATGCTAATATATTTTGAAATATTATATAAGCTATAATTAATATAGTATTAATAAAATATATTATTAATATAATATTATAGTATTAATACAATAACTTATATTAGTTGTAGCAATCTAACTTGGTAGGAAGCCTCCAAGAAGAAATTGCAGAATGAGAGAAGAAAGTGACTAAAAAGACAAACCATGGAAAACAGAGCAACATATAAAGAATGGGTAGGAAAGAAGAACTCATGAGGCTGACTTAGCAATACATAGGAGACATGGAATTCTGAAAGCCAAGGAGAAAATTTTAAGGAGACATCAACTGTGACTTTAAGTGAAACCACATAAAATGAAACCAATTTTACCATAGGCATAAGCAAGAGTTAAGTTGCTATGGCATATTTACAGTCACAAAAACGTCAACATTCTTCTAAATAAGGAACAAAGTACTTCTAATATTAAACATTAATTTAAATATGAGCTATACATACATCTAGGAAAGATTAACAGAAACAAGATAAATATTCAGCCGATTATTTTAGTTCAGTGTCACAGGTGACTGAAGTCCATGTCGGCAGCTCTGGGCACAAGGCAGGAACTCTGAAAAGGACACCATTCCATCAAGGGGCACACTTACACACACACACACTCACTCACTCAGATGGGACCATTTAGGCCAGTTCACCTAAAGTGCACATCTTTGGGATATAGGAGGAAATAGGAGTACCCAAAGAAAACCTGTGCAGACACAGGGAGAATGTGCACACTCCATTCATACAATGGCTTCAGCCAGGAATTAATTTTTTTTCTCATCAATGTTATAATGAAATGTTTAATGAAACAACATTATTTGAGGACCTGCCATATATCAGTTGATATCTTAGATATCAAAGAATATTTCTTTGATCTCATATCACATACTAGATCAAGAATATATAATTTTATATTATATATTATAGTTTACTGAATTATATAATGTTATATATTCTTGATCACATATTCTTAACAGCATGTTACTGTATTGAATACAACAGGCAATTGTAAGAGGACAGAACAACAGCCAGAATTCTCATATGGAAACACAAAGGAGCTGAGTTGTCGCTCCTCTTTCGTGGTTTTTCCAAGGTTGTGCTGATATCTCTAGCACTTTTCTACCTCTAGAGATGCTCCACAACTACACCTGGGGTTACCAGGTGAACGAGATGTATAAACTGTAGGTGCCTACAGAGGTTGAATAGAGAAAGTGCTCTAGTGTACCCTTCCCAGAATCAGGACTAGGTAAATTCCAGATCCTGGCACTGTTTTCTACTGTTAGAACCATTTCCATCCTAATTTGTTGCGAGCCATTGCTTTAACACTGGCCTTATTCCACTGTATTTCATCTAACTCTGTTGCCAGTGATTCCTTGATATATATATGATTTTGAACACACCTCTTTCCTCATTAAAGCATTGTTATTTCAAGGCCCAGCTCAAAAACACTTTTTCAAGCTGCTCACAACCAAACTCACTAAATCCAAGTACCTCATTGTTTAGGTTCTCTTTACATTTTCATGTAAAGCTCATGTTAGTCCGGGCACAACGGCTCACACCTGCAATCCCAGTACCTTGGGAAGCCAAGGCAGGAGGACCACTTGATACTAGGCGTTCAAGATTAGCCTGAGCAACACAGGGAGATGCAGTCTGTATTACAGTATATAACTAAGTAAATAAATAAACAATAAACAAACAATAAAGCTCGTATTGCATGACCCTTCTGACATGGATACTCCACTGGATTCTTACATGTAGGTCTTATCTCACAGCTAAAGTCAGAAATTTTTCAGTGGATATTTTCATTTATCTTCTACTTATTTGACAAACTTTGGTCACCTATTTAATTATCTGTGTACTAGTTTGGTTCTGTGAATATGGAAGGAAGAAAGCATAAATGAATCGCCAAAAGCACAGCTATCATAGACTCAAGGCTGATGGGCAGCTTGTTCATACCAGGTTGATTATTCCTGTTGTTTGATTATTCCAAAACTCTGGCTAACTCCCTGCGACCTGGAGTGCTCAATTCTACTTCCAAAGACGACTCTTCACTTCTTCATAATCTAGCAGATAAAAGTTAATCCTTCACCTAAGAGGGAACCTCACAGACCCTAATACAATGTTAATGGCTGTCTATGTATATAGGTCTGGAATTATGCCATATCAACTTATAATATTCTATGCAGACACATAAAGTCATGTCTCCTGTGAATACAAACTGTTTTTCTTCTTTGCTCATCTGTATGCATGCTATTCATATTTTTTCTTGATTATATTACCTAGTATCTCCAGTAGAGGGTTGAATAGGAGTGGTGACAGTACACATCCTTGTCTTGTTCTTTAGAATGCCCTGTATCAGGTAAAGGTCATTTCCCTTGTTCGTAGTTTACTGAAGGTTTTTATCATGCATGAATGTTGAATTTCGTCAAACACTTCTTTGATATGTATTGAGATGATCACATGAGTGTTTTTCCTTATGACTCTGTGGTGACTTTATAATGTGTTAACTTGGCCAGTCCAAACTATGTTACTCAGAATATATTCCCTGTGTTTCCAGTTAAGGTCAAACATGGAACACATATTTGCCTGACCTCTGGAAGACAGAAGTAAGGTGGCAGCAGCCATATTATTTCTTCACTTGGAAGTTATAGTTCTTCTGAGAAGCTGTCTATACAATCACGCTTTACAACAAGGACACATTCTGAGACATTCGTTGTTAGGTGATTTTCGTCATTGTGCCAATATTATAGGGTGTACTTACACAAACCTAGATCGGATAGCCTACCACACAACTAGGTTATATGGTATAGCCTACTGCTCCTAGGCTACAAACATGCACCACATGTTTCTGTACTGAATATTATAGGCAATTGTAATGCAATAGTAAGTTTCTATGCAGCTAAACATATGTAAACATAACAAAGGTACGTGTAAATGTCATATTATAATCTTAGGAGTTCACTGTCATATATGAGGTTCATCATTGTCCAAAACACTGTTAAATGGTGCATGACTGTATATATGTTGATACAGAGACATATAAGAGGCAATTTATTATGGGAATTGGCTCATACAATTATGAAGGCCCAAAACTCCCACAGTCTGCCTTCTGAACGCTGGAGAATTAGAAAATCCAGTGGTGTAATTTAGTTCAAGTCCAAAGACCTAAGAACCTGTGGAGGAGGAGTTAGGAGTCCCTAACCGGGTTGGTTGTGGTGATTGCTGGTGTAAGTCTGAAGGCCTAAGAACCAGGACCATCGATGTCCAAGGATAGGAGAAGATGAATGTATTGGCTCAAGTGGAGAGAGTAAATTTGGCCTTCCTTTGCCTTTTTGTTCTATTCAGGCAGGTCCTCAATGGATTTGATGATGCCCACCCACACTGGTGGGTGTGAATCTTCTTTGTTTGGTCTATTAATTAAAATGCAAACTTCTTTACAGAAATACCCAGAAAGATTTTTTTTTCTAGCTATCTGAGCATCACTTAGCCCATTCAAGTTGGTACATGAATTTAACCATCACAGAAAGTTAGAGTGGGTGTTTTTTTCATTAAACACTTTGCTTATCTATGAAGGGCTCCCTTCATTGGCTTAGGACAGCAGTCAGCCCTACAACTGCTTGTATTTTCACCTGGATTCTCCTTAAGCTTCTCTAACTGATGGCCCAAGTGTGTATTAAGCCCATGTTGAAAGATGCCAGCTTCTTCTGCAGAACACCCACATCATTAGCTGAAGAGAGCAAGAATTGATAAGGCTTCCAGATTATTCTCTTGAGCTCTAGCTTCTTCTTCTGGATTCCAGCTTATTTTTGCTTTTTCCTGCTCTACAGACATTTCCTCTTTCTGACATTTTCTTTTTGTCTGCCCTGCAAATTTTAAATTCCAGCATCAGACAAAAAGCAAACTTATATGGAGACTGCTTAATTAGCTCTTAGCCCTGCAATTATGTAAAGCCAAATATGTATGGGAAAATATATCTACATCTATACCAGATAGGTAGGTAGGTAGGTAGGTAGGTAGGTAGGTAGGTAGGTAGAGATAGAGATAGAGATAGATAGATAGATAGATAGATAGATAGATAGATAGATAGATAGATAGATACTGTTTCTTTGATACTGTTACTTTGATGTAACCCTGACCAACACAAAATTTGGTGCCAGGATTGGTGGTTCCAGAAAATCAGACTCCTAAAGATGAGTTATTTGAATTGGTTCATTTTTTTCTGGGCTTTCTGGAATTGGTTCTCAAATACGGTTATATTTTAAGTGCTAATGACACTTTTTCCAATGTGGAAGAGGACACCAGCAGTCCATGGCATGCAAAAACAAAATATTTGCTAAAATTCTAGCCTGCAGATACCTGTAGTCAAATGCTTATAGAAGGGTAAATTTTAGATGACCAACTCTTTGCTGCCATAGAACATGTTGAAAATAAGAAGAAACATGGAGTTGATTAGTTGATTCCAAATGAGCTAAATAACATGAGGAAAGAAAATGAGCTCAGGGCTTTTAGCTCCTAGTACATGTAAAAGACCTAAAAGCATCTATGTCTGCCCTAACATCCTATATCCAGTAATCTATATTGTACCAGCTAACCCCTATAGAAATCTTAGCCTAGGGCCAAGCATTCTAAAAACTGAACCCTATGTGTAGTTTTTGCATGGATAAATTCCAACAAAAATCGAATGTTTGATGTCATGTAGTCTATTTATTAAAGTTAGGGCATTAGCTGGAAAGGAATGGGACATTAATAATTGAGATGGGAACAAATGGGCAAATCACAATGTATTGAATGGCTTGAACATTGAAACGTTAGTTCTAAGCCTTTTATGCAATAAAAAGTAGCCCTTACATCCCTGCCTAAGATAATCTCTCCTAAGATAGTCTTTCCTATCTTAGGCAAGGATGTAAGGGCTACATTTATTGCAAAAAATAAAAATTATTTTGTCTGAAGAAGTAATAGCCTCCTCTGAAGTAGCTGTCTTTCTCAAGACTACTGATCCTCTTTATAATCTATTCCCATCACTTCTCTTGACATCTAGACCTATAACTAGAATCACATCTCAGCAGGTTCCAAAGAAGGAGATCCAAAGCATGACTCATATAGAAGTGTAATACACATCAAACGACTTGCACCATTTCGCCAATTTGTGCTGATAAAAGCCTGAGGAATATGTATGGTAATACATCTTAAGAGTATGGAATCACAGTGAAAGAAATATAAAGATAGATGAGGCTGAATTGACTAGTGTTAGTTCCTACACAAAGATTCCATATCACTTACTTGTCCTGTGCAGAAGACAGATGGGTCTTAGACAATGACAGTAGATTATCATAAGCATTATCAAGCAATTGCAGCTGCTGTTCTGAATGTGGTTTCATTACTGGAGCAATTCGGTACATTCTCAGGTACCTGTTACACAGCTATTGATTTGGCAAATGGTATTTTTTCTCTACCTGTTAATAAAGATCAGCAGAAGTAAATAGTTTTCAGCTGGCATGGCCAACAATACACTTTTACTGTTCTATCTCAAGGCTATCTCAACTCTCAGCATTATGTCATAATCTACCCTGTAGGGACTTTGATTGCCTTTCTATTCCAATGGAATTATGCTGGCCCATCACATTGATGAAATTATGCTAGCCAGACTTGATAAGAGGGAGAGTGTGATCACTCTACACACATTATTAAGACACTTGCTTGCCAGAAGGTGGGAAACAAATCTCCAAAATCTCAGGAGTCTGCCACCTCAGTGAAATCCTTCTAGGTTGAATAACAAGTTGCTGCATCTGCCCCCCTCTAACACTAAGAAAGTGGCACAATATTCAATGGGCCTATTTGGATTTTAGAAGTTACAGATATCTCATTTAGGCTACTACAAGCTATTTACTGAGGGATCTGAAAGTTCCCCGTGGTGAATGGGACCCAGAAAGAGAAAGGTCTGCAACAGGTCCAGGCTGCCATAAAAGCTTTTCTATCACTTGGTTGTATGATCCAACAAATTCAATGATACTTAATCCCATTTAGAAAAAAAACAAAAACTGCAGCTTGCTGCCAGCGCTCATTTAATTTTACATAAACACACTCTGAGGCTGAAGCAAATCTGACTGATTTTCAATGTGAAAATGAAATATAAAAACTGCTGTTGGAGTTATTTCTAAACAGAACTAATGTGAGAATCATCTGAATCATCAGAATTGTCTATTTTGACAATTCTATCAAAATAGATTCACCAAATGAATCTATGGCCAACAACTATTCAATGATGTTAACACCATGCACAGGAATGCTGTGTCTTCTATAATTTAATATTTCCAGTTGTCAAGAAGAACCAGAAATACCGTTTGTCCCAGCAATCCCATTACTGGGTATATATCCAAAGAAATATAAATCATTCTATTTTAAAGACGCATGCACATGTGTGTTTATTGCATCACCATTCACAATAGCAAAGACTTGAAACCAACCCAAATGCCCATCAAGGATAGACTGGATAAAGAAAATGTGGCACATATACACCATGAAAGATTATGCAGCCATAAAAAGGAATGAAATCATGTTTTTTTGCAGGAACATGGATGAAACTGGAAACCAACATTCTCAGCAAACTAATACAGGAACAGAAAAGCAAACATTGCAAGTTCTTACTCATAAGTGGGTGTTGAACATTGAGAACACAAGGACACAGGGAGTGAAATATCACACACCAGACCCTGTCAGGAGGTAGAGGGTTGGGGAGGAATAACATTAGAAGCAACAACTATTGCATATGAAGGGTTGATGGGCGGAACAGACCACCATGGCAGTTGTATACCTATGTAATAAACCAGCACATTCTGCACATGTATCCCACAACTTAATGTATAATAATAAAAAACAAATTCATTACAGTATACAATATAGTACAGTTGTCAATAACTTTTGCCTTATTAAAAAAAGAATTACATTTTCTAAATGGAAAAATCATTACTAAAACCAGAATGTTATACATAGAATGATGCCTTTTGTTTACCAAGTTGTGCAGTAGTGATGCAAAAATAAAAATAAAAACCAGATATTTCATGGCAAAGTTATCTCAAGTTAAACACTGTAGCCACAAGCACAAGTGAGTATTCTTGTGCCAAATGGGAAAAAGGTTAAAGTGCTATTGATTTTAAAGACAACTGCTAAAAAATAAGTACTAGTGCGTATGCAGCCTTTAGCAGGCTCTTAAGTAAATAACAGCACAGACCCTTAGGAATTAAAGAAAAGTCATGCCATTTATTTCGCAGGTAACAATCCTTCTTTTTCTTTCTTTCTTTTTTATTAAACTTTAAGTTCTGGGGTACATGTGCAGATCATGCAGGTTTGTAAAAGAGGTATACACGTGCCATGATGGTTTGCCACATCCATCCCCCCATCATCTACCTTAGATATTTCTCCCAATGTTATCTCTCTCCAATCCCCCTACCCCCTGCTATCCCTCCCCAGCCTTCCCACCCCCCAACAGGCCCCATTGTGTGATGTTCCCCTCCCT
Organism: Saguinus oedipus; assembly: GCA_031835075.1. Classification (NCBI taxonomy): domain Eukaryota; kingdom Metazoa; phylum Chordata; class Mammalia; order Primates; family Cebidae; genus Saguinus; species Saguinus oedipus. The sequence goes on along the minus strand of CM063171.1, from coordinate 167,100,911 downwards.
GTGTCCATGTTTTCTCATTGTTCAACACCCACTTATAAGTGAGAACATGTGGTGTCTGGTTTTCTGTTCTTGTGTCAGTTTGCTGAGAATGATGGTTTCCAGCTTCATCCATTTCCTTGCAAAGGAAATGAACTCATCCTTTTTTATGGCTGCATAGTATTCCATGGTGTATATGTGCCACATTTTCTTTATCCAGTCTATCACTGTTGGGCATTTGGGTTGGTTCCAGGTCTTTGCTATTGTAAACAGTGCCACAATAAACACACATATGCATGTGTCTTTTTAATAGAATGATTTATAATCCTTTGGGTATATACCCATTAATGGGATTGCTGGGTCCAGTGATATTTTTATTTCTAGATCCTTGAGGAATTACCACAGTGTTTTCCACAATGGTTGAACTAATTTACAGTCCAACCAACAGTGTAAAACTGTTCCTATTTTTCCATATCTTCTCCAGCATCTGTTGTTTCCAGATTTTTTAATGATCACCATTTTAACTGGTGTGAGATGGTATCTCAATGTGGCTTTGATTTGCATTTCTCTAATGACCTGTGATGATGAGCTTTTTTTCATATGTTTGTTGGCTGCATAAAGGTCTTCTTTTGAGAAGTGTCTGTTCATATCCTTTGCTCACTTTTTGATGGGGTTGTTTTTCCTTGTAAATTTGTTTAAGTTCTTTGTAAATCCTCAATATGAGTCCTTTTTCAGATGGATAGATTGCAAAAATTTTTTCCCATTCTGTTGGTTGCCGGTTCACTCAAATGATCATTTCTTTTGCTATGCAGAAGCTCTTAAGTTAAATTAGATCCTATTTGTCTATTTTGGCTTTTGTTGCCATTGCTTTTGGTGTTTTAGTCATGAAGTCCTTGCCCGTGCTTATGTCCTTAATGGTATTGCCTAGGTTTTCTTCTAGGGTTTTCATGGTATTATGTTTTATGTTTAAATCTTTAATCCATCTGGAGGAGGAGTTAATTTTTGTGTAAGGTATAAAGAAGGGATCCAGTTTCAGCTCTCTGCATATGGCTGGCCAGTTTTCCCAACACCGTTTATTAAATAGGGAATCCTTTCCCAATGCTTGTTTTTGACAGGTTTGTCAAAGATCAGGGGAAAGTAAAGAGGACCTTGTCATGCACTTTAGGGACCACTGTGTCCAGAGGGAAGCAGAGCACCAAGGTGGCTATTAGAATCCCTGATCCCAGGACTTAACTCTAGGACAAAATTTCTGGACCTTTCCTGGGCCAGAGAGAAGCCCTGAAAGGTGAGGCCCAGGCCAGACCGCATTCATCACAAGCTGACTTGAGCCCTATGCCTTAAGTGAACATTGGCAGTAGTCTAGCCATATATCTCCTGACCTGACATGGCAGTGGCTACAAGGTGAGAGTCCTCTGCCTTAGGAATTGGAAGGAAGAGTGGAAAGGACTGTCTCTTATAGTTTGAGTGCCAGCTCAGCTGTAATATAATAGAACACCAGACAGATTTCTAAGGTTTTTTATCTAGTCCCTAACTCCCAGATGATACCTCTTGACTCACCCAGGGCCTGAGGGACCTCACCACCCTGAAGAGAAGGACACAGGTCTGGCTGATTTTGCCACCTGCTGATTGTAGAAACTCAGGGCCTTGAACAAACATAGATAGTAGCCAGATGTGGTTACAGCAGATCTTGAGTGAGACCAGTGCTGTGCTGGCTTCAAGTCTGACCCAGAACAGTCACAGTGGTGGTGGCCAGAGGGCCTTGTGTCACTTCATCCCCAGCTTCAGGTGACTCAGAACACAGAGAGAGACTCTGCTTGTTTGAGAGAAAGTAAGAGAAAAGAACAAGAGCCTCTGCCTGGTAATCCAGAGAATTCTTCTGGATTTTGTTCAAGAACATTAAAATGGTACCTCTGTGAGTCTGCAAGAACCACAGGGTTACTGAAATGGAGGTTCCTTGTAAAGCAAATACAACTTAGATCACACTATCCAAGTTCTTTCAAATATCTACAAAGGTATCCCAAGAAGGACAGGTACAAATAACACTAGACAATGAAGACTGTAGTAAATATCTAACACTCCAATGCCCAAACACTGAAGAACATCTACTAGCATCGGCACCATTCAGGAAAACATGACCTCACAAAAATGAAGCATGTAGGCTGGGTGTGGTGGCTCAAGCCTGTAATCCCAGTACTTTGCAAGGCTGATGCAGGTGAATCACAAAGTCAGGAGATTGAGACCGTCCTGGTTAACACAGTGAAACCCAATGTCTACTACCATCTCATGCCAATTAGAATGGTGATCATTAAACAACCTGGAGACAACAGATGCTGGAGAGGATGTGGAGAAATAGAAACAGTTTTACACTGTTGGTTGGACTGTAAATTAGTTCAACCATTGTGGAAAACACTGTGGTAATTCCTCAAGGATCTAGAAATAAAAATATCACTGGACCCAGCAATCCCATTAATGGGTATATACCCAAAGGATTATAAATCATTCTATTAAAAAGATGCATGCATATGTGTGTTTATTGTGGCACTGTTTACAATAGCAAAGACCTGGAACCAACCCAAATGCCCAACAGTGATAGACTGGACAAAGAAAATGTGACACATATACACCATGGAATACTATGCAGTCATAAAAAAGGATGAGTTCATTTCCTTTGCAGGGAAATGGATGAAGCTGAAAACCATCATTCTCAGCAAACTGACACAAGAACAGAAAACCAGATACCACATGTTCTCACTTATAAGTGGGTGTTGAACAATGAGAAAACATGGACACAGGGAGGGGAACATCACAAACTGGGGTTTTGGGGGGTTGGGGGCTAGGGAGAGATAGTGGGGGTGGGGAGATTGGGGAGAAATATCTAATGTAGATGACGGGAGTATGGAGGCAGCAAACCACCAAGGCATGTGTATACCTCTTTAGCAGCCCTGCATGATCTGTACATGTACCCCAGAACTTAAAGTATAATTAAAAAATACAAAAAAATTAGCCAGATGTGGTGGCATGTGCCTGTAGTCCCAGCTACTCTGAAGACTGAGGCAGGAAAATTACTTGAACCTGGAAGGTGGAGGTTTTAGTGAGCTGAGATTGCACCACTGCATTCCAGCTTGGGCAACAGAGTGAGACTCTTCCCCCTACCCCTGAAAAAAAAAAAAAGAAAAAAAAAAACTTAATAGGGCACACAGGGCACCAGGGACCAATCCTGGAGAAACAGAAATATGTGACCTTCAGACAGAGAATTCAAAATAGCTGCTGTGTTGAGGAAATTCAAAAAAATTCAAGATAATGCTGAGATGGAATTCAGAAGTCTGTCAAATAAATTTAATGAAGAGATTAAAATAATTAACAAGAATTAAGCAGAAATTCTGGAGCTAAAAATATAATTGGCATATTAAAGAATAAATCAGAGTCCTTTATTAGCAGAATTGATTAAGCAGAAGAAAGAATTACTGAGCTTGAAGACAGCCTACTTAAACATAGAGTCAGAGGAGACAAAAGAAAGAAGCACACCTATAGAATCTAGAAAGTTGCCTCAAAAAGGCAAATTTAAGAGCTACTGGCCTTAAAGAGGAGGTAGAGAAAGAGATAAAAGCAGAAAGTTTTTTCAAAGAAATAATAACACAGCACTTCCCAACCTAGAGAAGGATCAATATCAAAACACAAGAAGGTTATAGAGCACCTAGCAGATTTAACCCACAGAAGGCTACCTCTAGGCATTGGATAAGCAAACCCCCAAAGTTCAAGGATAAAGAAAAAGATCCTAAAAGCAGCAAGACAAAAGAAACAAATAACATGCAATAGAGCTCCAACATGTCTGGCAGCAGTCTTTTCAGTGGAAACCTTGCCGTCCAGGAAATAGTGGCATGACATATTTAAAGTACTGAAGAAAATAAACATTTATCCTAGAATAGTATATCCAGTGAAAATATCCTTCAGACATGAAGGAGAAATAACAACTTTCCCAGACATCAAATGCTGAGGGATTTCAACACTGGGCCTGTCCTACAAGAAATGCTAAAGGGAGTGCTTCAAACAGAAAGAAAAGGACATTAATGAGGAATAAATAATCACTCAAAAGTACAAAACTCATTGATAATAGCACACAGAAAAGTACAGACTATTATAACACTGTAATTGTGGTGTGTAAACTATTTTTATCCTAAATAGAAAGACTACACAATGAACCAATCAAAAATGATAACTACAATAACTTTCAATACATAGTACAAGGAAATATAAACAAAAACAATGAAAAGTTAAAATGTAAGGTGATCAAGTTAAGGTGTCAAGTTTTTTATTAGTTTTCTTTTTGCTTGTTTATCTGTTTATCCCAACAGGATTAAGATTTTAGCAGATAAATAACGGATTCTAAGATAATATTTGTAAGCCTCAGAGTAGCCTTGAACAAATGAACAAAAAGTACAATGGACACCCAAAAAATAAAAAGCAAGAAAATAAATTATATCACCAGAGGAAATTATTTCTACTAGAAGACTACAGCAAGAAAAGAATAGGAGGGTCCAAGATGGCACCGTAGAAACAACTCAGGATTGCAGCTCTCAGTGAAGGCACAGAGGGTGAGTCCTAGCCGCATTTTCAGATGGACCTTTGTTGCCCACAGAACGGGGAAATTCCCAGGTGTAGGAGAGACACAGGACAGCAGCACAGCCCTTTTGGCTTGCATGGCCATTTCGGCCGGCACCGTGGTGCAGCGGCAGCCTGCACAAAGCTCACTGGTCTGGGTGCCCTGTTAAACCAGCAATCTGAGATTTGGGAGGGCAGATTGACATGTCCATTTGATTGAACAGGACTTGGATGGTGAGCCAGACCAGGAGATTCCTGGGAAGAGTGATTTGAGCCGGTGCAGTGGGCCGCCACACGGGAGATCGCATGGATCCCAGTGGCCAATCAGCAGGTGCCTGGGGCGCCTGTGAGAGAGTCAACCATTCAATTTGGAAAGATAAAGAGAGAGAGAGAGAGGAGGGACTCTGAGGCAAGGAGCCAGATGATCGGGCTCAGTGGGTCCCACCCTCACGGGGACAAGCAGGGTGGTGATTCAAGGCATTCGGGGTTGAGACTTTTGCTGCAGGGTCAGCTGAATCCAGGATGGTGCAGCTCGATGGGGGAGGGGTGTCTGCCACTACGGACACAATCTGCCCCTACTGGGGTACCACCCATTGCTGACGCAGCCTGCAATTGCCGAGGCAAACAGCCACAACAGAGAGACTCTGCCAACAGGGCGGAGCACACCACAGAGCCCCGTGGCAGCAGGGAGGAGGCCCAGCAGGCAAATAGTGAATAGACTGCCTCCTAGCTGGGCAGGACAGTGCAACAGATAACTCATAGAGAAAGCCCTAACTCCCTGAGACACAGCATCTGAGGGGAAAAAAAGGGGGGGGGTATAAGTTCTGCTGCAGCAGACCTAAACACATCCGCCCAGCAACCCTGAATGAACAATGAAGCTCACAGCTCAGCACTGGAGCTCCTATAAAGTACAGACCATCTCCTCAAGCAGCTCCCTGACCCCTGTATATCCAAAGAGCCACCTCAGAAAAGGACTAATCAGACTGACATTTGGTGGGCATCATTCTGGGACAAAGATAGCAGAAGAAGAAACTGGTAGCATCACTCACTGTTCCGCAGCTGCTACAGGTGTACCCCAGAGAAGCAGAACCTGGAGTGGACTTCAGCACTTGTACAGCAGAGGGGTTAAACCATTAGAAGGAAAACTAAGTAACAGAAATACTTCATCATCAACAATCTGGGCGTCCACTCAGAGACCCAATCGAAAAGTCAGCAACTACTAAGACGACAGGTGGATAAATCCACAAATATGGGAAGAAAGCAGTGCAAAAAGGAGGAAAACACCCGAAACCAAAACACCTCACCTCCTACAAAGGGCCAAAACTCCTCACCAGCAAGGGAACAAAGCTGGACAGATAATGAGAGTGATGAAATGATGGAATCAGATTTCAGAAGGTGGATAATGAGAAACTTCAGTGAGCTAAAAGAACATGTTCTAAATCAATGCAAAGAAACTAAGGACCTTGAAAAAAGATTCGAGGAAATGATAACAAGAATGGACAACTTAGAGAGGAATATGAATGAATTGAAGGAGCTGAAAAACACAACACAAGAACTTCATGAAGCATGCACAAGTTTCAACAGCCAAATGGACCAAGCAGAAGAAAGAATATCAGAAATCGAAGATCAACTCAATGAAATAAAAAGAGAAACCAAGATAAGAGAAAAAAGCACAAAGAGGAATGAACAAAACTCCAAGAAAGGTGGGACTACGTGAAGAGACCTAACCTACATTTGATAGGTATACCAGAATGTGATGAAGAGAATGAATCCAAGCTGGAAAACACTCTTCAGGATATTATCCAGGAAAACTTCCCCAACCTAGCAAGGCAGGCCAATACTCAACTCCAGGAAATACAGAGAACACCACAAAGATACTCTGCAACAAGAGCAACCCCAAGGCACATAATTTTCAGATTCGCCAGGGTTGAAATGAAGGAGAAAACACTAAGGGCAGCCAGAGAGAAGGGTCGGGTCACCCACAAAGGGAAGCCCATCAGATTCACAGCAGATCTCTTGGCAGAAATGCTACAAGCCAGAAGAGAGTGGAGGCCAATATTCAATATCCTTAAAGAAAAGAACTTTCAACCCAGAATCTCATATCCAGCCAAACTGAGCTTCATAAGTGAAGGAAGAATAAAATCTTTTGCCAACAAGCAAGAACTCAGAGATTTTGTCCCCACCAGGCCTGCTTTACAAGAGCTCCTAAAAGAGGCACTACACATAGAAAGGAATAACCAGTACCAGCCATTCTAAAAACATACCAAATGCTAAAGATCATCAACAAAATGAAGAATCTGCATCAACCAAGGGACAAAACAGTCAGCTAGCATCAAAATGGCAGTATCAAACTCACACATAACAATATTAACCCTAAATGTAAATGGGCTAAGTGCACCAATCAAAAGACACAGACTGGCAAGTTGGATAAAAAACCAAAACCCATCAGTGTGCTGTATCCAGGAAACCCATCTCACATGCAAAGATTCACAAAGGCTCAAAATAAAGGGATGGAGGAAGATTTACCAAGCAAATGGAGAGCAAAAAAAAAGAAAGAGTTGCAATTCTTATCTCTGATAAAATAGACTTGAAAGCAACAAAGATCAAAAGACACAAAGAAGGTCATTACATAATGAGAAAAGGATCGATACAACAAGAAGAGCTAACGATCCTAAATATATATGGACCCAATACAGGAGCACCCAGATATATAAGACAAGTTCTTAACGACTTACAAAGAGACTTAGACTCCCACACAATAATAGTGGGAGACTTTAACACTCCACTGTCAATATCAGACAGATCAACCAGACAGGAAATTAACAAGAATATCCAGGGCTTGAACTCAGACCTGGAACAAGCAAACCTAATAGACATTTACAGAACTCTCCACCCCAAATTCACAGAATATACATTCTTCTCAGCACCACACCACACCTACTCCAAAATTGACCACATAATTGGAAGTAAAGCACTCCTCAGCAAATGCAAAACAACTGAAATCATAACAGTCTCTCAGACCATAGTGCAATCAAGTTAGAACTCAGAATACAGAAACTAAGTCAGAACCGCACAGCTTCATGGAAACTGAACAACTGGCTCTTGAATGTTGATTGGATAAACAATGAAATGAAGGCAGTAATAAAGAAGTTCTTCAAAACGAACGAGAACAAAGACACAACATACCAGAATCTCTGGGACACATTTAAAGCAGTCTCTAGAGGAAAATATATAGCAATAAGTGCCCACATGAGAAGAGTGGAGAGATCCAAAATTGACACCCTATCATCAAAATTGAAAGAGCTAGAGGAGCAAGATCAAAAAAACTCAAAACCTATCAGAAGACAAGAAATAACTAGATCAGAGCACAACTGAAGGAGATAGAGACACGAAAAACCCTTCAAAAAATCAATAAATCCAAGAGCTTGTTTTTCGAAAAGATCAACAAAATAGACAGACCACTAGCCTGACTGATAAAAAAGAAGAGAGAGAATAACCAAATAGAGGCAATAAAAAATGATAAAGGGGAAATCACCACAGATTCCACAGAAATTCAAACCATCATCAGAGAATACTACAAACAACTCTATGCACATAAAGTAGTAAACCATGAAGAAATGGATAAATTCCTGGACGCCTGTGTCCTCCCAAGCCTAAACCACGAGGAAGCTGAAACTATGAATAGACCAATAACAAGGTCTGAAGTTGAGGGAGCAATTAAGAGCCTACCACACACAAAAAGCCCAGGTCCAGATGGGTTCACAGCCGAATTCTACCAGACACACAGAGGAGCTGGTACCATTTGTTCTGAAACTATTCCAAATAATCCAAAAAGAGGAAACCCTTTCCAAATCATTTATGAGACCAACATCATCCTGATACCAAAAACCCAGCAGAGACTCAACAAGAAAAGAAAACTTCAGGCCAATATCCATGATGAACATAGATGCAAAAATCTTCAATAAAATACCAGCAAACTGGTTGCAACAGCACATTAAAAAACTTATCCATCATGACCAAGTAGGATTCATCCCAGGGATGCAAGGCTGGTTCAACATACGCAAGTCTATAAACGTCATTCACCACATTAACAGAACCAAAAACAAAAACCACATGATTATCTCAATTGATGCAGAGAAGGCATTTGACAAAATTCAACAGCCCTTTATGCTAAAAATTCTCAATAAACTCGGTATTGATGGAACATATCTCAAAGTAATAAAAGCTATTTATGACAAACCAACAGCCAATATCATACTTAATGGGCAAAAACTGGAAGCATTCCCTTTGAAATCCAGCACTAGACAAGGATGCCCTCTCTCACCACTCCTATTCAACATAGTACTGGAAGTTCTAGCCAGAGCAATCAGGCAAGAAAAATAAATAAAGAGTATTCAAATAGGAAAGGAGGAAGCCAAATTGTCTCTATTTGCAGACGACATGATAGTATACCTAGAAGACCCCATCACCTCAGCCCAAGAACTCCCGAAACTGATAAGCAACTTCAGCAAAGTCTCAGGATACAAAATAAATGTGCAAAAATCACAAGCATTCCTATACACCAATAACAGACTTAAAGAGAACCAAATCAAGAACAAACTGCCATTCACAAATGCTACAAAGAGAATAAAATACCTAGGAATACAACTTACAAGGAACGTAAGGGACTTCTTTAGGGAAAACTACAAATCACTGCTCAACGAAATAAGAGAGGACACAAACAGATGGAGAAACATTCCATGTTCATGGTTAGGAAGAATCAATATCATGAAAATGGCTATACTGCCCAAAGTAATTTACAGAATCAACTCTATCCCCATCAAGCTACCATTGAATATTCTCACAGAACTGGAGAAAACCACCATGAACTTCATATGGAACCAAAAGAGAGCCCACATAGCCAAGTCAAGTCTAAGCAAAAAGAACACAGAGGGAGGGCATCACACTACCAGACTTCAAACTATACTACAAGTCTACAGTAATCAAAACAGCATGGTACTGGTACCAAAACAGAGATATAGACCAATGGAACAAAACAGAGGCATTGGAGGCAACACAACATATCTACAACCATATAATCTTTGATAAACCAGACAAAAACAAGCAATGGGGAAAGGATTCCCTGTTTAACAAATGGTGTTGGGAAAACTGGTTAGCCATGTGCAGAAAGCACAAACTGGACCCCTTCCTGACACCTTACACTAAAATTAACTCCAGATGGATTAAAGACTTAAACATAAGACCTGGCACCATAAAAACCCTAGAAGAAAATCTAGGCAAAACCATTCAGGACATAGGAATAGGCAAGGACTTCATGACCAGAACACCAAAAGCATTGGCAACATAAGCCAAAATAGATAAATGGGACCTAATCAAATGCCACAGCTTTTGCATGGCAAAAGAAACTGTCACTAGAGTGAATCAGCAACCCACGGATTGGGAAAAAAATCTTTGCAGTTTACCCAACTGACAAAGGGCTGATACCCAGAATTTACAAAGAACTCAAACAGATTTACAGGAAAAAAACAAACAAGCCCATTCAAAAATGGGCAAAGGACATGAACAGACACTTTACAAAAGAAGACATACATGAGGCCAACAAAAACATGAAAAAATGCTCATCATCACTGGTCATTAAAGAGATGCAAATCAAAACCACATTGAGATACCATCTCACGCCAGTTAGAATGGCGATCATTAAAATATCTGGAGACAGCAGATGCTGGAGAGGATGTGGAGAAATAGGAACACTCTTACACTGTTGGGAGTGTAAATTAGTTCAACCATTGTGGAAGATTTCTCAAGGACCTAGAAATAGAAATTCCATTTGACCCAGCAATCCCATTACTGGGTATATATCTAAAGGAATATAAATTGTTTTACTATAAGGACACATGCACACAAATGTGCATTGCAGCACTGTTCACAATAGCAAAGACCTGGAACCAACCCAAATGCCCATCGATGATAGACTGGACTGGGAAAATGTGGCACATATACACCATGGAATATTATGCAGCAATCAAAAATGATGAGTTTATGTCTTTCATAAGGACATGGATGAATCTGGAGAACATCATTCTCAGCAAACTGACACAAGAACAGAAAAGGAAATACCACATATTCTCACTCATAGGCGGGTGAGAAAAATGAGAACACATGGACACAGGGAGGGGGGTACTACACACTGGGGTCTATTGGGGGGAATAGCGGAGGGACAGTGGGGGGGAGCTGGGGAGGGATAGCCTGGGGAGAAATGCCAAATGTGGGTGAAGGGGAGGAAGGCAGTAAAACACACTGCCATGTGTGTACCTATGAAACTATCTTGCATGTTCTGCACATGTACCCCAAAACCTAAAATGCAATAAAAATTAAAAAAACAAGAAAAGAATAAAGAAAGAGAAGATCAGAAAACAAATGACAAGATGGCAGAGATAAATCTCTTTAATCAACAATAACATTGAATGTAAATGAAACAAATTATCCAATCAAAATACACAGACTGGCCGAATCAATGAAAAAAAAAAAAAAACACAAGAAAAAGAAAAGAAGAATAAGAAGAAAAGAAATAGCAGAAGAAAGAAACTAATAAAAATTAGAGCAGAAATAAATGAAAACTGAAATAAAACAATACAAAAGATCAATGAAACAAAACATTAGTTTTTTGAGATGTTAAACAAAATTGACAAAATTTTAGCCAAACTAACTTAGAACAAAAAGAGTGAAGATTGAATTTAATTAAATTAGAAATGAACAAAGAGACATTTCAACTGATACTGAAGAAATGCAAAGGATTATTAGTGGTTACTATGAGCAATTATATGCTAATAACTTTTGAAAACTAGAAGAAATAAATAAATTTCTAGAGACATACAACTTACCAAGATTGAACCAAGAAGAAATCCACAATCTGAGCAGATTACAAGGAACAAGATCAAGGCATGATAAAAAGTCTTCCACAAAGAAAAGCCCAAAATCTGATGACTTCACTGCTGAATTCTCCCAAACATTTAAAGAAGAACTAATACTAATTCTACTCAAACTATGCCAAAAAATAGTGAGGAGGGAATACTTTCAAACTCATTCTATGAGGTCGGTATTACGCTGATACCAAAACCAGACAAATACACAACAGAAAAAGAAAACAGCAGGTCAATATCTCCGATGAATACAGATACAAAAATTCTCAACAAAACACTAGAAAATCAAATTTAACAATGCATTAGAAAGATCATTCATCATGACCAAGTAGGATTTATGCCTGGGGTACAAGGATGTTTCAGTATATGCAAATCAATCAATGTGATACATTATATAACAGAATGAAGAATAAAAAGCCATATTATCATTTCAATTATTGTTGGAAAAGCATGTGATAAAATTCAACACTTCCTCATGATAAAAAAAAAAAAAAAACCTCACAAATACTGGATATAGAAGAAACACAGTAAAAGCCATATAAAACATACCCATGGCTGGTATTATACTGAATCGGGAAAAAATGAAAGCCTTTCCTCTAATATTTGGAACATGACAAGGATACCCACTGTTATTCAACTTAGTACTAGAGGGCTTAGCTAAAGCAATTGGATAAGAAAAAGATAAAAAAGCATCCAAATTGGAAAAAATAAGTCAAATTACCTTGGTTTTCAAATAATATAGTCATCTATTTTTAAAAACCTAAAAACTGCACAAGAAAACCATTAAAACTGATAAATAAGTTCTGTAAAGTTGCAGGGTACAAAATCAAAATACAAAAATCAGTAGAGTTTCTATATGCCAAAAGTGAACAATCTGAAAAGGCAATTAAAAAGTAATCCCATTTACAATGCACACATAAAATTAAATTTGTAAGAATTAACTTACCAGATGTGAAAAATCTCTATAATAAAAACTATAAAACACTGATAAAAGAAATTGAAGAGGATACTAACAAATGTTATGATAGTTCATATTTATGAACTGGAAGACTCAATATTGTTAAAATGTTCATACTATCCAAAGCAATTTACAGACTCAATGCAACTCCTATCAAAATACAAATAACATTCTTCATAGAAATAGAAAAATGAGCCTAGAATTTATGTAGAACCACAAAGGATTCATAATAGCCAAAGCTATCCTAAGCAAAGGAAACAAAACTGGAAGAATTACATTACCTGACTTTATACTACAAAGTGATAGTCACCAAAACAGTATGGTGCTGGCATAAAAACAGATACATAGACCAATGGAACAGAATAGAGAAACCAGAGACAATTCCACCCAACTACAGTGAACCTGTTTTTGACAAAGGTGACAAGAACATACAATGGGGAAAGGACAGTCTCTTCAGTAAATGGGGCTGGGAAAACTGGATATGCATAATGAAGAAGAATAAAACTCAACCCCTGTCTCACCATACACAAAAATCAAATGAAAACGAATTAAAGACTTAAATATAAGGCCTCAAACTATGAAGCAACTACAAAAAAACATTGTGGAAAATCTTTAGGACATTGGTTTGGGCAAAAAATTCTTGAGTAATAGCCCACAAGCACAGGCAACCAAAGCAAAAATGAACGAATGGGATAACATCAAGTTAAAAAGCTTCTACATAGCAAAGGATACAATCTACAAAGTAAAGAGATAACCCACAGAATGGGAGAAAATATTTGCAGACTACCCATATGGCAGGAGATTAATAGTCAGAAGATACAAGAAATGCAAACAGCTGCATAGAACGAAAACTAATAATCTAATCAAAAATGGGCAAAAGATCTGAATACATTTCTCAAAAGAAAGTATACAAATTAAAGGCAGGTATATTAAAAGGTGTTCAACAGCACTGATCATCAGAGAAATGCAAATCAAAACTACAATAAGATATCATCTCACCCCAGGTACATAGCTTATATCCTAAAGACAAATGTTGGTGATGATGTGGAGAAAGGGGAATCCTTGTACGCTGTTGGAGGGAATGTAAATTAGTATAACTGCTACAGAGAACAGTTCGGAGTTTCCTAAGTAAATTACAAATTTAGCTACCATATCATCCAACAATCCCATGGCTGGGTGAATACCCTAAATAAAGGAAATAATATATTTAAGAGATATCTGCACTCCTATGTTTGTTGCGGCAGTGTTTACAACAGCTGAGATTTGGAAGCAACCTAAGTGTCCATCAGTGGATGAATGGGTAAAGAAAATGTGGTACATATACATAATGGAGTATTATTCAGCCATGCGAAAGAATGAGATCCTGTCATTTGCAACGACATGGATGGAACTGGAGATCATTACCTTAACTGAAATAAGCCATACACAGGAAGACAAACATTGCATGTTCTCATTTATTTGTGGGATCTAAAAATCAAAACATTGAACTCATGAAACAGAAAGAGTGGAAGGATGGTTACCAGAGACTGGGAAGGATAATGGGGAGCCTGTGGGGGAGGTAGGGATGATTAATGATAGAAAAAATTACTTAGAAAGAATAAATAAGACCTACTATTTGATAGCAAAACAGGGTAACTATAGTCAATAATAATTGAACATTTTAAGATAACTTAAAGAGCATAATTGGATTGTTTGCAACACATTAGAGAAATGCTTGAGGGAATGTATACCCATTCTCTATGATGTGCTCATTCCATATTGCATTCCTGTATCAAAACATCACATGCACACCTTAAACATATATACCTACTATGTACCCACAAAATTTAAAAAATAAAACAAAAATTGAAAAGAAAATCTGGGTAAGATATATGTGGACAAATCTGCATTCACAGGCACAGAATGTGAAGATATTTGTATCTCACATGATGCTCACCAAAGAAGTCTCTTAGCAGAGGCATATTTTAATAACCAGGTGGATTGGATGACCACTTTCTGCAGACATCAGTTAATTTCCTTCTGCAGACCCGTCTGCCATTGTCTGGTAGGCTTATGAACAAAGCAGCTATGACAGCAAATGTCTTAGAACAGTTAGCATTGCTATAATACCTAAGGCTGAGTGATTTATAAAGAAAAGAGGTTTATTTGACTCATGATTCTGTTGGCTGGAAGTTCAAGCATCTGATGAAAGCCTCACTGCTTCCATTAATAGCAGAAGCCATAGGGTAGCTGAAGTATGCAGAGATCACACAGGGAGAAAGAGGAAGGTGCCAGTCTCTTTTTAACCACCAGCCCTCATGGGAACTAACAGAGTGAGAGCTCCTTTAATACCAGCAGGCTGGTACCAAGCCATTTTTGAGTTGTCTACTCTCAAGATCCGAACACTTCCATTAGGCCCCACCTCCACCATTAACATTTAGATAAAAAACAGATTAAATCAGGGATCTAATTTCAACATGATTCTTGCGTGGGTATAAATCAAGTTTGTGCAACCTACAGCCCACAGATTGCATGTGGCCCAGGAGGGCTTTGAATGCCGCCCAACACAAACTGGTAAAACTTTCTTAAAACAACATGAGTTTTTTGTCATTTGTTTAAGCTCATCAGCTATAGTTAGTGTATTTTATGTGTGGTCCAAGATAATTCTTCTTTCAATGTGGCCCAGGAAAACCAAAAGATTGAACACCCCTGATGTAAACTATAGCAGCAGCAGTGAGAGTTATATGCCTGGGCTCAGCCACATGTACTTCCACTCAAATCAGAAATTGGTCTGATTGCAAGTACACCATTTGGAAAATGGAGTCTGGAGAATTAGCTTCTGGAAACCTTCATTTGGCAAAGTGGCACTGAGCCAATGAACTGCAGCCAATAATATGTGACTCACAAATATCACAAAAGAATATCAAATGTGTTCTTAGTCATCTAAAGGCCATAATTATGAAATTAATTTGACTTAGGAGAGTTACACCTGAAAGCCAGGGTTTACCAAACAAACAATTCCCAGAACTTAACCTAAAAATATTCCCATAATCCTTTGCCACAAAAAATTAGAAAAGTCAAATTTATTCATATCCTTTGCCCATTTTTTAATGGGCTTGTTTGTTTTTTTCCTGTAAATCTGTTTGAGTTCTTTGTAAATTCTGGATATCAGTCCTTTGTCAGATGTGTAAACTGCAAAATTTTTTCCCAATCTGTTGGTTGCCGATTCACTCTAGTGACTGTTTCTTTTGCCTTGCAAAAGCTGTGGAGTTTAATTAGGTCCCATTTGTCTATTTTGGCTTTTGTTGCCAATGCTTTTGGTGTTTTGGTCATGAAGTCCTTGCCTACTCCTATGTCCTGAATAGTTTTGCCTAGATTTTCTTCTGGGGTTTTTATGGTGCCAGGTCTTATGTTTAAGTCTTTAATCCATCTGGAGTTAATTTTAGTGTAAGGTGTCAGGAAGGGGTCCAGTTTGTGCTTTCTGCACATGGCTAGCCAGTTTTCCCAACACCATTTATTAAACAGGGAATCCTTTCCCCATTGCTTGTTTTTGTCTGGTTTATCAAAGATTGTATGGTTGTAGATATGTTGATTTGCCTCTGATGCCTCTGTTCTGTTCCATTGGTCTATATCTCTGTTTTGGTACCAGTACCATGCTGTTTTGATTACTGTAGCCTTGTAGTATAGTTTGAAGCAGATGACATAATAATATACCTAGAAGACCCCATCGCCACAGCCCCAAAACTCCTGAAACTGATAAGCAACTTCAGCAAAGCCTTAGGATATAAAATCAATGTGAAAAAATCACAAGCATTCTTATACACCAGTAACAGACTTAAAGAGAGCCAAATCAAGGACAAACTGCCATTCACAATTGCTACAAAAAGAATAAAATACCTAGGAATGCAACTTACAAGGAATGTAAGGGACCTCTTCAAGGAAAACTACAAACCACTGCTCAACGAAATAAGAGAGGACACAAACAGATGGAGAAACATTCCATGTTCATGGTTAGGAAGAATCAATATCGTGAAAATGGCTATACCACCCAAAGTAATTTACAGAATCAACACTATCCCCATCAAGCTACTATTGACTTTCTTCACAGAACTGGAAAAAACCACCCTGAACTTCATATGGAACCAAAAGAGAGCCCGCATAGCCAAGTCAATTCTAAGCAAAAAGAACACAGTGGGAGGCATCACACTATATGAACAGACACTTTACAAAAGAAGACATACATGAGGCCAACAAACATATGAAAAAATGCTCATCATCACTGGTCATTAGAGAGATGCAAATCAAAACCACATTGAGATACCATCTCACACCAGTTAGAATGGTGATCATTAAAAAAATCTGGAGACAACAGATGCTGGAGAGGATGTGGAGAAATAGGAACACTTTTACACTGTTGGTGGGAGTGTAAATTAGTTCAACCATTGTGGAAGACAGTGTGGCAATTCCTCAGGGCCTTAGAAATAGAAATTCCATTTGACCCAGCAATCCCATTACTGGGTATATATCCAAAGGCCTATAAATTGGTCTACTATAAGGACACATGCACACGAATGTTCATTGCAGCACTGTTTACAATAGCAAAGACCTGGAACCAACCCAAATGCCCATCGATGATAGACTGGACTGGGAAAATGTGGCACATATACACCATGGAATATTATGCAGCAATAAAAACTGATGAGTTCATGTCCTTTGTAGAGACATGGATGAATCTGGAGAACATCATTCTCAGCAAACTGACACAAGAACAGAAAATTAAATACCACATATTCTCACTCATAGGCGGGTCATGAAAAATGAGAACACATGGACACAGGGAGGGGAGTACTACACACTGGGGTCTATTGAGGGGATTAGGGGAGGAACAGCAGGGTGGGGGAGCTTGAGAGGGATAGCCTGGGGAGAAATGCCAAATGTGGGTGAAGGGGAGGAAGGCAGCAAAACACACTGCCATGTGTGTACCTATGCAACTATCTTGCATGTTCTGCACATGTACCCCAAAACCTAAAATGCAATAAAAATTAAAAAAAAGAAAAGTCATATTTGAAACTGTCATAATATATTTATATTTTCTAAATTATATGTGAAATATATTTTATTTGATGTCAAAAAAGTTTTGTTTCACTGTTTGAAGACTCTTTTATTGCTTTCCATAGACACATGCACATGAACATACTTATATCTCAAACTTTCTTCATCTCTAGTGTAGATTTTATTTTTATTTCATATAATGAAGTGTCTCTTGTTGACAAGGGGTGATTATGAGGGTGTTCATTACACTCAAGGGAATGGATTCTGGCGTAAAATAACAGTTTTCTCCTGTAGAGAGGCTACAAAACTTCTCTGAAACTTCTGCCACCACATGAACATCCACAGACTGGTCTACTGAAGAATGATCAACTCCAAAAAGCTCTGAAAAGCTTTTTGACCATGATGTGAACAGGGCCTCTGTTCCGTAGTTAACATAAAACAGGTTAATGCTTTCAGGGGTAGAGAATCAGACCCAATAGCAATCAAAAATACTGGGAAGAAAATGAAACATTGCACTAAAAATATTTCTGCCACATAACCACAAAACGAATTTTAAAGTAAAATCTTGAGGGAAGTCCCTTTTACTTCCACGTGATAAAGGATATCTCTCTTTTTGTCATAGCAATTTGTTTTCCCCATGGCATTTAATGGTAACTTTTTTTTTCCTGAAGGGACATTTTATTGTTATTTCCCTTAAAAATCTGACTTCTCTGAGCTTTTCTAAATAATATAATCACCCACTTTTGAATCTTCATGGGGAAAATTCAAAGCACAAACTAACAGCCTTCCTTAGATTTTAGAGCATGTTCAAACAAAAAGTATTTTATTTTTTGGATGCCTTCCCAACAATGATTTATGAAAATTTATACATATCTTATAAACATTTTTAGAATCACCCTTTCAATTAACAAAGGAAATTTCTAAAGAAGTATGAAGAATGACCTTAGCAATCTAAATTTTGCATTCGCTTAAAGCCATGAGCATTTTTACTATTTGGTCAACAAGACAGGGCTGCAGATTTGAGTGTCTATGTTCATTGTGATAAATGGTTTTTATGATATATCCTTAATTGTTGTCTGGTTCTCCTCTATGGGAAGCACCATACATTAGTAAAAGGACTGGGCAGAGTTAGTCAAGCAAGGTAAATTCTTTAAAATGATTAAAAATTATTCCTCTCCCTGCATGCAGAACTTAGTAATGTGACACATTCTCAATGTGATGCCCTTGCCAAATGGTGTTGCAGATTCTTCTTGATAGAGGTGAAGTCCATTTCTCCAGTATTTGAATCTGGATTCATTTGCTTCAGCTGGCCATGTGAGCCGCTGAGGTCAATGGGAGGTATAGGAAATGTGACACAAATAGAGTCATAAAAGTACCTGCACATTCAGGCATCTCTTGGTGCTCCTGAAATACTTCTGCCACCACATGAACATCCACAGACTGGTCTACTGAAGAATGATCAACTCCATGAAGAAATCAACCCTATAGTCGAACCTGGTCCCCGTCAGCTGAGAGACCTGTCAAAAATCATTGAACCCAGCCCGATTACAAAAACTGCTCAGCAAGATTATTTAAATTGCCAACCCAGAGGATCACAAACTAAACTAAATAAATACATGGTTTTAGGTTTTGGGTTTTTTTTTTTTTTTTTTTTTTTTTTTAGTCTTTATGTTTTCGGGTGGTTTATTACATAGTAAAAGCTAACTGATCACGCAATAACTGGTCATCTTCAAGTTAGTGTATAGAGCTTATAGGGCTAGGAACAAAGAATATGGAGACCTCTAGAGAGAATGCCCTCCTGGGTACTATCTCTATGCAATAAAATAGAGCCTTGAAATCACAACCTGGGTCAAATCCAGGCTCTGCCATGTCAACTGGTGCTAATTACTTTATTTCACCCACTAAGATGAGATTCTACATTTGCAAAATGAGGATGTGTGGTTAATAATTCCTGCCTCATAGAAACGTTAAGCAGATTAAAATGAGATCATCAATATCATCTGTTTGTATGGCATCTGGTACATAGCAAGTAATTAAACTGTAGCTATATCATCACACGAAAATAACAAAATTGAGCAGCAGGGGAGTGATAATAAATATTGTAAGGTCCTTTTGTAGCCAACATAACTCCAAGGTGTATGCCATGCTAACTGGAAACTCCTAATATCTTTGGCTCTTGAAAAGAATATCACATTTTCTTCGGTGGCCACATCCAAGTGATCTTTAGTCAAGGCTGTAAAATCTTTGGTTCTATACCCCAATCTATTCCCTTCTCCTCCTTTCTCCACAGGTGCCCCGTGACTTTATGCTACTCAGAGCACCCCCTCAAGCAGCTGGCAAAGTTACCTTCACCTAAGTGAGTTATCACCCTGTGGGACAAATGTCCTGCTCTGCCCCCCTCCACCAGCACACTCATCCCCACCCCTATCACCAATTTCTAGTTCGCCACTCGGAAGCAGGAAAACTAAGCTACTGCAGTATCTGCTAGTAAAACAGGTAACTTCAGTCCCTCTCCTAAGTAACACATTTGTGTCTTTTAAGTGTTTTCAGCAATTTATATTTTCAGGTGGGGCTGCTGGAGGCCTCAGCCAGGCTCATATAGAGGGCATGGGCCCACTATCTTCAGGTGTCTCATATTTTGTTACAGGGTCATTTTGACAGTCCCCCTGTCATGCTGAGTTCTGAGATTTAAATCAGCAAGAACATCCATGTGAAAAAAAGATTGCGCTGCAAAAAACCCACAACAAATCCACCAGAAAAAATATACATTTTTGGTGTGACTTTCACTTGACTCTAACAAATATATTACATAGGAATTATCCAGTGAATCTAGAGATTACTTTCAGTAATTGCTTTTGTTAGCACATATCGAAAAACATTTATTTAAATAAACAGAAGAAATATACATATATACTATGAATGGCCATCAATCCTTAATTGCTGAAGCTATAGCTTTTGACACCTCCTTTTCTGTCCAAAAGTACTTCTATTATATTTAACACAGAAAAGTATCACAGCAAGATTGACCAAGAGGAAATTCAAGAGAAAAACTCTGTGGAAGAGTACCAAAGCAGAGAATGACATCCAACTTCCCCTCCTCTCTCAAGGGACTCCCACACTGGAGTCCACATAATATATCTAATTAAAAACAACAATGAGAAAAGGAAAAACTGGACTGAGATGCTTTTTTAAATTCAGTTGGCATAATCCCTGTGTTCCTAAATCTTCCCTTTGTCATAAAACCCAAGGCCAGCCCCGCACCCAGCTAAGCTGCACAGCTTTACAGTGCAGCAGGAGGCAAAGGTAGTAGTCTGTCCTAAGACTCTCATACCAGCCAGCCTGCTTACCTAGAGCTCAAGTCAAAACCTGTGGTTACAAGACGGAGCATCAGTAGATATTCTGTGAAGGTGAAAATTCACGTGAAAAACTAAGCTCATTGTTAAAGTATGACAAGAACTTAAATAAGTTTGCCCAAATTTCTATGCATATTGGTTTGGAGAACAGAGGTTAGAATTCTATGGCAATGAGAGAAATTTTCAAGTTTGCAGTAAAAATTCTGAAGCATAGACCCCAAAGCATGAACAGCTGAGAAGACTCATCTGTTCTAGGAAGGTGATCACGCAAAGAGTGGGCAGGAGGTGAATGGAAGTGGTGAAAAATTTCATTCGCTGCATAATCTTGATTATCATAGAAGAAGCATAGCTCTATAACTTTCCATAGTTGATGTATTTTCTGGTGTCTCAAGAGATGTTATTACAAGAAGTATTTAAGATTGACAACCTGAAGACAATGGCGCCTATTCCCGTGAAGAGTTCTAAGATCCCAGTGGGATAGAGCTGGCATAGTCCTGCCTGCAGTGGCTTCTGCAATTACTAGTTGCTGTTGCGTTTAGAAAATGAGTTCACCAGGCTGGAAGAAGAGCAAGATCAAGACTGCTGTAAAAATGGCACTGAATGCCAATATATAATCATCTCAGTTTTCAACTCAAAGTTCAGAGAATGTACATGGTGACAAGGGCCCTTGGCAAGGGAAAACTCTGTTGTGAAGTATCAAACCAGGATAGGTAAGGTATCCATGCAGGACCACCTGGCTCAATTAGGTGAGGGAGAAATCCAAATGAAGGGGTAGTCTAAGCAATACAAAGAGTGTGTCTACCTGTGGGTGAGACCTGGATAGGGCAGGGTGAAGGTGCCTTTAGCATGTGATGAAAAGGGCACAGGGACAGCCAGCACAAGGAGGCAGGTCTCTGCAGGGAGACAGCAACTTCCTTGTAGAGAGTGGAAATGGGTTACATTCACAGAGATAGACTATAAGGTAAATAGATTAGAGATAATGGGAGCCACATTTCTTAATGTTGGAGAATGGTGTTATGAATGTGGAAAATGAGAAAACTCTAATGAACCCTGTGATGTAAGAATGGAATTGGAGATGTTGGTGTGAATTTGTGGAGAGAGAGCTCCCTAATCTCCCAAGTCCCTATTTCCCTAACTACCTCTCTAACTCCCTAACCGCCTAACTCCTCAGCTGAGAGGGCCAGAGAGCAGAAGAAACATCCCTGTAGTAATGAACACATCTGGCTTCCAGATCGTGACTTCTAAATATTATTCTACACTAGAAGGAATCAGGACTTCTTGGATAAATTCCTGATTCCAGGGCTGGGACTGGGAAACATACAAGATGACCCTGGAATATCTTGTGTCAAAAAGTAAGGAATTGATCAAAGAAGAATAAGAACACATCGATAGAATACAACAGGCAGCTGTACTGGGCTCCCACTGGCCAATCAAGGACTAGTTGGTTATCAAAATACAGGATGATAAATAATTAATTATAAGTTATTGAAGAAAATAAGAAACCAAAAGTCCATATATATTTAAATGAATAAACTGAAAGTTTGGCAGATAATGAGCTATTCACACTTTATACTTCCCCAAAAAATGTTACAGTGAGTAACTTCACGGTGGAGACATCACCTTTATATCAAGTGACGGTACAAATCAAAATTGTGCCCTACCTGAAAAGATTCCAAGAAAGTGCACATAGCATCATTTCTGCGACATTCATGCCAAAGATGCACAACTTAAGTATGACCAAAAGGCAAAATTAAATAAACCCAGAGGGAGAGTCATTCTAAAGAGTAAATTGGGTAAAGTTATGTAATCCAGAAAGCTGGATTTAAGACAGGGAGCTGTCTTAAACTGAAGGAGACTAAAAACACGTGACAATCACAACGTGATGTTGAACCCTTTCGACATAAAGGATGGTACTGGTCAGTTGTCAAAACTTGCATGTGGTCTAAGAATTAGAGCGGTAATGTATTGATTTTAACATTGTAATTTTGATTATCGTGTGGCTATGTAGGATAAAGTCCTTGTTTTTAGGAAATGTTTATTCAAATGCTCAAGATTGATGGGGCATCAGATGGTCAGCTTACTCACATGGTTTCAGAAATTTCTATAGACGTTGCCAAAAGTTTTTGGGAGTTGGGGACCAGGGGAAAAATTGTCTCCAGTTGTTCACTCAGAACAGATATTACCAGGGCTCCACTCAGATATCTTCAGGTCTTTGCTAGAATACTACCCAGGAATTTGCCAACTTTGCATCATTTCACTATGTCATTCAATTTTTAAAACTTCTATTTCACCAACTGGAAATGTTAAAATTGGATGGTATGCTGAAATAATTACTAATATCCCACTGTCCATAGTCCAATTACTGTCCATAGTCCAATTATTACTCTATGAGAAATCTAGCATAAACAACACAGTTTTTAAAAGCTGAATATTTCTTCTGAAGAAAGACAACAGAAATGACTTTCTCTCTGAAGATAAACACATGTATCTAAGGATGAGGCTGTATGGGAAATGCTTATCAGACATAGAGAATCAAAGAGATCTATAGCACTGTATCCTATAAGTGGTAGGCAGGTCCTTCTAAATCAAAACTCTCACTTCTAAATCAGAACCTCTAGCTCTAACAGCCAAGCAGTCTAATGAGAATAATTATCAGGCCATTTATCTGAACAGAACGCCTTCTCCCCTGTTATCTGTTTTAATAGATACCCTGGGTTTCGTTCTTCATTTACTTATCTAACAATTATTTACCCAACAATACACCTTTTTGCCTAACTTTCTGATAGGAGCTATAAAGAAGTCTGAATAGGAGTTTTCACATTTTATTTGGGAAAACACAGAAAGTCACCTGAAAGTATAAGCAAGATCACAAAACCCCATGCTAACAGAAAATACGTAAAACTGAAGCATTATTAAATTATTAAAAAATCTCTACATTGTTAGGAAAGAAACAAATTAAAGAAAGAAGAAAAGCTTTGAACAAAAACTAAAGTGTCATAAAGACTCTCCTTCCACAGTGTCAGAATTCTGTGTATCCTTTGGTTTTTTCATTGTGGCTCTTGAAGCATTATATATGTCACTTGTATTCTTGTAGAATTAGAAGGGCCATATGGCTACCTTTATCCATGTAATAATATTATTGGCTTTAAAATCAAGTGACCTTTCTTGGATCACAATGTGGAATACACACGGCACAAACAGCTTACAATCCCCTGTTAACAAAGCTAATAAAGTTAACATTGGTCTCTTAATTTTGTTTGCCTTTTCATTTTCTCAACATTGAGGAAAAGAAAATTAGATCAAAATTAATGTTTAGGCTCAAGAGACGTTGGACTTCATGCCTACTCTCTTTATTACTCCAAATGTAATTAACTATGTTGACTTCAGTAAATGTACCTTCTGCTATGCATGCATTGATTTCAACAGTAATGAGTTTGCATTCATTATAATTTATTTTAGCCAGATAATTAATACCACCCTTGTTTATTTCTTCAATCATGAAAAAGAATGAGTGTTTGCTTATTTGTTTGCACATGGTGATGATTCAAGGGTCTTCTGTATGCTGCTAAATCGCAGTATAAAATAAGGTACTAGCTCCATGGGAGCTTCAAGTCTTCCATCATTGAACTATTGTTCAAGACTAAGAGCACAGAAACCATGGCTTACAAGGGCCCAGGTACATCCATTTTTACTCTAAGCAGTGTAACGGGATTCCTAAAATCCTAAGCCACCAGGTGGACATCTGAAGAATAATCGGTCATATTTTTAAATACCTAAGCTTCAATACGGATAATAATCTTCAGTCTTGTAATTTTATCTTGCTATTGAGAATCCAGATTTTTTCCAAGTATTTTGCAATTTATTTTATGACACTCATATTTTCCTCCCTTGCATATATTTACTCTATGTGGTTGTTTCCAGTGTTTTTTTGCCCAGTTCCCCTTTGCTTGCCTCACAAATGAGTACATGTCTCTTTTATTGGATCATTTTCCATCTGGAACTTGATAGACATGAAAGAAAGAAAATCCAAGGGACTAACTTTGCCTTTCAACTATTTACTAAAAACTTTCTTTCCCTTCCTTTCTTGGTGTATTAGATTTCTTTAGAATGATGGAACCAATATAATGTGTATTTCTGGATATAGATATAGTAGATATAGATGTATGTATATACACACACACAAAGGCCACTCACATATATATATATACACAGACACATGCAGAAGGGGGAGGGAGGGAGAGAGAGAGATTGATTTATTATAAGGAGGTGGTTCACATGATTACGGAGGGTTGGAAGTTCCAAGATCTGCAGTTGGCTAGTTGGAGATCTAGGAGAGCCAATGGTGTAAGTTCTAGTCCCAAAGCCAGCAAGTTTTAAAGCCAAGAAGAGTTAATGTTTCAGTCTGTCTGAAGACCAGAAGATACCAATGTGCTAGCTCAATCAGTCAGGCAGAAGGATTTCTCTCTTACTCAGCATTTTTCTCCTATTCAGGCCTGCAGTTGACTGGATGAGACCCTCCCACATTAGGGAGGGCAATCTGCTTTACACAGTCTATTGCTTTACACTTTAATCTCATCAGAAACACCCTCACAGACACATCCAGGATCATGTTTAGCCAAACATCTAGGTACTCCCTGGCCAGTCAGGTTGACATATAAAGTTAACCATCACACTGACTTCTTCCTCACAAAAATATGTAACAGCATATTTGATAGGATTTTACTAAACATCTTTAGAAAAGCACACAAATAATGAAAAAAGACATTTTCTTATTATCTACATTTCAGTGACTTTTGCCTGCAATGGCTTATTCTAAATCAGCAACACTGTCCAATAGAAATGTCTGCAACGAGAGAAATGTCCTATTATCATCCTGTTCCATATAATAGCCACTAGTTAAATATGGCTGTTGAAACCTTGAAATGTCACTAGAGCATTTTAAAAAGTAACTTTTTAACTGTATTTAATTGGAATTAATTTAAATTTAAATATCTACTTATGACTAGGGTCTGTCATATCGGACATCACAACTAAAGTGAAAAATTATTTTAAAAGGGGAATCCATTCTCAGAAATCCAGTACTCAGCAGGGTAAACATTTCCCACTGCCCTTCCTTTGCAGGAAAAAAAAAAATAAAGGAAAAGATTCATGTTGGAAATCTTGATGATTTATATTTTGAGCTTATGTTTGGGATCCTGAATATTGACCTGAAGGGGCCACCAAAATGTAAATTAAAGACACTTAATTCCTTTTGTGTTCCATGAACACTCTCATACTATTCAAATGGGCTTTCTTACTTCAATCAAATAGAAGTTAGACATTCAGTCTCAGATGCAAAGAACACACTCCCTGAGCCTCAATTTATTTAAAAATAAATATTTTTATTTGAATTATAGTATGTTAAAATAAATAGATATGTAAACCTCCTACAGAGATGAAGGGTATCTCTAGAAAGAGAATTTGGTTCTGTCATTGTGCCCTTTCATGGAAGCTCATCATTATTTCAAAAGCTCAGCAGTCTCCCTGCCATATTACAGGGGTGCCATCTTTCATGTTGAAGGTCTTCCATTAGATATGGAAGATGAACTGAAACACAGTTGATGGTCCTCAGAAAGAAGCACAGCATCAATGATACAACTAGGCAAAGAACAAAAAGATCAGAGCAAACAGTTATTACTGTGCCAAAAGTCACAGATCAATCATCCAAAGTAGGTAAGACCAACAGGTACATTGAAGAAGAGCGGACTCCTAGAACATGTTCTAAATATTCTGAATTATATGGATTATTTGTTATTTTAATGATAGTATGTAAATGCTAAACTGAGCCAACAATACTGTCAAATAAGCTAGTCACCTCTTAATCAGACAGCTTACCTCTAAAATAAAATAATTTTACACATAATATTTAATCCTTAAGGGTTTCAGCAAAAAATGCAGGTGAATATTAAAATGTGAACAGAGGACTTAACAAATTTTCAATACAAAAAAGAAAAAAAAAAATAGGCTGCTCACATTACACAAAGGCCAAAGAAGAACAATTCTGCTGCCAACAGACTTTTAGTTCAGAAACATTTTTTTTTAATAATTCAAGGAAGACAACTACAATTGTATACTTTTTCCCACCACATGAAGACTGTCAATAATCCTTCCCTCCACAGTAAATTCTTGTCAATATCAGCTAGAAATTTGGCCCCTCATATCCTCACGAAATAAATAAATGTTAAGGAAACAGAAACAGTTTCAGGATAAAAATTATCTATTAAATCATGCAAATAATCTGTTTCTTGTTGAAATTCATTTTATTGAGCTTTTTTTCCCAAGGTCTAAACAATTTTTCTTCTGAAAGTTTTTAGAGTGATGCCAATAGTACTACCTTCCTTCAAATAGTGTCTAAATCATATTTATCCTTTTTTTGGCTCCTGAACAGATCAAGAATACAAAAGTTCTGCTATCAGACCAAGCCAAAATCAACTGACAGATAGAGAGATGGGAATTTCCATTTTACTCACATTCTTATGCTTCACATAGAACAATACAACACTCAGACAGAATGTAATACGTTATTTTCCAAGCAAGAAATTTACCTTTTACTTGAAAACTGGAGGTCTGAGCTACTTCTAAGTTGCTGCAGAAGCACTAATATGTGCCAAAGCACTGTGAACCAAACTATAGAGTAAATATATTTGCATTTATGTGGTATTAATGGAGGCTGTCTTCTCAATGGACTCTACAGTTTCTACTCTAGTGGTAGTTTCATCCCATTCTTGAAAAACGTCCTTTATAATTTTTTTTAATTTTATACCATCCTTATTTGTTTCCCTATTAAGATTGGGTCTGGGGCAGGGTTTCTCAGCCTCAACACTATTTACATTTCAAACTGGATAATTTGTTGTTGAGCGCTGTCTGGCATACTGCAGGATATTTAGCAGCACCTTTTCTACCCACTAGATACCACAAGCACATCCCCTCCTACCCCATTGGTGATATCTAAAAGTGACTCTAGGTATTTTTGCCAAAAGTCCCCTAGGGTAGCACACTGTCTTGGTTGAGAAGCAGGATTTAGGCCTACCATACAAATCAAGGAAGTCATAGTTTGACAGCAGAGATGCCCAGTTTGAGCCAAGTGAGCTCTTTGCTGTATACTTAAATGTAGATGCATTACAATTGAAGACTTAGGTAATGGATACTTTGAGCATTAATTCAGGAAGAAAATACTGAACATTTAGAAAAGTCTCTGACTTTACATTCTTCATCTCCTTTGGCCTACCCGATGTTTTTATAAATTTCTGGTCATCAGCCGGATGTGGTGCTTATACCTGTAATTCCAGCACTTTGAGGGGCTGAGGCGGGTGGATCACCTGAGGTTAGAAGTTTGAGACAAGTCTGGTCAACATGGTGAAACCCCATCTCTACTAAAAATGCAATTTTCTATCAACATGGGCTTAAAAAAGCTTTTCTTATTCATGTGAAGATAAAAATCATTAATGTATTTGAGTTTTCATTTTAGTTGTTTTGAGTAATTTAGATGATAACACCCATTTTACACAAGCTTCGATCATTTTCATGAGCTATGCTTCTCTAAAAATCTGTAGTCTGAATGCATGTTTTAGATGATCTAGGTAGAAGAGGAAGCAAACCAATAATTGATCAATATTCAGTGGTTAAGCATTTTTAATTTCTTGATTATAACATCTAGAGATTGCAACAGAACTGGTAGAAAATTGAGTTTTGAAAACTTGTCTCAGAAGTAACCACTTTATTTCCAGCATATAAAAAAAAAGCAAGCCAGTGATGCAGCTTTGACGGCCAATATCATTCTGGACCATCTTTATTACAGACCAACAATTTATTGCATCCATGCTGAGAAAGTTTTCAATGAGAAGCAACTGCCACTCTGCCAGAGGTGATGACATTTGGAAGTTCAGCAGTATTGAAGAAGTGCAGTGAGCCTAAATAAAAGCTGGATGCACGTCAAAACACTAACATGTGAGCACCATTCTTGTTGCTTTCTGTCAATTGTATAAAAAGACAAATCTATATTTTCCTGTTGGTCTTTGCAATTTCTAGAGATTCTTTTGAATTTCCTCTGAACTAACTGGATTCCATTTACCCAGTCTGTTTGACAGTTCATGGCCACAAAGCAACTGTTGCAATCTCTCAAAGTTGAAAAAGCATTTCTATTAAAAAAAAAAAAACTCTTTAATCTCCAGTTGCAATCTGTAAAGCAACAAATACTTACTTCTAATAATTTTAAATCAATAGTTGGCTTTATAAGTGGACCTCTTCTGCCCTTTTCTGTTTAAAACATATTTTTTTTCTAAATTTTAAAATTGTTTAAATTTTATTGAATATCTTATTTTAAATTATTGGTATGGCATCTTTGAAAATATTTTGTTTTTCCTCAGTGTAAAGTGTCACAGGATAATCTGCTTTCTATGTGTATTCGAAAAGTTAACAGTTGACTTTAGGAAAGGAATAGAACTTTAAAATACAATATGAGTCTTTCCTGTTCAGATTTCCAGGCAGTTTCCAAGAAATGTTTATAGCTTCAATATTTTCAGGGTTAAAGCCCAGATTTTCAATGCCATATATTCTCCTCCTACCTCTCCGTGTTCCTGCTTCTGACCATTTTGCAAGACTAAAGCATAAAGTTCATATAAATCTATATGGTCAAAAATACCAAAAAAAAAAAAAAAAATTCCATGTAACAAAAATGTGTATGGCAACTGACCCATGTTCTATTAGAAAATTAAATTTAATTTTTTAAATGTGTTTTAGTTTCTTTTGCTTTTATTTAAACTTGACATTAATTCTAATTTCAAAATTGTGATGTATGATTAGCTTGAGGTAGCTTTTAAAAGTTCACAATAATTAAAATTATATAGACAGGTATGTTGCCAAAAAGACATTCAAAGTTGGATCTGAGAGAAAATGTTTCCGAATGCTGCACAATTTGGAAATGTAGTATGCCTCACAATGTGGGCATCTGCAGGATGGAAGGCTGCCAGTGCACAGCAGATTTTGATGGCAGTGTGACGGACTTTAGCAGGAAACTAAAGCCAGTCTTCAAGGGTAGACAGATATTAGAGGACAAAATGTGGTATACAATTCAATTGTAGTATGCGCAGACAATGAGAATGAGGATCACAATAGAAGGTCTGGATAGAAGTTGACAGAAACAAGCCTGGAAGACCAAGTGTCAGAGGCAAATTAACAATCCACACATGATGCTCTGGAAAGATCACCAAAGTTTAAGTCAATAGGCCTGACTGCAAATCAGACACCTCCATTTATAAGTGGCAAGACCTTTGGTCAGACTTCAGATTTCTCACCAGCATAATAGTCTCTCATATGTTGGAAGTGTTGTGGAATGACACAAAATAATGTGTAAACCATTCACACAATAATCTGATCACACAATCCATTCAGAAAAAAATGGTAGAGTGGTTTGTTTTTAACCTTCTTCCAAGAGACAAGAAACAGATGGTCAAAAGGAAACAAACTCATAGGCAAGAGTGAGTGAGAGATTAGAATTAAGGTAAGTAGTTTTGTACCTCAGACCTCATCATTTTACATGTTTCCTACAATATAGAGGCCATTGTTCTATATTGCGTGAAGTCCTGCAGGCATGGAGAAAAATTGAGAAGACTGGCATGAAAAGATTAAAACAGAAGTGCCTGGGTCATAAGAGGCAGATCTTGAAAAGGAGAAAGATGCTGCAGTTAAAAAGCTCAAATCATTTAAGTCTCTTTATTCTACCATTTTAGATATTTAGAAAGTTATGAACCCTTTAACTTCACTAATATTCCAGCAAAGCAACAAAATTGTCAGAGACCCTCCTAATATAAAACTAATTTCCCCTGACTAAGGGAATTTGCAAAGGACCAATTCCCCAGAGTTGCCCAGTAGACCACCACCAGCCCCCTGCTTGAACAACGCCAACCACAGTGTACCAAAAGAAAGCTTATTTTTAAAAACTCAGCCCCCACAGACACAAATTACAGCATACCAAGTTCACAGTGTCCCAAAAGCGACCTTTCCTCAAGCATTCCTCATGCTAATTTTATTACCTGCACTAAGGAGAAGGGACTGAGGCATACAGACTACATCATGTATCCAAGTTCACAGTCACAAACGGTAGAGACAGTAATCCAGCTATGGCCTGTCTGATTAGTTCTTTCCAAAGGAAAAAGAGAGAGGGAGGAGAAAAAGAGAAGGAAACAATTTGTGTTGGACACGTTCAGTTCTCACAGGTGCTCCTTCATACTCCTGAGTCGAGCTGTTATTATCTACACCTTCTATGGAATAAACCCTTTTCTTAGAGCCTGTGTCTACAATCTTAACCTTTCTCATCAGTGCTTTAGATAAGCCTGCTTTCCTTTTTTCAAAGCTGCATTTTCATATCCCCAGCTCTGCAAAACTGTTTGTTTGTTGGCATAAAAGAACAATTTGAGAGATTTCTACTTCCAGCTAGTGATTATCCTGGCAGCTGAGTCCCTGCCCTCAGCACTAAGTGACCAGAATAACTGGTTTTGCCTCTTGAAGTCATTCTACCTGGGTATAACAAACTCTGATATTCAAAAAAATGGGGGAGGATTCGATGCGTAGCTTCAATAATTCACCACAGGGAGAAATAAACAGTCTACCAATAATGAAACTTAAACCCAATCAAATCAAGTTAGTGACCTATTTCTCATAGAATCACTTTCTATCACCTCAAGAATGGGATGACATTATCCACAAGATAATATACCTTTGTGTACAGATTAACAACTATCCCAAGTATTTTCTAACATTTCGAAAAGGTCCTGGAAGTACAAAAGCAAACTCGCTGATATCAATAATGTGGGTTGCATTTCACAAAAACCTTCCCCTGCCCGTTATGTGAAAGGGCAAGCAGTATTTCAGGCTCACACCAAGGAATATGTTTCTGTCCAAGGACCACCATTGCTTGATTGCCAATGATAGGCATATTAGAGTAATCAAGACTCACTGCTTACGTACGTATCCTTGTTATAGTCTAACAAGGATAAGAAAGTGTCCATGAGTTTTCTTTACAATTTCTTCATCTGCAGTTTTACCTGCACTAACTATAGTGGTACCACAATTTCCAACTCTTCTACTACATCACCTAGAAGCCCCATAGGACCCTCTCAGAACCCATCCAGCTCTGAGAAACTCACTTTAAGACTTTAATCAGGGAAGCACAGCCTACATCTTGGTTAATATCTTGACCTTTTCCGTGACTGTTTATTTGAAGACCAGGCTTCTACGGTTTAAATCAGTGGTTTCAGTCTACCAACCTGTGTCAGTTTGTGTCCTCTGAGAAATGCACATCAAGACAGGATGATAGATA
Organism: Saguinus oedipus; assembly: GCA_031835075.1. Taxonomy (NCBI): domain Eukaryota; kingdom Metazoa; phylum Chordata; class Mammalia; order Primates; family Cebidae; genus Saguinus; species Saguinus oedipus. The sequence goes on along the minus strand of CM063171.1, from coordinate 167,068,718 downwards.
ACAAGATTGTTTAGGGAAACATGTGGAGGATACAGGAAGAGACATCAGAAGTAGACAGGGGAATATTCAGACATCAGTGCAAGAGTCACCCCTGAGGGGGAGAGAGGAAAGGAAATTTGGGTAGGCAGGGTCTGAAACTGTATCACAGTTCTAAGATAGTCTCAGGCAGTTTAATGGGGAATCTCCAAGCCGAAGTTGATCATTTGAAGAATCCTGCTACTGCAGGAATTTCTGGTGCTAGTACCTTCACATTAGTCACTAGCTGAGGCTGCTCTCAGCTAATGACTGATGTGAAGGATACTCCCTCAGTCTCCTGTGCCTCTAATGGTTTCTTTCTCAAGGTGTCAAAAGTGGATGCCTTTCTCTGATTTTGTTTCTCTTTGCATATCCATTCCATCTCTGATGTAAATCCAAAAATGTGGCGACTGGAACTATCAGTGATGCTCCATGAAGCAGGTGATTTAGAGAGAGATCTGAGATTCGTTCTTCCACAGATGCCACACCATCCTGAAAATTCTGAATATTTGAAAAGTGAGAAATGGGAAATACTGTTGTGAGCAGATTGCTACAAAACTATGAGTAAGCATATATGCCTCCTCAATAATTTTACTCATTTTTGAGTAAAAAAATGAGTAAAATTCATGCACAAAAAGAAGCCTGAATTGTTTCTCAAAAGTGAGTAAAATTTTTGAAGCTACATATATACTCATATAGTAATTTCTGTGAAATTATCTGAAGTTTCTCACCATTCTCCATTCAAGTGACCCCACTGCTTTGGCCAAGGGCCAACATAGTTGAATGCAGAGAAACAAAAGGAAAGTTTTGACTCTGGGACTTAAAAATAAACATTTGAATTGAAATTAGGGAAAATGCTTTGTAAAAGAGAAACTTTGGAGTGTAAAATGCAATACAGTAATTTTTTTGTTCATCTTTTAATTTCTCAAAACTAAGCCATCAAGAAGAGAATAAAGTATATTTTTTAAATTAAAGATTAAAAATAAAAGAGAATGAGAGCCAGTTTATACTCTACATTTGCTCCTAATACTAGATAAATGTTGCCTAATGTGGGATAGGAGGGAACTTAAGAAAAGATGAAGAAATCTTAGGCACCAATGAGTTCTTGAGAAGGGCCTGGTATCCTCTCCCACTCCAGGATTCAAAACAGATGAGTAATAACCATGATAAGCCCCAAGGAGCCATTCGATCTCCAAGAGCAGAGGGGGAAGGGACATGTGTCTTCCTTCCTGATGAAAGCTATGGAGGTCACAAGCACAGGAATGATATATAAGAATATTCCAAAATTTCCCTTGCCCTCAGGAAAGGTACACAAGGTAGCTGAGTAAGCTAATGACTAAAAGGTATCTCCAGGTTCTAACAGTGAACCACAGAAAAGAGTGACCTATCTCAGAACTACTCAGAGCATGAGCCACAGCGGAATAGTAGTACACAAACTGGTTGTTAAGACTCAGTTAGGCCATGCGCAGTGGCTCACGCTTATAATCCCAGCACTTTGGGAGGCCAAAGCAGGAGGATCACAAGGTCAAGAGTTCGAGACCAGCCTGACCAACATGGTGAAACCCCGTCTCTACTAAAAATTACAAAAATTAGCCAGGCATGGTGGTGTGTTCCTGTGGTCCCAGCTACTCAGGAGGCTGAGGCAGGACAATCGCTTGAACCCAGGAGGTAGAGGTTGCAAAGAGGCAAGATGGCACCACTGCACTACAGCCTGGCAGACAGAGCAAGACTCTGTCTCAAAAAAAATTTTTTTTAAGTCTTAGTTATAAAATAAATATGAAACCGAGAGGAATCATTTAGAAACTTTTATAACAATTGGCTTTGTCACAATATCCAAATGCATAATCGATGGATTCTCTTTTGGAATAAAGTATAGACCAATTTGTGGTTTCACATTCATGTACTGAGTTGCACACTAGGTTCAATTAAGAAAAAGTCAGGAAGAGGAAGCTCATTCTTCATCTCAGATTTTTAAAAAGCACTAGCCTATTTAATTCATAAAAAGACTAAAACAGATCCAGGGAGATCTTAATGGATGTGAGAATAAATATCAATGGCAAAAGTCTAGACAGGACATATTTCATGGCAGAGAATACATTCAACAGCAGTAGCTCAGTGCCCTTCTAAGCCATAAATACTACCCAGGATGGGGAGCCGGAAACAACTGAGAAAATTTGAAAGCGAATGAGTTTATAGAATTGACCAGATGTCACTAGGCATTGTTGGAATTTAGATTAAATTCAATTATATTCAAAACTTAAATAATCATGCTCTTATCACTCTGGGTTTTACAGAGAAAATATATGTCTTGCTCTAATGTTCCCTAACAGAACATTCCAACAAAAACTTCCCTCAAGGCTGAGATAGTTAAGATACTCCCGTTTTAAAATATTGGAGAAAATGTCAAATAAAAATGTGTCCTCACTCATTCATACACAAAAGGAAGCCTGGGTTTTGCCACTAAAGCAAAACTGGAGAAGTCTGAGGGAACATACGACAACAAGCATATATTATTTCATTTTGTGTTGAAAATAACTTGGTGGTTTGGATTTCAGGAATGAAGATCTACCCAACTAACATTAAAGAAAAGAGGATTTACTGAAAAAAAAAATCTGATCCATAGACAGGAACGGGCACATTACAGAACATCATCAGAGACTGAGGTGACTCTGGGGACTGAAATCCTCAGTCTTCTCTCTCTCACAATGTCTTTCTCAAGGTGTTACGGTGGGTGCCTTTCTCTTCTCTTTTCATATCCATTGTGTCTTTGTCGACGTGCTTCTTTTTAGTATTTACAGCAGTTCTCGCTCACGGTCACAACTCTGCATCTACTTTTCAACCTCAAACAACAGTGCTAAAACTTAGGTCACATTTCTGAACTTGGGTCTTTTTTGCCCTTAAAGCAGGGGTCCTCAACCCCTGGGCCATGGACCGCTTCCAATAGTAACCTGTTAGGGACTGGGGTAACACAGCAGGAGGTAAGCAGTGAACCAGCCATCTGTATTTACGGTAAAGCTTCATCTGTATTTACAGCCACTCCCTACTGCTGACATTATCACCTCAACTCCACCTCCAGGCAGATCAGCGGCGGCATTAGATTTTCATAGAAGTATGAACCCTATTGTGAAGTGTGCATGTGAGGGTTCTAGTGAATCTAATATCTGATAAGCTGTCACAGTCTCTCATCACCCCAAGATGGGACTGTCTAGTTGCAAGAAAGCAAGCTTACGATTCCCACTGATTCAACATTATGGTTCATTGTATAATTATTTCATTATATATTACAATGTGATAATAATAGAAATAAAGTGCACAATAAATGTAATGTGCTTGAATCATCCCAAAACCACCTCCCTGCCCCAGTCCATGGAAAAATTGTCTTCCACGAAACCGGTCCCTGGTGCCAAGAAGACTGGAAACCGCTGTTTTAAAACAGACCACACAGATAACACCATCCTGGCCAGTCTTAGACAGACTGCCTGTGGGTCAGTTACTCTCCCTGAGTCTAATCGGTTTTGTCCTCTTAGAATGGAGAAGTGGGGAAAGGCGAAGAATCATCAGAGTCACAGGACTGTTCATCCATCAAGGGATAAGCAGGAGAGTTTCATCACCAATGAGCAATGGGTTTGGTATTCTGAGCCTTGGCATATCCATTACACCTGAGGGTAAGAGTTTCCCCGAGATTCAACAATTTTCTCTTTGCCAAAAATTTTTAGGCAATGCCAGCAGGAAAGCCGCAGCAGCACGGGGTGGGCATAATAATCATGCATTTTTTCCACACTTTACACCATGCCTGGACTTGCTTTTCAAGCGTTTTCATGTTTTCTACTCTCCTTTTTCAATCTCCATTTTAAAAGAAAGCGATTATTATAGAAATACATAATTACCCTTTCTAAGGTTCACTGCTAGATTGGAAAATGCTGTGATATCAGTTTGAGTCATTTGACCATTTTATACATGTGATTCTATTCTGGGCCCAAAGTACCTTATATAATGACACTGCAAAGATAATAGGATTTAAAAAGAAAAAAAAAAAAAACTGACACTGAAAAGACAATAGGATTTTAAAAGAGGGGGAAAAAAAAAACAGTGTCAACTCTATGTTTTAATTTTAATTTAGTTGTTAAGGGTAAAAGCCATAGTGTGAGAGTGAGCCCCTTCACCTTAAATAATATAGCAAAGTCTATAGCACTCGCTGGTTGCAGTGGCTCATGCCTGAAATTCCTGCAGTTTGGGAGGTCGAGGCAGGTAGATCATTTTGAGGCCAGGAGTTTGAAATCATCCTGGCCAGTATGGTGAAACCCATCTCCCTACTAAAAATACAAAAATTAGCTGGGTGTGGTGGTGGGCACCTGTAATCCCAGCTACTTCTGAGGCTGGGGCAGGAGAATTGCTTGAACTGGGAAGTAGAGGTTCCAACGAGGCGAGATTTTGCCATTGCACTCCAGCCTGTGTGAAAGAGAATGCTTTGTCTCAAAACAAAACAAAGCAAAAACAAAAACAAAAGTCTGTAGCACCGAAGATGTAATATATAAGCAACAAACATATGTTCCATTTCTTTTTCTATCATGTCTAAACAACTCCAGGCACTCGTGCCTCGTGAGTTCGTCTATCAGTGCCCATTCTTTCTGCTTCATCTTTCATCATTGCCAAGCTTCCCTTCCACCTTCTTTGCAGGGTTCAGCTGACTCTGCTCACAAAATGGCTTTTTTCTACTCTTGTCTCACATGTCTCAACTCATGTCCAGTCAGCATCACCAATTCCTATCCCTTAGGTTAAAAGGATGAGCAGAGCTATAGAAGGTCCTTGTGGCAGGAGATAGTGCACCCTAACACAACCATTGCCCCTGCGAATTCTCAGACATGTCTTTGAACAGAGAATGAATGATCTAAAAGAAGTTAGAAAATAAGGTTTCACTAAACTTTACTGCAATTCATTGGGTACAAAAGGTTGGTTGTTTTCATTGTTGTTATTCTAGGGATTACCTAGTGTCATAAGTGAAAAAATATGTATCTGCTTTATTAGAGTGTCAGAAAAAGTTGAGTATTTTCCTTAAAAGACCTAACAAGTTAAAAGGTCACTCTTGGTGAGATTGAAAAACAGTGTTAAATAGTTTTGAGGATAAAATAGCCATCTAAGGCTTACAAACTGTGGCAACATTTACAGGCATAGTTAAGGCAAGATCGTGCTCATTAAAGAGCAGGAACTTCACTGCTAACATACGGTGTGGTTGAGATAATAAAGGGCGCATGCCTCCTGAAGAAGTTCACCTGGGAGAAAGAGCAGAGGAAAGGGAAGAGCAATACGTGATTGCTTCTACTTCTCAACTCACAGTGATTAGGTGAGTTGTAGGGCCTGGAGAGAGTCAGGGAGTGAAGGGAGGCCAGGGCCTTACAAGAATGAATGTCTCACTCCCAGCAGGGAAACATCAGGAACGTGAATAAGGGCATCCCCCTAACACAAAGTCTCCAAACTGTTGGGTAAAAGAACCAAATAACTGTGCTCACCTATGGCAAGCGTCCTGAAGTTGGAGAATTACTTCAAACATTGCTTCTAGTTGAGAATTAGCTCAAACATTTTTAAAAGCAGGCAAACAAATTTTTTTAATGAGGGTAAAAATTTCTCACATGGTACAAGGGCAATATAATAGAAGCTGTAATTGCCCTAAAGGTGTTTTTTTAAAAACAAAACCCAAAAACAAATGTTCCAATGTTAACTTGCAGCTAAACAGGGATATAAACAATACTAAGAACTCAGTCACTTTTTTGCAAGCACAGAACTTAACAACATCAAGTTGAAAAAGAGTATGAGAAGGAAGTGATGCAGGTAGATCAGCAAAAGTTAGCGAGATGGTTTTGCATTTATACTGAAGAACCTAGTACTAACTTTTGCCCATACTCAAGCAAGTATTTGCAATCAGGAATCAAAGAGATAAGTATATAAAAATTTAATCCTGTTCAGGCCACATTAGTCAAGGTACACAGATAATCTAGGAAAAAGTGGCATTTCACTCAAAAAAAAAAAAAAAAAGGCTTTATGACTTTTCAAGACAGGGAGATCATTTAGCACTCTGTTCTAATTTAAAGATAAGTGACTGGACGCAGTGATTCATGCCTGTAATCTTAGCATTTTGGAAGGCCAGGGAGGGCAGATCCTTTGAGACCACGAGCTCAGGACCAGCCTGGCCAACATGGTGAAAACCTCATCTCTTCATCTCTACTAAAAAAAAAAAAAAAAAAAAAAAAAAAAAAAAAAAAACCTAAAATAACCAGACATGGTAGCACACACCTGTAATCTTAGCTACATGGGAGGCTGAGGCATGAGAATAATTTGAACCCAGGAGTAGAAGGTTACAATGAGCTGAGATCATGCCACTGCACTCCAGCCTGGGCAACAGAGTGAGACTCTGTCTCAGAAAATGTAATCATTATTAAATAAATAAGTAAATAAATATAAGTGCACTGGAACAAAGAGGGTGAAGGTCATACCGCCCTCTTGATAAATAAAAACTATAATTTGCAAAATATTTAGTTCAGCATCCTCATTTAAAAGATGGTTCAAACCTTGTACTGAATATAATCAGTAATCTATCATATACATGTAGTAGACATTTAATAAACCTTTGAAAAACAAATAGATGAGAAACGATTTTAACAAGTATATGATATTGGAGGGGTATTCTATTTATTTATTTGAATCAGTTTTTTTAAAAATTGCCAGCAACATTCAAATTCAGACTGAAATTATGAAACCTCCTTCAATACCTTAAGCAACTGAGACAGCTGATAACCTCTTTCATTTAAGGTTCTATTCATTTTAGAGCTTATATATTTTCAAAGAAATGGTAATAAAAATATGCATAAAGAGGGAAGCAAAAGTTCAATGACTTTCATTCTGTTTCAACTTATTATTAAAGACAGATGTGGCCTTTTATTTTCCAGTGGTTCAAATTAAAATTTTCCCAACTGTCAGCCTAAAATTTCTAGTTTTCACACAAAAGAAATGCTGCAGTTAGGGCATAACTCTAAAGAGATTATGGATAAACTTTGGGTTTTAGTGAAATCTGTGAGATTAAAGAATATTATCCTAATGTGTGTGTTGCATTCCAGTGCCTTAGAATCATAAATTTAATAAAATCTAGTTAAGCTTATGTGGGTAAAGGACATAGAGATTCTGGTTTCAAATGGCATAAATCCAAACCAAACAGGTTAAGTAGGGAAGCCACTGGTTCACAATTGAAACATTCATGGGGAGGTGTGACTGCATCCAGGTGCTCAGATGTGATCATCAGGAAGATATCTCTACAGATCTTTTAGTCCACCTTTTCTGTGTTACATTTTTCACAGGTAGATTTTCCCCTCAGGACATTCCCCTGAAAATTAGACTTGCATTACAGCTCTGAGGTCAGCAGAAAGAAAATTTCTCTTTCTTTCAGAATTTCACTTATGCCAACAGAAGTCCTGGAATTGAGGAGAATCTGGTCTATCTGTTTCTCACAGAACCAGTACTCATAGCCAAGGAAAATACCTGTGCTAATTAGCCAGGTCCAGGTAAATAACCACAACCATTATTCTAACAAGTAGCATCAATTCCACCACACCATATGAACTGGGAATGAAAGAAGGGTGGTTTACAGAGGAAATGCAATCAATTAAAGACACTGGATAGTCAAAAATGAGGGTGTCCGTGGAGTCAGTTTACTAACTGTTGGAGTGTGAGGTTACAAAGGAGAAAAGAGAGTAGAATAGAATGATCCATTTGGTGATGAAATAGAGTTGGAGAGATCAGGATGAACTCATGGTTGATTACGATAAACACAGATGGTTATCTATAAAAAGATTTATGGATGTCTGTACATACACATGCTTAGCATTCATCATATATTTCCTTGTCCTGTCAGATAACAGGACGAGAAGAAACAACAACACAGCAATGATAACAAGAACACTTCGTGCCAATCTTGGTTCCTCATATCATTCTCTGATAAAAGGAACCAGGGCTTCATGGAGAAATGGATGCTTTAAAAGCTAGGACAAGAAGTATACAAGATGAATCTGTTGCATCATATAATGCCAGCAAGTAAGGAAATGCTTTAAAAAAGCAAATAGAACACTCCAAAATGCGCTTTCAAGTGCCAACTGAAAGCGCTCCCAATGACCAAAAGGGCAAAAAGTTGGGCAACAAAATAAGGTAGTATTAAATCATAACACAAAATGCGTATGTGTTGATAGAAATCTTGATATGAATAATTGAGTGAATAAATAAAGCAGAAAGGACAAATCTTTCACACAGAAGAACTCCAACTACTTTTTGGGGATATGCCCTGCTCAAGAAGGTGGAGTATCAACACTCCTCACGCTTTAAGTGTGAGCTGCACTAGAGGACTTCCTTCCAAAAGTACATGACAAAAAAAGGGGAGAAGAGTAACTCTACAGTGGGGAGACCTGACAAAAGCCACCTAATCCAGGTGAATTTTGAAACTTCAGTGAAAAGTCATGTTGATAGCATATACTGTTGATACAATATGAGAATGGCACTTTACTCCTGTGGGCTTCCTCCCAAAAACCCATTACCCCCGTTTAATCACTAGAAAAACAGCTGGTAAATTCCAGTTGTGGGGTATCCTACAAAGTATATTCCTCGTAATCAAAACTCTCAAGGTCATCGGAAACAAGGAAAGTGATAAACTGTCATGGCCAAAAAAAGCTTAAAGAGACATAATGACTAAATGTAATTTAGTATCTTAGCTGAGATCCTGAAACAAACAGGACATTAGATAAAAACCAAAGAAATCTAATAAAATATGGACTTTAATTAGTGATCGTGTATTGCTACTTCAGCAATTATAACAAATGTACCATACTAATGTAAGATGTTAATGATAAGAGAAACTGGATGCAGAGTATATGAGAATTCCTATATTATCTTCACAATTTGAGGTATAAATCAAAACTGTTCTAAAATAAAAAGTTTTATTTAAAAAAAAATTGACAGGAAACAAGAAGAAAAGGGAACAAAGATAAGGATAACATTAAAGAGAGTTAAAGGATATAGAAGACCACTATCCATCATTAAGACTTTAAGAAGTAAAAAATGGAGGAAAAACAAATAATAACATCCCCTCCAAAGATGTTCATATTCCAATACCCAGAACCTGTGATTTGTTCCTTACAGGCAAAAAAAAAAAAAAAAAGACTTCAGATATGATTAAGGTTAAATGAAATTGAGATAAAAAAGATTATCCAGATCATCCAACTAAGCCCAATCTGATCAAATGAGTCTTTAAAAGCAGAGAACCTTTTCAGGCTACAGAGAATAAGACAGCAGCATGAACAAGACTGGATTCATTACTGGTAGCTTTATAGATAACAGAAGCAAGTCATGAGCCAAGGAATGCAGGTGGTCTCTACAAGCTGTGAAAGGCAAGAAAATAGATCCCTTTCACCTCCGTCATCTCTAGAACAGTATGCAACCCTGCTCACATCTTGATTGTAGCCCAGCATCAGATTTCTGACCTACAGAACTGTAAGACAATATGTTTATATTTTTTAAGCCACTATAATCATCATCATCATCATCATCATCATCATAATCCTATCCTCACTAGCTAGGAGCTTGTGCATCAATTAGAATTTACCCTGAAGGCTGAGTTGGACCCAGAATGATGACAGTCATAATATAATCGTGACTGAATGTTTGAAGGAAGAGGAAAAGCACAAGAAATCTATAATAGGCACTGTGCTGGATGAATTACCAAATGTGCATTTAATCTTTATGACAAATGGGTGAGATTTATTGTGCCTTTGCAATTTTCAGTTCTATAATTTTGTTTGGTCTTTTTAAACATTTTTATTTTTATGCTGAGATTTCACATCTTGCAATTCATTGTGAGCATATTTTAGTTTTATCTCATTAAGAATACTTTTAATAAGTGCTTAAAAATTCTTCTCTGCTGATTCCAAAGTATGGTTCACCTCAGGATTGAACTCATTGTATTTTCTTTCCTGTAGCAACTGTGCTCCTCTTTCTTGTTGTGTTTTTTGTTCATTTGTTTTGGTTTGGGGTGTGTGTGTGTGTGTGTGTGTGTGTGTGTGTGTGTGACCAGTAATTTTATATTTTATTCTGGATATTATGAACATTAAATTATGGAGATTCTAAACACTGTTATTTTTTTCCCAATGTATGTTGCTTCTTTTACCTTAGCAGACAATTATTTTGGCTAGGCTTAAATTGAAATTCTGATTTAGGGGTAGAAGTTCTAGTCCCTTTTCATGCTTTTGTTGTTGTTGTTGTTGTTAGATGAACTGCTGAGTCTGTTCAAAACATTCATGTTCTAGGGATCAGTCAGATATGTGGGTAGACAGGAATTTTTAATCCCTTCTTTGACTCTTTCCTTTCTGGCATTCCCCTACTCCACTCAGCAGCTACATGTCTCTGGCTTCAGTTTTCTTGTTTCTTTGGCAAGAAAGCAAGTATGTTTTCCTACTGTTGTTTATGCCTCTCTAAGAAAGGAGAAAATAAGGAACCTACTTCAAAACCCTCCGCCCTGGACCCTCTTCTGAGTACATACAAAAGAATGCTTCTGTTCATTCTCCAAGTAGTTGCTCTTTGTATTAAAGCCAAGTTTCATGGTTGTTTTCTGCAAAGACGTCATCCGCTAGCACCTTGGCATATTATTCTCAGAAGCAGACGCCCCCTGGATCATTTGATTCTAAGGAAAACAAAATTTCATCCACTCCACTGATCTTCAAAAGTTGAAAAAACCTAAATTTTTTTAAGAAGATGAAATTAAATAATTTTCAGTGCAAAGGATTAATTTCTAAAAATTTTTGTTCTCACATCTTTAAAAATTGATAATGGAAACCAGATAAAGAAGCTTCTAGGAGATAGAGGGAGACTCCGTCTCAAAAGAAAAAAAAGAAACTTCTAGTGATTTTTGATTATTCATTAAATGCCTACCAATACAGCACTAAACCCTTTCTTATTATCTTATTTTTTTTCCATTTGCACTGTCAGATGTACTCTATTCCCATTTAATACTTGAGGAAATTGAGGTTTAGAAAGTTTTGGGAAGTAGCAAGACTAACCTTCGATCCCCTGTCTTCTGAGTGCAAGTCCACTGTTCCTTCCATTAAGACATGGTTTCCTGTGGAAGGTAAGATGCGTAACTTGGAAAACATTTACCAGAACTTAAAAGGAATTATAAATGTAAATCCTTAAATCATTTTTCATGGAGGCCTTCAATTATTTATCTATTTAATGAAGGCCAACTTTGTGTTAGGAACCAGGATGAATATGAGTGGCCCATGCCCTAAAAGGAATTCAAAATCTAAGGAAATATGTGTGTATAATTATCTCGTAAGTGACTTACTCTATCACTAAACCCATATTCTCATAAGAATGTTTGCTTCAATACAGAAAAGAGATCAAAATTTATGGTGAATTGCTTATTAGTTACAAACTTCCATAACCCAATAGTTCTCAAGTGAAAAGAATACATATTTGTCTGTCTAATGTAACAAGCTACAAACATCAATCTGAACATTATGAGCACTGGTTCATGATTCATTTGGTATAGATATTTTATGAAATAATAAGATTAAAAGATATTTATAAATAATTTTAGCCATTAAATATAAAACAGCAGATACAATGTCGTTCTAAATACATGGGAAAGAACCAGTGCCAAATCAGAGACCGCTACTGCTGATATTCTTTACAGAAGATGTAATTCAGACATTATGCATACATAGAACCAGTCATTTTTCCAAATCAACTTGGAACTATGAAGCAGCAGCAATGACCACTGAGGAATTGTTAAGAGGCAAGATATAAAAATGGTGACCTAAAATAACAAAGTTAATTATCAACAGCTAGGAAGACAGACAGTTGGGAGGAATTAAAAAATGGGTTTTGTTAAACTGTGTTTTTTCAAAATGCCAGAACTGAAGGCAAATTCTACTAATTGTGCTAAGAACAGAATGAAGTAATCCAGGATATCTTCATCTAAGGCTGAATGCAGAGGCAGAGGCAGGCAGATGGTTTGAGCCCAGGAGTTCAGGACTAGCCTGGGCAACATGGTGAAACCTCCTCTCTAGAAAAAGAAAGAAAGAGAAAGAAAAAGAAAGAGAAAGAAGAAGAAAGAAAAGAAAGAAAGAAAGAAGAAAGAAAGAAAGAAAGAAAGAAAGAAAGAAAGAAAGAAAGAAAGAAAGAAAGAAAGAAAGAAAGAAAGAGAAAGAAAGAAACTGCCCTGAAATCAGAATGAAGTAATTCAGGATATCTTAGTGTAAGGTTCAGAGGGCTTTTCAATTATCTGTGAGCACAATTATTTGGAGGGAAATTAGCAGTGAGATAGAGAAAAGAATTGGCCAGAGACCAGCAAAAATGATGAAGAAGGCTTCTAGAAAAGGAAAAAAAAAAGAGAAAAGAAAGCAAAGGCATTTCAATCAGAACCAAAGGAGGAAGAAGCAGCTAAGATTTAAACCAAAAAGAGAAAAGATAGTACCCAAAGTGAGGCCAAAGGCAGTGGTTCAACCTGGGGCCAGATTATTCGTGAACATGTGGCAAAGTTCCAAGTACTTTGAATATGACATTGAACAAGTGAAAGAGTCTTGGAAGAAATGGCAGAAGCTGAGGAGGCAGTGATGCTGGAGGTGTTTAGAAAAGATTGTTGAATAACCTAAATGTGTGCAGAGGAGTAGCAATGTGAAGCTTATGCACCAAAGGACTCTGCAGTGTTAAAGTCTAAATGTACACTTGAACACTGAAAGAAATAGCCTATCATTGGCATTAGAGATGAGAGAATGAAAGCTCAGTGATTAGGTGGAAAAAATTCCTCTATCATAACAATTGCCATAAATATTAGGGAAAATGCGTTCCTGAACTGCAGAGAGCTGCCCTTGCTAAGTCATTCCGACATGAGCCAGGACACTCTGAGCCCATTAAATGAGGGCTCAGCATGTGCACATCTGCCCTGATAACACAATGCCTGGAAGATTTAAGAACAAGTGACGAAAGGCAGAAAAAGTAAAATGAGTGTGGGCTGAGAACAAAAAAGGACCAGAGAGAAGAAAGATGGGGAAAGAGGGAGGAAAAGAGAGAGAAGAGCATATTAGTAGAAGCAAAGTCACAGTGCCAGAACATTTGGATCAGGAATGCCATTTCTTCTCTGGCTCCTAGACTTCATAGAGTAAGTTCTTCCATTTGGTAGAATAGTCCATGTCTGAAGGAGGTAAAGATAGTCCAAGAGTAATTCTAGGTACAAGCAAGATGTGAAGAGCTTTCCTGAAGTTTAATTTTATCATTTTTCTTTCCTCCCAATAAGTATTTTATTCTTAGGATGAGTTAGCAAGTGAGCAGCAAAGAGAATATTCGTTAGAAGTTCATTTTCCCTTAATGGAAAACAAGCAGCGTTGGAGACAATTTTGCATTTAAACTGGAACAATGCACTGCGTCAGTAGCCCACACTGAAGGACAAAATCTAATTTTGCTTCCTAAGGTATGACTATGTACATTTGGTCTGATACATAAAATAGCTCACTTCCAGATAATTCTTGTCATCTTCAAAAAGTCATCTTAGGAAGCTATAAAAGTATTTTTCAAATAAAGTACTAGATATGTTCCGCTATCTGGCCCACACATCTAAAGCTAATCTCAATTAACTGTTCCCATAATAGTCTGTGGAAAGGGCAACTCCATGCACTCAGAAGAGAATTTGCCTGTCCACACCAGCCACAGTTTATTATACCAGGAATAAACTCCTGGTATATGGATACAATCAATTGGCTGACTCATTTTTTTTTTCCAGGAGAATTTCAACTAATTTCACTAATTTTAGCTATTAGCATAAAGTTTCTCATCCAGTGTCCAAAAATACACAGATGTCTGCCAACATTCTCTTTTCCAAAACCATCGCAGACAAGAATAATCAATGGCAGGACTCCTTTGCACTGAATGCCTATTTAGTTTCCTGATTCACCTCAAAAAGTATCTGGGCAGCCACTGTCAATCAGTTGGAACTAACACCGAAGGCCACATTAGCACTTCATCCCTGATAAAGTAAGTGGTAGGTATTGAAATGGAAAGAATTTATACAATTAGGACTGAGAAAACTGAGGCCTAGAAAGCTTAGCCAAATTGTCCAGGATGACAGTCAGTGTCTATACCTGAAAGACGTATGGTTTGTTCATTGAGACCGCGAAGTATATGTGAAACCATCTGCTATTTTCTCTTCTTGCCAATATGTTGCTTGCATTGGATATACTTTGCATGACAGCCAGTAACCATGTATTAACCTGTTTGTCCCAGTTTTGTTTGTTTGTTTGTTTTTGTTTATTTGTTTGAGATGTAGTCTTGCTCTGTCACCAGGCTGGAGCAAAGTGGTGTGATGTCCACTCACTGAAACCTCTAACTCCCTGGTTCAAGCAATTCTCCTGCCTCAGCCTCCCGAGTAGCGGGCATTACAGGCATATGCCACCATGCCCAGCTAATTTTTTTGTATTTTTTTAGTAGAAACGCAGTTTCGCCATGTTGGCCAGGATGGTCTCGATCTCCTGACCTTGTGATCTGCCCTGCTCAGCCTCCCAAAGTGCTGAGATTACAGGCATGAGCCACCACACCCAGCTGGTTGTCCCAGCTTTTAAAATACATCCCTAAACTGAAGATTAGTAAAAGTTATAATATTAACAGAGCTGGCCTTAAAATTGGTTTGGACACTAAGAAAGTATGATTCAGCGAATAGCTTAAATCATTAAATCCCAGAGATATTATCCCCTAAGGCAAAAAGTACATCTAATGTTTCATGTCTATTCTTTTTTACTTGTATGTGTTTTTATATAATAAAAAAGATTTTAAAGTGGCTTTAACAGTTAAGAATGATATATCTAGAAGGAAAAGAAATATCGGAATAATACAATAATACTTTTATGAAATGTAAGTGGCAGCCTGGATGGCATATTTTAAATTAGGCTTTCTGGAAAATCAATCTTTCCACACATAGATTTTAAAAAAATGACAAATGAGAGCAAGCAGATGGGTTGATGGCTGGAAATGAAAAGCAGTCAAAAGCATGCCACATAGTGGCTCAAAAGAAATTGTCAACGAATGTACGAGGAAAACAAAAACTGGCATGCTGTAAACTGTAAAGGTTCTTAACCAGAACAAAGGAGACTGACTGAAAAGGTGGAAACTTAACAGGTCAGGCCTGAGTAGTAGATGTTAAAGTGACACCCTTGGAAGCACAGACAGAGTGGTAAAAGTGGAAGGTGAGAAAGATTAAGATTTCGTTTAGAGAAAACAAATTCTAACACAATAACTTAGAAGATACAGGAAGTTTTATAAATAATAATAATAAAGTATATTAAAATTCTCAGTCATTATTTCTCTGTTTCCATCTTTAAAATATAGTTTAAGTAGTCCCTTCTTTTTCTAATTTATATAAACAGAAATCTGGAGAATAAGCAGTCCTTTTTAAATGAAAATTAACCAAGCAGGAAGAGGGTGTTTGCTAGACCACTTGCAATAAAATACTTTAAACTGGGTCAATTAAACCAGAAAAATTTATCATCTCACAGGCCTAGAGACTAGAGGGCTAAAATCAGGGTGTTGGTTCTTCTGAGGACTGTGAGGAAAATCTGTTTTCTGCCCCTCTCCTAGCTTCCAGTGTTTTGCTGACAATCTTTGGCATTCCTTGGCTTTTAGGTGCCTCACACAAACTCTGTCTTCATCTTCACGTGGCTCTCTCCTGATGTGCATGTCTGTCTCCGTGTCCAAATTTCCCTTTTATTAGGACACCATTCATAATAGCTTTGGACCCATCTTAACTAATTACATCTGCAAAAACCCTATATGCAAATAAGATCACATTTCCAGGTAGTAAGGAGTAAGACTTTAACATATGAATTTGGAAGTGGGGACACAATTCAACCCATCACAAGATGGAAGAACCAATCACTCTCTAGCTATTGCTAGAGGTTTACAAAGCATCTTCTCAAGTCAACTATCCTGAGGAGAAAGTGAGGTATCAAACACAAATCATCTATGACTGGAGGTTATATGCATACAGAGCTTATCAGCTACCTGGGAATCAGATTGAAGGCACTGAGCCAATACCCTCACCTTAAAGCAGATTTTTTTAACCTAGACCTGACTGATATTTTAGTTCAGATAATTCATCAGGGTTAGGGGAGGACTGTGGAAGGTGTAATAACACCCCTGCGGTACCTACTTGATGCTAATAGTACTGCCCTTTTCCCAGCTGTCACAATCAAAAATGTCTCGAGACACCTTCAGTGTTCCCTGGAAGGTGACACAGAAAGGACTTGGAAATTACCGTTGGAAGAGAAAATGACAAAATCGTCAAAAAGAAAAATTAGTTGATGGGATTTAAAGACTGTTAGTTTAGGACCCAAACTAACCATGGGGCTAAAGGTAAATACAGAGTTACGTGTCTAGCTAAAGTCTACAAAGAGAGAAGGATAAGGATCAGGCCTAGGTATAATGGAGAAAGTTGAGAAAGTTAATGAAACCACATATTCTTCTTGAATAGTTAACTTTTATGTAAGTTGGTTTTCTTGAAAGAATAAAAAAAAGATTGTCTCCCTTAAGTTTATACATCAGTTAACATATTTTAGCCATTGCAGAAGACAGATTTCTTACAGCTGACATCTGTTTTGATTTGTCAATACTCATGCCAAACCCAATATTTCATATTTTAACATTGTGTGTCTATGTATATTTTTCAACAATAATTTTTAACTTAGAATTCAATGAGAAAATTACCCTTATTGAAACTGAGTGTCCTCTTGTGGCTGAAAATCAGTCAACGTATTTTGAAGGGGAAAGGGCAATCCAAATGAAGCCCAGTAAAGAATAATTGAACTAATGCACACCCTCTGAGGAAGTAGAAAATTGCATAACTTTACACGCATTGTGTAGAACGGTAATGAACATAATGAACAAATCAAGTTTCAAAAGAGAAAATTGCGTAACTTTGTACATACTCTGTAGAACCATAATCACACAGGCATCTGAGCCTGGAGTAGCCTCAGCGGGAAGCCATTTTTACAACCTAGATACTGGGATCTACAGACAAGGTGGCAGCCACTATGCTATTCCAAGAAGTCAGAATGAGTGAGTCCTCACACCCTCTAGAGCGTACTTGCCGCCCTGCTATGAGCTGCTATTGGGACGGAGATATGAGGGGACTACACTCCCACAGTTTTTTGTTCATGCTGCTTGCATGGATGGTGACTCAGTCTCTCTAGTCCCAGGTCCAAGGTGCCATTTTAGGAGTTTAACAACTGTGCCCCACCCTCAGCCTGAGCTTAGGTTGATGCAGCTGTAGTCAACACCAAGCCAAAAAGGAACAGGGAGACCTGGCCATCCTGCACAAATCTAAGACAGTACCTACTGCTCTGCAATAGGCTGCTGTGAGAGTGAGACCGGCATATTTACACTTCTTACAGCTTCTTGCCCACACTGGGTGGTGCTACACCCTCCCTGGCTTAGGCCCAAGGTATGACTTTTGAGAGTATAATACTGAGCTGTTCCCCACAGTCAGCCTGGGTTCAGGCTGAAGCAACAGCTGCCACCACACAGTCAAGGAGGGGCAGGGGAGTCAGGCTGTTGTCCACATACCTAGGGCAATGCCCAACACCCTTTCTAGGGCTGCTGCAAAACCAAAATCTGAGCAGGCTGCATTCCCCACAACTTCTTGCCCTAGGTCCACCTGACAGGGACCCCATCCACTCTGGCACCATTTTGAGAGTTTAGAGACATTGTTCAGCAATTTGGCAGTGGTGGCCAAAGCAGCATTGTAGTCTCAGGCCCAAGATTGGAGCACTTGCTCTGGAGTCGTGGAAGGGCCCCCACAGCCAGAATTGAGTGGCAAATATGGAGGAGGCTCCAGCAGTAGGTGCTGCAATTAGGCTATCTCATGTTACAGGACTGGAGAGGGAAGAGAATAGCTGAAGTTGAGGTTTCTTGAGAGGGGTGAGACTGCAGCCAGGAACAGATTTGTGACCTGGAACTAGTCTGTGTATGAAATAACTGGGACCTCCAGACTGCTCCCTTGTTTGGTTGGAGGACAGTCCACCACCAGTACTGAGTAAGAGATGCGAGGTGAAACCACCCCTTGGATATCTAACCCTCAGTACGGGCCGCCCTAAAGGAGCAGGGAGCACAGCCTGCCAAAGCCCTTCTTGGGTCAAGGAAATGTGAGCAGGGCATCAGCCACTGAAGGCAGCACCATCAAAGCCCAAGAATGGACATGCACAGTGAGGCATCTCTCACCCTTCCCTCCCTTCCCCTCCCCAGAGCACTGCTGCAAACACGTTGAAATACAAAAGAGGCATGCAACTGAGTAAGAGCCTATCTGCCATCCTTTACTCTTAAGTGCCAACTACTGGACTGCAGCATGAATTACACCACCAAACAAAATGACACTGTCACAACTAGCAACATCTGAGGAAGCCATTGCATAAAATTATCTAAAACCAAGGAACCCAAACAGAACCATGGAACCCTGAAAGCACCCAGAACAAAGCCAATTGATCATATACAATACACACCACAGTCATACTCCCAAAGGAAAAAAGAATAAAAAGTCAAGAAGCTCTATCCAAGTGCTAATGAGTTTTTAAAAAGAAAAAAGAATGTTAGCTCTCTCAGATGAGAAGGAACCATCACAAGAACACCAGCAATACAAAAACCCAGAGGGTTTTGTCACCTCCAAAGGATCCTACTAGTTCCCAAGCAATGAATCCTAACCAGAATTAAATGTCTGAAGTGATAGAAAAAGAATTCAGAAAATAGATGACAAAGAAAGTCAATAAGATCCAAGAAAAAGTTGAAATCCAACACAAAGAAGCCAGAGAAACAATCCAAGATTTGAGAGACAACATAGTTATAGAAAGAACCAAACAGAACTTCTGAAATTGAAAATTCATTTTTTAAAACATTCAAAAATAAATTGTGGGGGAAAGGGGAAAATAAAATAATTAATTGTAGTGATGGTATAAATAAAATTATTGTCTGTTGTAATGTATTTGCATGTGGGATTTCTTTTCTTTTTTTTTTTGAAAAGAAAAGAAAAAGAGAAAAAAGGAGTGAAGGAGAGGAAGAAAGAGGAAGAAAAAGAGGGAGAGAGAATGGGAATATTGCTTTATTCTAAAAATGGGTATTAATAATGTCTGTCAATATTTTGTGTATTTAAAATGGAGAATATGTATTTTGTGTATTTAAAATGGAGAGCTCTATAAATACTTATTAAGTTTACTTGTTCTGGATCTGAGTTCAAGTCCTGGTTGTTCTCATCAATTTTCTGTCTTGTTGAGTCTAAATCTCTTTATGGGTCTTACATATCTGGGTGTTAGGATCATTAGCTTTTATTGTTGCATTGATCCTATTACCACTATATCTTTGTTACTTTGAAATCTATTTTATCAGGTGCGAGAATTGCAACTCCTCTTTTTGTTTATTTATTTATTTTTTCTCTCCATTTGGTTGATAAATCTTTCTCCATCCCTTTGTTTTGAGTCTTTGTGTATCCTTGGATGTGAAACGGGTCTGGATGCAGCATACCATTAGGTTTTGGCTGTATCTTTTGATTGGGGGACTGAGTCGACTTAAATTTAGGGTTACTGCCATTTGATGTTAACTGTCTATTTTATCCATTCGTTGATGTAAATTCTTCTTTATGTTGATGCTCTTTACTTTTTGGTATATTTTTAGAAAGGCTAATACTGGTTGTTCATTTCTATGTATAATGCTTCTTTCAGAAGCTTTTGCAAAGCAGGCCTGGTGGTAATAAAATCTCTGAGTACTTGCTTGTTCATAAAAGATTTTATTTTTCCTTCAATTGTGAAGCTTAGTTTGGCAGGATATGAAATTCTGGGCTGAAAGTTCTTTTCTTTAAGGATGTTGAATATTGGCCCCCACTCTCTCCTGGCTTTTAGGGTTTCTGCTGAGTGATCTGCTGTAAGTCTAATAGGCTTCCCTTTGTGGGTAACCTGACCTTTCTCTCTGGCTGCTTTTAGTATTTTCTCCTTCATTTCAACCCTGGTGAATCTAACGATTATGTGCCTTGGGGTTGCTCTTTTTGAGGAATATCTTTGTGGTGTTCTCTGTATTACGAGGGGTTAAATATTGTTCTGCTTTGCTAGATTTGAAAAGTTTTCCTGAATAATATCCTGAAGAGTATTTTCCAGCTTGGATTCATTCTCTCCGTCACATTCAGGTACACCTATCAAACATAAATTAGGTCTTTTCACATAGTCCCATATTTATTAGAGACTTTGCTCATTTCTTTTTATCCTTTTTTCTCTATTCTTGTCTTCTCATTTTATTTCATTAAGTTAGTCTTTGACCTCTGATATCCTTTCTTCTGCTTGATCAATTCAGCTATTCAAACTTGTGCATATTTCAGTAAAATTTCCCCAATCTTTCTAAAGAGATTGGCATGCAGATACAAGAAATCTAGAGAATTACTGTAAGGTACTATACAAGATGACTCTCCCAAAGGCACATCGTCATCAGACTATCCAAGGTGAATGTGAAATTAAAAAATCTTAAAGGCAGCAACAGAAAAGGCTCATATTACCTATAAAAGAAAACCCATCAGACTAACAGCAGACTTCTTAGCAAAAACCTTACAAGCCAGAAGATATTGGGAGGCCCATTTTTAGTGTTCTTAAAGAAAGGCAATGCCAGCCAAGGGTTCTATATCCCATCAAACCAAGCTCCATAAATGAAGCAGAAATAAAGCCTTTTCCAGAAAGCAATTGGTATTGAAATTTATCACCAGGAGATTAGCCCTACAAGAAATGCTTAAGGGGGTTCTTAACATGGAAATGAAAGAACAACACTTGCCACAAAAGCACATGCAAGCACGCAATTGAAACTACAGAACTAGCTAAGAAAAACCTCACATATAAATATTAACTTTGAATATAAACAGTCTGTGTTTCACTTAAGTGGCCTAAAGTTTCCACTTAAAAGACATAGCGTGGTAAATTGTAATGACACCCATAGGTGCAAAGTAAAGGGATGGAGAAAGATCTGTCATGCAAATAGAAAACAAAAAATATCAGGGGTCACTATTCTTACATGAGATAAAATATATTCGAATCCCAAAACAATAAAAAAGGACAAAAATGGGCACTGCATAATGATAAAGTGTTCAATTCAACAAGAAGACTTAACTATCCTGAATATTTATGCAACCAACATTGAAGCATCTGGATTTATAAAACAATTACAATTTGACTTAAGAAAACACTTAGACATAAAATAATAGTGAGGGACTTCAAGACCCCATTGAAAGCATGAGACAGATCACTGATGTAGTAAACTAATGAAGGAAATTTTGGACTTAAATTCAACACTTGACCAATTGAACCTAATAAACATCTACGGAATACTCCACCCAACGACCACAGAATATACCTTCTCATTTTCACATGAAACATACTGTAAGATTGATCACATGCTCATTCATAAGACAAGTCTTAGTAAACTCTTTAAAATATGAAATCATGGGAGGAGGAGGCAAGATGGTGTCGTAGAGGCGACTCAGAATTGCAGCTCTCAGTGAAGGCGCAGAGGGTGAGTCCTAGCTGCATTCTCGGATGTTCCTTTTATGCCCACAGAGCGTTGAAAGTCCCAGGTGTGGGAGAGACACGGGACGCTAGTGCAGCCGGTTAACGCAGCCGGCTCCCGCCGCCTCTTCGGCCAGCACCGCAGCGGGACCCGGCGCAGAACTCACTGGTATGGGTGCCCTGTTAAACCGGCAATCTGAGATTTGGAAGGGCAGATTGCCATGTTCATCTGATTGAACAGGACTTGGACAATGAGCCAGACCAGGAGTTTCCTTGGAAGCGTGATCTGAGCCGGGGTAGTAGGCAGCGGCACGGGAGATCGCACAGATCCCAGAGCCCTATCGGCAGGCTACTGGGGCGCCAGTGAGAGAGTCAACCTTTCAGCTTGGGGAGAGGAAGAGAGAGAGAGAGAGAGAGGACGGACTCTGAGGCAGGGAGCTGGGTGATCGGGCTCGGCGGGTCCCACACTCACGGGGACAAGCAGGGCAGTGACTGGAGGCACTTGGGGCTGAGAGTTTTGCTGCCGGCATCTAGGACGGTGCAGCCCGGTGAGGGAGGGGCGTCCACCATTGCTGACGCAGTCCACCCCCACTGAAGTACCGCTCAGGACTGACGCAGCCTGCCGTTGCCGAGGCAACCTGCCATAACAGAGAGACTCCGCGCTCCACAGCAGAAGGGAGCCCAGCACCAACAGGGCAGACCCGCGCTAGCAGGTCAGAGCCCCGGCAGGCAAATAGTGAATAGACTGCCGCCTAGTGGGGCAGGACAGTGCAACAGATACTCATAAAGAAAGCCCCAACTCCCTGAGACAGAGCATCTAAGGGGGGGGGACAAAGGGTGGTGTTTTATGAGTTCTATAGCAGCAGACATAAACAACCTCCCAACAATGCTGAATGAACAACGGAGCTCACAGCTCAGCACTGGAGCTCCTATAAAGCACAGACTGTCTCCTCAAGCAGCTCCCTGACCCCTGTATATCCAAGGAGTCACCCCAGAAAAGGAATAATCAGACTGACATTTGGCTGGCATTATTCTGGAACAAGGACACCAGAAGAAGAAACTGGTATCATCCCTCACTGTTCTGCAGCTGCTGCAGGTATACCCCAGACAAGCAGGGCCTGGAGTGGACCTCAGCACTCATACAGCAGAGGGGATAGACCATTAGAGGGAAAACTAAGTAACAGAAATACTTCATCATCAACTATCTCAGCGTCCACACAGAGACCCAATTGAAAAATCAGCAACTACTAAGACGACAGGTGGATAAATCCATAAAGATGGGAAGAAACCAGCACAAAAAGGAGGAAAGCACCCGAAACCAAAACACCTCACCTCCAAAAAAGGACCAAAACTCCTCACCAGCAAGGGAACAAAGCTGGACGGAGAATGAATGTAACGAAATGACGGAATCAGACTTCAGAAAGTGGATAATGAGAAACTTCAGTGAGCTAAAGGAACAGGTACTAAACCAGTGCGAAGAAACTAAGAACCTTGAAAAAAGATTTGAAAAAAGATTCGAGGAATTGATAACAAGAATGGACAACTTAGAGAGGAATATCAATGAATTGAAGGAGCTGAAAAACACAACACGAGAACTTCGCGAAGCATGCACAAGTTTCAACAGCTGAATTGACCAAGCAGAAGAAAGAATATCAGAAGTTGAAGATCAACTCAATGAAATAAAATGAGAAACCAAGATTAAAGAAAAAAGTACAAAAAGGAATGAACAAAATCTCCAAGAAATGTGGGACTATGTGAAGAGACCCAACCTACGTTTGATAGGTGTACCAGAATGTGACGAAGAGAATGAATCCAAGCTGGAAAACACTTTTCAGGATATTATCCAGGAAAATTTCCCCAACCTAGCAAGACGGGTCAATACTCAACTCCAGGAAATACAGAGAACACCACAAAGATACTCTGCAAGAAGAGCAACCCCAAGGCACGTAATTGTCAGATTCACCAGGGTTGAAACGAAGGAGAAAATACTAAGGGCAGCCAGAGAGAAAGGTCGGGTCACCCACAAAGGGAAGCCCATCAGACTCACAGCAGATCTCTCGGCAGAGACTCTACAAGCCAGAAGAGAGTGGGGGCCAATATTCAACATCCTTAAAGAAAAGAGCTTTCAACCCAGAATTTCATATCTAGCCAAACTGAGCTTCATAAGTGAAGGAAAAATAAAATCCTTCACGAACAAGCAAGTACTCACCACTAGGCCTGCTTTACAAGAGCTCCTGAAAGAGGCACTACACATAGAAAGAAACAACCAGTTCCAGCCATCCTAAAAGCATACCAAATGCTAAAGACCATCAACAAAATGAAGAATGTGCATGAACCAATGGGCAAAACAGCCAGCTAGCATCAAAATGGCAGTATCAAATTCACACATAACAATATTAACCCTGAATGTAAATGGGCTAAATGCACCAATCAAAAGACACAGACTGGCAAATTGGATAAAAAACCAAAACCCATCAGTATGCTGTATCCAGGAAACCCACCTCACGCAAAGATACACAAAGGCTCAAAATAAAAGGATGGAGGAAGATTTACCAAGCAAATGGAGAGCAAAAAAAAGCAGGAGTTGCAATTCTCATCTCTGATAAAATAGACTTAAAAGCAACAAAGATCAAAAGGAACAAAGAAGGTCATTACATAATGGTAAAAGAATCGATACAACAAGAAGAGCTAACGATTCTAAATATATATGGACCCAATGTAGGAGCACCCAGATATATAAGGCAAGTTCTTAATGACTTACAAAGAGACTTAGACTCCCACACAATAATAGTGGAAGACTTTAACACTCCACTGTCAATAGCAGACAGATCAACCAGACAGAAAATTAACAAGGATATCCAGGACTTGAACTCATACCTGGAACAAGCAAACCTGATCGACATTTACAGAACTCTCCACCCCAAATCCACAGAATATACATTCTTCTCAGCACCACATCACACCTACTCCAAAATTGACCACATAATTGGAAGTAAAGCACTCCTCAGCAAATGCAAAACAATGGAAATCATAACAAACAGTCTCTCAGACCATAGTGCAATCAAGTTGGAACTCAGAATTCAGAAAATAACTCAGAACCGTAGAGCTTCATGGAAACTGAAAAACTGGCTCTTGAATGTTGATTGGATAAACAATGAAATGAAGGCAGAAATAAAGAAGTTCTTTGAAACCAACGAGAATGAAGACACAATGTACCAGAATCTCTGGGACACATTTAAAGCAGTCTGTAGAGGAAAATATATAGCAATAAGTGCCCACATGAGAAGAGTGGAGAGATCCAAAATTGACACCCTATCGTCAAAATTGAAAGAGCTAGAGGAGCAAGATCAAAAAAGCTCAAAACCTAGCCGAAGACAAGAAATAACTAAGATCAGAGCAGAACTGAAGGAGATAGAGACAAGAAAAACCCTTCAAAAAATCAATAAATCTAAGAGCTGTTTTTTTGAAAAGATCAACAAAATAGACCACTAGCCAGACTGATAAAAAAGAAAAGAGAGAACAACCAAATAGAGGCAATAAAAAACGATAAAGGGGAAATCACCACAGATTCCACAGAAATTCAAACCATCATCAGAGAATACTACAAACAGCTCTATGCACACAAACTAGTAAATCAGGAAGAAATGGATAAATTCCTGGATGCCTGTGTCCTCCCAAGCCTAAACCAGGAGGAAGCTGAAACTATGAATAGACCAATAACGAGGTCAGAAGTTGAGGCAGCAATTAAGAGCCTACCACACAAAAAAAGCCCAGGTCCAGATGGGTTCACAGCTGAATTCTACCGGACACACAAAGAGGATCTGGTACCATTCCTTCTGAAACTATTCCAAATAATCCAAAAAGAGGGAACCCTTCCCAAATCATTTTATGAGACCAACATCATCCTGATACCAAAACCTGGCAGAGACTCAACAAGAAAAGAAAACTTCAGGCCAATATCCATGATGAACATAGATGCAAAAATCTTCAATAAAATATTGGCAAATCGATTGCAACAGCACATTAAAAAACTTATCCATCATGATCAAGTAGGATTCATCCTGGGGATGCAAGGCTGGTTCAACATACGCAAGTCTATAAATGTAATTCACCACATAAACAGAAGCAAAAACAAAAACCACACGATTATCTCAATTGATGCAGAGAAGGTATTTGACAAAATTCAACAGCCCTTTATGCTAAAAACCCTCAATAAACTTGGTATTGATGGAACATATCTCAGAGTAATAAAAGCTATTTACGACAAACCAACAGCCAATATCATACTTAATGGGCAAAAACTGGAAGAATTCCCTTTGAAATCCGGCACTAGACAAGGATGCCCTCTCTCACCACTTCTATTCAACATAGTACTGGAAGTTCTAGCCAGAGCAATCAGGCAAGAAAAAGAAATAAAGGGTATTCAAATAGGAAAGGTGGAAGCCAAATTGTCTCTATTTGCAGACGACATGATAGTATACCTAGAAGACCCCATCACCTCAGCCGAAAAGCTCCTGCAACTGATAAGCAACTTCAGCAAAGTCTCAGGATATAAAATCAATGTGCAAAAATCACAAGCATTCCTACACACCAATAACAGACTTAAAGAGAACCAAATTAAGAACGAACTGCCATTCACAATTGCTACAAAGAAAATAAAATACCTAGGAATACATCTCACTAGGAATGTAAGGGACCTCTTTAAGGAAAAACTACAAACCACTGCTCAACGAAATAAGAGAGGACACAAACAGATGGAGAAACATTCCATGTTCGTCGTTAAGAAGAATCAATATTGTGAAAATGGCTATACTGCCCAAAGTAATTTACACATTCAATGCTGTCCCCATCAAACTACCATTGAATTTCTTCACAGAACTGGAAAAAACCACCATGAATTTCATATGGAACCAAAAAAGAGCCCACATAGCCAAGTCAATTCTAAGCAAAAAGAACACAGCGGGAGGCATCACGCTACCAGACTTCAAAGTATACTACAAGGCTACAGTAATCAAAACAGCATGGTACTGGTACCAAAACAGAGATATAGACCAATGGAACAGAACAGAAGCATCGGAGGCAACACAACATATCTACAACCATATTATCTTTGATAAACCAGACAAAAACAGGCAATGGGGAAAGGATTCCCTATTTAATAAATGGTGTTGGGAAAACTGGCTAGCCATGTGCAGAAAGCAGAAACTAAACCTCTTTCTGACACCTTACACTAAAATTAACTCCAGATGTATTAAAGACTTAAATGTAAGACCTGACACCATAAAAACCCTAGAAGAAAATCTAGGCAAAACCGTTCAGGACATAGGAGTAGGCAAGGACTTCATGAACAAAACACCAAAAGCATTGGCAACAAAAGCCAAAATAGACAAATGGGACCTAATCAAACTCCACAGCTTCTGCACAGCAAAAGAAACAGTCACTAGAGTGAATCGGCAACCATCATAATGGGAAAAAATCTTTGCAGTTTACACATCTGACAAAGGGCTGATATCCAGAATTTACAAAGAACTCAAACAGATTTACAGAAAAAAAACAAACAAGCCCATTCAAAAATGGGCAAAGGACATGAACAGACACTTTACAAAAGAAGACATACATGAGGCCAACAAACATATGAAAAAGTGCTCATCATCATTGGTCATTAGAGAGATGCAAATCAAAACCACATTGAGATATCATCTCACACCAGTTAGAATGGCGATCATTAAAAAATCTGGAGACAGCAGATGCTGGAGAGGATGTGGAGAAATAGGAACACTCTTACACTGTTGGTGGGAATGTAAATTAGTTCAACCATTGTGAAAGACAGTGTGGCGATTCCTCAGGGACCTAGAAATAGAAATTCCATTTGACCCAGCAATCCCATTACTGGGTATCTATCCAAAAGACTATAAATCGTTCTACTATAAGGACACATGCAAATGAATGTTCATTGCAGCACTGTTTACAATAGCGAAGACCTGGAACCAACCCAAATGCCCATCGATGATAGACTGGACTGGGAAAATGTGGCACATATACACCATGGAATATTATGCAGCAATCAAAAATGATGAGTTTGTGTCCTTTGTAAGGACTTGGATGAATCTGGAGAAAATCATTCTCAGCAAACTGGCAAAAGAACAGAAAAAGAAATACTGCATATACTCACTCATAGGTGGGTGAGAAAAATGAGAACACATGGACACAGAGAGGCGGTCTACTATACACTGGGGACTGTTGGGGGAAATGGAGGAGGGACAGCGGGGGGACTGGGGGGGATAGCCTGGGGATGAATGCCAAGTGTGGGTGAAGGGGAGGAAGGCAGCAAAACACACGGCCATGTGTGTACTTATGCAACTATCTTGCACGTTCTGCACATGTACCCCAAAACCTATAATGCAATAAAAATTTAAAAAACAAATAAAAAAGTAAAAAATGAAATCATATCAAATATCCTCTGAGACATCAGTGGAATAAAAGTAGAAAGTAATACCAAAAGAAACTCAGAGCAATCAGACTAAAGAAAGAAATAAGCAGATTATGGTCTGTTATCCAAGTAGGCAACAGAAAGTCAAATTATTTCTCTTCACTGATGATGTGATTCTATACGTAGACAACCCTAAAGATTTTACCTAAAGTCTTTAAGACCTGATAAACAACTTCAGCAAAGTCTCAGTATACAAAATTAATATATAAAAATCAGTAGCATTTTTATATATCAGTAATGTTCAAGCTGAGAACCAAATCAGAAATAATCAAGAACATATCATAACTGTAAAATTAATCTTAAACTTTGGGTAATGAAAATACAGCTAATGAGGGAGCTGAAAGATCTCTACAAGAACTACAAATCACTGCTAAAAGAAATCATAGATGACATAAACAAATGGCAAAACGTTTCATGCTCATGGATTGAAGAATCAATATCATTAAAGTGTCCGTACTGCCCACAGCAATCAACAGAGTCAATGCTTTTTATCAAAGTACCAATGTCATTTATCATAGGATTAGAGGGAAAAAACTATTCTAAAATTCAAGAGGAGCCAAAAAACAGCCCAAATAGCCAAAGCAATCCTAAGCAAAAAGAATAAAACTGGAGGCATCACATTACCCAACTTCCAACTATACTATGAGGCTACAGTAACCAAAGCAGTATGATACTAGATGATATTTTGTCTATGTGTCTATATACAACATAGACACATAGACCAATGGAACATAATAGAGACCCCTGAAATAAAGCCCACACCTACAACCAAATTATCTTCAGCAAAGTCAACAAAATAAACAATGGATAAAGGATACCCTATTCAATAAATTAGTGCTGGGAAAATGAGCTAGGCCTATGCAAAAGAATGAAACTGTCTCCCTACCTCTCACCATATACAAAAAATTAACTCAAGAAGGAATAAAGATATAAATGTAAGATTTGAACTATAAAAGTCCTAGAAGAAAACCTAGGAAACATCATTCTGGACATCAGCCTTAGGAAAAAATTATGACCAACCTCTCAAAAGTAATTGCAAGTCAGCCTTGGGAAATAATTTATGACTAAGCCCTCAAAAGCAATTACAACAAAAACAAAACTTGACAAGTGGAAACTAAGTAAACTAAGCAAAATAAACTATAAACAGAGTAAACAGGCAACCTACAGAATGGGAGAAAATATTTGCAAACTATACATCTGACAAAGTTCTAATGTACAGAATCTATAAGGAACTTAAACAGCTGAACAAGCAAAAAACAAATAACCTCATTTAAAATGGGCAAAAGATATGAACAGATACTTCTTGAAATAAGATACACTAGCAGCCAATGAACTTGAACAAAAATGCTCTACATCACGTATCATCAGAGAAATACAAGTCAAAACCACAATGAAATACCTTCTCACACCAGTCAGAATGACTATTACCAACAGTCAAAAAACAACAGAGGCAGGCAAGCCTGCAAAAAAAAAAAAAAAAAAAAAAAAAAAAAAAAAAAAAAAGAAATGCCTATACACTGTTGGTGTGAATGTAATGTAGTTCAGCCACTGTGGGAGGCAATTTGGAGATTTCTTAAAGAACGTAAAATGGAACTACCATTGAATCAAGTAATCCCATTATTGAGCATATATCCAAAAGAAAACAAATCTTTCCACCAAAAGACACATGCACTCGCATTCTCACTGAGGCACTATTCACATTAGCAAAGATATGGAAGTCACCTAGGTGCCCACCCACAGCAAATTATATAAACAAAATATGGGATATATACAGGATGGAATACTGTGCAGCCACAAAAAAGAATGAAATCACGTCCTTTGCAGCAACATAGATGCAGGTAGAGGCCATTGTCCTAAGTGAATTAATGTAGGAACAGAAAATTAAATACCATATGTTCTTACTTATAAGTGGGTGCTAAACATTGGGTACATCAGAGACAAAGATGGGGATAAAATATACTGGGGATTCCAAAAGTGGGGAGGCAGGGATGTGGACAAAGTTTGAAAATTACTTGGGCAATAGAAATATTAGAAAGTCAAATGTCAGTGTCATACAACATATCCATGTAACAAACCTGCACATGTACCCCCAATCTGAAATAATAATGAAGCATTCTCTTAGAAAAAAAATCTATAATATTGTACAAAAATTTTTCTAGGGGATGGAATAAAGAGTGATTTTTCATTTTTTCATTATGTATATCATAGTGATTAAGGGGATCTTTTGGCCTGTATTGCTTTTAAAATACAATTTGGCAATAAATAAGCATTGGCATGGCTGCTAAGAGATAGTAGCCATCACCAAACTTTTGGTAGGGTCCCAGGAGATCCAATGCCGAGGGCAAAGTTCAGTGGAAATGGGAGGAAAGTCCTCTGGTAACTTGATGCTTTCATTTAGTGGTAGAATGAATAACTCTGGGAAAAAGGAAAAAGGTATATGATAAAGCTATCAGAGTGGCATGTTTTAAAACGACTGGGGTACTACACACCGGGGTCTATTGGGGGGAATGGGGAGGGACAGCGGCGGGGGGAGCAGGGGAGGGAAAGCATGGGGAGAAATGCCAAATATGGGTGAAGGGGCGGAAGGCAGCAAAACACACTGCCATGTGTGTACCTATGCAACTATCTTGCATATTCTGCACATGTACCCCAAAACCTAAAATGCAATAAAAAATAAAAAATTAAAAAAAAAAAAAAAAAAAAAACGACCAGGGAAAGGAAATGGCTCAGATGCTTGGCTAGAAATGAAGACAGGGAAACCTTGTCAGGAAGCAACCAAAACTACTCAAATAAACTTTAATCCATGCCAGCAACTTGGGTCACATAATAAATCAAACTGAACCTAGCCTATCACTCTGAAATCAACTTCCTTATAACTATCAGATAAAGTAACAGGAGGTAAACTTGAGTTTATAAAAGGCAGAACTTATCTCTGGGGCTATGTATAAATGAAGAAAGATATTTTTTAAATCATGTTGCAAAATGTTCCCATAATTCTACAACTAATAATAATAAATTGAATCTGGTTTCTTTTTGCTCCAGGAAAAGGGACATTTTTCGTTAAAGACTCTTTCCCAAGTCCTCTAAGTTCATTGGAATATAGAATCCTGTCACCTGCTAGAGAAGTTTCCAAAATGTGTATATCCAAGCTTCTTATGCCTACAACATGCAAAACATTTTTATGCCTTGAGGGGCATTTCCATCTTGGACTTGCAGAGAAAAAGCAATAACAGCACCTGCTAATGTTCACAGCATATTTAAAGTTGCTGTGAAATTCGAAATAACTTGGATTCCCAATAGTGAGTTAAAGGTCTATCTGACAATGCATGATGAAGCCAGTCTTGAATCCTCTAATTTACTAATTTATGTGATGATGTGTACATAAAATAGAAGCCAACATTTTATTTATTTTTACTACTCAGTCAAAACAACAACAACCTGGATTTATTGTAGTTGGTGCATATGTCAAGTTACTTCCAGCAAAAATATGCATGGTTGAGGAAAGTCAATAACCAGCACAGCCAGAAAATATCACTCCCTATAATGTTCAGTAGAAAAAAATAAAGCAGTTTTAAAGATTTATCTTCTCATTACCTCATCCAAAGAAAACAATTTAAATATTATTTTTTATACAAATAATGTCTCTGTCAGGCAATTTTCTAAATACTTCAGAAATATTTTCTTTCTTTAGACTGGTAATAAACCCACGGAAGTAGATACTGTTACTATCTACATTTAATAGATCAGGAAAATTAGAGCCAGAGATATTTAGTTACTATCAAAAGTACAGTCTTCCTGGGCTCACAATTAAAAGAAAAACTTGAGAGAAGGTGTCTCAAAGTTGTTGTTTGGGTTTCTATAGAAATAGATTCTAATATAAGAGTGTGAGTATTTATTGGAGAGGTACTGGGAAAATCAGTAAGGGAAAGATACAAAGAAGAAAAAAAGCCAATAAGAGTACATTATTAAGCCAGCTACTGCAGTGTGGGTCCCTGGAGTTTATTCCTGTGAGGAAATTTTAAGCAATGGAGTAAAATACACATGTCAGAATTATCTCACCCAAGAGACATGGGTACAAGGATATCAGTACACCAACTCTCAAGAAACATTGAGGATCACTTCCGGGACACGGAGTAACATACTCCTTCCAATTCCAGTCTATCATACACAAGGGCAAAGCAGCTTCTGGTGACTCTACAAAAAGCCCCCAAGTACAGAGAGGCAGATACTAACAGAAGTTCACCAGAACACACTGAAGTAGTTAAAACCCAAAAGATGTGGGTAGGGCACTGACAATGCCTTCAACAGTTCACCCTTTGCTTTGTGCAATTCTAAGCATGCCCCACGTTAAATTCATTCCTATTAGTAACTGCTCTTTAATCCAGTGATCATTCAGGATTTCCAAACAAATGGGTTTAACAAAATTAGGAAGGTTAATAGGACAAGCTACAAACCAATATTGTAATTGACCGTGATTGTGATCATCTGTCCTTCTCAACTTTGGTTGGTACTTCTGTTCATCTTGATTGCTAACCTGTAGGGAAACCCATATTTTATTCCTGAGGAGTCTGAGCCCATGGTTACCTCTGCCACTGTCTATAAGGTCACTGTTTCTCCGAAGTCCCAATTACAACTATTACTGGACATGGAAGTATCCAGTGGAGTCCTAGTAGAGCTTCTGGTTTCTAGAAATTCTTCTCCCTACCCACTCCTTGTTGAGGTGGGGAGGTGCATGGAAAGAATAGAATGGTGTCCTTCTCTTCAAGGCTGACAACGTTTACTGCTAGTGTCTTTACAAGCAAAAGTGAAATAAGAATGTGAGTACAAACAATGAATTTTGGAAATAAAAGAAATATCAATATGGGAGTAAAAAAGTGAAACACAGGGAGGTGTCGCAGGTTGGTGTCTTAGCTCAGGTTGTGATAATAAGATTTTATAGACTGGTGGCTTACATAACAGAAGTTTATTTTGCACAGTTCTGGAAGGTGAAAGTCCAAGACCAGGATGTCAGCAGATTGATGTCTAGTAAGGACCCTCTTCTTGGTTTGCAGATGATCATCTTTTTGTTATATTCTCACATGACAGAAAGAGAGAGAGGAAGCAAACCCTCCCATGGGCACTAATCCCACCATAAGCACTCAACTCTCTTGAACTTCTTACCTCTCAAAGGCCCTATCTTTAAATACTATCACACTAGGTTTTATTTTTTCAACATATAAATTTGTTGGGGACATAATATTCAGATCATAGCAGTTGGGACCCTCAGGAAGTAGACTTAGATGGAGATTAGCATGCTGAAGCTTTACTAGGAAGTGCACTTGTTACCTACACTTATGGAAGGGAAGGGTAGAAAACAGGATTGGACAGAGGGAAGTATTGGGTTGCAACAGTCTCAAGGTAAAGTCTCAGCCAAGCCTAAAGGTAACTCTGGAGCTGTCATAACCCCACAGAACTATTCCAAATTGGTCTGAGAGCATCAAGCCTTTCCTTCTCTGAGTCAGTGTGTCTGCATGCAAGCTACCCTATGACAGGGGTGTGTTCTTGGGGGAGAAAGTCTTCTCCAGCTGAGGTAATAACCTTTGAAGGGGAATGGTAGCTGAGAGCTATCTGCTGAAGCTATCTCTGCAGCTGGGATGATGTCTTTCATTTCTAAAGGGGAATCTCAGTGGCTCATCTCAGTGGCTCATCTCAGCATCAGACACTGAAGGGGAGGCAACCCTGATTGAATGCTTTGTTAAGTCTGCTATCAATAACTGCAGCTTAATTCTAGGAAATAACATAAAGCATCTGCCTCAAGATTATTCCACTCTTGGGGCATGAGAGCTGGGATGTTTATTCAGAAACTCCGTTCCGTAAATTGTCTCTTCACTCGGTCATCATTTTGTTTGTAGTGCAGAAGCTTCTTAGTTTGTTACAATATCATTTGTCCACTTTTGTTTTTATTGTCTGTACTTTGGGGATTATATCCAAAAAATCTTTGCCAAAACTAATGTCATAAAGATTTTCCCCTATGATTTCTTCTAGTAGGCTTGCCGTTTCAGTCTTACGTTTAAATCTTCAATCTAGTTAGCCTTGATTTTTGTATATGGGGTAAGATAAGGATCTAATTTCATTCATCTACAAGTGAGTATCCAGTTTTCCCAACACTATTTATTGAAGAGAAACAATTCTTTTGCCATTGTGTGTTTTTGGCACCTTTACCAAAAATCAGTTGGCCATAGGTAAGTGGATTGATATCCACGTGTCTGTTTTTATGCCAGTAGAATCCTGTTTTTGATTACTGTAACTTTGTAGAATATTTGGAAGTCAGCTAGCATGATATCTCCATCTTTTTTCCTTTTACTCAGACTGCTTTGACTATTCAGGGACTTTCATAGTTCCATATACATTTTACAATTTTTTTTCTATTTCTGTAAAAAAATCATTATTGGAAGTATGATAACAATTGTATTGAATCTGTAGATTGCTTTGGGTAGTATTTACATTTAACAATATTAATTCTTTCAACCTATAAACACAGAATATCTTTTTATTTATTTGTGTCTCTTCCAATCTCTTTAATCAATGTTTTATAGTTTTCAGTGTATACGTTTTTCATTTCCTAAATGAAATTTATTTCTAAACATTTTATTTTAATTTATTTTGCTATAGCAAATAGAATTGTTTTCTTTATTTTTTTGATAAATCATTGTTAATATATAGAAATATTACTGATTTTTGTAAATTGATTTTGTATCTTGCAACTTTACTGAATTTATTTATTAGGTACAGCTGGTTTTTTGGTGGAGTCTTTAGGATTTTTATATGTAAGATTATGTCACAGAGAGAGACAATTTAATTTTCTCCTTTCCAATCTGAATACCTTTTATTTCTTTCTCTTGCCTAATTGCCATGGCTAGGACTTCCAATACTATGTTGAATAGAAGCGATGAGAGTGGGTATCTTTATCTCGTTTCTGGTCTTAGAGAAAAAGCTTTCCATTTACCACCATTGGGTATGATGCTGCTATGGATTTGTCGTGTATGGTCTTTATTGTGTTGAAGTACATCCTCCTACGCCTAGTTTGTTAAGAGTTTTTATGATGAAAAACATGTTGAATTTTACCAAATGCTTTATGATAAAATTGAGATAATCCTGTGATTTTTATCCTTGATTTTGTTCATGTGTTGTATCACATCAACTGATTTTCCTATGTTGAACTATCTTTGTATCTCAGGGATAAATCTTACTTGGCCATGGTAATTATCTTTTTAATGTGTTGTACAATTTACTTCACTGGTATTTTGTTGAGGATTTTGCATCTATGTTTACCAGGGATATTGGCCTGTAATTTTCTTTTCTTGTAGTATTCTCGTTTAGCTTTGGTATTAGGGCAATGCTGGCTTTCTAAAATGAGTTTGAAAATCTTCCCTCTTTGTCAATTGTTTGGAAGAGTTCAAGAAAGGTTGGTATTAGTTCTTTAAATGTTTTGTAGAATTCACTGGTAAAGCCATCCAGTACTGGGCTTTTCTCTGTTGGGAGGTTTTTGATTAATTCAATATCTTTATTTATAATTTTTTCAGATTTTCAAATTCTTCATGATTCAGTCTTGGTAGAATGTATGTTTCTAGTAATAAAGGATTAATGTCCAAAATATGTAAGGAACTTAAACAATTCAAGAGGAAGAAAATAAATATCCTGACTTTGAAGTATACATAAAATATATATGAAACTTGAATTGACATCTGATATAGTTTGACTGTATTCCCACCCAGATCTCATCTTGAATTCCCATGTGTCATGGGA
Source organism: Saguinus oedipus (assembly GCA_031835075.1). Lineage (NCBI taxonomy): Eukaryota > Metazoa > Chordata > Mammalia > Primates > Cebidae > Saguinus > Saguinus oedipus. The sequence continues at coordinate 167,032,832 of CM063171.1, read as the reverse complement.
GGGACCCAGTGGGAGGTAATTGAATCATGGAAGCAAGTCTTTCCTGTGCTGTTCTTGTGCTAGTGAATAAGTCTCACAAGATCTGATGGTTCTATAAGGGAGAGTTTCTCTCCACAAGCTCTCTCTTTGCCTGCTGCCATCCATGTAAGATGTGATTTGTTCCTCCTTGCCTTCTACCAAGATTGTGAGGCCTCTGCAGCCAGGCGGAACTGTAAGTCCATTAAACTCTTTTCCTGTATAAATTACACAGTCTTGGGTATGTCTTTATTAGCAGCATGAGAACACATTAATGCAACATTTTTCAAAATAAAATATACTAATGGTCAAGGGGTATATGCAAAAACTGTTCAACATCAGTAATCATCAGGGAAATGTAAATTGAAACCTCAGTGAAACGTCATTTCACACCTATTCAAAACATATAAGGATAACAAGTGTTGGTGAGAATGTGGAGAAAATGAAACTCATATACACTGTTGGTGGGGATGTAGATTATTACAGCCATTATGGAAAAAAGCATGGAAGATTCCCAGAAAATTAAAAATATAATTACCATATGATCTATCAATTCCGCTACTGGGTATATATCCAAAGGAAATGAAATCAATATGTCAAAGAGATGCCTGCACTCCCACATTCATTACAGCATTATTCATGATAGCCATGATGTGGAATCAATCTAAATGTCCATGAATATATATATAAAGAAAATGTGATATATACACACAGACAGCTATTGGAATACTATTCAGTCAGCCATACAAAAGAATGAAATTCTGTCATTTGCAACATAAGTAAGCCTGGAGTACATTATGCTAAGTGAAATAAGCTACATACAGAAAGACAAACACATGATCTAATTTATACATGGAATCTAAAAATGTCAAACTCATTGAAGTAGAGAGTAGAATGGTGTTTACCAGGGCTGGAGTGTGGGAGGGGGAAATGGGAAGATGTTGACCAAAAAGTATAAAGTTTCTTTCAGAAGAAATAAGAGAAATAGCTTCTAGTGATCCATTGCATAGCATGATGAATATAGTTAATAATAATAATATACTGTATACTTGAAAATTACTGAGACTAGGCTTCAGATATTCTCACCACAAAACAAGTAATAAATATGTGAGATGATGGGTATGTTAACTGATTTTGTTTAATGATTGCACAATGTATACATATATCAAAGCATCACACTGTATCCCATAAACATATATAAGAAAAAAGGAAATAAAAATAAACACTTCACACACACAAAAAAAAAAAGCTCTCAAAGTTATTGCTGGAGGTATCCTCCTGGGGGTGGAAGGTGTTGATCCTCCAACAATGGCATCACTGGCCTATCATGCACAAAGTAGAGTCTTTTGCAGTTCTGAAAAATACTCTCAGGCACAGAAATATTGATTCTGTTAGTGGAAGTGAACTGAGCGCACTGAAGTGGTTATGTCATGCGATATGGTGGGCATATCGTATGGGTGACAGTGACTCTTATGGTTACACACATCAAAAGCAAATGAAGTCCATTTTTATTTTGATTTAGCTTTGTTTTCATTTTCTAATACAAATGTACTATTATCAGAGGCATAGATACATCAATCTTTATCAAATTTAGCAATTAAAATTAACAAAATATTGATTGATCCAGGAAACTCTCATGTATACTTGAGAGACTATATTAAAAATTAACCTCAATTAAATAAAATTATTTTAAATCAGACACTGTTGATATTTTGAAATGGATAAAAACTTTCAAATAAAATAAACTTTCAAATAAAATATTAATCTTTTTTCTGGTGGTTAATAAGACTAGAGATGTGTGGTTGGATTTTTACTGAAGAGGGGCAATTTTCCTCAAACTTTTTTTCTTTCAGAGTTTGGATTTATTTAACCAGGCTTCATTATAAGCACATTTCAAGTAATATTCAATTCATTGCTGTAAAACTTTTGCAAATTGGGGACAGAGAAGGTAAACAATTTCTATGAAGAATTCCACACAAAACATGACTATGGAAGTAAAAGAATACTTAATATATCCTCTAGCTCACCTTCCCTAAGCCACTAAATCAGAATTCCCTAAGGCTAAATTTTTAGCGTTTTCCTGTTCTAACGTCCTTCTTAGAACAGTAAGTACTTGCCATCAACTTCCCCCATGCAATGCAACTTGCAATTCTTTCTAGTTAATGGACTCTGGAATCGAGACTTCACTTTAGCAGAGCCTGAGAGGGAGATGGGCCTGGGGACAGGGGAAGCAGGTGTCCTTCCCTTCTCTCTGTCTCTCTGCCTATATTCTTACTAAGCCTCTACTTTTTTAACTTCCTTTACTTTATTGGTATGTCGAAGTTCCCCACTTCTTCAATCCCAAAAAATGCTGGAGTCAGAACTTTAACAGGCCAGAGGGAAAAAGATGTTTCTATTTCTAGCATTTCATTACAGAACACTTGCCCTACTACCCGTAAGGCAATAACAACCCTGTATCCCTATGACATGGACGAATCTCTGTTCAGTGTATGTTTATTTGTTACTGTAGAAGAAAAACTGGGCTCTGGCTTATTTTATTTGGTTCTTACTTTAACTTGTTCAGTAAAATTGAGAAAACAACGTCCCAGGGTCTCAGTTTTCTACCTTAAAAAGTAAAAAAGGATTAAACAAGATGATTGCTGTAAGTCTACTTTTTTTATTCTCTAAAAAAGATACATTTATGTTAGTCCAAGAAAGATGCTGTGAGAGTTTTTAACTTGAAACCAGATATCTGACAAAATGAAAATGGGCCTCTTGGTGAAGCCCTACCTATCTCTTGTAGCCTCATCCCCACAATATGCCTAAGAAACAATCAGGATTAATCCCATCATAAACCCTTTTCTAAGTTTATGGTAGTTTCCCAGAGTCACATGAAACTCCCAGGTCATATCTATCAACTAGCCTCATCTCCATAGTGTTCTGTACACTCCCTAATGTAATAGCATCCCTTATGTACCCCTCCTTACCACTACAATTCCTCTCATCTTCAGAGTCTATCATTAGTAGAACCCCTGAATCTCCATCTTTAAGCATTTTATTAATCTTCTTCTATACACTCAAAAATATATTGAATGAATAAATTAATGAATTTAACTGAATGAGGTCTCAATCCTGGAGAACACTTGCCCTTCCAAGTTCACACAGGATCTCAGAACTGAACAAAAGGCAGCTGGTACAACCTCCATGTGTCACTCTTTGAATTGTAGCACAGGACTTTAAAGATTTGATTATGAGTAAGCACCACAAGTGATGCCATGACATGCCATAAGATGACAAAATGTAGACAGAATTTTGTTGGTAATTATTATTCTTATTAACTTCAAAAGCTTCTTGATTCGATTCAACACAGATATACTATTGCGTTGGTTAAAGGGTAGCCATGAAGTTTGCGTATCTGATAACACTCAATCATCCAAAGCTCAACTTTCCAAAGCTCAACTTTCCACTAACCTTAGTGATTTTCACTAGTAAATCAAATGAATAATCCATCTGCCACTAATTGAGCATCAACTTTATTAAGGGAAGGCATGGCAACATTGATATTTTTAGAGCAGTCATCAGGTAGGCTATATCATACAAGATAGATTGAAGGCTGTCATATCAGCCAAACAGAAAAGGTCAACTGTTCCCTGATAGATTGGACTATAGTTGCTTCATAAGCTTTGGCTACAGTAGGTTCCTCTGGGAGACTTTAGATTAGTTCCCAGTGGTGACTGTTTCCATCTTAATTTTTAAATTAGGATATCTTTAGGTTCATTCTAACAATTTCTTGCCAAACTTTTCTGGGGATACCAGATTAAAGGCCATGGTTGCCTAGCACCATAAAGTCTCTGCTAGGGTGAATGGGGACTGGTCTGACATTATTTAAAAGCATCGCCTTCTAAAGTTTTACTGTGATAAGAGTGTGAGTTACACAGTGCATTTATTTCTTACAATTATTCCATTAAGACTGTGCATTTCAAAGTATGCAATTTATCTAAAAGTATCTATTAAAAAATCATTGAGTGGGCCAGGCACAGTGGCTGATGTCTGTAATCTCAGTATGTTTGGAGGCCAAGGCAGGTGGATCATGAGGTCAAGAGATTGAGATTATCCTGGGCAACATGGTGAAACCCCATCTCTACTAAAAATACAAAATTTAGCTGTGCATGGTGGTGCCTACCTGTAGTCCCAGCTAGTCAGCTACTTGGGAGGCTGAGGCAGGAGAATCACTTGAACTTAGGGGTGGAGGTTACAGTGAGCTGAGATCACATCAGTGTACTCCAGCCTGGTGACAGAATGACAATCCATTTAAAAAAAAAAGTCATTGAGTGGGGTAGATGAAAGTATTAATGACACAAGAATGGCAGAAGCTTATTAAGAATTAATAAAGAATATTGGTTGATGATACAGAGAAATTTATTAAACTCTTCTGGTTAATTTGTATGTGTTTGAAATTTCCTGTAAAAACGTTTTTAAAAAGAAATTCCTTTCAGCACTTTGAGTCTAAGTCAGAGTCAGCAAACTACAGCCCACTGGCCAAATCTGGCCCACCTCTTATTGATGTCAATAGTTTTATTGGAACACAGACACACACATTTGTCTATGTGACTACTTTTTAGCTACGACAGCAGAATTAAATAGTTGCAACTATATTGCCTAGAGTATTTACTAAAATATTTACTATTTGGTTCTTTACAAAAACTTTTGCCAACCTCTTGGATAATTAATTCCACCTTATATTCTTGTCATTCTGTTTTACTGGTGAAAATGTAGGCATACCCTGTCACTCTGATGCTGTCATTTCTCTCTTCTCTAGGTTTCTGCTCTCTGCAGAAATGGTTTCTCGATGTTCAGATACATCCACTATGCCTTCACTCCTCTGCTCGATGGCTTAACTTGGTCTCAGACTCTAACGAGGCTGCTGTCAAGGTATATAGTCAAGGCTGTGTTCTGAACTGGAGACCTGAGTAGGGGATAAGTGCACCCAAACTCATTCAGGTTGTTAGAAGAATTCATTTATTTATGGTTGTATAACTGAGGTCCCCATTTTCTTACTGGCTATTGCCTGGGGGCCTCTCTTGGCTCCTGGAGGCTTTCTATGCTTCCTGGATGATAGAGTTTTAATATTTGTCCTGGCCCAAGCCTCATGTTAAAATGTAATCCCAATGTTGAAGGTGTAGCCTGGTAGGAAATGTTTGAGTTATGGGAGGGCAAATCCCTTATGACCCAAACCCAAGGCAGATTTCTCATTGCTTACTGCTGTCCTCTCTATATTGGGTTCTCAGGAGATCTGATTATGTTAAAGTATGTGGCACTTTGCCGCTACACACTCCCTTTCTTTCTTGCTCCTACTTTTGCCATGTGATGTGCAAGCTCCCAATTCACCTTCTGCCATGAGTGAAAGCTTCCTGAGGCCTTCCCAGGAGCAGATGCCAGTACAATGCTTCCTATACAGCCTGCCTGTCAAGCAATTAAACCTTTTGTCTTATAAATTACAGTCTCTGATGTTTCTTTATAGCAATGCATGAATGGCCTAACACACTAGCAAACAATCCTCTCCAAAGGCCTTCTCACAACATAAGAACTTACTTCTTCAAGGCCAGCAAGGGAAAGACTCATACTTCATGCTAATAAATTGGAATCTTGTTTTATATAACCTAATCCTATCACCTTGCCATAGTCTGCTGATTAGAAGCAATCACAGGTTCTACCCACGCTCAATAGGACAGAATTAAGAAAAGGCAAGGATAATAGGAGAAAGAAATTCTTGGGAATTGCTTTAGGTCTAGCAGGCATAATTATCATTAATTTTTTAGTCAAGAATATGATAAATCTGAAGAAAATGGAGGAGACACTAAAGAAAAGAAAATGTGATCCCAAAATATTTAACTACCAAAACTTACTTTCTAAAATAAAAGTTACAAACTGTTAGCAATATACAAAAAGTAAAAGGTTGTTAAGCTCATTGGCTCATTCCTAGGAGTACCATCATGAAAAGTCTTTGGAAACTAAAATAAATGGAGTGAATTGATGATGATTATTAAATGCATGCTTACTTTTAGACCTGTGACTGAAAGCATCAAAAGGTAAAGAATAGACTTCTGGTTTCCCTAACAAATAAGGAGCTTAGAAATCATTACTCTCTTCTAACAAGTAAAAAGTTAACAAACTGAAAAATCAACAACTCCTCTTAGATTCCTCAGAAAAGTGAGGTCACAGGGAAATTTTCTGCCCTAAAATTGTAGAGAAAGACAGGAAAATGCAGAGAATCATAACTTACTAGAGCAGAAGCCCAGAAACAGAAACCTCTGCAGGAAACAGTACCAGGGTAGGAAAACAGAAACTACAATTGGGGGATTGCTGGAGGCACAGCGTGAACAAGTTTGAGAGTTAAAGACTCCAGGAAACTTAGTCATTGGGGATCCCCTGCAGTTTTGTGGATTTTGCCTCCAGGTGCTTGACCAAGTCTCACAGTGAATACTAGGGAAAAAAGAAAAGGAAACCTTCCTGTTCTTCCAGCAAGGAGTAGGGAAAGGAATCATTTTGAAATACATCATAGCACTATTTTCTTCTTAACAAGACTTACCCTCAAGAGACACTATTTTACCAGAGCCTAAACTACTAGGGGTTTATCAGAGCCTAATCAACTGAGGGAAGAGAAATACCCAATTCCTGCCCACTCTTGCCTTCCAAATAGGATAAGGAAAATATACTCAGCTCCAGCACACTTTAGCCACCTTGTTCCACCTAAGAGGGGGTTAAAGGGTGGGACTGAGAAGTATGAAGTTCACAGTCCATTTGCTGAATAAAAGATCCTTTCCCCATTGCTTGTTTTTGTCAGGTTTGCAAAAGATCAGATGGTTGTAGATGTATGATGTTATTTCTAAGGTCTCTGCTCTACTCCCTTGGTCTATATATCTGTCATGGTATCAGTACCATGCTGTTTTGGTTACTGTAGCCTTGAAGTATAGTTTGAAGTCAGGTAGTATGATGCCTCCAGCATTGTTCTTTTTGCTTAGGATTGTCTTGGCTGTATGGGATCTTCTTTCATTCCATATGAAATTTAAAATACCCACATCAGAAAGCCAAAGATATCTCAAATCAACACCCTAGCATCACAATTAAAAGAGCTAGAGAGGCAAGAGCAAAATAATCCAAAAGCTACCAGAGGACAAGAAATAACAAAGATCAAAAAATAGCTAAGCTCAGAGAAGAATTGAAGGAGATGGAGTCACAAAAAATTCCTCCAAAAAAACCAATGAATCCAGGAGCTGGTTTTTTGAAAAAATTAACAAAATAAATAAACTTCTAGCTAAACTAATAAAGAATAGGAAAGACAAGAATCAAATAAGCACAATAAAAATGGTAAAGGAGATAACACCACTGACCCCACAGAAATACTAACTACCATCAGAGAATATTATAAGCACCTCTATGAAAATAACCTAGAAATCTAGAAGAAATGGACAAATTCCTAGATGCATATGCCCTACCATGACTAAACAAGGAAGACATCAAATCCCTGAATAGACCAATAACAAGCTCTGAAATTGAGGCAGTTTAATTAATAGCCTACCAACCAAAAAAAAAAAAAAAATGCCTAGGACAAGATAGATTCACAGCTGAGTTCTACCAGAGGTACAAAGAGGAGCTGGTACAATTCCTTCTGAAACTATTCCAAACAACTGAAAAGGAGAGACTCCTCCCTAATTCATTTTATGAAGCCAACATCGTCTCAAGACCAAAACCCAGAAGAGATACAACAAAACTTCAGGCCGATATCCCTGATGAACACTGATGCAAAAATCCTCACTAAAATACTGGCAAACTGAATCCAGCAGCACATCAAAAAACTTATCCACCTCGATCAAGTCAGCTTCGTCCCTAAGATGCCAGGCTGATTCAACGTACATAAATCAATAAACATAATCCATCACTAAACAGAACCAAAGACAAAACCCACATGATTATCTCAATAGATGCAGAAAAGACTTTGGATTAAATTCAACATTTCATGTTAAAAACTCTCAATAAACTAGGTATTGATGGAACATATCTCAAAATAATAAGAGCTATTTATGACAAACCCATAGCCAATATCATATTGAATGAGCAAAAGCTGGAAGCATTCCCTTTGAAAAGCAGTATGTGACAAAGATGTCCTCTCTCACCACGCCTATTCAGCATAGTATTGGAAGTTCTGTCCAATAATTGCCTCTTGATGAAAGAGCACATCACCACCTTCAGTCTGATCAAGGCTTGCAACCCAGCTGCCAGTTCACAGGAGATACACAGAAAGAAAGGCTACATGGTAAACAAGTTGAGTGTGAGAAACTCTACAGGACAAACTGCATAAGTTTGTCAATGTAAATTGTAAGAAAAAGATAAGAATGGAGGGGGAAAATGCAGAAAAAAAAATGAAATTTTAAACACAAATGCAATTATTTTAAAGAAGCAAACATTAAATAACCTATGAAAGCATTTTTTTTAAAAAAAAGAACAAAAGTTTCTGAGCCTTCAGTGTTACTTTTAATCTTGTATTGGCTTTTTCAGAATAGAAAATGAGGATGCATGTTTGCCTTAAATATAGCAGTTGAGCAATAAACATTCTGTTGGTCTTATACCACCTCCAAGGTGTCCAGTCTTCATGCTGAACATTGGCTCTGGCACTAATGGATGGTTCGTGGAATTTGCCTCTGGTGGCCTGTGGTCTCTTTCATTACCTCCTTCACACTTATTCAAACCCTGTCTTTCTCATCATTCTCAGTTGATCATAAGTTTTGATCATAATGTTTTTTGAGGTTTTAAGTTTCTAAGCATACTTCTACTAAGTATAAGGAATTTGGGAAACTGAAAAGCCTATACGATGTAAATAAATTATGCTGTTTCTCCTATTTTGATAGCTAAGATGGCTAAATAATATATTGTCTAAACAGGGTCACTTTTGAAAGTGAAATTTAATAATTATGCTAGGACATGAAGTACAAAACAGATTATCCAGACACACTGGGAAGTATAGTCACTTTAGTAGTGGTAGAAGTATTTTTCTGCAAGGTGAGGTGGCTCACTCTTGTAATCCCAGAACTTCGGGAGGCCGAGGCGGGCGGATCACAAGGTCAGGAGATCAAGACCATCCTGGCCAACATGGTGAAACCGTGTCTCTACTAAAAATACAAAAATTATCTGGGCATGGTGGCATGCGTCTGTAGTCTCAGCTACTTGGGAGGCTGAAGCAGGAGAATAGCTTGAACCCAAAAGGCAGAGGTTGCAGTGAGCTGAGATCGTGTCACTGCACTCCAGCCTGGGTGACAGAGTGAAACTCTGTCTCAAAAAAAATATATATTTTGAACTGGGAAGAGTTACTTATGGTATTTAAATTGTATCAGGCAGATGATAGCACATGCTGTATCTTCTCCCAGCACTGGCTCTGCCTCTATGTTGTAAGCCCCTCCGCACTTGGTTGGTACATAGCATTACTTCCAACAAACTACAGTACAAGTTTCTTTATGATTCCCCCACCATTGCTAAGCCGTCTTATGTGTAAATGCAAGTTTTTATAAATTGTGCCATTTTAATACACTGAGGGTGGGGACCTTTAACACACATGTAGCCACTGGGTAGATATTATACAAGATGTTTCTTCACCTGTCTGGCTATGTTTATTCATCTTTAACATGAAGGGTTTGAACCAGAGGTGTTCAGAATACATTTTAACTTCGTATTTTCAATCTGAGTGCCACGTGTAATACACAAATTCATGCGCATCTTTTGTTAAGAAAGTGGATTTAAAATCAAGATGACTGTGTCAAAAGCAAAGACATAAGCAACATTGATCATCTCAAAAACAATGTTTTACATATGTGGTACTACAGAACTCATCTATTAACAGTCTGGCAAATATGAGTTTGTCTACCTTGTTCTTAAACATTCCCAGAGAAAGTGCTGCTTGCAGCATCATTCCAATAACAGGAGACCCTTATTTCCGTAAAGTTCTAGTCCTTTTCAATTTGAGTTATTTCCTCTCAGAATAGGATACGGTTGGGAATTCAGAAAGGGACAAGTAGACTGTAACTCAAGAGTTTAAAATACCTCTTCAGGGTTAGCTATTTCTCTTAACCTTGTAGTCACTTCCTTTTAATTTTTCATTTTCCATTGCTAAGGGCCATGGCAATGTCCAAAGAGCCTGCAGTTGAGAAGTTCTTATTGGCTCTTTTCTTGTAACAACACCCACAGGAAAACAGCAATTGACTTTTTGAGAGGTTATTGGTGTGATGCTGCAAGTTCTGAGTCCCAAGATGAGAAAGTGTAAGATTCATTGATTTAAACCCATAGCTAGCATTTACTAAGTTCTGTAAAATATAGCAGGTGGCCATCTCTGCCTTGGGTGTTGACAGGCGTCTAAATCAGTCAGACAAGTAAGACCCAGAAATCTAGTGAGACCAAGTGACAAATGCAGGATGAGAAACTGAAATGAAGCTTAGCACTCAATACTGACTTCAAAAACAAAAACTAATTCAGAAAAGCCTTCCCTAAAGATGCAGAAAGGCATCTGAGGCTGTAAATAAATAAGAGCTTAGTTTTCAAACTAAGTATCTTCTTTGCCAGAGAAAAAATGTATACATTCACATAACCTCTGCACACAGGGCCTGACTTCCAAACTGCTCAGTTCCAAGCTTTGGAGTGACTGCCTCAGGCAAGTCTTCAGCACCACATCTCCCAAAGTAAGTGATTTTGTGTGTACTGGAGGGAAAGGGTGGAAAATATGGGAGGGAGTAAAGAGCAGAAATTGGTTTTTGGCTCTCTCTGACATCCTTCTTTCTCTTCTTCCTTTAAAAACAATTTAATGAAGATAGAAGAACATTGTAAGCAAATGTCTCACCATTGCACATATACTGCTTTTATAGATAGTCCTTATCACATTATATTCTAACTTGGAATCTGTCTGTGTGTCTCCTTATGGTAGCTTGAATGCATGAGTGGTTTAGATGGCCTTCTTGAACCCACGTTCTTTACAATGACTTTGCAGCTCCTCGCTTAAATAGGTGAATGTATTCCCTACCTGCTCCTCCCCTACCTTGTAGGGCTGGTCTTTAGACATTTTTATTTTATTTATTTTCTTCTTGTCAATAGAATATGATAGAAATAATTTTGTTCCAGTTCTGCGACTATGCCTTAACAGGTCTTGTTCACTGCCGTCACTGTCTAAAACCACACCATCATGTGATCCAGGCCAGGATAACCTGCTCAAGGAGGAAGGACCACATGACAAGGATTTGAGTTGTCTCATGTTCTTCTTGCCAAGGCCCGCCTAGACTTGCTAATCTTCAGTGATGTTACCAGCTGACAACGGGTGAATGAGTAAGTCACACTGAGACCGGTTAAGTATGGCCCGGGTAAGGAAGACCACTCATTTGACCCACAGACTCATGAATTAAATAAACGTTTATGGTTATATTACTGAGGTTTTCTGGTTCTGTGTTCACATATAATTAACACAACTCCCTCTCAAACTTATTCACACAGAAGAGATCTGAGTTCACTCATGCACCACAGAATGAGATTATGGTCTACAACAGACCGCATATACAGCAGTGGTCCAATAAGATTATAGCGGAGCTTAAAAAAATCCCCACAGCCTAGTGACATTATAATCGGTCTAATGTTGTAGTACAAGGCATCACTCATGTGTTTGTGGTGATGCTTCTGTAAACAAACCTACTGTGCTGCCAGTCATATAAAAGTATAACACATGCAATTATGTACTGTACATAATATTTGATAATAACAATAAATGGCTATGTTACTGGTTTATTTATTTACCATACCATACTTTTTAATTATAATTTTAGAGTGTACCCCTATTAATTTATTTATTTATTTTGCTGTGGTTAATGGTCACCTTCAGAAACCATGGATTTATGTTCTTTTTTAAATTATACCTTAAGTTCTGGGGTTCATTTGCAGATCATGTACAGGTTTGTTACATAGGTATACACCTGCCATGGTGGTAGTTTGCTGCATCCATCGCCCTGTCATCTACATTAGGTATTTCTTCTAATGTTATCCCTCCCCAATCCCCCCACCCCCTGTAATTCCTCCCCTAGACTCCAGCCTCCTAGGTCCCAGTGTGTGATGTTCCTCTCCCCATGTCTGTATGTTCTCATTGTTCAACACCCACTTACGAGTGAGAACATGTGGTATTTGGTTTTCTGTTCTTGTGTCAGTTTGCTGTGAATTATGGTTTCCAGTTTCATACATGTCCCTGCAAAGAACATGAACTCATCCTTTTTAATGGCTGCATAGTATTTCATGCCACATCTACAGTAAAACAGCCCCTGGAAAGTCCTTCAAGAGATGTTCCAAAAGAAGGCATTGTTGTCATAGGAGATGACAGCTCCAAGTGTGTTTTTGACCCTGAAGACCTTCCAGTGAGACAAGATGTGGAGGTGAAAGACAGTGATATTGAAGATTCTGATCCTGTGTGGGCCTAGACCAATGTGTGTGTTTGGGTCTTAGCTTTAACAAAACAGTTCAAAGAGTAAAAACAAAATTTTTAATAGAAAAAAGTTTACAGAATAAATATATAAAGAAAGAAAATATTTTTGTACAGCTGCACAATGTATTTGTGTTTTAAGATGTTATTTCAAGAGTCAAAAACTTTTTAAAAATTAAAGTTTGTAAAGTAAAAAGTATATTAAATAAAGAAAATATTTACTATAAATTTAGTACAGCTGCTGGCTAGGTGCGGTGGCTCATGCCTGTAATCCCAGCAATTTGGGAGGCAGAGGTGGGTGGATCACCAGAGGTCAGGAGTTCAAAACTAGCCTGGCCAACATGGTGAAACCCCATCTCTACTAGATATACAAAAATTAGCCAGGCATCATGCACATGCTTGTAATCCCAGCTACTCTGGAAGCTGAAGCAGGAGGATTGCTTGAACCCAGATGCAGAGGTTTCAGGGAGCCTAAATCATGCCACTACACTCCAGCCTGGGTGACAGAGCAAGATTACATCTTTAAGAAAAATGTGTACAGCCTAAATGTACAATGTTTCTAAAGTCTACAATAGTATACATAAGCCTAGGCCTTCAGAGTCACTCACCACTCACTCACTGACTCACTCACAGCAACTTCTAGTTTTGCTAGCTTCATTTAGCCCAATACAGGTATACCATCTTTTAAAATCTTTTCTTCCATATTTTTAATGTACCCTTTGTATGATACACAAATACTTAACCATTATGTTACAGTTGTCTACAGTATTCAGTTCAGGTTTGTAGTATAGAAGCAAACAGTTACCTCGTACGTTCATGCAAGCACACCTTATGATGTTCACACAACATGCCTAATGATATATTTCTCAGAACTTATCTCCGTCATTAAGTGACACATGATGTATCTGACAGTTGAATCCACAAATCAATAATGCAGAGAATGGAAGAATAAATGAAAACAATACCATAAAGTGGATATGATGTTTAAATAGATTCTACATCATAAATACAGATCAACGGTGAATTATCATCTTATGTTTTCCTAACTGGAAATTATTCCTTTGCCTTAGCCCATCTTAGTGGATTGAGTTGGTGTGTAGGCCATTCTACTGAGCCCATGCCTCTCCTGGGCCAGCTGTGTCCACGCCATCTGTGAGCCGAGGTCAGTTAAACCAGCAGAGCAAAAGCATGGTGCAGGGTCTAAGGGTGGCTGCCCATTACAGCGCCTGACATGACAAGCAGATTAGCCATGGTTGTTCACTGATGATTCTGCCAAAGTAGAGGGAAAAAAAATAAGTAAACAAGTATTACTTGGAACGAAAGAAAGAAAAAAAAAGAAACATGTTTCCTCTCCCAGTATGTGTGCATATGTGTGTGTGTTTGTGTGTGTGTAGACAGAGGAGAGAGAGAGCACACATTGCCACACAACACATAAAAATTCCATGAAAACGAATAAAACCATGTGATGAATACAATGGAATCTACAGTCAGGGAGATGAGATGAGAGTTGAGAAAACCTTCCATAACAGTGGAGAGCAGGTATGGCTGCCTCAGAGTGCAGGTCAAAGGCTAGAGATTTAGAGAAAGAGGCATCTCTGTGAGCTGGTGGAGCTGGAGGACCTGGAGAAGGGACACAGTCTCAAACTTTAGAGGCCCAGCTTAATGTGGTTGAATCTTGAGGTGTAATGGGACGTCCAAATGGAGACACATTAAGAAGCACAGGCTTAGAGGTGAGACAACCAAGGCCAATTTTCAGAGGAACTGTGTGGCTGCAGAAAGACTAGATTAGATGGTACAGACTTACCTTTCTGTTCAGGGTTGGGGAGGAGGATGCTGGAGTATGAATGATTGAGGCTTGAGGTTTTAATCTAAGGGTAATGTGTGTGGTGCCAGTAAGGCAAAACTTAAGTGAGTCAAAAATAGGAATTAACGAAACAGGGGCTGAATTTGTCTTCCTATTCAGAGTTCAGCAAATATTCAACAAACATGGACTATAAAAAATATTTTCCCCTTGAGATCTTAGAGTTACAGTGCATTTTCTTGCTTTTTAAACTCACTGGAGTTGGTGAGACCTTCAAACCAATATTTACAAGGGATCACACTTTACACTCCATAACTTTTCAGGCTAGCAGAGGCAGGAGGAGGCAGCCTTCCTTTATCCTCCCATTCCAGTATAATAACTTTTGTAATAGTTCAGGGGTCTTGGAGCTCACAGCTGCATTTTGGCTCACAGTTCCTTCTGTCACAGCCTGATGATTCAAGTTTCATTCCTCCCTCCTGCCTCCCTACTTCTAAGCATCCCCCACAAGCTAACTGCAAATGCCCGCATTCTTTTTTTTCCCCCCAATAGGAGGTGAGTGGCTGGTTCACAAGAACGTTCATTGTATTACTCCAATCATGAGTTGGAAGCAAAGGCTTCCTCTTTTCTCTCACCAGCTCCTAAACAAGATGGTCAAATCCTATTTAAGGGACCCCTTTCTCAGGGCTGCTCTCAGAATTTGCTTCGATGCCTCTGCCTTTATAGCCTCCAAAGGGGCTTCTTCATCAGATTTAAGGTATGCTATGTCACTCAGTGAACAAACAAAAGCAGAACACAACTCACATTGACGTTTATGGTATTTTGCACTTAATGACTCTTAAACTACACTTCCTAAATTACTCTCATAAAAAACTGAATTTGAAAAGCCATTTTTCTCAACTGCCACTAATACACTTATCTCATTTTGTTCTGTTGCTCAATTGAGCATGACAGATTTAGCCAGTTTTTATCTTTTAAATTTTTTCCTTTACTCCTGCTTTGCAACATAAATGTGTTATTTTTTTTTCATCGGAGAGCAAACTAAATTTCCAACTACCTCTGATAGTTTGATTTTACTAGGTATCCTCCCATAGTTTTCTGTTATTTGTAGAGAGAAGCAGATGTTTCCAGAGTTTGCAACAGAGAGCTGATCTTCGGATACTTTATCTGTCTTGATCTTCCTTGAACAAGGAAGGGTGATTTGTTCTTTTTTGCCTAGAAATGGGAACTGAATATGCTATTGATGCCAAGCAGTACTAAATCACGGCTAAAACAAAAGCAGTACACGTACATGTAAGATTAGTGCTTTGAGAATGCTAATATTTAGTCTATTTTTACATTCTGCAATAAGTATTATTCAGAAAGGTAACCCAGGTAATAACTTTGCTCTGTGAGTCCTTTTATCTATAAGCCTCAGGCATTGTTTATTAAGTCATCCAACACTAACAGCACTGACTGGACAAAGAAGCTGGGGCTTATAAGCCAAAGTACTAGTTTTATCAAAGGCTTATCCTAAGTGCACTTGTAAAACATGGTCTTTATTCAAGATCTGAGTTACACAAAAAAAGAAAAGACAAAAAGGAAACAGAAGCGTTATTCTCTTAAAAAGACAAATTGGCATTTCAGAAGGTGGTGAAGGTGGTAGCTAAGAAATGACTCTCAAAACCAATATATTTAGATTTTGACAACATTTTTAAGTTCCTAAAGATGAGAAGAAGCATGGCAAAATGAAACACAAGACACAGACTACCCCGGAAGCTTATTCTTGCAAATCTCATAACATCATGCATCATTTCTTCATTTTAAAAACATTAAAATGAGCAACTATCACATTTCAGGCATTAGGCACAATGCTAAATTCTGAGGCTACTGGAATAGATGAGGCTAGATTTATATTCTCTTGGACTCACAGCCAAGCAGAGGAGATACACACAAATAATTACAAGATTCAGAATGTCAACAAATGTAAATCATATCTGCATTCATTCTAGTGCTCTTTAACTTATTCATTCAATCGTTTATTCATTCATTCAACATGTATGGAATCCTATGTTCTCAGCATTGTTCTTAAACATGAGAACATGAAAATTTATAAAAGCTTTGATCTTTTTTTTGAGACAGAGTTTTGCTCTTGTTACCCAGGCTAGAGTGCAATGGAACAATCTCAGCTCACAGCAACCTCTACCTCATGGGTTCAATTGATTCTCCTGCCCCAGCCTCCCAAGCAGCTGGGATTACAGGCATGTACCACCATACCCAAAAATTTTGAGGGTTTTCTTTTTGGGAAGATGGGTTTCTCCATGTTGGTCAGGCTGGTCTTGAACTCCCTACCTCTGGTGATCCACCACTCAGCCTCCCAAAGTGCTGGGATTATAGGCATAAGCCACCACACTGGGCCAAAAGCCTTAATCTTAGAGTGGGAAACATGCCATTAAAAACCAATTATGGTGCAGCATAGGATGTGCTGTTAACAGTGATAGTCATGGAAAGTAGAGCAAATGAGTCTGCCTGTGTGAAGTGGAAAGGAGAGTCATGGCAATTCTTTTTTCTGATGGATGGAAAACCCTAACCTGCAAAATAAATATTTGCTACAGTTAAAAAAGCGGTGGGGAAATTTTACAGACCTAGCCACTGTTATATGTGAATGTGCTCATTTTCTTACAATGTTTGGTTTATAAAGTATTTCAGTACTAAGGTGACAATTTGGCCATAGCATTCCTAATTTTGATGTTCTTAGATGTCAGTCATGAAACCAGCAAAAGATTGACTATATTTATACAATAATTAGATGTCAGGAAGAATGAGCCAGAGAGCAGATTCACGATTGAAGTTGAGGCTTTTAATTTTAGAAATGGGGTGGGCAAAAAGTAACCATGCCTCATTTTTTTTAAGGGCAATGATACCAAGTTACACAAGGAAGTACCTTTTATTTAGCTGCTTTTAATATTTGGAATGGGATATTCCAAATATTTGGTATGAGAAAAGTCACCTTTCCAGTCTGTCACCTCTACATTGATTTGCTAAGAACATTCAGGGGTAAGGAGTCCCATCCCCTTTATTCACATTCCCTGAATGACGAATCAAGGAGTAGCTTGTAGTAGTATGGCAGGAGGTGAAAGGGAGAGAAGACACTTTCCTTTCTTATACAACTTTTCATTTTATGTGGAGTTTTAAATTGCTTAATTTTCAATAGTCTTTTCACATAATTGATTTCTTTGTGCCTATTACTAATTATCTCCCTCAGTCTTTCAGAAGAGACATAATACTTTTTCTAATACAGTGTATAGGATGTTTGTGGCATAATACAAAATATATGCTTGGTTTCTGCCTCCTGTTTTTGCCACAGAACTTGTAAATCCCTTGGAGTTTCCTGGGTAATAAGAGTGCCTTTATTCTAATGAGGCAACCCTTGGTGGACTGCTGGAAAGCCACAACATGAGGGCTGGTTTCCAGAAACACCAACCCATGATTCAAATTGTGAGCTGGAGATTGGGTTAATAATTGGTCATGCCTACATGATGAAACCCTGTAAACATTCTTAGAAGGCAGAGTTTGGAGAGCTTCCAGGTTGGTAAACACATCCACAGGCCAGGAGGGTGGCACATTCTGGGTTCATGGGGACAGAAGCTCCTGTGCTCAAGACCTCGCCTTCACCTGGCTGTTCATCTGCATCTTTCATTATATCCTTTGTTACAAACCAGTAAACATAAGTGAGTGTTTCCTTGAGTTTTGTGGGACATCATCGCAAATTACCAAACCTCAAGAGAAAGTGGTGGAAACCTTCAATTTATAGCCAAGTTGGACAAATGTTCTGGGTAATGTGGGGATCCACTCCACACCACTGGCAACTGAGGTGGAGGGGTGGGGCAGGGTCAGGGGGCAGTCTTGTGGGACTGAGCCTTCAACCTATGGGATCTGCAAAGGTAGACAGCATCATAATTGAATTGTTGGACACACAGGTGGTATCGGAGAACTGATTGGTGTGGGAAAAACATATCCCACACATTTGGTGTCATAAATGAAGCATCGAGAATAGAGGAAACAGTGAGGTTTTCCTCATTAACATTAAATTGGAAGTTTCACCACAATATATATGACATTCCAAAGAGAATTGTCAAACCAAAATGTAGATTTCCAAAGGCGCTCTCAGAGAACCAGTTGGGCAGCTACAAAACCACTGGATAATAAAAAAGATTCAAAGATTAGAGATGAGAACAATTTGTTAAGAGGGTGTGTGTGTGTGTGTGTGTGTGTGTGTGTGTGTGTGTGTGTGTGTGTGCATGTGTTGCTAGGCTGAATTTCATCTTCTCCAACAGGGTGGGGATGGAGTGCTATCCTTTGCAAAAAGAGCTTCACTGGGCCAACTTGGAGAGTTTGAGCTAAATCTCCTGGAGCTTGAGAGAAGGTAAGACTGGTGTCTCACAGGCTTATTGTAGCAGAATGGGCAGCTGGTAAGCTCTTTGGGCAGTAAAGTATTTCTGGTTGAGGAGATGAGGACCTTAAGAGAGAGCCAGCTGGGGACCACCTTTAGCTCTGCCCAAGAAGATGATCTGGAAGGGTAATGAGCCTCTAACAGAAGTAGACAGTGGATAGCGGTTCCCTAAACCCAGGGACTGAGCAGAGGACTAGCAAAGCATTCCCACACTGCAGTGGTTGCACCCAGATGAGTCCCACAGGGGGTGACCCTGCAGAGCCACCAAAGCGAAAATCACCTGCAAACATCTGCACATCTTACAACAGTATCAGAGCTAGCATGAAACTCCCTGCCGCCTTTTCCCTGAAACTCCCTGCCTCCTTTTCCCTGCCAGCCTCTGATTCCATTCACGTAGTAACAGCAATGACAGCTTATAAGTGGCGTATAAGTGGACAAGGGGGTAGAAAAATTACCTGCCCTTCTCCCACGGGAAGCAGCTGGTCCACCTCAGGTGAGCTGTGAAGATTGAATATTAAACGAAAAGCAGTTTCATTTAGAGTCTGGAACTGGCTAGTCCATTTGACATATTGAGAGTATATCTGAGACTAAAAGTCTCAAATTCAAGGGCCCAAATTGTTAGTCTTTCTTTTTTCACTTTCATTTCTGCTTTCAAAATGGCTAAGTCTTCTTAAGGTCATCGCTTTTTAATAAGACTTTGCTGGAAGCACAAGGTAAAGCCCATGACTGACTTTCCAAACCCTTTCACAGACCCATAGGCTGACTAGAAACATGATTTGCATTCCAGCTTCCAGAGGACAGTTTTGCTAGATGTGCTGTGGTGGCATGACAATAGAACTGTACTTTTTAACCAACTGAAATATCTTTTCTTGATTGACAGGTCACTAAGCTCCAAGTACCAAGCAGTGATTTAGAGACCCAGTATCTTTCCACCTTACGGTTGCACCATCTTTAACATACAGCTTTTGGACCACTGAGTTCATTTCTGCATGAATCTGATAGGAGAAAAAGCACGAAGTATCTTGTATCAAGAATTTTTATGAGCCAGACCCTGAAGTGCCATGTCATTTCCGCTTACATTTGCATTGTCCAGAACTCAGTCATGTGGCCATGCCAAACTGCAAGAGAAGCTGGGAAACACTATGTTTGTGCAACAGAAGAAAAGAAACAGGCTTGGTAAATAGCTTCTAGGAGTAAGCTAACTGAGTATGTAGACTTCTAGAGAATATATTCATAAGAAAAGGGGTAAAAAATAAAATCCACCACTAAAAAATTATAAAGGGACAAGAGACAACAGAAGACAAAAATAGTATTTTGATTATCTTTGATTTGTTGGAAATATAATTTTTAGTGATCAAATGTACAGCAATAGGTAGTATATCAGTTCTGTTTAATGTGGAAACATACCTCTTGAATTAGTCTCTGGGCTAATTTTTCTGACCTGAACTGACTGTTCTCAGATTCATTACACAACTATCATGCTGGGACTTCCTTGCACCATCATTTAGACTGTCCCTTCATCCCTCTCCTGTTGTGTATCCCTTTTTACTTGGATGCAGAGACTTTCTCTTTTGGTTGGTCCTCTTTTTGGTGAAGCACATAGTGTTCTGAGAAATATGGACATTTTTTTGAGACACCACACATTTGAAAATATCATTCTACATTCACGGTTGATTGATAGGTTGGCTGAGTATGGAATTCTGAGTTGTAATTCGTTTTTCCTCACAAGTTTGAAGGGACTTTTCCATTGTTCGAGTACCATCTTTTGAATGTGACTTGTTATTTCTACCTCGCTGCTTTTAGGATTGTCTTTTTATCCTCACAGTTCTGAAATTTCATCAACGTTATGTGTTGATGAAGATTTTCTGTCATTCATTTTTGGGCACTCAAAGGGCTGAAATTCAAAGCTTTCAATACTCACAAGTTTTCCCACATATTTCTTGAAACTTTTTTCCCCTCTGTCTCTGATTTTTATTCTATTTCTTGAAGATGTAATAGTTGAAAATTTTGACCCTGATTTGGTCAACTAATTTTTAAAAAATATTTTCTTTCCTATCTGCTGTATATCTTTCTCTTTTTGTTCTAATTTTCTGGAAGAGTCTTCATATATTTTTGCATTTCTATCAAATGTTTTACTTCTGCCAAAAATATTTTTCTTATGAATTTCTTATTCTGTTATTTTTATAGCTCCTTGTTATTACTTCAAGAATAAAATATATTTCCTGAGTTCCTCAAGATATTTATCTTATAATTTCTTTTCTTCTGCTCCTACACTGTCTTTACTTCCTGAGTTCCTTCCATCTTGCTCTTGGCTCTGACTATCAAATGAGATGCTTTCTTCACATATCTAGTGGACCCTGGATACCTATTCAAATTTATAGCCAATCAGTAGCTCTGTCTGGGTGGCGGAACATTTTAATTGGTGGACCTCATCACAGGGTGATTAAAACTCAGAAATGTCAGAGCATGTAGATCTTTTCCCTTAAGCCAATCAACTATTCCAGAGAGAAATCCCCTAATATACTGCCCATTGGACCTAAGCCACAGCTGCTCACATTCTGTAGGTTAAGAAGAGGAAAGGTTAAGATTTATCAATGCACAGTATTTAAATGTTTACTTAAGTCCTCTTTTATCAAAATCCCATCTTATCTTTCATTCTACTTTTCATTCAAGATTCTTTCAAGATCAGCTTGAATGAATATCCTTCAATAAAAAGACAGTTGTACTACAAAACCAAATAGTGTTAAATTTGTATTATGCAACAGAATTGCCTACAAGCTAAGTAGAAAAAGACATATTCCCATTATAGGTGATTTTTTTGGCTTATAATATAAATAAATACTTTATAACATAAATAAAATACTTCCTAATAGAAAAATATTATGAAGTAGTAATGATATATTTTCATGCCATCATATACATTTTTCTTTCATTAACTTTGTCAAATTCTATTTTCAAAGAGACACATTTGTCCTTTGAGGACAAATTCAACTTGTCAGGAAGTCAGCTTCAGGCAATGTCTTTCCCAGTGGCCTGCTGTGTTGGTCCACATGAGATATGAAACAGAGACATCTAAAGGACATTTTAGGAACTGGAACATGAATATTTACTCTCCATCCTTTATGATTGATTCCCTTGGAAATGAAGTCTGTAGTTTATTATGAAGCTGAAAAATCTTACTTTGTAAAATTAAATTCAAAGCCACAATCATGAGCCTTTCTAACAAAATTGAAGAGAAGGCTAGAATCACCAACAGCTTTAAATAAAGAGTTATTTTAACAAAAAAAATCAGAATTCATCAATTTGCCCTAAAGTTATTGGAAGGAAATAGACTTAGAGTAAACTATTTCTAGTAGTGTCATGTTTTGATTTTTATTATATTTGTCCATGGTGTTATATATGATACAGGTACCTAGTAAATAAAAATAAATAAGCAAGTTATTAAATGAACAATTAATTGATTAAAATCTGAAGAAATGTAACTCAGGTATTTTTCTGACTGATTCCTCTTTCAATAATAGTCAGTTTTCAACCTTTGGCTTCATTGGGCTTAGAGGACGTATGACAAAATTATATGTGCAAATTTTCAATGTTAACGTACACAATAATGGCATTTTTACAAGAAGCATTATTTTCCTAAATGGATAAGAAGTAATAATGAAAAATTTAAATCTTCTTTTCTAACAAAGGAATTGAGATAGTATCTTCTTGTTTGACAGGCTCTGAGATGTTAAAAGCTTTGATCTAAGCCATCTAATTGCCATAAAAATCACTTTTCCTGGAAAGTGGGGGTTGGTTCCAAGGCCACAGAAATGTTGGCTTTTTTAATGCAAGGTTTAAAAAGAAATACATAAAACAATTGCAAACCATATGACAGATTTTCTTTTATTTTTCTTTTTTATTTTGAGACGGAGTTTCGCTCTTGTTACCCAGGCTGGAGTGCAATGGCGCGATCTCGGCTAACCGCAACCTCTGCCTCCTGGGTTCAGGCAATTCTCCTGCCTCAACCTCCCAAGTAGCTGGGACTACAGGCACGCGCCACCATGCCCAGCTAATTTTTGTATTTTTAGTAGAGACGGGGTTTCACGACAGATTTTCTTTTAAGGCATATATACTTTATCTAATGCTGTGAACATTAATTTTTCTTAGGCCTGTTAAGTTCATAAGTAGACTCTCTTCAATATTATACAAGACAGAGAAACAGAAAGAAATGGAAGAAGAAATACTCCAGGTCTCTGTGTTGCCCATCATGCTGGGTGATAACATCTTAATTATGACAACACAGGTCCATGTGAATAGAGGAACATATTAGAGGTCAGAGGTGCTTTGAAAACCAGCCAGTTTCACTATTCTTTTAAATTAAAGTAAGTTCAGTTAATTCATGAAGCTATAATGTAAATTCAACCATCTAAGATTTCAGCCAGCCAAGGTGAGGAGAAAATCCCAAAAGGACTACCAGCATACATCTTGTTCAGAACTGATCTGATTTGAGACAGCTACATTTTCACCATGTTCTCAATCTCTGGTATCCCTCTCTCTTCTTATAAAGACACCAATCCTATGGGATTAGTGCCCAAACCTATGACCTCACTTGACCTTAATTACTTTCTTAAAAGCCCTATTTCCAAATATATAGAGAGTACTGGCTTCAACTTATGAACTCTGTGGGGTTGCAATTAAGTCCACAACAAATATATAGGAGCCACAGGCTCAAACCTACAAGTATTTTGCTTCTTCTACTCCAGAAGCAACTTGAATTCCTCCTCTAAAATTGCAACCCAGCTGATTTGATAAACCATTAGAAATGTTTACACTCTATTCCAAGAATTTGATATTATCATCTGTGTTTCTAAATTATCTTATACTTGCATCAAATATAATTACATATTTTTAAAGAATTTTCTTAATTCAGATCAAATTTATCCCAAACTTTTTAATGGATTGGGCAAATGTTATGATTAAAATTATTTAGAAAAAACATTACCTGTTAATACTAATATTAATTTTTTAAATGTTATCTGTCAATAAAACAGAACTTCTTATATTTAATATTAATCTAGAATACCTAGTTCTATATAAACTTGAAATCAATAAAACTGCGTTTTATTTAAAATGTATTGTAACTCAGAATGTATACTATTTAAGGTGATTCTTTCTGGTCATTACTTTTCTTAAATCATTGAGATTTTACAAAATTTGTCTTTTGTACTTTTTAAAAAATATGATTGCCTATTCTGCATTAGAAACTCTTGAAGGCTGTGTTATGGCCTATTTAACTCACTCTGCATTCTAACTAATCAAATTGTAGCTTAATACATGTTTTATCTAACAATTAGAGTGAATACAAGAGATTAAAGTCTAAATAGACATCTAATCTGTCCCCAGTCTTACTAATATTTGTTTTCTTCATGTCCCTCACATTCACTCTTCAGCATTCCTCTTTCACATCTGTGATCAAGGACCCCATTATTTCGACAAGGCTTTATGCCAGATCCTCTTGCATGAACCCCAAGCCATCCTGCACACACGGGTCAAACCTAAATCTATATTATACAGTCTTTCTTCTACTGTCATTACACTACATGGCAATCTTCATTGGCTCCTCATGGCCTGTAGGATAAATTGATGCTCTTAAGTCTGGCATCTGCAGTTCCTAATTGTTTGATCTCTCAATTCACCTTAACTTTATCCTCATACCCACAGCTAGGAGTGCCCTAACTCCCTCCTTTCGGACTGAGTCTGCATGTTTCACTATCCCCAAAACAAATTGTAAAGGTGACTCAAGTGGTTCTTGGATTTAAAAACTTGGTGGATCCAATAGATTGCAAGCTCTTCCTAAAAAATAACAGGATATCAGCCGTTCCTCCTTCTCAGGTATCTATAAATATCCTAGACTTTTTTAATTCAAAGAGGGGAGGAAGTATGGCATTGCTTTATCAATCAGTAATTTCTGATACCACCTGCATCCTGGCTTCCCCGTGATTCCGATGTTGTGTTTGCTATCTCTCTTGATTATTTGTTTAATCAGTCCTCTCTTCCATGTTGAACCATTCAAAACATCCCATCAAGATGTTGGTCAAACACATGGCCCACTTTCTGTGTGGGTTCCCCACACTTAGGACTGACCTGCTACACAGTCTCAGTGTCTCTGACAGGTAAAAACTCCTAGACCTCCATTCACTCAATTCTTTTACTAAGGCTAGCAAAGAAAAAAGAATTATCAGCAGAATTATTGAAATCCCTAGTTACATATTTTGTTCAGTTTTACAGTACTCCCAGGGAACACAGATGCTCCAGGGGTCAGTCTCAGGGTACGATCAAGTACATGATATGCCCTTAATGGCTGAATGGCTGTGCCACCAGTTTCCTTCTTTTCTTCCTTTCTTTCCCTCTTTCTTTTCTTGCCCCCCTTTCTTTCCTTTCTATGTTCCTTCCTTCTTTCTGTTTCTTTCACAGGGTCTTGCTCTGGCTGGAGCTATCAGAGCTATCAGAGCTCACTGCAACCTTGAACTCCTGGCTTCAAACAGTCCTCCCATGTAAGCCTCCCAAGTACATAGAACAAGTACATGCAACTATGCCCATCTAATTCTTTTTAAATTTTTAATACAGATGAAGTCTTTCTATATTGCCTAGGTTGGTCTCAAACTCCTGACCTCAAGTGATCCTCCTGCCTCAGCCTCCCAAAATGCTGGGATTATAAATGTGAATCACCATGCCCAGACTCTTTCTTTCTTCCATTTATTACAGTAGAAAACATAATATAAAATGTATCATTTCAACCATTTTTAAATGTACACTTCAGTAATGTTAAGTATATTCACATTGTTGTGCAGCGCATCTCAAGAACTTTTTAATCTTGCAAAACTCAAACTCTACATCCACTAAACACTAATTCTCCCTCCCACGTCCCCAGCCTTTGGCAATGACCTTTTTACTTTCCACTTCTATGATGTTGACTTCTTTATGTACCTCATATGAGTAGATTCATAGAGTATTTGTCCTTTTATGACTGGTATATTTTGCGTCACACAATGTCTTTGGGATTCATCAATGTTTATTACATGCTTTAGAATTTCCTTTCTTTTTAAGGCTGCACAATATTCCATTGTATGTACATATTACATCTTTTAATCTATTCATCTGTTGATAAACATTTGTGTTAATTCCATCTCTTGGTTATTGTGATGTGAGTAAAAAGGCTGTTTAAATATCTCTTCAAGTATCACATACATGATTGGCAAATATTTTATCCTATTTTTTAGTAGTTTTTTTTTATTCTGTTGTTTCCTTCACAGTTGACTTCCTTATTATGATGAGTATTTTCTTCTTTTGAGCCATATAATTCTCTCTACTGTCTGACAGCTTACTCTTGGCCTCACCAGTCCAAACAACACAATTATCATGAAGTAAATACATTGTTAAATATTTCATTTCTGATTTAAAATGATATGACAACTTAATATACCCCCAAAAGGATGTAATAAAATTCATCAGTCCTATGGTACAATAAGTTAGAACCCCCAGCACAACTTTGTAAATGTTTCTTTTCTTTTCTTCCATTTACTTACAAGGAACAGAAACTCATTCAAATTATAGAAAAGGTCATGGACTAGATCTCAAGAAAAACAGAACAGAATGGTTCGATGGTTTGAGCATCAAGTTAGTTCGAAGGGCTTCAGCAACAGCCATTCACAAATCTTCATTAAAACGCAGATATTAATATGACTCTACACTTCTCTAAGTGGTTCCTTCTTCTTATGCCATGACCCACTACTCCGTCTTCTTCTAATCCAGTGCTTCTCAAATTATATGCAGTAAAGGAGCATCCTTCCCCCACATCTCAATCCATCATAGGCCAGTACTTCTATAAAACACAAAGCCATACATTTGGATGTCATAGCAATGTTAAATGTTTACGCAGTTTAAAAGCTTAGCTTCTTCTCTTAGTCTTTCCTTATTGCAGACTAGTTAACAGAAGAAAACTAACGTCATATACCACATTTTCAATGACGCTGCATCTGCTTTCTCGTAGTTTCTGACTGTTCATATCTTTGGGTTGCAAGAGACCCTTAACAGTCTCCTCACTCTTTGCTACATTACAACCTGTAAATTTTGCTCCACCTCCACCCATTAACTGTCTTCCCTCTCAGTTCATGTTTTAGAGAAAGGAAATTATATTATCTTGTCACCTTTTCTGCTAAGTCAATGACTGCCTTTGGTTCACTCGTCCACCCTTATCAATTAACACCTGAATGGATAAATAGCATCACATGGCATGACACATGCATGACTAAGGAGCACCGCTTTGGAGATCGCAGACGTGGCATAAATACTCTGATGGACACATCATTTTCAGAGGTTTTAAATTTGTGTAGTATCTTATCAGAGGCTAATAAAGAGCAATAAAAAATTTCTGCATTACCAGATAGAGTGCCAGTTAAACGACAAGTGTGATTTTCTCTCACTGAAAAGAGTTGACTGTTCAGTGCCTTCCCTGGGCAAGCTGAGATGCTGAGATGCTGTGGCCAGTAATTGTCAGAGCAATACTTCACGTGTGATCCCTAGTGCTCATCTTAATTGGATGTGCCATTAATCCTTGTTCACTAACATGACCTGAATCCAGGAATAAGTAAACATGTTCTTCCCAGAGGGCACAATAATTTTTTAATCTACTTTCTCTGTGGTAGGTCATGGTTTCAGAGAAACTGATTTGGAATTGAGTTTCTCATAAAAGAAAAATAAGCAAAATGGGCCTCAGGATGTTCCTCTTATTCTTATTCTTGCCTTCCTCTGGTCTCTATAGTCACAGGAAAGAAAGAAACCAGACTCAAAAAAAAAAAAAAAAGGTAGTGAATAATGCCAAATGACGATAAAATACAAATACCCAAAATGTAGATACCTATTCATAGTCAATTATTAGTTCTATGGTACAAAAGAGGCAAGGTCCTTTTAGATGGAGAGCAAAGGACTTTAAGAGGTAGGAGTTTCCAGTGATCCAAGAGTGAGTTGCTCTTTGGAATCATCTGGTGAGATTTTTGAGACCATTCCAGACCAATTAAGTCATAATTTCTAGGAATTCATAGGGAGAAAATACATTCCAGTTTCCCTGGGGAAAAGTTCTATATGACACCTGTCATAGAACAATTGGTGCCTGTTTATTATTTTTAGCTGCTTCTTTCTTCTTTAAGTGCATTGGATAAAGATAATATGGTCATCTTGGGATATACTGCATTTTTCTGGATACTTTCCAGTGATTTTAATGTTCACTCAGGGTTACAAACTAAACATTTAATCCAAATTTTGTATTTTGTTCAAGGGAAAAGCAAGGTCCCTAGAATTTTTAAAAATCTGACACAAGTCACATGTAGTTAGAAGTTCACACTCTGATTCACTTCTTTTACCAAACACCAGGACTTTGGTCTAGGACCTGTTGCTCACTGCACAGAAAGCCAATCACTAAGTTATCAAGGATTGTCAGGGAAGAAGACTTTAATTGGATGGGTGCTGCAGCAGAGGAGATGGGAAATCAGTTTCAAATCCATCTGTCTCCCTAATTAACTAAAGTTAGGAGTTAATGTAGCAGGAACAAAATGTAACCATGTATGGGAAGACAGAAATTTGGGAGGATCAAGGAAGAGGAATTGGCCAACAGGAAGAAGATAGTCAGTTAGGCAGTAATGATGGGTGAGAGGTTTGGCATCTCATTGTCCAAATGCTGTAATCTGGTGAGTTTCAGTTTCCTGAGGAGGCCTGATGGTTGGCTTCCTGAGAAAGAAACTCAGACAAATGTGATGTTCTCAAGTTTTATAACTGGAAGACAATGTCTATGTTTATTAAAAGAAACTGTAATCATGAGTTCTGAGAAAATTGGGCTGGTTTCAGTACTCCTTCCCTTCTCATTTGTCAGTTTCTCATCCTTTAGGAATCTGGTCATGGATCGTTCTGGCTGCTCAAGCTTAGAAGAAGTGTTGTGGGCAGCTCTGTACCATGAGTGACCTGGTGGCCACCCAGAAATCAAAGCTTATTCTATTAATAATACTAAATTTTTCCTCTGAAATACAATCTTCTTTCTCTATTTCCTGACCTCCACCAAAGGGAAATCATACAGAATCATCTCCTATTAACGGTACACAAAAATTTTGTTCAAATGAGATAACCAAATTTTACCCTTTTATGGTTTATTAATGTGAAAGCCAATTTTAATAAACCCTTACAAACAAATTTATTTAATTCCAATTAGCTTGATCAAAAGGTAGGATTTCCATAAACCTTTTATAACCTTTACAGTTTTCTATGAAAGAGCAGATTAATACTTCAAGAAAACCCTGCTATTTCAACACAGAGGCCCAGACACTGACCTTGTATCACTGTGCTTTTGTTGTTAATGTTTAATTTACAGAAAAAAATTGAACTAATTTTATCACTCAGAATCTGCTCTTATAATCTCACTTGCCCACCTCCTTTGTGATATTTCCTAGGCCTGGAGGAATTGAATAGTTTTAATTTCTGGCCTGTGTCTCATAAAGCAGTTCATTTTGACTGTAACCTTCTCCTGAGTCTGAAGATGAGGCTTTGACTGGTATCATTGCTTAAAATTTAGCAGGAGTCAATACTGTTTTCAGACCTAGGAGTAAAAGTCCTGTCACTTAGCACAAGAATTAGTTAATCAATCAGACATTTATACTTTAGAAAGTCCTATCATTTTCTCTAACATGTCACAAATTAAAACACTAATTCGCCATCTAGTCAGCACTTCAAACCATTGTATTAAAGTCATCAGGTTACTCCTTTCATATGTCTAATTTGACAGTTTTTCATATGTCTGTCACTAGCATGCTAGTGGCAGAACTGTGACGGAAAGCATAAAAAATGTGAGAGATCCTATGGCGAACTGATCAAAGTAAAACAATTACATCATTTAAGAAATGGTAAACAAGTATCAGTTTTGGAAATTCAGTATGAATATAGTCTTCTTTCACTTAAATATTACACAACAAAACAGGGATAAAGTAAAAAAAAGCACACAATAATTTCTTTTCAGTGATTTAAAAGTACATCATCACAAATTTCCAAAATTGATTTCTGGATACAGTACTGACAACTGATTAGATACCTTTTGTCACTAGAATCTTCAAAATAAGTACAAAACAATTGTACTTATTTTATTTTCAAGTAAGATACGTGAAGGCCTAACAGTGATAAAAGCCGAAAATCAAAAATCACTGGAAAGTCTTGCTTTTTAAAATTACTACTTAATCCAAGTGAATGTCACTTAATTTTAATAACGGTAAACAAAACTGAAGTAATTTGAGAGAAATCCTGATTTCTCTAAGGATAAGGCCAGTCTTTTTAGAACATTAAAACTTTGTACCCATATCACAGGTTTTCTTCATTACATAAAGAGAAAGATCTGAAACTAACTTAAATTGCTGATTGAATTTAATTACCTTGGAAATAAATACTATATTTAAACATTTCTACTCTTACCTACTTTTCCAAATAACAAAATTAACAATGTACTATTTCTGTTCAGAACTCACAAAAGTAAGTCTTTAATTTAATGTTATGTTTTTCCAGGAACCTAAAGCTCTTGCAGCTCTCAAGATCATCAGAGGTAAGCAAAACAAATTGAATTTAAAATGGCTGATATGCTCTATTAATTTTTGGAGGCTTGACAAAGGTAGCTTAGAAACTTTAAACAAATAAAGCAAATGATGAACTGATGTAAATGCATAGAAAACAAAATGACTGTTCACAGAATCAAATACAAACTTTCCATTAGAAACTAGAAAAAATCAATATATACATACATATTTATATGTATATATAAGTGAAACCTAAATAAGAACAAACAGTAAATAAATGAAAATTAAAAACAAACAAGAAAACAACATCAAATTCTTCTATTTAGTGTACCTTTGAGGATACAGTGTTACCCAGAATCTAAAAGAAACATAATGGATATCTGATTCCTGGTAAACAAATTAATGTATATCACTTTATGAATAAATATGTATTATACAAATGAATACCACTATACATTTTGTGCCATTAAGAAAATCACTTCAGGCATGTGACCACTAAGGGGTTTAGTGCTAATATTATCTATACAGAACTATGCATATACTATCTATACCAAAACTATCCTAATACTGTCTGTACCATACTATTCAAATATGATATGAAATTTGTCTCCATGTTAAATCTGGCTTCATGTTTAACTATATTAAAGAAGAATTGTCAAACTGCCAATCAATATATGTCTTTACAATATTTCTTAATTTGCTTTCATCAAGACTAAGAACTTTATGAGCAATGTTAATTTGCCAAATTTCTCCAATGTTTCAATCAGGTTTTAAAGAATATTTTACTATATAAATTTTGTCAGCTTTCTATTTTCTCTGTACACATGCAACAATAGACACACAAAGAAACGGGGAAAAAAACTACATATAAGGTACACAGATCATATATGACCTATTTGGACTTTGTTTTGTCCTAATGTTTCTTAAAAAAAAAAAAAAGTCATTTTACTTTAGGACAAAAATTCACCATACAAGATCCTGTCTCTTACAAAATTATTATATTCTATTTGTAACCTTTCTTACCAAAAATACATCTATATGCCTATAACTTTCTTCACATCTCTCTTTCTATTTACTGTTCCTTTCTACCTTGTTGGATATATAACCTTTTCAAGTTAATAACTTGAAGTAACCCTTAGATACTTCTGAATTAGACAAAATTATTCTTTTTCTCAGTAAGAACACATCCTCTTTGGCACATTTTATGTACAGATTTGTACATTAACTACAATTCATACTCTTAGTCTTCTTAAATTTTAGTGAAAACAGAAACCAGAAATCCTGAACTGTCAGTAAAATACTAACATTTTATAGATGAGACAATTCCATAATTTTTGGAAACATATTTCCTCATATCATAGTCCTTTCAAAATTAGAAATAACTCAGACATCCAATGAACATCAAAAACAATTTTAAGATTTTACATTACACAGGAAGTTTACCTACATTTATCCCATTTGCATGTACTCAATTCTTTCATTTTTAACAGATTAATTACTTCTGAAAACTGAGACATTAAACAAGCTAGTCATTGTTTCAAATTATTTCCTTGTCAACCATTTCTTTATAGCCTATGACTATAAGGTGCTCACCTAACCAAGAACCTTATAGTTAAATACATATGTATTTTTGCCAATCATTCAGAAGATTCAACTGTTTTTATTAAACTAACAACATTATAATAGTCTCATTTGTCAAGGTACACAAAGATTATTTTGTTTTGGTTGAGTTTATAGTTTTATAACCTTCTGTGCCAAGCCATGACATCTCAAAATATCCAACAGAGACAAATATAAAACACAGAAAAAATATATTCTAACATTTCTGAAGACACTTCTATTTTTATCTTACCTAGAATTTTAAAGCTAGGTCATTTGTTAAAGATTTGCTTAAGTCGCAAGAACTTGAAAAATATTTTGAACATATTTACTTAATTTATGAGTGCTGTTTTATTCATAAGTCAATTTGGTAGATACAGTATATAACATAATAAATATGCATAAACATAAACATATCTGAACATGCATATACACACATAATAATCCAATAGCTTTTACTTCAGAACACTAGCCATGAGTTAGCAATACAAACTCACCAGTTTACAAACATGTTCACATGGCTAAAGTTCGTTTACCCCAATAAGTAATCTAACAAACACTGTAAACTAAAATTTGGGGTAAAGCAGTTTCTATAGTAATTTGATTTTTAAAGGGCTAACCTCCCCTGACTCCAAAGAACACGGAGGTCAAACAGCACCACAGAACAACATCTCATATTAACTAGCATGATCCTACTAAAAACAGCAGCCTAAAAGCCTGGATACACAGAACTCTATCCTGCTTTCTCATTCAACAGTATGACCCATGGAGAGGCCAAACTTCCCCAGATTCCAAGTGTAGTATCGAACCGAGCACAGAAAGTCAACACCAAGACAAAAGTATGCCAAATTGCAGGGTTTATTGCCGGCGACCACGGAGGACTCACATCTCTCCAACCTGTGGCCCCGAAAGAAGAGAGACAAGACCTTTTTATACCCACTAAACTACTTCAGGAGCTTTGGGAGCTGGGGTGAGGGGCAGAGAAGAGATGAAAGTGTTCAGAGATTTCGGTGGCCTGTAAATCACCTCCAGGGTAGAGAGGAGGGTGATGGTTTCTGGACATCCAGATGGCTAGGGGGTGTGCTTGACACTTTAAGAGATTTACAGTACTTGAGATAACCATTTGCTTGCACCTGTCTGGGTAGAAGTTACTTGGTGCCAGAATGGAATTATCCGAGGGTATTTACTCTGGCTATTGCTGGTGATCAAAGGCCAGCAATTCTGGCAGTCACAGATAAGGGGAGGTATGCAGTTTTTACCTTTTGCAAAGTAAATTAGCTTACAGAAACCAAGGTTAGCAGTCCTTGTGAGAAGAATAGAAACAGTTCTGTCTTTTTATAAAATGGCCGTGTACAGGTTCTAACTCTAGGCCAGCTATATCACACAAGGAATATTGGGGCCAAACTGTATTACCTAAGAGTATCAGTTTATCAAATTCTGATTTCCCATGGCTATATTGACCCTCACAAATAATCACCAAAACCTAATCCAACAGCTGCAGCAATCCACTCCAGACCTGAGAGTGTCAAAACTGAAACAGGCAGAGTTCTTTCCTCTCTCAATCACTGGGCTTGTTCATAGTCCATATGGAAATTTTTTAAGAATTTCCCAAATTGAGAGGAGCAGATCCCACTGTCTAGTATCCACAAAAGACACCTATCTGGAAGCAGATGATAAACTCCAAAAGTTGTTCTTTCTAGGCAACCAGAAACCCAGTTGAGGGTGGCAGCAGCAGGGTCAGAAAAGAGAGAAGATCTGCCTCCAGCCAAAAAAGGGTCTGAAAGCTGCCTAGGAGGACTTCTGAGACTCTCCTAGGTCCATGACAGCTGAGCCATGAGTAATGTGTTCCCACTCAGGGAACCAAAATCTGTTACAGAAACTGTAGGAGTTCAGTCTAGTCTTGTTGATGGCTGCACAGAAAGTCAGTCATTGAAAAGATGAGTATTGCCAGAAAAGAAGGCTTTAACTGGGGACTGTCATGGAGGAGATGGGAGATCAGTCTCAAATCTATCTCCATAACTAAAACTAGGCATTCATCTAACAAGGAAAAAATGTAGCCATGGGTGGGAAAACAGGAATTAGGGAGGGGTAAGGAAAAGGAGTCAAAGGGAAGCGGGTGGTGAGTTAGGTAGCTATGATGAATGAGGGGTCTGGCATCTCATAGTTCGGATGTGAGGATCTGGTAAGTTTCAGGTCCTTGATAGGATCTGGGGACCTGATGGTTGGTTTCCTGAGAACAGAACTCAGATAAGACAAATGTAATTTTCTCAAGTTTTAACACTGAGAGGATGAATTTCTATGTTTACTGAAAAAAAGCCAAAAACATCAGCTCTGTGGGAAAATTGGGCTGATTCCACATCCCTGCCACATTCTGCCCTTTCCTTCCCAAAAAACTAAAAATTACCTTATAAGCAAAGAAAAGAAAATCTCTGCTACTTCTTTCTTTCTGAGCTCTCCTCTCTAGATTTAAAGCTAAATAGCTGATTTGAGGCTGTTGCTAATAGATGAAAATAAAGTAAGATTTACAGTTACTAGTCACTTGGAATGTATAGGAATGGGGTTGGCTGAGGGTGAGGTTAAGATGTAGATCTCCTTACTGACTCCCTGACACCACCCACCTCCAACCACATGCATATTCAAATTCAGCGTCTCCTACTACCACCCCTTGAATTTTGTTTAGCCTATGTGAGGTCTAAGTAGATCCAGGGAACAAATTGGTAAAGCATTTTAACTGTTTGTTCAACCGAGACAAAGAAAAGGCAGTTAACAGTCAAATTGTGAGGGTAGATGGGCTTCCAAAAAAAATCAACACGTGGGAAAAAAAGAAATCTGGCAAATAAACCTGGGCCCATTAAACTTTATTTTTGATAATTCTGCATCTTTGTTTATTCCTGTGAGGTGAGTATTGCTGACACGAATACCTGCCAGCCACAGGAGTGCTTGTATAAGAAAAGGTATTACTCTTTCAGTGTTATACCTGTATTTGAAAAAAAAAAAAAAAATGAACACTCTGGCTTTACAAGATTACTCCTCACATTTTTGGTGTTATTGCCATAGCACAATTTTTGCCAGGAAGACTGGCTGAAAGAGTTTTCAGCCAGTGGCACTAAGGAACAGAAATTCTTAGTTGATCTATGCCACCAGGCCAGCTTCTCCTTCCCATATAGTAGCT
The DNA here is from genome assembly GCA_031835075.1 of Saguinus oedipus. Taxonomy (NCBI): domain Eukaryota; kingdom Metazoa; phylum Chordata; class Mammalia; order Primates; family Cebidae; genus Saguinus; species Saguinus oedipus. The sequence goes on along the minus strand of CM063171.1, from coordinate 166,997,756 downwards.
CCCCTTTCAAGACCTTACATATCTTGATCTACAGGAAGGCATCAGCCAAGATCATCTTAATTCATTATCCAGGCTTTAATTATGGGGAGCCTTCCAATAACAGTCATGGGAGGATCTGAATTCCTTTTCTCTCAGGAGATTCCTAGGCCTGTGTAAACATGCCTATTTACAGCTTCCTTCCCAGCTACCTTCTCTGAATATTAAGGTCTTAAGAGTCTTTGTCAAGCCACAAAATACTTCTTGTGAAACTGTGCTCAAGGTGTTGAGTGCATACTCCCTCCCTTTCCCTTTATATTTGATTATCTAAAGAGGGCCAATCAAATATCACTGAGCAAAACAACATCATCAACAAAACTCTGTCACCCTTTGAATGGTATCTTCCTTCACTGAAGTTCTAAGTAAGGGCTGACAGATAAAATACAGAACACCTGGTTAAACTTGAAATGCATATGAACAAGAAATATATTTTAGTATAAATATGTCCCATCCAATATTTGGAACATAATATGCTAAAGGAAGTATTCACTGTTTTTCTAACAATCAAATTGGAATGAGTGTCGTGTATTTTTATTTGCTAAAATAGGCAACCCTACGCTGATATCTCTACAGTTACATACACTTACCAACCTCACCCATTCATTCTGATCCAAGTTACACCCCCAAAGAGGGCAGAAACAGAATCTGAACAAGCTCAAGTCTGGATGGCAAGTTTTATTCTGCCTTCCGAATTACTATATGAAGACTTTGGTTGTGAAAGATATGAATAGAACCATATGGAGGGAAAAAGGAGTATGACTTTGAGAGTGTCATATAAGCAAAACAGCACCTCCAAAATCCATGCTACTTCCACTAACTTCTGTCAGTGGCTTCCCACACCCCGTGAGTTCCTATTAAATCTTTCTTTCTGTGGGATATCCTCCACTGAAGTAGTCACGTTTATACAATGCTTTACTACCAATGTCCACCTAGAGAAACAAATCAGGCTAAATGAATCTGGTCTCATACTTTGTAAAACTCAATTATACATTTTTTAACTGCTGTTTTGAAGGATGTGAATCCTCATAAAGTTACATCTAAGATAAATATTTCATGAGTGTGATATTTAATTTTGTAATTTAAATGATGTAATGTTATGTTATTCCCTATATTGTATGCAGGCACACATGTGCACATAAATAATAGCTGTTACTGATCTGTGCAGCCTTTTATAGCCCTATAGCCATGACTTCAGGTCTCACTTGAATAGTGAGTCTCACCCAGCTTTGGTTAGTGGATATCTTTAAAACTGGCAAAATCAGAACTTGAATCCATTCAGAGCATGTACACATAGCATATGAGCAACACTGATTTGCTGCCTGCCATTGCCCAGGAATATTCTGGACCATGTCCCAGTCACTGGCCTATATCCCAGACACTGGTTTTTACCTTGATAGATTCTCTGGTTCTAAGTGTACAACATAATGTAATCTCTAGTCAATTGCACAAGATCCTCACATTCATGTGTTCTTAGACACCTCTCAAATATTGGGTAGTATACTCAAGCTTGTATTCCCAGACTTTGTTATAGCCCAAATCCTTCTAATCAGATATATAGAACTTGTTAGTAATCACTTCTGTATTACTCATTATTAATACAGTATTCAACTGTGGTATAGTCTTAATAAGTAGAAGTTCATACACTGAGCAGAACATTGCTCACCTTTGGCAGGGTGTGGTGGCTCAGGCCTGTAAACCCATCACTTTGGGAGACCGCGGCAGGTGAATCACAAGGTCAAGAGATCAAGACTATCCTAGCCAACATGGTGAAATCCTGTCTTTACTAAAAACACACACAAAAAAAATAGCTGGGCATGGTAGCGCATGCCTGTAGTCCCAGCTACGCCAGAAGCTGAAGCAGGAGAATCACTTGAACCTGGGAGACGGAGGTTGCAGTGAGCCAAGATTGTGCCACTGCACTCCAGCCTAGAGACAGAGTGAGACTCCATCTAAAAAAGAAAGAAAAGAAAAGAAAAAGAAATTTGCCCACCTTTTATAAAGATACGAACTCTTTTATGACATGAGAAGCATCTTTTAAAATTTTCTATGATTAAGTAATATGTAAATAGCACTTACCACCTGTGCTAAACTTTTCAGTTACTACGTATGCTACAGGATATCCTGCTGAACATGTGGGCAAATACATATCTGTTAAAAGTCCCAGCATTAGTTGGTTGAGAAACAGAGAATCAATGTCTGGTAACCTGAAGCTATGATGTGTTCATTCCTGCTGGATGACATTTGTTATGCAGCAAGTGCTTCTCTCCCTAAATACCATACTCTTCCTGAAATCTCTATCATGCTCACCTGTGATTTCCAGGTAGAAGGAGTCAGGCACACAAACATCATGATTTTCATCAGCTAAGTATTGACATGACCCTAAAGTCTTCAAATAATTTCCTGTTCCTGTATATGTTCCTCACCTATAACTCATATGGCAACTGTCCTCTCTTCATCCTCTGTAAGCTCTGCTCAAATAATCTACTCAAAGAAATTTTCATGAAATCAATTCACCAGGCAAAGATGCTTGAGTACCAGAGTACAATGTGAGTTGGATTGGGGATGGCCTGTCTGTTTTGTCACCATTATTTCATTAGCATACAGTGGCGTTCTTGGTGCATATGTGCTCCAGGAACACTTAAGAGAAAAAGAAGAAATATGCACTCAGACCCTATTACACACACTCAAATAAAACAAATTTTATTATTCATTTTAATAGTTTCTAAACATCATTATACCCTTTCGTTAGTAAGATAATCTTCAGAAAATCAGAGAACTAAAAAGGCATTATTAGGATTTATTTAGAGTTTATAGTATGGGTGTTTTTTAAATCTCTCATTCTCTCTCCTTTGCTTTCTATATTACATCACTCATTTACTATTTGTTGAGTATTTACGATATTTAAGAAAAACTATACTGGGTGTTATGGATGTCATAAATTAATTAGTCAGATTTCCTGAACATTCCAATAAAAGTTTTCTCTTTTGTTTGACAAATACATTTAACTACCCCCTAAAAGCCCAGTGAGTAATGTTTATACAGTCTTAATCTTTTCGTATGCTAAAAGCAAAATATTCCTAAGCCGAGACATTCTCTGCAGTAAAACATTTTTCCCAATTAGAAGAAATTTAAAAGAGTTTAGGGAAGAAACTATAAAGAGATATTTTATATCAAGAAAAGTTTGATGATTTTCATTTTAGTTGATGTTGTATCTTTTGAGCACATTCCTGGACTGAAAAACAGAAGTGTACTACATTTCTATGACATGTTCCCCAAAGCAGCTTTACATAGAAGTTCATGTGATCCTAATTACAACCCTATCAAGTAGGTGGATGGGTATTAATAGATCACTTGGGGGCATGATAATCATGGTGCAGACATATTGAATGACTTCTCCAGCATCAACAGGGAAGTAACAACAGCCTCTTTGGAAGGCAGCCCAGTACAAAGGATTTGGGAGTCATAAAACTTGGGTTTGAAACTGTGCGATTTGGGGAAATTACTTAATATCTCCCTCCCCGTATTTCCCCATAAAAAGAAATTAGGTTGAACCATTTGAAATTTCCAATATGCAATATTTTTGACCTACAAAAATGGCAATTTCATTTGGTTCAACCTCATAATAATGTTAACACTTAAAAGAGTTGTTCTAAGTGTAAAACCCAATACTCTATTTAAAGCATCTAGCGTGGAGTTGGAATAGAGAAGTATTACATGAATGCTGGTTCTTTCTGTCCTTCCAGTGTCGAGCCTACAGCATCAACACAATTCTGTCACTCACGTCTCAGCCATCCCTTTTAAGATTTTAAACAATGTAAAATACATTAGCTAAGTGTATTTTATAATATATTCACTAAAATGTCAGTGCATTTTGAAATTTTAGGAGGTAAGACAAAAACAAGCAGGTGTGTAATTACTGCTGATTTTTTAGCTTAATTCAGCAGTGTGAAGTTTTTCCTGTCTACTTCCAAGCACAGGCACACCTGTCTTGAACTTATACCTTCACAATCCTCTCAAAACCCAAACCAGGAGACTCTAGGCTCGCTTTTGGTTGCAATTTAACAAAACTGTGGATTAATAGACAAACATTTCTTTGAAATATTCAACAAGAGCTAGGCAATATAGATCTGGTGTCTGGGTCGTCCAGGAAACTGACAATTTTAAGAAAGCCACAGAGGGGAGGAAAATGAAGCAAGATAAAGAGGAATCTGTAAAATGAGGCTGATGCAGAACTGGACAAACCCAACACCCAAAATTTTCAGGTCCCACGTTCTTGAATTTTCCCTACCTTCATTCTTAAGAGTTTCAAGAGACACTAAATGAGCCAAAGAGCTAAGAACCCTGGATCCAAGAATGTGGTTTTCCATCTGGTAAGGACACCGTTTTTTTTGTTTTTTTTTTTTTTGTTTTTTAATCTGTGAGCTCAACTTCCAAAGGGCATTTAAATCAATGAGAAAAGAAATGAACTATCCAGAGAAATCAATTCTGATAATCAATCAGGTAAAAAAGGTCTAGCCATTTATATTCATAAAAGTAATTAGGGGTCTTGAGCATTTGTAAGCATGAATGTTTTTGCTAAGGAAAAGTACATGCATTTTTGTATTGATTCACCTGAAACACAGATCTTGCTTTTGCTGAAATTACTTTCCCTCTTTTACTTTTTACCTCCTTTCTCCATGAGCATTCATTCCTACGGGCTTGCTGCACTGCACTAGTCACAGAGCCATCAATCATTAAATAACTATTTACTGAGTCTGCAACTTGTACTCAACACTGTTTTACAGACCAGATAAACATTAAAGTAGCCTTTTGTAATGCTTCCTGATGTCTTTTATATGCCCTTTCCTTAAACAAGAATCTCAGTGTTTTATAAGCTTGCCATATCCTCCAACAACTGTTGCCTAATCATGCATGTGTTGCTAAATCAAAGCTTGATGAGATGAGCAGATTAAAAATATAGTCAGGGTGTGGTCATATTTCCCTCATCAGGAGCCTCATATTGCACCACATTTGAAGAAGTAACAGTGATTTTGTAGGCTGTCCCATGCTCTATTTTGTTGTCTCAGACTCAGCTCATGTTCTATTTGTGATGATTAGAACTTGTAAACCTCAAGAATGAGCCGGAGTTCTTTTTGCTAACTTCTGCTGTTCACACAGCCAAAAGTCTAACTTCTTACCATATACAAATAGAAAGCAGAGCAGTCTTTGGAGACTGTGTACAGCCAATTAATTAGGAAAGGCTCATCTGTAGGAGTCCATAGTTTTTAGCATGCTTCTAAACTAGTAGCTCTTCAGAACCTGGAAGAGTATGAATCAAATTGCATGTTTCGAATTGTATTAGCCTGAATCAAGTCATTACTATGACTCTTGCAAATGTTCCCTTAAGTGGTGAGGAAGGGAGGAAATATAGAAAGTAAAGCTACCTAGTAATATGAAAGGCAATAGTAGCAAGGCCACAGTTTCAAATAAATTAATTGGTAACTATTGAATTTTTACACTGTGTAAAGTGCCCATCTATGCAAAGGACAACAAGGCCCTGTTGTTTGACAAACCATTTATTCAGGATCATTGGTATCGACTTGTAGTGAGTCAACAAAAGTGGAGAGTTCACATATTTCTTCCTCATTCAATAGAAAATGCTGTGTCTCCTTGGCAACTGAGATTGCTTAGTTGACTTTTCCCTTTGCTTTCTACTTAAAAGTACAAACAATGAGGGAGTCCCACCACCTGGGACTTGGTTCAGAAACAGATTTCTCTGCCTCCTCAAATCACTGAAATAACAGATTTGGTGTGAGAGCACAATTTTGTGCTTTATTAGATTTATATAGCATCTTTACGGTCAAGTTTCAGACAAATAATTAAAAGTAATTCAAATATAGAAAGAAGTTTTTAATGCCTGAGTTATAATTTCCTCATCAGGAGGCTTCTGAAATGCAAGTGAATAAGAATTATCACTTCTTTTACCTAGCAAACAATACACTTTATTTTTCCAATGTAATCAACTTATGTAATGAAACAACTGAGTAAAAATGTAAATACCTTTTCCCCATTAGGTAGAGTTTTCTCAGAAGCTCTTGGGCTTTGACTTAAGCTCAAGCAAAGAGGCATAGGGTTACATTTCTCTTTCTACATTGGCATTGGTGACTAAAGGAGATCAGGATGAGCAGGTGGTGGCTAAGGTACCAATCATGAATATCCACTTTTCTGGAGAGAGAATAGCAAGTGCTGGTGTCTCCTCCTACCTCACCACTGCTACTTTTCTCCCACTTCACTGATCTATGTCAGGTTCATGTGAGAGCTGAGGGCTTGGCTTCCTCTGACAGAAAGAAGACAAATACAGTCTTGACCTGAAGGTGTAGAACCAGAGTACTTGCAAAGGCATTATTTAGATCAATATCCAATCACGTCAGTTTCCTTGTGTATGTGCTACAGAGCAGTTCCCATTTTGTAGGTCTTTTGCTGGGTCACAATTTGACCTCTCATCTTTATACTCTAGGAAACTAATAAACTCATGAATTTGAAGGGTTTTGTTTTCCTCTCTTAGAGTGTCTCTTAACCCTCTTCTGATTGGCCCCTAATTTTATTTTACTTGTGGAGACACCCCAGAAGCAAGCCTTGGGTTATACTGGGTAGCTGACTGTGCAGATAAGACAGACTATGATTTTAAATCTTCCTTCATTGATGCACTGCTCAAATACCAACACTCATGTGCTTACTGTTGAAGGTTTCACTCTAATACTAAGTGCTGCAATAGCTCCTGAGCTAGGTTCAACAGTGTCCTTCAAAAATTCATGTGCGCCATAAAACTCAGAGTGTGATCTTATTTGGAAATAGAATCTTTGCAGATGCAATTAGTTAAATAAAGATAAGTTATGCTGGATTAGAGTCAACCAATTAAGGATCTTATAAGAGGAGAGGACACACAGAGACACAGAAAAGAAACAATGTGACTACTGAGGCAGAGACTGGAGTGATGCTGCTGCAACCACTTTCTTACTGGGAAGATGAAAGAAAGGATTCTTCTCTAGAGTCTTTGCCAGAGCCTTAATTTTGAACTTTTTATTTGCAGAATTGTGAAAAAATTAATTTAAGTTGTTTTAAGCCATTCAATTTCTGTTTGTTTTACTTTTATTTACTTATCTATCCATACTACATAGATAATTATTTACTCATTCTTTTTATTAATGATGTCCTCTCACCAGAATTTAAGCTTCAGGAAAGCAGGGATATGTGTGTGTATGTTTGTGTGTGCATGTGTGTGTGTGTGGTTTATTCCTATAATCTCAGTGCCTCGAATAGTGCCTGCACATTAGATGCTTCATTAACATTTTTAAATAAATGAAAGGAAGGGTAGATTATCTATAGCAAAGCTCTTCATATAAACATTCAATTCCAGAAGATAATGGATAAATAAGGGGAAATATGGGACCTAAGAATTTTATCCTAAGCCCATTCAAGAATAAAAGCAATAGAAAGAGATTGTTAGATGTGAATGATATCAGAAAATATAACATGCATGACCACGGTTTGAAAACCTTCCTGATAACAAAATTTACCCAACTAAGATGTGGTTCTAGTACAGAGCCTAACAATGTGGAAGCTGCTTTCTGAAAAGACTAATAAAGTAAACATCAATTCCCTTTTAATTATGGCAAAGGCAAAAAAAAAAAAAGAACTATTAATATGGCTACTAATAATAAAAGAATGTGAATGTTATAAATTATTAAGAAAAACTATACAATAGAAAAAGCAGTAAGTATTACAAATTTGGTCAGTAGTTCCTGAACATAATTGTAAAAATCAGAAGAAACAAAATTGTTCTGTGTTTCTAATTTTTCATTCTGGGAGCCTAAATTTTGTTGCCAAAAATCTTATACATCATTGATAGTAGTGAAAATTGGTAAAATCCCGTGAGAGGGCAATTTAGCAATATCCATAAATTGTTAAAATATATACAGAAATTGAAGGCAAAAGAATGATTCTAGTTTTTTGCATTGTTACTAAATCCCTTAACACACATACTTTGGACTCAAGTTTGCTGTGGCCAATGGCATAGTAGCAAAAGACACAAGAGACTTGAAGAAACATTTACATGTTCCACTTCCTTTCAGTGACCCTCTGTTTCACCATGAAAACATGCCCAGGATGGGCTTCTAGGAGAAATGCTGAGGTTTTATAGGGCCAACGTTCAGTCAACCCCCCAGACATATGGGAGAACCCAGCTAAGATCAGCAGCAACACTTAGCCAATCCACAGCTCACTTACAGCAGACACGTGAATCAATCTAGCCAAGACTAAAAGATTCTCTAAATTAATGTCATCCTATGAATAATAATAAATGTTTATCTTAAGCTATTATATTCTAGAAAAAAACTAATATATGAAATTACCCTGTGAGTTTATATTAAAGACACACTTATCTTCTCTGAAAAGAGTTGTAATAATTTTTCTTATTGCAAACAATGCTATGGGAATAATTATTATAGCATTTCTGATCAAGATAATATTTTATTGTAGCACTGTTAGCAGTAAGAAAATAATTGGAAACTGCAGAAATGATCACTAATGAGGTATGGGTTAAAAATCTTTTAAGCTGAAAGAAACGAATGTGACAATTAAAAGGCATAAATTAGATTTACATATTTTACATTATCACAATTTGTATTACTAATTGATAAAAATGAGTTACAAAATAATATGTAGACCTTTATATTTTATAAATATGCATATGAAAAAATGTTTGCAAGTATGCACAAACTGTTAACGGCTATTACTTTAGAGGAGTGAAAAATAGGGTGAAAATGAGAATGACTTTCACTTTTTAGTGTACTTATGTACATTTTTAATTTACAATTCAATGCAGTGATTTCTGACCTTTGAAAAATAGGAAGAACGTTTTTAAATATGAGGAAGAAATTTTCCGTGAAACTATAAAGTACTCAGTATATACTTAATGTGCATGAAGTATGAGGTAGGAATATATCCATTGGCTTTCTTGCATTTGTATACCACTTGCCCAAATGTGAACTCATTGCTCTGACTTTGCGAGGGCTGAGGAATCATCATTACAATATCTGTAAAACTGGATTTATTAAGTGCAGCCATATTGTTTATGAGTCATAGAAAATATGTTCATTTTCCTATCCTTGTTAGAGACTGCTTGGAGGATTGATGGAGCATTGCTTAGAAAATATTCTGGAATTCAGATGAAGATATGTTAGTATAAATCATTACTGGTTACCATATACTCACACATACTTAAGGGCTACAGATTAGAAATTACTTAAGTGAATTTTGTCTTCTTCAATCTTTCTTTTGCAGCACATGGGCTAAAATCTCCAGAAAGTTGAGCAGGGAAGCTGGGAGAAGAAGTGCTCCTTTTCTTAGAGATGAAATCTCGCGATATAGCAGGGGTTACCTGGCCAAGAATGTAAGTCAGTCAGCCAGCAGTGCTTGCAGAGGGACTAATAAGAATGAGGATGTTCAGAGCTGTATGTTAGGTAATGCAGGAAGGAAGACAAGATCTGATCCATAAAGGGGTCTTTGACCTTGGGGAATGACAGTTGGCAATTACGCTGCTTCTCAGTTACATCCTGTGCTGTCCCAGGTTTACTTCATGGTCACCCAAACTTTCTTTGCCATATCTTTTATAAGACTTCTACTTACTACTGGATATCATCATCTTTTGGTAAATATAAATTCTGCTTAGGAGAACTAAGACAGACACAGTCTGCACACTGCGATTAGGCATGCATCAATTCAGAGCTCCATGCTGCTAGCTCCTGTATTCCACTGAGCTCTGAGGGAGGAAACAGGAAAAGAGAGGAGAATTCACCTGTCAAATTACAACCTACACTGCAGTACAAAGTGCGGCAAATTCCACACCGTGTATCTCTGTAATTGAAGGAGCACTTGTGAAATCGAGACATCCCAGTTTTTGATTTGGTATCCAAAACAAATCTGAACTTTTAATTAAATATTGTTCTTTTTCCTTCTTGTTTCCAAATGAATAGTTACTACAGCAAACTTACTGGCTGAAAACTTGTTTCCTACATTTGCACTTTGAAGTGCATCAGACAGTAGTGTGTATGAGTCTGGGTCTTGTCGAGTTTGGTTAATGAGTCGTTACTGATTGAGATTGCAGCGGTCCTGCCAATGGAAGAGAAATAAGTGTGCTGTGTATTGTCATGTTCACCTCCACCTTTTACAGAGGCATATTTAGCCCTTAGTTGGTAAATGAACTTTTTAACAAGGGTTTAAGAGGTCCTAGAGTCTGTATAAAAGACAAAAGTCTAAAAGTGAAGCAGAAGACATCCAGCTTCCTATCTAGGAGTGACATGGGAAGCTTCTGGATTTGATAGTGGGTACACCGAAGTCTGCATCACAAGTCATAGTCCTTGCTCTGCATTAATTGCTGGTATGTTATTTTTCAAGTTATTTAACCTCTTGTGAATTCAACTTACTTATTTGAAAAATGAATTATAGAATCACCAAGTTGGATACAATCTTAACAGCCAATTAGTTAAACTTTCTTTCCAGATGTGTTCTGCATGATCTCAAATGTATAACTATAGCTTCCTGAAATTCCATTATTCTTGAAGGAACACAGAGTAGAACAAAGAAAATTCAAAGGACTAAATTCCCTCTTCACCTCGCCCACCAGCACTGATACTCCATCACTTACAGACTGCATCAAGCCATCCTCGGAGGTGAGGAAGGTGCTGTCAAGACCAGCAGCATGTGTCCCTCTCTTCATTGCAAAATGAGACATAAGAGAGGAGAAAAGTGGCAGACAGAAGATTGGTAGACAGCAGGTGTCACCATACTGCTCCACACGCAAGCTGTTACTACTAGATCTTGCTTTCTCCTTCTTGTTTTAAGCCTCTATCTAGTTTTCCAAATTCTGCTGCCTTTGCATCCGTGGTCAGAAAAAATTAGTCATGATAATCCTTCAAACACCTTTATAAGGCTGTGGATTGAATGTACCAGGGGAGGTACATTTATTGAAGTTGTCTCTAAAGGGACAAGGTTAATAAAATTAAGTAAAAACGTTAAGATTATTGATGAGCTTGAGCCAAGAAAATGCAGGGGAACAGTGGAAAAATACCTTCAGATAATGAAAACAAAATAAAATAAGGGCTGGTCTATGCACTACTTAATCTATTCACATCTATAAAATAATGTAATCAGAAAAGTGCTCAAAACTCTCGGTAATCAAGGACTTCTCCTGCTGGTTAGAACGAAAAATAGTGTGAAAGACTTTTGATTCTCTAGTAATATACATGTGTATAATTTTTTTTGAGACAGAGTCTTGCTTTATTGTCTAAGCTGGAATGCAGTTCCATGATATTGGCTCACTGCAGCCTCTGCCTCCCAAGCTCAAGCCATTCTCCTGCCTCAGTCTCCAAAGTAGCAGGGTCTACGGGCATGTGCCACCATGCCTGGCTAATTTTTGTATTTTTTGTAGAGACAGAGTTTTCCAGGTTGCCCAGGCTGATCTTGAACTCCTGAGCTCAAGTGATCCACCTGCCTTGGTCTCCCAAAGTGTTAGAACTACAACCATGAGCCACCACATTAGCCTACATTTTTTAATATGCATGAAATTACATAGTTTGGATGTGCTCATTTTACTATATTAAAGTATATTTCCATAAAAAACAGTAGGCATGAAAACATAATATTCTTTCATTTTTGTCTTCATCTGAAGTTTCAAGTTCAAAAGCAGGTTATTCAGTAAAAAGAATTGCAATGTTCTTCTCCAGTGTCAATTAACCAGTCTCCTCAGACAGGAATATCTTCAGATGGTGCTAATGCACATCTCAATTTCAAATCATTTTAGAAGACTGAGACCCATGCCCACAAATTCTTCAGAATGGGAGGTGCCAAGACTTTCAATCACACACAACCCTAGCACTTATTTTGATTGTGTTATAATCCGGTCTTTCTGCACCTAGGCTTCCTTCTTAAAAAACAATCCAGCATCATGCTTAAAACACAGACTTTCTACTACTACTACTTACATTCGTGGTGACAGTGGGCAATTTAACTGACTTCTCTGTGTTTTAGTTTCATCAGCTTTAAAATGGGCACTGTTATGGGTATAACTGTGTCCCACAAAAAGATGTTGAAGTTCTAACCTCCAATATGTGCTCATGTGACCTTGTTTAGAAATAGGGTCTTTACAGATGATCAATTTAAGATGAAGTCATTAGGGCAGGCCCGAAGCCAATATGATTAGTGCCCTTATAAAAATGGAAATTTGGACTCCAGAGACAGATATATACCAAGGAGAGACAATGTGACACAGGACAAAACCAACAAATCAAGGAACACCTGAGGCTACCAGAAACTAGGAGACAGGTCCAGAACTGTGCCACATAGCCTCAGAAGGAATCAACTCTGCTGACACCTTGACTACACTTGTAGCCTCCAGAACTGTGAGGCAATAAATTTCTGTTCTTTAAGCCACCCAGTTGACCGTGCTTTATTATGGCAGCCCTAGGAAATTAACATGGGGAATGATATGGTTTGGCTGTGTCCCTACCTAAATCTCATCATGAATTATAGCTCCCACGTGTTGTGGGAAGGACCCAGTGGGAGATAACTGAATCATGGGGGGCAGTTTCCCCCATACTGTTCTCATGGTAGTAAATAACTCTCACAAGATCTGATGGTTTTATAAGGGGAAACCCCTTTCGCTGGGCTCTCTGATTCTCTCTTTCCACCTCCAGGTAAGAAATGCCTTCTGGATTCCACCATGATTGTCAGGTCTCCACAGCCCCATGGAACTGTGAGTCCATTAAACCCCTTTTTCTTCCCAGTCTCAGGTATGTCTTTATCAGCAGCATGAAAATGGACTAAATAAGGACCAATGATAACATTTACCTCACAAACTTTTTATGAGAATTGAATGATTTTTTTTTTATTATACTTTGAGTTCTGTAGTACATATGCAGATCTTGCAGGATTTTTGCATAGGTACACACATGCCATGGTGATTTGCTGCCTCCATCCCCCAGTCACCTGTGTCAGGCATTTCTCCCAATGTTGTCCCTCCCCAACCTCCCCACTCCCTGTTATCCCTCCCCTAGCCCCCAACCCCCCCAACAGACCCCAGTGTATGATGTACCTCTCCCTGTGTCCATGTGTTTGTTCTCATTGTTCAACATCCACCTATGAGTGAGAACATGCAGTGTTTGGTTTTCTGTTCTTGTCTCAGTTTCCTGATAATGATGATTTCCAGATTCATCCATGTCCCTACAAAGGACATGAACTCATCTTTTTTTATGGCTGCATAGTATTCCATGGTGTATATGTGTCACATTTTCTTTATCCAGTCTATCATTGATGGGCATTTGGATTGGTGCCGGGTCTTTGCTGTTGTAAACAGTGCCTCAATAAACATGTGTGTGCATGTGTCATTATAATACAATAATTTATAATCCTTTGGGTATATATCCAGTAATGGCATTTCTGGGTCAAATGGTATTTCCAGTTCTAGATCCTTGAGGAATAGTCACTGTCTTCCACAATAGGTGAACTGATTTACACTCCCACCAACAGTGTAAAAGTGTTCATATTTCTCTACATCCTCTCCAGCATCTGTTGTCCTCAGAATTTTTAATGATTGCCATTCTAACTGGCATGAGATGATATTTAAATGTGGTTTTGATTTGCATTTCTCTAATGATCAGTGACGATGAGCATTTTCTCCTATATTTGTTGTCCACATAAATGTCTTCTTTTGAAAAGTGTTAGTTCATATCCTTTGTCCGCTTGTTAATGGGGTTGTTTGTTTATTTCTTGTAAATCTGTTTTAGTTCTTTGTAGATTCTGGATATTAGCCTTTTGTCAGATGGGTAGACCGCAAAAAAATTTTTCTCATTCTGTTGGTTTCCAATTACTCTAATGATTGTTTCTTTTGTTGTGTAGACACTCTGGAGTTTAATCAGATCCCATTTGTCGATTTTGGCTTTTGTTGCCATTGCTTTTGGTGTTTTAGTCATGAAGTCCTTGCCTATGCCTATGTCCTGAAAGGTATTGCCTAGGTTTTCTTCTAGGTTTTTCATGGTGTTCGGTCTTATGTTTAAATCTTTAAACCATCTGGAATTAATTTTTGTGTAAGGTGTAAGGAAGGGATCCAGTTTCTGCTTTGTGTGCATGGATAGCCAGTTTTCCCAACACCATTTATTAAACAGGGACTCCTTTGCCCATGTTTTTGTTAGGTTTGTCAAGATCAGGTGGTTGTAGATGTGTGTTGTTATTTCCAAGACCTCTGTTCTGTTCCATTGGTCTATATCTTTATTCTGGTACGAGTACCATGCTGTTTTGATTACTGTAGCCTTGTGGTATTGCTTGAAATCAGATAGCATGATCCCTCCAGCTTTGTTCTTTTTGCTTAGGATTGTCTTGGCTATGCAGACTCTCTTTTTGTCCCATATGAAGTTTAAGGTGTTTTTTCCACTTCTATGGAGAATGTCAATGGTAGCTTGATGGGGATGGCATTGAATCTATAAATTACTTTGGGCAGTATGGCCATTTTTATGGTACTGATTCCCTCCAAACCATGAGCATGAAATGTTTTTTCCATCTGTTTGTGCCCTCTCTTATTTTCTTGAGCAGTGGTTTGTAGTTCTCCTTTAAGAGGTCCTTCACATCTTTTGTTAATTGTATTTCTAGGTATTTTATTCTCTTTGTAGCAATTATGAATGGGAGTTTGCTCCTGATTTGTTTCTCTGTTTGTCTGTTATTGGTGTATAGGCATGCTTGTGATTTTTGTGCATTGATATGGTATCCTGAGACTTTGCTGAAGTTGCTTATCAGCTTAAGGAGATTTTGGGCTGAGACAGTGGGGTCTTCTAAATATACAATCATGTCATTCGCAAATAGAAACAATTTGTCTTCCTCTTTTCCTAATTTAATACCCTTTATTTCTTTTTCTTGCCTGATTGCTCTGGCTAGAACTTCCTATACTATGTTGAATAGTAATGCTAAGAGAGGGCACCCTTGTCTGGTGCCAGTTTTCAAAGGGAATGCTTCCAGTTTTTGCCCATTTATATGATATTGGCTGTGGGTTTGTCATAAATAGCTTTTTTTTAGATACATTCCACTGATATCTAGTTTACTGAGAGTTTTTAGTATAAATTGCTGTTGAATTTTGTCAAAGGCCTTCTCTGCATCTATTGAGATAATCGTGTGGTTTTTGTCTTTGGTTCTGTTTATGTGATGGATTATGTTTATAGATTTGCAAATGTTGAACCAGCCTTGCATCCCCTGGATGAAGCCTACTTGACTGTGATGGATAAGCTTTTCTGATGTGCTGTTGCTTTCAGTTTGCCAGATCTCATTGATCTGTCTAATATTGACAGTGGAGTGTCAAAGTCTCTGACTATTATTGTGTGGGAGTCTAAATCTCTTTGTAGGTTGTTATGAACTTGCTTTATATATCTGGGTGCTCTTGTATTGGGTGCATATATATTTAGCATAGTGAGCTCTTATTGTTGCATTGATCCTTTTACTATTATGTAATGTCCTTCTTTGTCTCTTTTGATCTTTGTTAGTTTAAAGTCCATTTTACCACAGACTAGGATTGCAACCCCTTTTTTTGCTTTCCATTTGCTTGATAAATCTTCCTCCATCCCTTTATTTTATTTTATTTATTTTGAGTCTATGTGTGTCTTTGCATGTGAAATGGGTCTACTTAATACAGCACACCAATGGGTTTTGACTTTCTATCCAATTTGCCAGTCTATGTCTCTTGATTGGGGCATTTAGACCATTTACATTTAAAGTTAATACTGTTATGTGTGAGCTTGATCCTTCCATTTTGATACTAGCTAGTTGTTTTGCCTGTTAGTTGACACAGTTTCTTCATTGTGTCAATGGTCTTTACCACTTGGTACATTTTGAAATGGCTGGTACTGGTTGTTTATTTCCATGTTTAGTGCTTCCTTCAGGAGTTCTTGTAAGGCAGATCTGCTGGTGACAAAAATCTCTCAACAATTGCTTGTCTGTAAAGGATTCTATTTCTCTTTCACTTAAGAAGCTTAGTTTGGCTGGATATTAAATTCTGGGCTGAAAGTTCTTTTCTTTTAAGTGGCCCCCACTCTCTTCTGGCTTGTAGGGTTTCTGCCGAGAGATCCATTGTGAGTCTGATGGGCTTCCCTTTGTGGGTGACTCAACCTTTCTCTCTGGCTGCAGTTTTTCCTTCATTTCAACCCTGGTGAATCTGACAATTATGTGCCCTGGGGTTTCTCTTCTTGAGGAATATCTTTGTGGTGTTCTCTGTATTTCCTGAATTTGAATGTTGGCCTGCCTTGCTTTGTGGGGAAGTTCTCCTGAATAATATCCTGAAGAGCATTTTTCAGCTTGGATTCATTCTCCACATCACATTCAGGTACACTGATCAAACGTTAGGTCTTTTCACATAATCCCATATTCCTTGGAGGCTTTGTTCATTTCTTTTCACTCTTTTTTCTCTAATCTTGCTTTCTCATTTTATTTCATTGAGTTGATCTTCAATCTCTGATATCATTTCTTCAGCTTGATTGAATCAGCTATTGAAACTTGTTTATGCTTTGCAAAGCTCTCGTGCTGTGTTTTTCAGCTCCATCAGGTTGTTTTTGTTCTTCTCTAGTGTGGTTATTCTAGTTAGCATTTTGTCTAACCTTTTTTCAAGGCTTTAATTTCCTTGCATTGGGTTAGAACATGCCCCTTAAGCTCAGAGAAGTTTGTTATTACCCACCTTCTGAAGCCTAATTCTGTCAATTCATTCTCAATCCTGTTTTGTTCCCTTATTGGTGAGTACTTCTGATCCCCTGGTGGAGGAGAGGTATTCTGGTTTTTGGTAATTTGACCCTTTTTGTGCTGGTTTCTTCCCATCTTTGTGGATTTATCTACTTATTGATTTTGAATGGGGTCTCTGAGTGGACATCTTTTCTGTTGATGTTGAGGCTATTTCTTTCTTTTAGCTTTTTTTTCTAACAGGCCCCTCTGCTGTAGGACTTCTGAAGGTCCAATCTAGACCTTGCTTGTGTGGAATTCACCCATGGGGGCTGCTGAAAAGCAAGGATTGCTGCATATTCTTTCCTCTGGTGGCTTCATCTCAGAAAGGTACCCACCAGATGTCAACCAGAGCTCTCCTATATGAGGCATCTTTTTGGTTATATCAGGGTCAGGGAGCTAATTGAGGGGGCAGTCTGTCCCTTATTGCAGCTCAAGTACTGTGCTGGGAGCTCTGTTGCTCCCTTTAGAGCTGCTGGGCAGGGATGTTTAAGTCTGCTGCAGTGGAACTCACAATCGCCCCTTTTCCTAGGTGGTCTGTCCTAGGAAGGTAGGGTTTTATTTTATAAGTCACTGACGTGCTGCTGTCTTTTTTTTTCGGAGACGGTCTGCCCAGCAAAGAGGTAGTCTAGTCACAGTCTGCCTGCAGAGGCACTGCTGGGCTGCCATGGGCTCAATCCAGCTGCTGTGTAAGCTTCCTCTAGCTTTTGTTTACTCAGGTAAGGTTAGACCTGCCTTGGCAATGGCAGACACCCTTCCCCATCCTGAGCTCAATCATCCTGGGTGAAGCTTGAACTGATGTGCTGGCTGAAAAACTCTTAAGTCAGAGGGTTTCACTTTGCTGGTGTTTGTGGGGGCGGGACCTAACAAGCTGTATCACTTTACTCTGTTTACAGCTCCCCCTCTTTCCAGGAAGAAGGAAGATCTGTTTCACAGGCACTCCAGGTGCCATCCAAACGACCATCCAGATTTTCACTGACGACCTGCTGCACCAACCAAAGCAACCTCTCAGATGCGTGCTGGTAACTTGAGGTGCTTGTCAGCCATGCGCATATCTCCTGGTCTGTGGGTTGTAAAGACGATGGGAATGGCGCAGTTTCTGAACCAGAGTGCAAGAGGGGAAAAGTTCCTGATGGCCTCCATTCAGTAAGAGGGGAGTCCTCCAGCCAGTTGCACTTCCTGGGTGAGGTAGTGCTCCACCCTGCCTCAGTTTGCCCTCCTTGGGCCACACCTACGTCCAACCAGTCCCATTGAGATGAACCTGGTACCTCGGTTCAAAGTGGGGAGATCACTCGCCTTCTCCCTGGCAACTGTCATTCTCCCTGGCAACTGTGCTCCAGACCTGTTCCTATTTGGCCATCTTGGTGGAAATCCCGCTGAATGATTTTATAAATGTAAAAGACTTATAACACCACCTCATCTAATATAAGCAGTCAGTAAATACTAGTATCAATTTTCCTTGAATCCTAATCTGTATAACTATAATGTTACATTCCTGAATAAGACAAAGGCTGGACCAACAAAATGGTACAATTCACTCAAAGAGCTCTTCATTGTTTTCCCACTTGTCATCCTTTGCACCTAGTTCTGTGACTGAGAGAGTCTTCTCAGTTTTTTCCTAAACCATGTCTTATCCTCTGGTATGGAAAATTTATAATATTTTCCCCCACTTGAAAGTGTTTCCTCTTTTTTCCCACTGTCCAGTCCCCCCATTAACCCCACCATCTCTCACATACATACCAATTTTTGGACCCAAACCTTTCATATCTCACCCTATTTACAGATCAAAACTTTTTCAGAAAGAGCTAAAACGCTTCTCCCAAGGCATTTTTAATCACAAATAAAGTGTTATCACTTTAAAGGATAGTATAATTTGAATGGACATCAAAGACTTAAGATCAAGAATACACTCTACTATCAAAACATTTTAACCATAAGCTAGTGTTCATACAGTTTTAGAGGGAAAAGGGTAAAGAAATCAGATATTGTCCTTTCTCTTTTCTAAACCTTTCCCAAGTCTAGATCCATCTTCTATCAATTTTGCTACTTTGGTAATCAAACTCTTGACATCAATTCTATCAAAGGACACTGGTCTTTAACTTTCACAGTAGAAGGGATAAAACAAGTATCTCTCACATAATAGAAATCCACTTAATAGAATTTAGAATCAAAGAAAGTGACTGAGCCACCAATTATTTAAATACCAACTTGAGTATACCGATGTAAACTTTCTTTTTTTTTTTATATGCTTGTTTTCAGATTTATTAGTTCTTCGTATTTTATCCTATTCTCTTAAGTGTTCTTTCTTCTGTCATAATATATATACAGAAGAATTCATACCTCTCCTTTTGTGTTTATCTGATGTTCTGATGTTTCCTCATAATTAGATTCAGGTTCCTCATTCTTAGTTGAAATACTTCTTAGTTCATGCTGTCTCTTAAAGGTATCATATCTGGAAACACAGATTTCCATTTCTACTTCATCTGTTTAAGCTTTGTCCAATTTCTCCACTCTGTTGATGATTTTTCCCCTCCATAACTAATAAGGAAACATTTTACAATCATGGAAATATCCTGTTTCTCATCTAAATTTCTCCCTATGTTTAACATCTATTCCACAATTCTTGCCTACTCTAATCTTCATTGTGAAACTTAGAACATAATTAATTCAAACTTAATTATTTCTTTTCTGTTTACCAATCAGCATTGACATTCTCCTATAAGCACAAACCTTCCCTTCTTCCTTGTTTATCATCAAAATGTAATGATTTTCTCTCTGTCAGTTGTTCATAATTCATTGCTGTACTTAATTTAGTGCACATATGGTTCCAGATGTGGTCAATGGAAGCTTCTTCAAAATGATTTCTGTCCTTGTAACTCGGTCCCATTTTTTTTTTAAGTACCTTACTTTCCAGCCTCACAAACTTTCAACGCTGCCAGATGGAATCTGCCATCTTGTCCCTACGGCAGGTCCCTTATCTATCAATGGCTTAGAAATAAACAAACTCTTAACAATCAGAACTTTGCAAATCTTAAATAAAATCTGTTTTAGAAATACCTGAAGAGACATTACAAATCAAGCAAACTGAAAAATCATTGTATAGAATGCATAACCCTCATGGTCCCAGCAGAAAACAGGTGGCATGCTAGAATTGGGCAATTTAAGGAGAGTTTAATTAAAGAACTATTTATAAAGAAGTGGGCAGTGTTTATGGGAAACACAAAGGATGATGCGGAAACAGGGTTCAGTAACTATGAAGTGCTTCTACCACCTGTAGCCTGAGGGGCAAGGGAAGGGAATGGTTATCAGAACCCAGATGGAGAGAGTTGTGTAGACAGGGCTCCCTTGCAGACACTATGATCTTCTGTCAGGATGCAACAAACTCCTGGAAACTCCAAAGGTAAGAAATGAGGACACATGCACATGAATATTCATTGCAGCACTGTTTACAATAGCAAAGACCTGGAACCAACCCAAATGCCCATCGATGATAGACTGGACTGGGAAAATGTGGCACATATACACCATGGAATATTATGCAGCAATCAAAAATGGTGAGTTTTGTCCTTTGTAAGGACATGGATGAATCTGGAGACATCATTCTCAGCAAACTGACACAAGAACAGAAAAGGAAATACCGCATATTCTCACTCATAGGTGGGTGAGAAAAATGACAACACATGGACACAGGGAGGGGGTCTACTACACACTGGGGTCTATTGAGGGGAATGCGGGAGGGACAGCGGGGGGGCGAGCTGGGGAGGGATAGCCTGGGGATAAATGCCAAGTGTGGGTGAAGGGGAGGAAGGCAGCAAAACACACTGCCATATGTGTACCTATGCAACTATCTTGCACGTTCTGCACACGTACCCCAAAACCTAAAATGCAATAAAAATTTTAAAAAAAGGAATCATAAGGATAAATATTCTGACCTCTGTCTCCTCCCTCCTGTCTATGAAGTATATCCCACAGGCTTCAACTAGAAGCCAGAAGGTTAGAAATCTTATTGATGTGAAGTCCCCAAAGGTCAGCCTCCAAGGATGCAGAACATATGAAGAATGCAGAGAGTAGGTCAAATGGAAGAATGTAGCAAAATATGTAAACTTGAGTAAGTCTTGGATCTCTTCGAGCCTATGTTTTTCAATGTTTGGATTCCAAAACCCAGTCCAGTGCTGACAGAGTCACCAAGTTCTTTTTGACCTGGATTATGTCCATAAAATATTGAAGATATGATAGACAAGTTCCATACCTCCTTTCAATTATAACCTTCTCTGATTACTATTTTGTTGATTGTCCTCACATATTGTTCAATAAGTGTGCCGTGACCATAATGAAGAAAAGTTCATCATTGCTGAGGATGAATTTCACATCCCAGTCTGTAACTCTATGCTCTGCTGTCTCTTCCATCTAAAAACACAGACACTAATTGTTCCGGTGTTACACAATGAGATGTCTAAAGAGAAGAAAGACTCAAACATTTAGGTAGGTACATGAATGCCGGATAATAAGGGAGAAAAATCGCTTTGATTATAAAGTTAGGCACATTGAGGATATTTGAAGCTCATGAAAGTTTAACCTCTGATATTCCATAATAATGAGAGATGGGAATAACTTCTGGAAATATTCCTTTAATTTTTCAGTTATTTCAGTGAATTTTTTGTGTACTGCTCTTGGTACTCAAAAATGGTACTCACAGTAGATGCCCACAACTGTTTATTAAATTAAAAATTACTGCAAATATCTTATGAAATACATGATTTTGTTTACATATAAAATTTGAAAAATTTTGCTACTTATTTTATTTTCCATCAATGTTTAGCTTAGACATTTTCAATATCTCCCTTAATAAAAGGTTGCATTTTTCTAGCAAAAATTTAATTTCTCAGCAGTTGTCCCACACGTATGTACAAACTGACTTGCATAGTGTTGCCGCAGAAAGTAAGCCAACAAGAGCCCTGTACTTCTTTTCAGAGAGTTATTTCAAAACAGTTTTCTACTCCTCAAGCTCCTTCATTGGTAAAGGAACATCACAAAAACGTTTTGAGGCATCCAATTCATTTTGTAATCTGGTCTCCAGTGCCATCAATTGTGAGTACTTGCTAATTTGCCCCTGAAGATTTATTCATGAGATATTTCTCCTGAATTAACCCCATTTGATCTTGTCCTTTGTTTCCTCAACAAGCCAAATCTATCTGTTCTCTTAAAGTGTTTGTCCCTCTTAAGTGTTTGTATTTGGGGGAAATTCTCCCTTAAAATTCCTTCAATTATTAATACATCTATGACTACTTTTCTGCTTTCTTGTTCCCCTTTCTTATTATTCATTCCATTCATTTCTTATTCTTTAAATAAACTATCTGCAAGTCTCAAGGCAGTACTCAATAACATAGAGGGTATATAATTAATTGGTAAGACTGTCATAATTTAACAAATTTCCTTCGGTATTTTCTTTCACAGCATACTCTTCTCTTCCTCACTCTTTAAGCTCTTTTTCCCAGTAACTCCCTTCTGATGGGATAACGATGTTCCAGGAACCCTAAAATGACTTTATCTGGCTCTTACTGCTACTTTAGTTGCACAGCTGGGATTAGGTCCCTGGAGCTCTTGATTTACAATTTGGCAATTTAACCTCAATTCTATCACTTGTAGTAAACAGCAAACAAGACCCATATTTCACTTAAATATTCCAATCTGAAAAGAATAAGATGCCTGATATGCTTTCCCTGAAACACTTGGTTTATAAACACGTGGAAAGGATTTTCTATTCTGAGTGAGTGTGTCAGCAGCTCTGAGATGAGAGCTGATAAATTGCCCTTTGAAATCATTAAAAATGCTGTTAAAAAAGTATGTTTGACATCTTAATAGAAAAATGACAAAATAAAATGTTGTATTCCTGCTTCTCTACCTAAGGCTCTGTACGACACACTCTAAATGATGGTGACTAACACCTGCTGTCAGGCATTGCCTTCATATGCTACAAAAATAACTTCTCTAAATATTCTTAAGAAAGTCAGAAGTGTGTGTCAGCCATCTGTCTGCCTTAATTGGTTTTTCATTAGAATCCTGCCATTCCTTTGAGTTGCTATTCCAATTTTGTCCCTCCATTTCTTTAAACTGGCCTTTGGGTAGGTCGGGAGGGCTGGCCATGCGAACACAGAGTTAACGCCCCTTTCATGTGCACATTCAGGGTCCCTTTGTTCACCCTTGCACACTTTATGTTTCTCCAGAGTTCTGCAAAAGAATTGGCAAGGGTTGGATTCAACTAGCACCTCTTGGCTAATCAAGTATCAGGCCCTCTTCTAGGTGTTTCCCATGAGATGCCACCATACTCACATAATTGGAAAAGAAACTCTGCAGATCCATATTCAAGGTAGCTGAAATGGCAATCCATAGGAACTATCACCCGGCTATGCAAATGTAAGGATCTCATTTCTGCCCCTGGCTTGAAAAAGCACTTTCAATCCTCTGCATCCTTAGTGCAGAAAAGATCAAAGATACTCTGGTTCAAAGGATTTCTGATAATCTGGGAAGTGAAAACAGACTTAAGAGAAATAATGAAGTTAGTAATCAAGAACTTAAAACTGTCCACATTTGGTATGAGGTCCCTAAAATAAAACCACATCATGTGCAACAAGAACAGTGTCAAACATTGCAAGGATTCACAACAGCTAAAAAGTATATCCTTAGCCATACTGCCAAAGGACGTGTTATCACCAGTTTCCTACTGAAGAGGAATAAGAAACCAATATCACAAACCACTGTATTTCCTTTGTAGTTTGGTCTATATAAGCATATACAGTCCACTTGTAAGGGCAGTATTCTGATGTTCTCAATAAATCATTCAGTGGTCCTTGTTAAGTTCATTACAAAAGATCCTCTTAGTATTGTTACAAGGAGATACCTGGTATTGGGAGAATTAACTTGAATATCTTACCTGAGTATTAGACACAAAATTCAGATGCCCAGGATGGACCAATCCAAACCAACAGCCTCAAAACTGTCTAGATGCAACAGACTTATGCCACTCTACTGAAGAAAATCAGGGCTAGAACCAGGCTACTTTTGTTTAAACAGTGTTTCTTCTTTAGTACCAAAGAGAGAAAAAAATCAGCACATCTCTCATTGCATGGATCTCCCTGGCCAGGACACTGTGGTAAGATGGGATAATTAAAAATGGAGAGAGGGAGAGAAAGAGAGAGGGATGCTGAAGGGGTCTAAAAGTAAGCAGTCTGGTTTATGAGCAATATTTAAAGATAATGAGAGAGATTTGTTGATGAAAAGAGAGATGAGAGGTATTTTATACTTTTATGTGTTTGAACTTAAAGAAAAGATATTTAGGTAATAAATACACAATAGAGTATAATCCAAACCTAAGAGACTGTAATGTTCTGGGAGAATTCACCCTCATAAATGAATATATATTACATTTTAAAGTGTCTTACCAAAGCCTATATACTAACATATTGCAAGTTAAATGTGTAACTGTATGAATTGCAAAATAGCCATAAATAGAAGAAATGGATTTTGACTTAAGTTTTAATAGCAGTGAGGGAGATTGATCTATCCTAACACATCGAATACCCTTTTTCTTTTGCATTATACAAATAACAGATTACATCTGTCTACTGAAATTCTATGACAGTATCAAGAGTCAGACAGGACTGCATTCCAAAATAAAATCTACTACTTATTAGCTGTAAGCATTAGACAGGTAATTTACCACTTGTAGATAATAATGTCTACCTTTTAGGAAGAATTAAAGCAGATAATATATGAGATGGTTCATGGTACCATGCCCAAATATGGAAGATCAATAAATGTTTGTCCTTTTCCTTTTAATCTCAGAAATTCTTAACACACACACACACACACACACACAGAGAGAGAGAGAGAGAGAGAGAGAGAGAGAGAGAGAGAGAGAGAGAGAGAGAGAGACTAATCAAGAAATGAGCAGTGCCTTATATTTCTATAACTTCAATTCACCAATGACTTACTGAGCTCTCAGGAGGTGCCATGCTGTGGGTCTCTAGCAACTAAAGAGTAATGTAAAATGTAATAGATATTACCCTTTTCGCTAGCTTGGGTCACAAATATGGTTTGCTTGATCCCATATGCCCACATTGGCAGGAAGCCCAGTAACTCCCTCTGGAGAATTCTCCTCAGCCCCAAACTGAATTATGCAAACATCCAAGAGACTTACTGATTTCAAAAGTGGTTAGCCCAGCTTCCGAGCCAAGAAAATTATTGAAATGTCTGATCCAATCACTAATAACTGTTGATCAGTGGTCCTCCAGACCCAAAGGGTAGGCATCATTTTGGTAGTCATGTCAATGCTGCCAGACTTCTGCACAGCCCATCACAACTATATCCCAAGGTTACAGTCCTCTCTCATACATGAACAGAAGCCAGTGTTTCTCAAAATACAACACCATGCCAAGGAGGATTGGATTCATAAGCACTCTGTGTGCACTGCAAGAAGTGCATCTCTCAACCAGCACAACCCTTGGGCAACCTTCTATTTCAGAGATCAAAGGTTTATAGTAAGGTCAACAAACAACCACGTCGGTAGGCCAGTTCTGGCTCACTGTAGGCTTCTTTATGACCATGAGCTAAGAATGATTTTTACATTTTTTAATGATTTTTTTAAATATCAAAAGAAGAATACCTTGTGACACATGAAAATTATATGAACTTCAGTGTTCATAAATAATACCACATTGGAATACAGTAGTGCTTATTCATGTAAGAATTGTTTATAGCACCTTTGGTGCTACAACAGCAAACTTAGGTCTTGAGTTACTGTGACAGAGATCATATGGCTAAATATGATCAAATACATGATCATAAATATGATTAAATACAAATCTAAAATATTTACTACCTAGCTCTTTAAAGAAAATGTTTGCTGACCTCTAGGTTAGAAATTTAGTCCCTTTCCTTTCTAAAGGCCCCTAGGCCTCTATTCAAATTGGCTCATCACTGTCTCCTGAGAGTTCTGTAAACCTGGGGAAGACTGAGATTTTGCTAGGCATGAACATCTCAGAAGTAGGAGTGTTACACTCTTTGCCCAAGACAGCAATACCAATCCCCCTCACATGTGCAGAACAAATAAGAGTCAGTAGGAGGAATTATAGACGTGCTTCAAGGGTGCTTACAGTCTCTGCTACCTAGAGAAGCAGGCAACAGCTTCCTTGAAAAAAAAAATGTTTTAGGTGTTTCCTTGTGTTAGATACCTACCACTTCTGATATCCAAACATGAAACGTGAATTACATGTAGATTAACACTAGAAAGGGCCCCGAGCCCACCCAAAGAGAAAAGCTGGGCTAGCCAGCAGGAAGACCCTTAAAGATCCCTTAGTTTAATATAATCCTAAGATTTTCTTTAAAAAAAGAAGAAAGAAAGAAAGAAAGAAAGAAAGAAAGAAAGAAAGAAAGAAAGAAAGAAAGAAAGAAAGAAAGAAAAAGGAAAAGAAAAATATGTCCGTCATAAAGTTTATCACTAAGTCCTGTTGCTGATGTTCAATAAATCTCTGTTGAATTCAGTAGGTCTCATTCACTCATTCCTTCAGCAAATGTATTTGAGAGACTACTCATGTCAGACACTTTACTAAATCCTGAGACTCTAGCAATTACTCAAACAGATTAAGCAGCAGAAGAAATCACTGCCCTCAGAGCTCATTTTTAAGTTGAGGAGGACAGACAATTTTATATATAATATATAAATTATATATATATATATATAATATAAAAATTATATATATAATTTATATTACATTTTTAAATGATTTATATATATAATTTATATTATATACATATATGTATATAATATAAATGTGTATATATGTATTTATTAATGTATATATGAATCATTTAAAAATATAATATAAATTATTACATTTTATACATATATATAAATATGTATATACATCAATATATAAAATAAAATACAAAATATGTTAAATGGTAACCAATGCTGAGAACAGTAAAGGAAGAAAGAGGAAGAGGAGTGGATGCAGCTTTAGATCAAGAAGGCCATATTTGACTAAGGTCATGAAGGAGGCAAGGATGAATCAAGAGGTTACCTCAAGGAGCAGCATTCCAGGCAGAAGAAAGAGCAAGCGTAGAGACTGGGCAGAAGCTCAGCTGGTGGGAATCTTCTAGTGGAAACGTGTATTTCTGTTCTATAAAGAGCAGAGGCCAATGCGGCTAGAGTAGAGCCAGGTAAGCGTAGAATCTCAGTGTATGATCTTAGAGAGTTGGGATGGAGGGAGAAAGAGAGAACAGGTCAGTCCCTGTGAAATCAATGGAGGATTTTAGAAAAAAATATGACATGATGTGAATTATATTTAACAGGAGCTCTCTGGCTGCAGTCGACCGTAAGAGGACCAATGCTGAAAGCAAAAAGATCAACTGGGAGAGTCCTGAAACAATCTAGACAACACAGGAAGGTGGCTTAGACCAAAGCAGAAGCAGCAAAGATAACTTAAAGTAGCTGAATTGTGGATAGATTCAAAGGTAAAATGGGTAAGATTTGCTAACATGTTAAATGTAGTACAAGCGAAAGAGAGAATTCAAAGATGACTCTAAGATTTTTTTTTTTTTGCAGGAACAACTGGGAGAACAGAATTCCCAGGGAATCAGATAGAGAAAACTTGAAGTTTGGGGTAACATTGAGTTTAATTTTGGACATAATAAATTTGAAATATCTATTAGCCACCTGCGAAGAAATATCAAATACACAGCTACATATTCAGAGCTGTAGTTCTGGGAATAGTTCCATCCTGAGGTATACATTTGGGAATTATCTACATAGAGGTGGCATCATATTCTCGAGATCAGAAGAGATTATCCAAGGGGTGAGCACAGGTAGAATGAAAAGGAGAGGCCACAGGTCTATGTCCCGGTTCTCCGGCAGAACAGAGTGCAACGTTAAACCGTTGCCACACCTCCCAATGAAACTAAACCACTTACCCAGCAGCCCCAATTACTTTGAAAATTCTTGAAATAAAGAAAGGAGTAGAGCAGTCCCAGGAGCTGTTAAGGCATCCTGAAATTTATTCACTGTAACTCAGTGCAAAGTTCCATGGTACATCACTCGGGGCTGGCTGTAGCCTTTCAGAGGCACGTGCAATGACAGCAGCAAAATGTGACTGACAAAAGTAAATCAGACACAGCCTAAATAAACATGAAGACTGCAGTTTGGACTCCCTGGGGCTCAGCCCATTTCTCTTTCTGATAAATAACTCTACCACCTTATAGTTGTAACCCCATCTGGGCTAGCCCGATCTGTGGGTCTGGTAGTGAGCCTTAAAACTGCTATTTTTGTTCAGGATGTATTTAGGAGAAGGACTGAGCACTCAGTGGAGAAAGTTGCTAGAGGCAATGCTCAGCTTCTCCTCAACTATCTAAGCAAATCTGCGCCAGCACCAAGCTCCCACACTCTGCTCAGGACCACCAACACTCTCCAGGAAACCCTCCCCCTTACAATGTTATTTCAACATGACCTGTACATAGGATGACCACGTGATTAAAAGTCCAACCTGGGATACTTTCTAGTGTCAAAGGGAGTTCCATTACAATAGGTATCAACTGGGACTGTTTAGGCAGAGAAGGATTCATGGTCC
The DNA here is from genome assembly GCA_031835075.1 of Saguinus oedipus. Classification (NCBI taxonomy): domain Eukaryota; kingdom Metazoa; phylum Chordata; class Mammalia; order Primates; family Cebidae; genus Saguinus; species Saguinus oedipus. The sequence continues at coordinate 166,969,317 of CM063171.1, read as the reverse complement.
TACCAGTTCACACCCTCACTTACTCCACTCCCATTCCAGGAAGCTTATGAAAGAATTTCTTTCAAAAAACATAAAATACTCCCTGAGATGACTTCTGGTAACAACGTTGTCCGAGACCATTTTCAGAAATAGTTTAGCATGTCTTACAGATGTGAAGCCAGCCATTCTTTCATTTACCTCTGCTGATCATTCACTGAGCACCTGTTCTGTCCCAAGAACAAGGGACATGGATTTATAGAAGGAACTCAGTACTGGTTGAGTTCATGTTTAAATATGTTGACTCACTTAATTCTCAAAACACCAGTGAGAAGTTAGCCCTCCTTGACCAGTGAATTCATGAATGTTCAGGAACATTACAGAATGTGCCTAAAGTCACACAGTTAGCAGGTGGCAGCAGCAAGATTTTATTTAATCACTTTCTGAGGGGAAAGATGGTGAAAGGTTCATAAAGAACATGAAAGGAGCTCATGAAAGATGATAAAAGACCCATGAAAGACAGAAGGAGTTCAGGTCCCACGAGATGGCTCAGGCTTTGGCACACTGTTTCATGCCTGTAATCCCAACACTTTGAGAGGCTGAGGCAGGAAGATTACTTGAGGTCAACAGCTCAAGACCAGCCTAGGCAGCAAAGCAAGAACCATCTCTATAAAAAAGAAAATTTAAAAAAAAAGATGGTCAAGGTCACATGAGAGACTACAATTCTTCCTCTTTCCTATTTCCATAACAAATCATTTCAACATGCAATCAGATTAAGAAAACTGGGAAAATGTGGCACATATACACCATGGAATATTATGCAGCAATAAAAAATGACGAGTTTATGTCCTTTGTAAGGACATGGATGAATCTGGAGAACATCATTCTCAGCAAACTAACACAAGAACAGAAAAGGAAATACCACATATTCTCACTCATAGGCAGGTGAGAAAAATGAGAACACATGGACACAGGGAGGGGGGTACTACACACTGGGGTCAATTGGGGGGAATAGGGGAGGGACAGCAGGGGGGGAGCTGGGGAGGGATAGCCTGGGGAGAAATGCCAAATTTGGGTTAAGGGGAGGAAGGCAGCAAAACACACTACCATGTGTGTACCTATGTAACTATCTTGCACATTCTGCACATGTACCCAAAACCTAAAATGCAATAAATTTTTTTTTAAAAAAAACTGCTGTGAAAATTTACCACGTGACCCCTTCCCCACCAACCCACTGAAAATACAGGAAACCCTCCCAATGTCTCCTAAAATATTCATTGAGGAATCTTTCAGATGGCACCATAGGCGGCTTGTTCTGCAAAGACACTCCCACAATCACTAATACCACTTTTTAACAGCCAGTAGTTTGTTTTCCAATTAAAAATTTACTCTCCCCACCACTGGATGTATTCTTTGTCTAAGGACTCATCATCAGCAAGCATTTGCCAGGGCTGCCCTAAGGCGGCTGGCCTCAGAGCCATATGGGAGCACCACTGCTCAGGCTTCACTGCTAGAAAGGTTGGCAACAGAGTTCTGGGCTTGAACCAGGCAATCAATATTTTTAACAGGTCCCCAAAGTGATTCTGATGCAGTCAGGTCAAACACTTGGCTTTTGGAAATCAATAAGTACCATCAAAGAGAAAGTTTACATGAAAAAAATATATATCACAAATGTGGTTCTTGCTATTTCTGCCAAACTGCCATTTTCTCCAAGGTACTTCTTTCTGGTAATGAAGAAAGACAGCTAAACCCAATTAAAACTTTCTGTGATGCTACTGGAGCCCAGTGTGATGATTAATTTTATGTATCAACTTGCCTGGCCTGAGGGATGCCCAGGTGGTTGGTAACACATTATTTCCAGGTTTATCCGTGAGAATGTTTCTAAAAGAGATTAGCATATGAATCAGTAGAGTGTGTAAAGATTCCCTCACCGATGCAGGTGGGCATCAGTCAATCACTTATTGGCCTGAATAAAACACAAAGGCAGAGGAAGGGCAAATGTGCTCTCTCTGTTTGAGCTCAGATGTTCATCTTCTTCCCTCAGACGTTGGCACTCTTGGCTCTCAGGCCTTTGGACTCAGACTAAATTATAACATCAACTTTCCTAGTTCTCTGGCTTACAGATAACAGACTGTGAACTTCTTGGCCTCTGTAATCTCATTAGCAATTTATATAATAAATATCTATATCCATGCGGGTATAGGTAAGTCGTTTTATTTCTCTAGAGAACCTTAACTAATACATCCAGTGATCTTAAAATCGTCATCAACCTGATAATATATTGGTAAATTAGAGTATGTCTCGTCATATTATAATATAATTATAAAATCCTAATGCATTTTCTACTTTGGCAACTTGGGGTCTAGATAGACTTCTCACAACTTAATGTAGGACATTGTTTAGATTCTTGTGTGTATGTAAGTCCTCATCCCCCTTTTTAAAAAGTATTGTTTATAGCATTAGATAAAAGATTACCTAAATATTTTTTAAATTTATTTGTTAGACTTTAAGTTCTGGGGTACATGTGCAGAACATGCAGGTTTGTTACATAGGTATACATGTGCCATGATGACCATTACCCTGTCATTTATATTAGGTATTTCTCCCAATGTTATCCCTCCCCAATCTTCCCATCCCCTGCTATCGTTCCCCTAGGATAGGCCCTAGTGTGTGATGTTTCCCTCCCTGTGTCCATATTCTCATTGTTCAACTCCCATTTATGAGTGAGAACATGTGGTGTTTGGTTTTCTGTTCTTGAGTCAGTTTGCTGGCAATGATGGTTTCCAGCTTCATCCATGTCCCTACAAAGGACATGAAGTCATTCATTTTTATGGCTGCATGGTGTATATATGCCACATTTTCTTTATCCAATCTATCATTGATGGGCATTTGGGTTAGTTCCAAGTCTTTGCTATTGTGAACAGTGTTGCAATAAACATATATGTGCATGTATTTTTATAATAGAATGATTTATAATCTTTTGGGTATATAACCAGTAACAGAATTGCTGGATCAAATGGTATTTCTATTTCTAGGTCCTTGAGGAATTGCCACACAGTCTTCCACAACAGTTGAACTAATCTATACTCCCACCAATAGTGTAAAAGCGTTCCTATTTCTCCACATCCTCTCCAGCATCTGTTGTCTCCAGATTTTTTAATGATCACCGTTCTAACTGGTGTGAGATGGTATCTCAAGATCTAAATATTGTTAAAGTTTATAATTTACCTTTAAATCTGTAATTTGTACATTAAAAAGTTCAGGGATTATAAAGGCCCTGGAATTATCATAAAAACGAATATATTTTCAGTGTAGGGAACAATCTCTTGATTATGATTAAAAGCAACCTTATTTTTATCTCTCTCCATTTGGGTGCACCTTGAATTCATGTGAGATCTTTGAAGACATTAATACCTAGACCCTACCTTCAGTGATTCTGATTTATTTGGACTGGAGTGCAGCCTTGGGTTTGGGGATTTTTGAGAGTTCCCCAGGCAACACTAATGCACAGCCAAGATTGAGAAGTGTGCTTTGCACACGGTGGCATGGGAGTACCCTGCAACTGTACCAGGGCCTGGGCAAGTCCCTAACTTTCCAGCAACTCTCAGGTGATGCAACATTCTGCTCACCTGTGTAAAGCAGTCTCAATGAGGAAATTTGACAGTCCAGTCTCTTGGAGAAACCAAGCCTCTAAATTTTTCTATTTATCTTTGCTTTTAATGTCCTCTCCAGCTCATTTGGCTGGGGTGATAGAGGGGTGGTCAGTGACCCCGGTCCTCCTGCTATCTGCTCTCTCTGCTCATCTGCTCCCACAGAATACAGAATCAGTATTCTGCTTTGTGAAGGCTGGGCTGGGAGATAGAGGTGTGCTTAAGGAGAGAGAAAGAGTTAGCACAGTTACATGGCTGGGAAATGTCTTTGGACTTTGGGGGCCTACCAGATGGTTAAAGCTGAAGTCCCAACCGAGCAGACAGATGTTAAGCTATCTTGTTCCTAAATGAGGCTCTTTCAAGGTCTCTTCAGAGATTTCCTCACTGGGACATCTATCACCTGCAGTTTCTTTGGTTGCAACTCCTTTTTTTTTTTTTTTGAGACAGAGTTTCGCTCTTGTTACCCAGGCTGGAGTGCAATGGTGCAACCTCAGCTCACCGCAACCTCTGCCTCCTGGGTTCAGGCAATTCTCCTGCCTCAGCCTCCTGAGTAGCTGGGATTACAGGCACGCACCACCATGCCCAGCTAATTTTTGTATTTTTAGTAGAGATGGGGTTTCACCATGTTGACCAGGATGGTCTCAATCTCTTGACTTCGTGATCCACCTGCCTCGGCCTCCCAAAGTGCTGGGATTACAGGCGTGAGCCACCGCGCCCGTCTAGTTGCAACTCCTTTTACGGCTACTTTGCATGTCTATACTGGCAGTCAATACCAGCCTCTTTTTTCTGGGGTCTCTTTTCCTCCCTGTTGGTCCCCAGGTAAAAGCTCTTCCCTCTGGCCCACATCTGGTCCAGGGAAACACTGGCAGAGCTCTTACAGTATGGTCTCAGGGCTCTCCCTCAGGAACACTTAGCCCTTTCATTGTTCTTCCCTGTTGCTGGCCCCGATCGGACTCTGCATTCTGTTAGATCTACCAAACTTGCAAAGTAGCGGGCACATTTCAGAGACCTCTGGGGCATTTACTTGAAGTCCCCTCAGTCCCTCAGGTTGGTACGTGTAGAGTCAGAATGAAGCCTGTGCGGCTGAGAGGTGCAGGTGAGGGAGACAGGAAGAAGAGAGCGGAGTGGAAGATGACTTCCTGGGGAAGAGGTCAGAGTGTAAAGGGGCCTAATAAGCCAAGGTACCTGCAGGGGGTGCCCACTAGAAGGCTTTCGGCAGAATGTGATGTGTTCTAATTATGGTTCAAAGAATAGTGTGGACAGTAGGCAGACAAGAGCAGAATCAGATATGAAGCGTCACAGATAGGACCTGCTCTCATGGCCCCTGCTGGTGTGTAGGGCATTTCCTCTGAACCTCTTCTACAGGTCAAGAAGTCACTTTGCTCCTTTCTTTATCCTGGCCCTCTGCTCAAACCTGAGAAAAATATGACAGAGGCCCATTTCAGTTTAGAAGGCCTTTATGCTAACCCCAAGATTCTCATTTAGGAAGAAGTCCATAATGGTTTCATTGGAATGAAGCAAAGGCACCTGTGCAAATGTAATCAGCCAACTGAAGGTTTTGGCCTACAACATGAAGAGTATCCTCAGTTTAGCACCATCAAACAGTCTCAATATGATACCCTTCAATATCATACTTAATATGATACTGCACATATTGATACCCTTAAGAAGTTACCTTCTCCCTTTTTGGAGGGCAATTTGACCATATCTATTAAAACTTTAAGTGCTCATAAAATTTGACCTTGCAGTCTTACATCCAGCATCCATCCTACAGAAACACTGAAGTCTGTGCACAGAGTTATATACACAAGATCATTCACTTTGCATTACTTGTAACAGTGAAAATTGAAAACCTAAATGTTTCATTAGTATAATGGTTAATTAATTCGTGGTAATCCATATCACAGGTAGTTATGCAAAAGAAGACCAATTCGAACTCATGGAAACAGTAACGAGATTTATGGTTCAGCGGGGGGAAGAACTAGTTTCCAGATAATATGGATGGCAAGATCCCACTCTTGGAGAGAAAAAAAAAGATATATGTGTATATGCACCTATGTCTGTAAAGGCCCACAATGAAGTTATCAAACTATTAACAGCAGTGACCTTTGAGAAAGGGAGTGTGAGTGCAATGAAGAGGCAAGAGGGAGACTTTACAGATTACTCAGCACTTCCTAGTGTGATTCAATCTTCTGTAATAATAATGCATTTGTACATTTCCTATGTGACTTTTTTAACTGGAAAATATAAACAGGAAAAAACAAGAAACACAGAATGTGATTGCCTTAAAAATCTTGGGTATTTCCTTTCAATTTTAACACAAATGTTCTTACAATCCTAGTCTGGTTGCTATTCCAGCCTTTCTAAATTCCTGACCTTCACTGCTCATCAAATTCTAATTAACCTTCTGGTTCCCTAGAGCCTTGCAGGTGTTGGGACCGGCTGGTGTCTCCTGGAGCAAACCAGCCCTCCTTGTGGTGTGCAACTGCCTGGGTGCCAAGTCCTTGGTGTCAGCAGTGTAAATGACTCCATTGGTCTTCTAGGCGGCTGGAGCTTCGCAGAGCTCAGTGAATAATAGCAAATTCAATGCTTAACAGAACTCATCATGCATGGATAAAGCTGTGGTCACAGGACCACAAGTGTGAAAGGTTGGCTCTGACCGTGATTGCTCTCCCTAAATGGGTTAGGGTTGCTCTGCCTCAGTACAAACAAACAGTGCCCTCTTCTGCCCAGAAGCAGAACTTCTCTTCAAAACCACCACCTTGTGGAGTATCTGGAACTTTCACCCTGTTAGGTTGTGCATTGCAAAATGAGCCAGAGACTGGAAAATAACACCGATGAGTAAGAAGTCATCTGTCGGAAAGCTGTCACTCTGATTCTCCCCTAAATTCATGTCCCCATTTTACAAGTATCCTATTTTAACCACAGGAAAGATGAAAACATTTAAATGATAGGGTAAGTTTCATTCTACCAAACTGGCCAAAAAAACACAAAAAAACAAAATTAAGTGCTTAAATTTCATATTGCTATGGGGAAATATTATCCATGGCACAGAATATCAGTTCAAGCTTTCTGAGAAACAATCTGGCAGCTGCTTACCATTTTAAAAACATCTTTTATTATATTAGTTCAATAATCATTCAGTTGGAAATATTTCATGAAAAAATAGACCCAAATACAGTGAAGTAATTTACATAAAGATGCTTACAGCCATGTCATATTTCATTATTATATACTGAAAACTGGAAAAACTCAAATACAAATGGCAAACAGTAAATAAATTGTTATATGAGGTACAGCGTAGTGTTAAAATGCTTTACTATAAAGCCATTAAGAATTGTAATTTCAGGCCAGATGCAATGGCTCACGCCTGTAATTCCAGCACTTTGGGAAGCGAAGGTAGGCCGACTGCTTGAGCTCAGGAGTTTGAAACCAGCAGGAGCAAAATGACAAAACTTCTTCCCTACAAAACATACAGAAATTGGCCGGGTATGGTGACACACACCTGTGGTCCCAGCTACTCAGGAAGCTGAGGTGGAATGATTGCTTGAGTCCAAGAGGTTGGGCTGCAGTGAACCTACATAGCACCACTGCACTCCAGCATGGGTGACGGAGTAATACCCTCTCTCAAAACAAACAAACAAAGGTCATTTCAGGGACTGACATGATACATGTACCGTGTATATGATACTGGAAAAGCATAGAATACAAAGTGATGATCATACTCTGACCATAATGCAAGTATATGCAATGGTAAAGGATTTTAGAGTAAATAGAGTTTAGCATTCACTCATATATAAAGATGGTTCAGGCCAGGCGTGGTGACTTATGCCTATAATCCAGGCACTTTGGGAGGTCAAGGCGGGTGGATCACCTGAGATCAGGAGTTCAAGAACAGCCTGGCAAACATGGTGAAACCCCATCTCTACTAAAAATACAAAAAATTAGTTGGATGTGGTGGCAGGCACCTGTAACCCAACTGCTCAGGAGGCTGAGGCAGGAGACTCACTTAAACCTGGTGGGCAGAGGTTGCAGTGAGCTGAGATGGTACCATTGCAGTTCAGCGTAGTTGACAGAGCAAAACTCTGTCTCAAAAAAAAAAAAAAAAAAGATGGGTCAGTATGGAGCAATACAAAAAGGTAGGAGAGGGAAAGAAAGTAAGACAGAAAACAAAATTTATTAGCTATTGTTTCATGCCTCATTTCTGACTGCCTCATCTCAAAACATCATTTTCTCTGTTTTGGAAACCAGAGAAATCTATTTTTACTTCACCAATAGTTTGTAAAGAGAGAGCATATCACTTATTAATATATAGGAAAGCAAGAATAGCCTTAGAAAGGGTTGTGAAATTCCCTTTGTCTTCTCTTATGCACATTTGACACTTTTGGCTCATACAGATAGAAGCTTTAAAATATTCTAGATTCAATTGTTAGTATTTATAATTTCTAATCTAAGGCTAAAAGTCAAGTTTACTCAGAGGGTTCCGGAATATGAAAATCAATGTAAAATGACAAAATGTTTCATGAAGCCCCTGATAAGGCTAAAAATCTGACAGCTTGACGGAGACATCTTATATTGAGAGTTCAGGCAAAAACAGCAAGTTTTTGTAATTCTGTTAAATTCACAATATATTCCCAATTCTAGCCTGAAGACATCTAAAGTATGGGCTTGAAATGTCAAACAAGACACAAGCCTTTGCAAGACGTCAGCACCCTCTTGCATAAGGACCAGGGTCAAAATTTATCCCGTATTAAGAACCACACAAGGAGTTTGTTAAAACCTCATATTCCTGGGTCTTCTTTGCTGGAGATTCTATGTAGGTCTGTGACAAGGCTCTGAAATTTTCTTTTTAACAAAAGCCATGGGGGCTTCTGATGCAGCTGGTCCCTGTCCTTGGATAAATATTAGTGTAGTAAACAGTAGGGTTAGCTTCCTTAATTAACTTCCTTGAAAATGTGTCAGTCAGTCCCTCTGGAGCTAGGATTATAACACTATGCTAGAAAACACAGCATCCAGCCAATTCTTAACATCCCTGTCACCAGATCACTAGTTCATGCCCCACTGCGTCTTGCCTGGCCCTTGTGATGGCTTCCCCACTGGCCTCCTGTTCCTCACTCTTGCTCTTCATCCTGCGCAAGTCAGAATGTCCATCTCAAAGCCCAAGTCAGACCTTGTTACTCCTCCTGATTCCTGACCATGATTTACAAGACCCTGCATAATCTGATTCCTAGCTACTTCCCTAACCTCATTGCCTCTCCCCTTTTCCCTCTCTACTCCAGCCTCAGTGATCTTCCTGCATTACTTTAACATATTGGGTGTGCCCCAAACTCAGGGACTTTGCACTTTCTAATCCCTTTAATTGGAATGCTTTTCCACTCCTGCTTGTTTTCATCTCATTGGCACCCTGAAGAGAGGCCCTCCTACTCCCCTAGTCCATCACCTTTTGTCCCCTTATTTTTTTTTTGGCACTTGCCACATGACATATGATATTTTTAATTGTGTCTTTGTGAGAGCAGTGGCTTTATCTGTTTTCTGCATGACTCAGTTCCAGCAGCTAAAGTGGTGTGTGCCATGTAAATGGTGCTCAATAAATATCTGACTAATGAATTTCACATGTAGAATCTTTGGGAAAGAAAATATAGATAGAATCTTTTGGAGTCTACTTGAAGAATCCAACTTTATATACAAATGAGAAAGACCTAATTTGCCTGATCTGCTACATTTCTAGATACCCAATAGGATTTTCATTTAAAAAAGGAGATACTCCCTCTGAGCTACAGAAATCAACATTCACACAACCCTATTCCTGCTCTGAGTCACCTTACCATGCTGGAAACTCAAGTTACACACATTACAAAGAAGAAAAATTTTCTGACCTCTTTTTCACTATTGCTATGGTTTGAATGATGGTGTGCCCTCCAAATTTTATGTTGAAACCTAATCCCTAATGTAACAATAGTAAGAGGTGTGGCCTTTGAGAGGTGATTAGCAGACTCTGCCCTCATGAATGAGATTAGCACCCTTGTGAAAAGGCTTAGGGTTAAACTAAACGCTCTCTTGCCCTTCTATTCCTTCAACCTCGTGAGGAAACAGCGTTCTTCCCCTCTGGAGCCTGCAGCAACAAGGTGACATTTGGAAGCAGAGAACAGCCCTCACCAGACACCAATTCTGCAAGTGCCTTGATCATGAAATTCTAAGCCTGCTGAATCATGAGAAATCGAGTTCTACTGTTTATAAATCACCCAGCCGGTGATATTTTTCTATAGCAGCACAAAAAGATAAAGACAATTATACATTCTCACTCCCCGAGCTTAAAATAGATAAATTTAGAAAGAATTTCAAATATAATTTTTTTAAAAAATTTTAACACATTTTATTGATGCTACTGGCTTTTTACAGTTCTCTTAACTACTATTATGAAGGTATAGGAAGAGGCAGATGCCTTGGGAAGCTAGTGAAGCCAAAATCCCAGAGCTTCTCACTTGTGTAGATTCCTGTGAGGGCTGGGAATTTCTGTCATGAATTTGAAGGGTTTTGTTTTCCTCTCTTAGAGTGTTCCTCTTAATCGAGCTGCACTCAGGACACATTTCCATGTAAGCAATTCTAGTACATTGTCCAGAAATATGCAGAAGTAAGGCATCTAAATATTCCAGCTTCCAATAATTTATCAGAATTTTTCTTCTGATGGTGAGTATTCAGAATGTCCCAGTTTAGTATTTGTAATTTTTAAATTCATTTTTGGTTTTTTGGTAATAGATTATTTATTTATTTTGTATTATACTGTAAGTTCTGGGATACATGTGTAGAATGTATAGGTACACACATGCCATGGTGGTTTGATATACCCACCAACTTGTCATCTACATTAAGTGTTTCTTCTAATGCTACCCCTCTCATAGCCCCCAACCCTCCAACAGGCCCCAATGTGTGATGCTCTCTTCCCTGTGTCCATGTGTTCTCATTGTTCAGCTCCCACTTATGAGTGAGAATATGCAGTATTTGGTTTTCTGTTCCTGTGTTATTTACCTGAGAATTATTATTTCCAGCTTCATCCATGTTCCCGAAAAGGACATGAACTCATCCTTTGTTTATGGCTGCATAGTATTCCACGGCATATTTGTGCCACATTTTCTTTATCCAGTCAATCATTGATGGGCATTTGGGTTGGTTCCAAGTCTTTGCTATTGTGAACAGTGCTGTAATAAACATATGTGTGCATGTGTCTTTATAGTAGAATAATTTATAAACCTTTGGGTATATACCCAGTAATGGGATTGCTGGGTCAAATGGTATATCTAGTTCTAGATCCTTGAGGGATCACCACACTGTCTTCTACAATGGTTGAACTAATTTACACTTTCACCAACAGTGTAAAAGCATTCCTATATCTCCACTTCCTCTCCAGCATCTGTTGTTTCCTGACTTTTTAATGATCTCCATCCTAAGTGGTGTGAGGTGGTATCTCACTGTGGTTTTGATTTGCATTTCTCTAATGACCAGTGATGATGAGCTTTTTTTCATGTTTGTTGGCTGCATACATGTCTTCTTTTGAGAAGTGTCTGTTCATATCCTTTGCTCACTTTTTGATGGGGTTGTTTTATTCATGTAAATTTGTTTAAGTTCATTGTAGATTCTGGATATTAGCTCTTTGTCAGATGGGGGTAGATTGCAAACATTTTCTCGTCTTCTGTAGGTTGCCTGTTCACTCTGATGATAGTTTCTTTTCCTGTGCAAAAGCTCTTTGGTTTAATTAGATTCTGTTTGTCAATTTTGGCTTTTATTGCCATTGCTTTTGGTGTTTTAGTCATGAATTCTTTGCCCATGCCTATGTCCTGAATGGTATTGCCTAGGTTTTCTTCCAGCATTTTTATGGTTTTAGGTCTTACCTTTAATCCATCTTGAGTTAATTTTTGTATAAGGTGTAAGGGAGGGGTCCAGTTTCAGCTTTCTGCATATGGCTAGCCAGTTTTCCCAACACCATTTGTTAAATGGAGACTCCTTTCCTCATTGCTTCTTTTTGTCAGGTTTGTCAAAGATCAGATGGTTGTAGATGTGTGACGTTATTTCTGAGGCCTCTGTTCTGTTCCATTGGTCTATATCTCTGTTTTGATATCAGTGCCATGCTCTTTTGGTTACTGTAGCTTTGTGGTATTGTTTGAAGTCTGGTAACATGATGCCTTCAGCTTTGTTCATTTTGCTTAGCATTGTCTTGGCTATATGGGCTCTTTTTTGGATCCATATGAAACGTAATGTAGTTTTTTCTAATTCTGTGAAGAAAGTCATTGGTAACTTGATGGGATAGCATTGAGTCTACAAATTACTTTGGGCAGTGTGGCCATTTTCACAATATTGATTCTTCTTGTCCATGAGCTTGGAATGTTTTTCCATTTGTTTGTGCCCTCTTTTATTTCCTTGAGCAGTGGTTTGTAGTTCTCCTTAAACAGGTCCTTCACATCCCTTGTTAATTGTATTCCTAGGTATTTTATTTTCTTTGTAGCAGTTGTGAATGGGAATTCACTCATGATTTGACTCTCTGTCTATTATTGGAGTATAGGCATGCTTGTGATTTTGGCACACTGGTGTTGTATTTTGAGACTTAGCTGAAGTTGCTTATCAGTTTAAGAAGATTTTGAGCTGAGACGGTGGAGTTTTTACATATACAATCATGTCACCTGCAAACAAAGACAATTTGACTTCCTCTCTTCCTACTTGAACGACCTTTATTTCTTTCTTTTGCCTCATTGCCTTGGCCAGAACTTCCAATACTATGTTGAATAAGAGCATCTTTGTCTACTGTCAATTTTCAAAGGGAATGCTTCCAGCTTTTGCTCATTCAGTATGATATTGCCTGTGGGTCTGTCATAAATAGCTCTTATTATTTTGAGATACATTTCATCAATACCTAGTTTATGGAGAGTGTTTAGCATTAGGGGTGTTGAATTTTATCGAAGGCCTTTTCTGCATAGGGAATAATTGTGGTTTTTGTCATTAGTTCGGCTTATGTGACAGATTACATTTATTGATCTGCGTATGTTGAACCAGCCTTGCATCCCAGGAATGAAGCCAACTTGATCATGGTGGATAAGCTTTTTGATGTGCCACTGGATTTGGTTTGCCAGGAATATTGAGGATATTCACATTATATTGAGGATATTCACATTGATGTTCATCAGAGATATTGGCCTGAAATTTTCTCTTTTTGTTGTGTCTCTGCCAGATTTTCATATCAGGATGATCATAACATGAGTTAGGGAGGAGTGTCTCATTTTCTATTGTTTGGAATAGCTTCAGAAGGAATGGTACCAGCTCCTCTTTGTACCTCTGGTAGAATTCGGCTGTGAATCCCTCTGGTCCTGGGGTTTTTTTTTTGTTTGTTTGTTTGTTTTTGGTTAGCAGGCTATTAATTACTGCATCCATTTCAGACTTATTATTGGTCTATCTAGAGATTTAACTTTTTCTTGGTTTAGTCTTGGGAGGGTGTATGTGTCCAGGATCAGTTTCTTTAATTTTCAAGTTTATTTCTGTAGAGGTGTTTATATTATTCTTTGATGATAGTTTGTATTTCTGTGGGATCAGTGGTGATCTCACCTTTATCATTTTTTATTGTGTCTATTTGGTTCTTCTCTCTTTCTTCTTTATTAGTCTAGCTAGCAGTCTATTTTGTAATCTTTTCAAAAAGCCACCTCCTGGATTCATTGATTTTTTGGACAGTTTTTCATGTCTCTTTCTTCTTCAGTTCTGCTCTGATCTTAGTTATTTCTTGTCTTCTACTAGTTTTTGAATGTGTTTGCTCTTGTTTCTCTAGTGGTTTTAATTGTGATGTTAGGGTATCAGTTTTAGATCTTTACCAGTTTCTCCTGTGGAAATTTAGTGCTATAAACTTTCTTCTAAACACTGCTTTAGCTGTGTCCCAGAGATTCTCATATGTTGTGTCTTTGTTCTAACTGGTTTCAAAGAATTTATTCATTTCTGCCTTAATTTCCTTATTTAGCCAGTAGTCACTCAGGAGCAGGTTGTTCAGTTTCTATGTAGTTGTATGGTTTTGAGTGAGTTTCTTAATCCTGAGTTCTAATTTGATTGCACTGTACTCTGAGAGACTGTTTGTCATGATTTCCATTCTTTTGCATTTGCTGAGGAGTGTTTTACTTCCAATTATGTAGTCAATTTTAGAAGAAGTGTGATGTGGTGCTGAGAATGTATATTTTGTTGACTTGGGATGGAGAGTTCCGTAGATATCTATTAGGTCCACTTGGTCCAGAGCTGAGTTCAATTAATTTTCTGTCTCATTGATCTGTTTAATATTGACAGTGGGGTGTTAAAGTCTCCCACTGTTATTGTGTAGGAATCTAAGTCTCTTTGTAGGTATCTAAGAACTTGCTTTATGAATCTGGGTGCTCCTGTATTGGGTGCATATATATTTAGGATAGTTAGCTCTTCTTGTTGCATTGATCTCTTTCCCACTATGTAATGCCTTTCTTTGTCATTTTGATCTTTGTTTATTTAAAGTCTGTTTTATCAGAGACTAGGATTAGCCCTTTTTCTTGGTTTCCATTTGCTTTGTAAATATTCCTCCACCTCCACACATGTGTGTCTTTGCATGTGAGATGGATCTCCTGAATACAGCACACCAATGGGTCTTGACTCTTTATCCAATATGCCAGTCTGTGTCTTTTAACTGGGGAATTGAGCCTGTTTACATTTAAGGTTAACATTTTTATATGTGAATTTGTTCCTGTCATTATGATGCTAGCTGGTTATTTTGCCTATTAGTTGATGCATTTTCATCATAGATCATCTTTAGAATTTGGTTTGTTTTTGCAGTGGCTGGTAACAATTTTTCTTTTCATATTTAGGACTACCTTAAGGAGCTCTTGTAAGGCAGGTGTGGTGGTGACAAAATCTCTCAGAATTTACTTGTCCATAAAGGGTTTTATTTGTTCTTTGCTTATAAAGTTTAGATTGGTTGAATATAAAATTCTGGATTGAAAATTGTTTTCTTTAAGGATGTTGAATATTTGCCCCCTCTATTCTGGCTTGTAGGATTTTTGCAGAGAGATTCCCCTGTTAGTCTGATGGGCTTCCCTTTGTGGGTAACCTGACCTTTCTCTCTGGCTGCCCTTAACATTTTTTCTTTCATTTCAATCTTGGTGAATCTGTCAATTATGTGTCTTGGGGTTGCTCTTCTTGAGGAGTATGGTTGTGGTATTCTCTGTATTTCCTGAATTTGAATGTTGGCCTGTCTTGCTAAGTTGGGGAAGTTCTCCTGGATAATATCCTGAAGTGGGTTTTCCACCTTGGTTCCATTCTCCCTTTCACTTTCAGGTACACCCATCATATGTAAGTTTGGTCTTTTCATATATTTCCATATTTTCTGGTGGCTTTTTTTATTCTTTTTTCTTTAATCTTGTCTTCATGCTTTATTTCATTGTTGATATTCAATTTCTGATATCCTTTCTTCCACTCACTCTCTTTGGCTACTGATACTTGTGTGTACTTCATGAAGTTCTCATGTTGTGTCTTTCAGCTCCATGAGGTTATTTATGTTCTTCTCCAAACTGGTTATTCAAGTTAGCAATTCCTCTAACCTTTTTCAAGGTGCTTAGCTTCCTTGCATTGGTTTAGAACATGCTCCTTTAGCTCGGAGGAGTTTGTTATTACTCACCTTCTGAAGCCTACTTCTGTCAATTCATCAGACCCCTTCTCCATCCAGTTTTGTTGCCTTTCTGGCAAGGAGTTGTGATCTTTTGGAATAGAAGAAGTGTTCTGGTTTTGGAATTTTCAGGCTTTTTGCACTTTTCTTTTCTCATCTTCATGGATTTATCCACCTTTGGTCTTTAATGTTGATGATTTTCAGATGAGGTTTCTATGTGGATGTCCTTTTTATTGATGTTGAAGCTATTTCTTTCTATTAGTTAGTTTTTCTTCTAACAGTCAGGCCCCTCTGCTGCAGGTCTGCTGAAGTTTGCTGGGAGTCCACTCCAGACATGGTTTGCCTGGGTATCAGCAGCAGAGGCTGCAGAACAGCAATGACTGATGTCTGTTCCTTTCTCTGGAAGCTTTGTCCCAGAGGGGCACCTCCCAGATTCCAGCCAGAGATCTCCTATATGAGGTGTCTATTGACCCCTCCTGGGATATGTCAGGGATCCAGTTGAGGAGGCAGTTTGTTTCTTAGCAGAGATTGAGCACTGTGCTGGGAGATCCACTGCTCTCTTCAGAGCCAGCAGACAGGAATGTTTAAGTCTGCTGAAGCCATGTCCACAGCCACCCCTTCCCAGGGAGATGGGAGTTTTATCTATAAGCCTCTGACTGGGGCTGTTGTCTTTCTTTCAGAGATGCCCTGCTCAGAGAGGAGGAATCTAGAAAGGCAGTCTGGCTACAGTGGCTTTTCCAAGCTGCAGTGGGCTCCACCCACTCTGAACTTTCTGGAGGCTTTGTTTACATTGTAAGGGGAAAACCACCTACTCAAGCCTCAGTAATGATGATGCCCCTCTCCCAACCAAGCTCAAGTGTCCCAGGTTGATTTTAGACTGCTGTGCTGGCAGTGAGAATTTCAAACCAGTGAATTTTATCTTGTTGGGCTCCATGGGGCTGGGGTCAGCTGAGCTAGACCCCTTAGCTCCCCAGCTTTAGCCCCCTTTCCAGGGGCATGAATAATTTTCTCTCACTGGTGTTCCAGGCACCACTGGGGTAAAAAAAAAAAAAAAAAAAAAAAAAAAACTCCTGCAGCTAGCTTGGTGTCTGCCCAAACAGTTGCCAACTTTTGTGCTTGAAACTTAGGGCCCTGGTGGTATAGGCACCTGAGGGAATCTCCTGGTTTGCAGGTAGCTAAGACCATGGGACAAGCACAGTATCTGGGCCGAATGCAACATTCCTCACAGCACAGTTCTTCACAGCTTCCTTTGGCTACAGGACAGAGTTCCTTGAACCCTTGTACTTCCCCAGTGAGGCAAAACCCCACCCTGCTTCTACTCACCCTCTATTGACTCCACCCACTGTCTATCCAGTCCCAATGACGTGAACCAGGTACCTCAGTTG
The DNA here is from genome assembly GCA_031835075.1 of Saguinus oedipus. NCBI lineage: Eukaryota > Metazoa > Chordata > Mammalia > Primates > Cebidae > Saguinus > Saguinus oedipus. Next base: position 166,952,656 of record CM063171.1, on the reverse strand, counting down.
GAAATGCAGAAATCACCCACCTTCTAGGTTGATCTTGCTGGGAGCTGCAGACCAGAGCTGTTCCTATTCTGCCATCTTGCCAGCCACCTAATTTCATTTTTCTAAAGGGGGCCTGTGTTATATACAGTTTTTGTGTGGCAGTTGATCTTACCTTCTCTCTAAAGTTGAAAAGTCTTTTGGGACTGAGATTGTGTTCTATACTTTCTCTTTTTCCCATGCCTGGGATACAACTGAGCTCATAGATGAAGCCAAGCTGATGTCCTCGCCCTCAGTTCTCTGCGTGGATCAAAACTGGTTTGGGAGGTTGTAAAGCTTTTAGGGAAATTACTTGTTCCTTTATGATACTTGAGGAATTAGGGTACAATTCCAAACATACTGCTTTAAAACTAAAAGAAGGTCCATATTTGCATTATAATATTTATTTTGAAAGACACTGAACTTTTATTTCAATTAAATATTAAAAGTGTAGTTCTCCTGATTCCACAGGTATTTAACTTGAGTAAATGTATATCTACAAAGTAATTATAGAGAAACATCCAGTGGCTGTGTACACTGGCTCATGCCTATAATTCCAGGACTTTGGGAGGCCTAGGCAGGTAGATCACTTGAGGTCAAGTGTCCACATCCACCCTAGTCAACATGGAGAAAACCTGTCTCTACTAAAAATAAAACAATTAGCTGGACGTGTTGGTGGGTGCCTGTAATCCCAGCTAGTAGAAAGGCTGAGGCACAAGAATCACTTGAAATTGGGAGTCAGAGGTTACAGTGAGCCAAGGTTGCACAACTGGACTCCAGCCTGGACGTCAGAGAGAAACTGTGTCAAAGAAAGAAAAAGAAGGAAGGAAGGAAGGAAGGAAGGAAGGAAGGAAGGAAGGAAGGAAGGAAGGAAGGAAGGAAGGGAGAAAGAAAGAAAAAAAGAAAGAAAGAAAGAAAGAAAGAAAGAAAGAAAGAAAGAAAGAAAGAAAGAAAGAAAGAAAGAAAGAAAGAAAGAAAGAAAGAAAGAAAGAAAGAAAGACCCGGGAAGATCATTTTTTAAGAAGTGAGAAAAAATCAGGAATTTTTAATGTAGATCTAATTTGTACTTAGCTCTTTATAATAGAGATTCATTGGCCTACATCTTTTATTTTATATAATTTTACTTACCAGTAATGAAATACCATAAACCATCATTTTGATCCCAAAGGTGTATGAAGCCATTTATAATCAAATCTGAAAGAAAAAGCCACTTATTGTTTCTGATCGTTCATGAGAGGTTCAGTCTATGCTATTAAGATGCAATTCTGGGGCAGAGGTGATGGCTCATGCCTGTAATCCCAGCTCTTTGGAAAGCTGAGACAGGAGAATCGCTTGAGCCCGGGAGATTGAGACTAGCGTGGGTGACATGGCGAAACTCCATCTCTACAAAAAATTTAAAAAATTATCCAGGCATGGTGGCACACACCTGTAGTCCCAGCTACTTGGGAGGCTGAGGTGGGAGGATCACCTGAACATAGAGAGGTCAAGGCTACAGTGAGCTGTGATTGCACCACTGCACTCCACCCTGGGCAAGTGAGACCCTGTCTCAAAAAAAAAAAAAAAAAAAAAAAAAAAGATGTAGTTATGTAGAAGCATTAGTAACTCAGTGTCAATTAGAAGTTTAGAAGTTCATGAGACTTGGACCACATGTATACTATTCACAAAGTCAAAGGCTCTGTAAACATCAATAAATGCTGCAAACAATCTTGTGTCAGTCAGATCTTATGCTAGATTTCTCCTGCTGGATTTCTCTACCAGGAGAAATCACAAGGACATAAGTGCCATAGGAATGATCAGTAGTGAAATAATTGTGACCAAAATTCTCTATGCTTCTCATGCAGACTGCCAGTATAAAAAGCACATACTTGCAATTTCTCAAGGAGGAAAGTGGCATAGCCTTTTGACTAAAAACCTGGAAATTAATAGATGAATAATGTGGAGATTTTGAGATAGATTGTACAGATGCCATCCAAATGGAGCTGTACACACCAAGAAGTTAATGAGAGAAAAATAATTGTAAGAATTAGAAAACTCCAGTCAGAGGTATGGTGGCATGAAACCTTCCCTGATTGTTTTAATGAGGCTCAGTGTTTCCATCAACGGTTCCACATGACAGCACATTACTAGGAGATAATTTGAGAAGGCCTGGATCAAAGAAATTTGCAGCAGTTGCTGTTGGCAGTCTCTATCGGCATTTTGAAATGACAGCCTCTCTGGTAACTGTCCGAATCTGGGTTCATATCTACATTGTTATGTTTAAGCCAAACACATTCTTAACCCACGCTTTGCCCTTGTCACCATCTCTATTACCAGGGCCTCCCACAAGTTTTATTTTACTAAAGGGTTTGGAAAGACATTCACAAACTTATAAAAACGCTAGTATTTCATAAGCTACCTGGTGGCTTCTATAATATTTCTATCTGCCATCTGCCTCTGTAACCTGGCCAGGAAATTTTTACCTAATTGCCATTTCAAACAAGGAATTCTAAAAAGCAATGATTGTAACTAATATACAACTGACAAAAAGTCACTTTCATTTCTTTGTCAGTCCACTGATATGAGAAGTGCATGTGTGTATCTGTGTGTATACGCATGCACACACACACACACACACACACACACACACATACTTTTCAGGAACAAAGTCACTAATGGAATTTGACTACCCCCATTCCACCCTGCTGTTTTCAATTACACAAACTCATGAACTAAATTATAAGAACAAGGTAGCTGTAGAATTGCTACAAAGATGATTAAAGTGAAAGTGAAAGATTATATTTTACTCAGCTCAAAATATTCACCTTGAAATTACTAGTGGATAGAAGAAGCTAACTAACATACTATACTATCTTAAAGGGTGCCTTGAATAAAAACCATAATTTGAAGAGTCCCCATAACTAACTGAGGAAAGTGGTATTTTTGAGATGAGAAGCTTCTTCAAATTATGCTATGTAGTGATAAGAAACTGGCTCTTTCTGGCCCTCTTCTGTGTCATCCTGTCATTCACCGCCATATGTAATTGGCTACTTTCCTCCACTGTCTCTCATTATTTTCCTCCTCCCACCTCTTTCCTTTTCCTAACTTAGTCCCATTGCTTTGATTCTCCTTTCCCCTCTGCCTCATCCATACCACAGCATTAACAGCATCACCTAAAATTCATACTGGCTTTCCATGTTCAAGGTGCTGAAATGGCTGGGTCAGTCATTTCTGATTGTTTTCTAACCCCAAACACATGAGGAATGTAGCAGGCAGTCCCATCAACATCCATGGTTTTCTACAGCACTAATTTTAAGAGGTAGAGAAGGGCATATCAGATTCTCCAATGAAAAGGAAACTTTGTAGGTTGAAAACTTTTAAATGCTTCCAATGAAGATCTGATGAATATGTTTCCCTACCTTCCTTCTCTGTCCTGTCAGCATCACTGCTTTAGAGCCTCACCTAATGTAGTGGCTTATAGACCAGCATCACTCATATCACCTGGGAACTTGTTAGAAATGCGGGATCTCAGGCCTCCACCCCAGACCTACTGAATCAGAATCTGTGTTTTAATTAGATGCTTACATTAAAGTTTGGAAATCACTGTGCTCTCATGGTAGGAATATAATAAAACACAACATGTCTAATGGTATAAATGACATTCAACTGCTGATAACAACATATGCAATAGAATATTATGATCTTTGGAGCAAAGCAAGCTGCTTTTTATTTCTCACATTTAATAACTGAATCTGCAACAAATAATTTAACCTTCCAGAACCTCAGTTAACTCATGTATAAAATGGAGATTATATCTATCTTACAGAGACCATGCACATATGATTTTTAGGACAATACCAGTCTTAGAGTGTGTGTGCAGTAACTTTTTACTACTTATGGTTAAAACTATTATTATCATTATTATTTAATCAACTTGGCTTCATGTGTTCAAAAAATACTATTTAGATCGAGTTACACAAGCATGCTTCTCATCTTCCCAAAGCTTACAACATAAAATGAGCAATAACTATATGGGCAATTGCACAAAAAAAGCAATATGCTGACAAGATAACATATTCATTCAAATCTGTGCTAAAATTTTAGTGAGCATGAGTTTGGGTTTATTAGTCTGACCCATTGATTAAATAGCACTATTTGAGTCATAAACTACAAAATCAGAAAACCACTAAGAGATGATGAGATTAAAACATCCATCAAACAAGAACTACGTCAAGGAGGAGTCAAAAAATTTGGTTCCAGAGAGGCTTTATGCCGCTAGATATACATTTTTATCAAAACACCAACTTAATTGTTCATGGAATTTTTAATTTTCTATTATAATCTGAATTGGCTAAAACAAATAATTTCTTATAAGCTCAAACTAAGCATTTAATTAAACCTACCAAGCATAAGTGGCATATTTTTTTATCCTATCCCTTAAGCAGGAATCTGAAAAGGCTTTTTACTCTGTTTATTGAAAAATAAATGGGTCTCCAGGAGAACAGAGTCATCTCTTTTGAACAACTCATCCGCCATGCAATTGCACAATTTATATCTATTCTAGGCAACAGGCCTTGCCATTGCTTAATCTGAAAATTAGGAGTAGAAACTCGAAATAAATAAAGATTATTTTTTAAGGTATTTCAAAGTCTTATTTTTAGTACCTTGCATTCAACCCCAATCTCTAATGTATCTTCATTATGTTTAAAACTATAATTTTAAGAAAAGATTATTTATATTGTTTTCAGACAGTTATTTTGGACTGTCTTTCCTCATTAAGAGACAACTGTGAGGCCATGCACAGTGGCTCACACCTGTGATCCCAGCACTTTCGGAGGCCACGGCAGGAAGATCACTTGAGGTCAGGTTGCAGTGAGCTGAGATCATGCCACAGCACACCAGGCTGGGTGACAGAATGAGACGTGAGACCCTGCATCCAAAAAAAAGAGAGAGAGAGAGAGAGAGAGATAACTGTGAGTCTTTTCCTAAATTTTTTCATCTGTCCCCTTTCTAATGTGTTTCCATTATTGAACTTAGATGTCCAAATAATCAAAACCCATTACCAACTGGCTTTTATTAAAATCACTTCTTCACTTTCTCAATAGTTATATTAAAATGACTAACATTCTCTATCCTTTTATTAATGTTTCAATATTAGCAACTTTCATTAAATTAGCTAAACCAAATAACATTCTGGTACATAAAAATCAATTTGAAATAAACACTAATATGATCCTTTTGTAGTTCATGAGCATGATGAGTGGGTGTTCACATACATACGTGAGATGTGCTACCCTCTGAACCTTGTTACAATGTGGGCACATTACCTGTTTGACCTGAAAAAAAAAAAGAAATATATATTAATAAAGTAAAGTAGCTAATCATTTGAGGTTTGAAATAACTTTGGTAGAAATTCAGTTGGAAATTCAAAGACTGTATAACAGAAACAAGTTAAGATCTGTAGTTTACAATACAGAAATCTCTTAACACATTGTTTATTTAGAACAGTACTGAAGGTCACAAGTACTGTCTAGATAACCTGTAAAGCCAAGAATTAACTGGAAACCCAGTCATGGATAAAGCTCTAAAGTTGAATTACTTTATAAAATAGAATGTGATTCACTTTGAGTTATCAAACAAACATAATTTATGAGTTTCCTCTTTGCCTGTATTTTTGTTTTGTTTTGCTGGGAGTTTTTTAACCAACTTTCAGTCTAGCGGTTGGGGGTATATTCTCATCAGCTGACCAGAAGCCTAGAAATAGAATAGACAATGAAAAGAGCTTCCATTCATCCATCCATTCATTCTCCAGAATTCTAGTATTTACACATTTGTTTCTAATGCCTAGAAATTAGAAAAAAAGAAGATCTCTACTATTCTGTTCAAATGGGCAAGTAAAATAAATTTTCTTTAACAAGCTCAAGAAGATATTAACCACTGGTGATAGAATTATTTTATTATTTTAAAATTACGGTTTCCAGGACTTGATTAACACCTACTTGTTCAGAAGCTATGATATGCCAGTCACTGGCTGGTCATAAGCAAGACAGCAGAATCCCTGCCTTCATGGATCTGAAAGTCTAGCGAAACAGAAAGAGAAGTAAATTGGCAATTACAAGTGGTAAAGTATAACATTCTATGGCATGATAGGAATGGGGGCCAACCCAGTATGAAGGCATTAGGGACTTTTACCAGGTGAAAGGAGGGCATTTAAGTTGAAATCTGCTGGGTGTTGACAAATATTTGCCATTAATTATCAAAGCAATAAAAAGTAACATAATAATATATAACTTTTTACATATTGATACTTGCAATTTTTTTTTTTTTTTTTTTTTTTTTTTTTTTTTTTTAGTCTTGTGTTCTTGAAGGTTTGGGCTTGGAGGAAATGGTCTGATAGGTTACTGGTGAGAATTAGAAAATTGGTATTATCACTCTCAGTACAATATGACAATCAATATACATCAAAAAATATAAAATATGTATACATTTGGCCTATCTAAAATACTGATTCTTGATAAAGAAAAATTAAATATGTAGACAAACATTATCTACATCACCATCTAAATGTCTAACTATATAGTGACAATTAAATAACTAATAGTACATTCATGTAATAAAATACCATTAAGAATATTACAACATTGGTATAAAGAAGTATTTATTGACATGTATACAGTCATGATATATTAAGTAAAATGAGAGGCTTACAAATATATGCATAATAAAAACCCCCTTTTTTTTTTTTTCCTTGAGACGGAGTTTGCTCTTGTTACCGAGGCTGGAGTGCAGTGGCGCAATCTCGGCTCACCGCAACCTCCGCCTCCTGGGTTCAGGCAATTCTCCTGCCTCAGCCTCCTGAGTAGCTGGGATTACAGGCACGCGCCACCATGCCCAGCTCATTTTTTGTATTTTTAGTAGAGACGGGGTTTCACCATGTTGACCAGGATGGTCTCAATCTCTCGACCTCGTGATCCACCCGCCTCTGCCTCCCAAACTGCTGGGATTATAGGTGTGAGCCACCACGCCCGGCCATAAAAACCCTTTTGTTTAAACACACACACATAGAGTTCTGGAAAGACAGAAAAAAAAATGTGTTAAATAAAGTTATCTTTTGGTAAGAAGAGGGTTATATTTTCTTTTTTTGGGAGGACTTTGTGTGTGCCTCTATTTCCTAATTTTTTACAGTGAAAACGTGCTACTTTTATGATCACAGAAACAGAAGTGATGGCATTATGTCAAATACATTGAATCCTAAATATTTTTAATCCCACCCTTCTCTCACTTCCTAAGGAGAAGAGATAAAAAGGAGGTGCCACATGAGAAAAAAAAAAACAGGGAGGCCCACCCAGCAGGAGCACAGCTAGAGGTCAACAGGTGTGGAGCCCATGGCAGAGCAGATCACTAAAAGCTTTACAGGCACAGAAAGGAAGCCTTGACTTTCAAAGAGTCATGGGACCCTTCATAAGCTCTTCTAAGCCGCCCACATCAAGGGAAAGCACTTGTTAAAGAGGACCAAGATAACAAAAGAGCTCAAGGAAAAGAGGTCTTGAGGAAGCCTATATAGGAAGTAAAACTCTGCATTAAAGAAAAAGTTCTCCTCGCTGGGTGCGGGGCTCATGCCTGGAATCCCAACAGTTTGGGAGGCCGAGGCAGGCAGATAACCTTAGGTCAGGAGTTCAAGACCAGCCTAACCAACATGGAGAAAGTCTGTCTCTACTAAAAATGTGAAATTGGATGGATGTGGTGGCCCATGCCTGTAATCCCAGCTACTGGGAGGCTGAGGCAGGAGAATCGCTTGAACTCGGGAGGTGGAGGTTGCAGTGAGCTGAGATCATACCATTATTGCACTTGAACCTAGGCAACAAGAGCAAAACTCCGTCTTAAAAAAAAAAAAAAAAAAAAAAAAAAAAGGTTCTCCTTAACACAGCCAAAAATGATTTTCTAAGACATCATATTAGATTATGTCATTATTCCATTCTGATCTAACAGCTCACCTTTCACCCACAGTGAGCCAAATTTTTTACATGGTCCCACAAGATCTAGAAACTTGACATTGTTTCTGGCTTTTTCTTCTTCTGCAATCCCTGTCTCTTACTCACTCCACACTAGCTTCCTTGCTATTCCTCCAAAATACCAAGCACAATCTCACCTTGGAGTTTGTGCTGACTGTTTCCTCGCCAAGAATTATCTTCCACCCACTTCCATTTGGTTAACTTCCTCCCTGCCTTCAGACCTTTGCTCAAATGTCACCTTTAACAAGTCCCACTTTGAACACCACATTTAAACATGCAACCATCTTTCACATAACCCCATCCCATACTTCCAATTCTCCCATTCTACTCTATTTTTTCATAGCACAATCACTTTCTATATGAGAATTGTGTTGATTATTGTTTGTCTGTGTCCTTGCTATGAAGGCAGAGCTTTTTCTTTATTTAAGCACTGACATATGATAAATATCTAGAATAGTGCCTAGTATTCTGTTGTTCTTAAAAGATAATTTTCAATAAACAGATGAGTGAATAAAGCTACATGCTTGTTTCAAACTTCAACTTTGAGTTAACACAGAATCTCATTAACTTTAGGGAAACCACATAAATTAAGTAAAACAAAACCTAAAATAATTATAAGAACTTAGAACAGTTCTGCTGGGGTATTTGGAGTTATATCAAATAAATATTCAAACTGTTGTATATCATCTACTAGAATCATTCTGAAGCTCGCATTTCTAAGATCTTGTGTTGTAAAAAATATCTTTTAATCTGATATCTAGGTTTTGGTTTCATCGCCTATGAGATGAGAAGACTGTAGTAGATCAGCATTATAATTTATTGTAAAGGTTTGTAATTTCACACTTAAAATTTTCAGGTATTTGGCCCAATACCATAAACTGAAATATTGTCAGTCATAACCTCTCACAAAATATGTTGACTGGCCTTTTTCGGTATAAAGCCCTTTCATTCATATTCTCCTTTTATGGATTCTTCTAGAAAACAAAAAAATTCAAATTTATGTTTATAAATACATGAAAGCAAGAAAAGAAAAATTGAGAGACTTCTCCTAATCTGAAAAAAATTCTCTGAATTTTTGAATTATTAAAAATGCTAACAGGACAAAACATATTCATTTCTTAACACCATTTGAAAATATGATTATTTGGAAATATTCCATATAACAACATTTGCATGTAGTGAGTTTGAGAGAGGAGGGATTCTCCTTTTTTTTTTCTTTCCATCAACCTGTTGTCTGAAAATAATTACTTTCACTATTGCACAACCTGGTAGAGTTTATAAAAGTACAGTTTCCATCATTTTTTCCTGTTTTTTACTATTACTTTGAAGGTTTTTTTCTATTTTCAGTTTTGATGGCTTCACAGTTCACAGTGAAGTTATATTAAATTCCTAAGTTCAACAGCATTTAAGTCCTTTCACAATCATTGCAAACTCATTAAAACAAGGGAAAGCAAGTGGCTAATCTGTAAATCCAGCATTGTTTGAATTTGCAGAGATTATATTTTTAAATTTAATATATGAGAAAATATAATTTTATGAGCAAACCATATATAGATAATAAACCTTCAATTTTCCTAAACTATGAAAGCAAACATGTCAAAAAAATGAGTTACATTTTATATATTTCAATGTTTATCTTCCTCTGTCTTTGCCACTCAATCTAACTAGAAAAACATTTTTATGCCTTCAAAATTTGATGAAATATTACATCTTTAAATATGAACATTTCAGTGTTACTGTTTCATCAATGAACAATTAGACATTTAATATGTTACAGTGATTTTCACATTAATTTGCCTGGAGTAAAAACAGGAGCTCCACACAGGATTGATCAAAAGACTTTTAAGTTCCCCAATGCTAAATTGTTTCAGAATACAAATGGAAGTGTATTATAGCTACATGAGCACTCAATGAATTCCTAATGAGCAGATGCCATAAGAGTGATTGCAATATATAATAACATTACCTGCAGATGAAAGAAGTACCCAGCACTCTGCATTTGAAACCTGGCATTACAATGACCTTATTTGCTGGATCAATTCAAGTCTCATTTAGACTGCAAATGAATGTGCTCCAGAAGAAGGTATTTTACAAATGGATTAAATGGATAGCTATTTTTTTCAAAATTCTTAAATGTCCCTTATATTTCCTCAGAAACCATATTTCTTTAAGTGGGGAATGCCAGACCAAGATTTTCAAAAACCTGATAAAGGTTCACATCAAATTAACTACCATGCCCCCTCCTCCTCCATAAAGCACCTTGAATTTCTTCTTTCAGGGACCACTTTAGTACAAAGGTTATAATGGCATAAAAGAAGCCCTGAGAGAGAGAATTTCAAGGAGGTGTCCATATCAAAACAAGAACTGCTTCACTCACTGCATATTTTTAAGAGAAGAGAGAATGTCAAATCTTCAGTTATTATTCATCAAAGTTGGACATGCATGGTATTTTACATGCTATTTCCTAATGGTTTTCAATGTTTTTAGCAGCTCTAAAATCCTTTTCTGCTGTCCAGTTGGCATCCCATTCACTCTGCCTATAGTGTACTATGTTCACCCATAAAATCAAACAAACGGAAAAATGTCCTCCAAATGCTTCAAAAAATTATCTTCTTGGAACCAGCACAAGTATTTAGAAAGCATTGTACCCAGGCATTATGTCCAGTGCATTTCATCTGAGATGGTGCAAGTGAAAAGGTGGAAAGGTGCCAAAGCTTCACAATGCTTAGGAAAAAAAAAAAAAAAAAAAAAAGACATCTAGTTACCAAAAGGCAGTGCAGTCAACAACATGTGTGGAGGGAAAAATAGAGTGACTGCCCGTTAAAGTACAACCTAATTAGAAATAGAAGTGCTATAGATGTATATCTGTCAGAATTGACTGGTTTATGCTGTAGTAACAAAAACCACCACCATCATATCAGAGGTTTAGTGCAAAAAGAGTGTTGTTTCTTAGTCACCTGAAGACCTTCGTATGCCCTGAAAATGTCCAGAAGGCATGGGCTCTGCCTTTGATGGCTGCATTAATTGCATGGCACTATCCTTGTAATAGTGCTCCCGAGATCACCACAGCAAAGGAGTGTTCTGGGCAGTCTCATGTGGATAGTAAGTACTTCTGCACCAAAGCATTTCTTGTTGCTTCTACTCACATTTTATTGGCAAAATTAAATTACAAGATCACTTCAATCCTCAAAAGAGAGTGGAAATACAATCTCTTTCCCACCAATATCCCCCAACACTGTGTGCCTAAAAAGAATAAAACAAGAAACACTGGTAAGCAACCCAAACATCTTCAACACCATGTAAAACCAAATGAATCAAATTTTCCTTCTAGATGTCAAACTACATATTTCCGAACCTACATTGACTTTGTCCTAATCATTTCTCTATAAATAACATTATGTGGGATTATAGAATATCAATTGTCATGGAAATATATTAGTGGAATTAATCATTACATAAAAGATAGTTGACTATTTTATCCTTAATTGCATTTTAGGTTTTGGGGTACATGTGAAGAACATGCAAGATAGTTGCATAGGTACACACGTGGCAGTGTGATTTACTGTCTTCCTCCCCTTCACCCACATCTGGCATTTCTCCCCATGCTATCCCTCCCCAGCTCCCCCACCCCGCTATCCCTCCCCTATTCCCCCCAATAGACCCCAGTGTGTAGTGCTCCCCTCCCTGTGTCCTTGTGTTCTTATTGTTCATCACTGTCAAAGCAGATTTTTAAAAAAAGATATTTATTTTGAACAAATTTTGATAGATAAAATTATACTCATTTATTAACATGAACTAAAGAATGATTACATTGATACTCAGACCACTGCAGCCACTGCCAAAACCAGCACAGACCACTTGGAAGCCAATAGGTTATCTTGCCACAGCCACAGCCATTGACCACACCATGCCTGCTGCCCAGGGTCCAGAAAACCAGCCCACCCACTGGCTCACTGCTGCCATTGCCAGCACATGAGCAAGCTGCCTGGAGACCCAAAAATCCACATGCCTGGACCTGCTAATACCAATATCAGTATACATCACCTTAGGGCCCGTTTCACCACTCAGTCCAACTTCACTTCTACATCTCCATCCCCAGAAAAACTTCACAACAGCCTTCACTAAAAACTGTACTATAAGCTACTGAGGAAGTCACAGACACAACTGAAGCTATTGATGGGTTTAAAAAAATATACAAAGACTATACCACTACATGCCCCCAGAATAAAAGCCAAAGGTCCTATCCAACCAACACCATAGATATATCTTAAAGAAATAGTTTTCCACTATGAAAGCAAATTCAAAAAACTGGAAAAATTGACTGTGACAACAGATGTGCAGATACCAACTCAAGGACACAAAACACATTACTAAGCAATGAAATATGACATTTCCAAAGGAACACAATAATTTTCCAGCAACAGATTCCACTTTTAAAAATTATAAAATCCAGGATAAATAATTTAAAATAATTATATTAAAGAAGCTCAAGGAGATACAAGACAATTCAGATAAAAAATATAAAGAAATCATAAAATATAATTCAGAATACAATAGAGAAATTTACCAAAACAATATCATTAAAAAATATAAATTTGGGAACTGATTAATTCACTAAGTGAAATGCAAAATACATTTGAAAACTTCAGCAATAGACTGGATTACATAGAAGGAAGAATTTTAGAACTTGAAGACAAGTCTTTTTAAATAATCTGGACACAGAAAAGAGAAAAATGAATTAAAAAGAATGAACAAAGTCTGCATGACATATGGTACACCATATAGCAATAAAGTATTTGAATTATCAGTGTCCCAGGAGGCAAAGAAAAACTGAAAGGGATAGAAACCTATTTAAATAAAAAATATCTGAAAACTTTCCAAATCTAGCAAGAGATGTAGACATCCAGATACAGGAAGTTCATAAATCTCCAAAGAGACACAATTCAGAATTGTGTTCTCCATATCACATTATAGTCAAATTGTTATAAGTCAAAGACAAACAGAGTATTCTAAAAATAAGAAAAAGAAACAGTCACTAGAGTGAATCGGCAACCATCAGAATGGGAAAAAATCTTTGCAGTTTATGCATCTGACAAAGGGCTGATATCCAGAATTTACAAAGAACTCAAACAGATTTACAGGAAAAAAAACAAACAAGCCCATTCAAAAATGGGCAAAGGATATGAACAGACACTTTACAAAAGAAGACATACATGAGGCCAGCAAACACATGAAAAAATGCTTATCATCACTGGTCATTAGAGAGATGCAAATCAAAACCACATTGAGATACCATCTCACACCGGTTAGAATGGCGATCATTAAAAAATCTGGAGACAGCAGATGCTGGAGAGGATGTAGAGAAATAGGAACACTCTTACACTGTTGGTGGGAGTGTAAATTAGTTCAACCATTGTGGAAGACAGTGTGGCAATTCCTCAAGGACCTAGAAATAGAAATTCCATTTGACCCAGCAATCCCATTACTGGGTATATATCCAAAGGACTATAAATCGTTCTACTATAAGGACACATGCACACGAATGTTCATTGCATCACTGTTTACAATAGCAAAGACCTGGAACCAACCCAAATGCCCATCGATGATAGACTGGACTGGGAAAATGTGGCACATATAAACCATGGAATATTATGCAGCAATCAAAAATGATGAGTTTGTGTCCTTTGTAAGGACATGGATGAATTTGGAGAACATCATTCTCAGCAAACTGACACAAGAACAGAAAAACAAATACCACATATTCTCACTCATAGGCGGGTGAGAAAAATGAGAACACATGGACACAGGGAGGGGGTCTACTACACACTGAGGTCTATTGGGGGAAGGGGGGAGGGACAGTGCGGGGGCTGGGGAGGGATAGCCTGGGGATAAATGCCAAGTGTGGGTGAAGGGGAGGGAAGGCAGCAAAGCACACTGACATGTGTGTACCTATGCAACTATCTTGCACGCTCTGCACATGTACCCCAAAAGCTATAATGCAATAAAAATTAAAAAAAAAAAAAGAAAAAGAAAAAAAAGCATCTAGTTATATTTAAGGGAACTCCAATCAGACAAGCAGTATATTTTTCATCAGAAATCTTATAGGCCAGGAGAAAATTGAATGATGTATTCAAGGTGCTGAAAGAAAACAATGCCAGCAGCAATGTCCTTCATAAATGAAAGAGAAAGAATATATTTTCAAGACAAGCAAAACCTAAGGGAATTTACCACCACTAGACTGTCCCTATAAAAAATGCTGAAGGGAGTTCTACATGTGAAAGCAAAAGGATCTACTAGTGGGCTTTATGCTTTCATGTGTTTTCATGATCTACCATCATGTGTTTCATACATTTCATGAAAACACATGAAAGTGTAAAGCCCACTAGTAGAGAAAACATACGAATGAGGGTGAGAAGAGACTTAAAAGTTACCACTATAGAAAATCACTAAATGACAATGATAAACAATGAGAGAACAGAAGGAACAAAGGATATACAAAACAACCAGGAATCAATAAATAAAATGACAGAAGTAAGCCATTTTATATAAATAATAATCTTGATTGTAAATGGATTGATCTTTCCAGAAAAGATATGGACTTGCTGAACATACTTTTTAAAGTACTGCTTACAAGAAACTCATCTCACCTGTAAAGACACATGTAGACTGAAAGTAAAGAGATGAAAAAAATTCCATGCAAATAGATACCAACAATGAGCAGGAGTAAGTTTACTTACATCCATAAAAACAGACCTTATGTCAAGAAATGTCAGATTAGACAAAGAAGGTCATAAAATAATAAAGTGATCAATTCAGCAAAAGGATATAAAAATTCTAAACATATATGCACCCAACACTGGAGCACTCAGATATATAAGGCACTCTCAGCATTAGACAGATCATCTAGACAGAAAATTTGACAAAGAAACATTGGATTTAAACGCACTTTAGACAAAATGGACCTAACAGACATCTACAGAATATTTTATCCAAGAACTTCAAAATATATATTCTTATCGGCACATGGGACATTCTCCAAGATAGACCATATGTTAGAACACAAAACAAGTTTCAACAAATTTTTTAAAAATAAAAATATCAAGTATCTTCTCAGACTATAATGGAATAAAACTAGATATCAATAAAATATAAACTTGGAAAATACATATAAACACAAGGTAATTTAACAGCATGCTCCCGAATGACATTGGGTCAAATTTCTAAAAACAAATGAAAATTAAAACACAACATATCAAAACTAAAAGGATGCAAAATCAGTGCTAACAGAGAAGTTTATAGCACTAAAATCTACATCGAAAAGTAGAAAGGTTTTAAATAAGCAATCTAATGGAGCACCTCAAGGAACTATAAACACGATAACAAACCAAACCCAAAATTAGTAAAGGAAAGAAACTATTTATATTAGAGCAGAAATAAATAAAATAGAGACTAAAGAACACCACAAAGGGTCAACAAAACAAAAACTTGGCTTTTTGAAAAAATAAACTAAATCAATAAACCTCTAGATAAACTCCCCATGAAAAAAAGAGAGAAATAAATTACAAATGAAGGAGAAGACATTATAACTGACATTACAGAAATTTAAGAAATAAGCAGAGACTATTATGAACAACTACACACTAACAAACTAGAAAACCTAGAGGAAATGAATAAATCTATAGAAACACAGCCTACCAAGTTTGAATCAGAAAGAAATTAAAAACCTGAGATCAATAATGAGTAATGAGATTAAATCAGTAATAGTAAAAATAAAATCCCCCATCAAAGAATTTCAGGATCAGAAGGCTTAACTGCCAAATTTGAACTGCCAAAG
Source organism: Saguinus oedipus (assembly GCA_031835075.1). Classification (NCBI taxonomy): domain Eukaryota; kingdom Metazoa; phylum Chordata; class Mammalia; order Primates; family Cebidae; genus Saguinus; species Saguinus oedipus. The sequence goes on along the minus strand of CM063171.1, from coordinate 166,936,819 downwards.
AAGAATTAAAAGCAATTCTCTTCCCCCATTCAAAAAATGAAAAAGAATAACTTTTTCTAACTCATTCTATAAGGCCTGCACTACCCTGATACTCAAATCAGATAAAGACACAACAACAACAAAAGAAAACTATAAGTCAATATTCATGATGAACATAGATGCAAAAACCCCATCAAAATATGATGCAGCAGTACATCAAAAATATTATATGTCATGATCAAGTGATATTTATCCCATTGATACAAGGAAGGCACAACATATACAAATAAACAAATGTGATACATTGCACAACAGAATGAAGGGCAAAAACTATATGATTATCACAACAGGTGCAGAAAAAATTATTTTACAAAATTCACTATCCCTTCATGATAAAAAAATCTCAGGACTTCTGCCAAGATGGCTGAATAAGAACAACTCCAAAGGGCAGTTCCCAGCAAGAGCAACACAGAAGGCGAGTGATCACTGCATATCTAACTAGGTAGCAGATTCATCTCAATGGGACTGGTTGGACAGTGGGTATAGCCCAAGGAGGGCAAACTGAGGCAGGGTGGGAGCTTGCACCTGGTAATTGCAACAGGCCGGAGAACCCCACCACCACCACTCAATGGAGGCCATCAGGGACTTTCCTGCCACTCTGACACTCCTGTTCAAATACTGCACTTCTCCCATGATTCTTACAGCCCACACACCAGGAGATTCCCACCAGGCTGACAAGAATCAAGGGTTTCCAGCACAAATCTGGGTGGCTGTTTCAGCTGGTGCCATGGGTTTCCAGAACAAATCTGGGTGGCCATTTTAACTGGCGCCTAGAATGCGTGCAAGACACAGCTGCCATTCCCTTATAAAAAGGGGGCTGAAGGCAGGGAGCAAAGTGATCTGGCTTGGCAGGTTCCATCCCTACAAACAGCAGCAAACTGAACCCACTGGTTTGAGAGTTTCACACCCAGTACAGCAGGGATGGGTGAGCTCAGTGGGGGAAAGGGTATCCATGATTAGAGAGGCAGTCTGCCATTACCGAGGTAGTTAACCATTACCAAGGCAGTTCTAACATCACCTGTGCAAATAAAATCACAAGGAAGTTTAGACAGCAGCTAGGCAGAGCCTGCAGAAGCTCAGCAACACCTCTGCAGGCAGACTGTGACTAGACTCCCTCCTTGCTTGGCAGGGCACCTCTGAAAAAAGGCAGCAGCATGTCAGGGACTTATAAATAAAGCCCCACCTTCCTGGGACAGAGCACCTGGGAAAAGGGTGAGTTGTGAGTTCTGCAGACTTAAACATCCCTGCCCAGCAGCTCTGAAGGGAGAAACAGAGCTCCCAGCACAGCACTTGAGCTCTGATAAAGGATAGAATGCCTCTTCAAGCAGCTCCCTGACCCCCTTATATCCAAAGAGACACCTCATGGAGGAGAGCTCTGGCTGACATCTAGCAGGTACCCTTCTGGGACAAAAAAAAAAAAACAGAAGAAGAAATAGGCAGCAATCCTTGCTGTTCTGCAGGCCCCATGGGTAATTCCCAGGCAAGCAGGGTCTGGAGTGGACCTCCAGCAGTCCTGCAGCAGAGGGGCCAAACTGTCAGAAGGAAAACTAAAAAAACAGAAAGAAATAGCTTCAACATCAACAAAAAGGATGCCCACTCAGAGACCCCATCTGAAAGTAACCAACTTCAAAGACCAAAGATAGATAAATCCATGAAGATGGAAAGAAACTAGCACAAAAAGGCTGAAATCATCAAATATCAGAAAGCCTCTTCTTCTCCAAGAAATTGTGACTCCTCATCTGCAAGGAAACAAAATTGGATGGAGAATAAGTTTAACAAATTGACAGAAGCAGGCTTCAGAAGGCGGGTCATAACAAACTTCTCTGAGCTAAAGGACATGTTCTAACGCAATGCAAAGAAACTAAGAACTTGAATAAAGGTTAGACGAAACACTAACTAGAATAACGAGCATAGAGAAGAACATAAAGGACTTGATGGAGCTGAAAAATATGGCACGAGAACTTCACGAAGCACAACTTTCAATAGCCAAATTGATCAAGCAGAATAAAGGATATCAGAGATTGAAGATCAACTCAATAAAATAAAATGAGAAAGCAAGATTAGAGAAAAAAGAGTGAAAAGAAATGAACAAAGCCTCCAAGAAATATGGGATTATGTGAAAAGACTTAATCTACAGTTGATCTGTGTACCTGAAAGTGATGAGGAGAATGAGTCCAAGCTGAAAACACTCTTCAGGATATTGTCCAGGAGAACTTTCCCAGCCTTTCAAGGCAGGCCAATATTCAAGTCCAGGAAATACAGAGAACACCACAAAGATACTCCTCAAGAACAGCAACCCCAAGGCAAATAATCATCAGATTCACCAGGGTTGAAATAAAGGAAAAAATAGTAAGGCAGACAGAGAGAAAGGTCTGGTTACCACAAAGGGAAGCTCATCAGACTCACAGCAGCTCTCTCAGCAGAAACGCTACAAGCCAGAAAAGAGTAGGGGCCAATATTCAACATCCTTAAAAGAAAAGAACTTTTAACCCAAAATTTCATATCCAGACAAACTAAACTTTATAAGTGAAGGAGAAATAAAGTCCTTTATGGACAAACAATTGCAGAGAGATTTCGTCATCACCAGGCCTGCCTCACTAAAGCTCCTGAAGGAAGTGCTAAACATGGAAAGGAACAACCAGTACAAGCCTCTCCAAAAATGTATCAAATGGTAAAGACCACTGACACAATGAAGAAATGGCATCAACTAATGTGCAAAATGACCAGCTAGTATCAAAATGGCAGGATCAAATTCACTCATCAGAATATTAACCTTAGATGTAAACCAGCTACATGCTGACAAATTGGATAAAAAGTCAAGATGCATCAATGTGCTGTATTTAGGAGACCCATTTCACATACAAAGACACGCATAGACTCAAAATAAAGTGATGGAAGATGATCTACCAAGCAAATGGAGAGCAAAAAAAAAAAAGCAGGGGTTGCAGTCCTAGTCTCTGACAAACAGACTTTAAACCAACAAAGATCAAAAGAGACAAAGAAGGGCATTACATAATAGTAAAAGGATCAGTTCAACAAGAAGAGCTAATGATCCTAAATATATATGCACCTAACAGAGGAGCACCCAGATTCATAAAGAAAGTTCTTAATGATCACAAAGAGACTTAGACTCCCACAAAATAATGGTGGGAGACTTTAACACTCCACTGTCAACATTAGATAGATTAACAAGACAGAAAATTAAAAAGGATATCCAGGACTTGAACTCAGATCTGAACTAAGCAGACCTAATAGATATCTACCAAACTCTCCACCCCAAATCCACAGAATATGCATTCTTCTCAGCACCACATCACACTTACTCCAAAATTGACCACATAATTGGAAGTAAAACACTCATCAGCAAATGCAAAAGAACAGAAATCATAACATCTAGCCTCTCAGACCCAATGCAATCAAATTAGAACTCAGGATTAAGAAACTCACTAAAAATCACACAACTACATGGAAACTAAACAATCTGCTCCTGAATGACCACTGGATAAATAATGAAATAAAGGCAGAAATAAGATGTTCTTCAAAACAAATGAGAACAAAGACACAACATACCAGAATCTCTGGGACACATTTAAAGCAATGTCTATTGGGAAATATATAGCAATAAATGCCCACGTGAGACGTGAGGAAAGATCTAAAATTGACACCCTAACATCACAATTAAGAGCTAGAGGAGCAAGATCAAACAAATTCAAAAGCTAGCAGAACACAAGAAATAACTAAGTTCAGAGGAGAACTGAAGGAGACAGAGACACACACAAAAAAACAAACCCTTCAAAAAATCAATAAATCCAGGAGTTTTTTTAAAAACATAAACAAAATAGGCCACTAGCCAGACTAATAGAAAAGGAAAGAGAGAAGAATTGCACAGATGCAATAAAAAATATTAAAAAGAATATCACCATTGATTCCACAGAAATACAAACTACCATCAGAGATTACTGCCAACAACTCTATGCAAATAAACCAGTAAATCAAGAAGAAATGGACAAATTCCTGGACACCTACACCCTCCCAAGGCTAAACCAGGAAGACGGTGAATCCTTGAATAGACCAATAACAAGTGCTGAAGTTGAGGCAGCAATTAATAGCCTGCCAACCAAAAAAAGTCCAGGACCAAAGGGATTCACAGCCAAATTCTACCAGATGTACAAAGAGAAGCTGGTACCATTCCTTCTGAAACTATTCCAAACAATAAAAAAAAAAAAAAAAGGAATCCACCCTAACTCTTTTTATGAGACCAACATCATCCTGATACCAAAGCCCAGCAGATACTCAAATAAAAAAGAAAACTTCAGGCCAATATCCATGATGAACATCAATGCAAAAATCTTCAATAAAATACTGGCAAACCAAATGCAACAGCACATCAAAAAACTTATCCATCACAATCAAGTAGGCTTCATCCCAGGGTTGAAAGGCTGGTTCAACATACACAAATATATAAACGTAATCCATCACATAAACAGAACCAAAGACAAAAACCACATGATTATCTCAACAGATGTGGAGAAGTCCTTCAAAAAAATTCAACAGCCATTTATGCTACAAACTCTCAATAAACTAGGTATCGACTGAACATATCTCAAAATAATAAAAGCTATTTATGAGAAACCCACAGTCAATATCATACTGAATGGGCAAAAACTGGAACCATTCCCATTGAAAACTGGCACTAGATAAGGTTGCCCTCTCTTACCACTTCTATTCAACACAGTATTGGAAGTTCTAGCCAGAGCAATCAAGCAAGAAAAAGAAATAAAGCATATTCAATTAGGAAAAGAGGAAGTCAAATTGTCTCTATTTGCAGATGACATGATTGTATATTTAGAAGACCCCATCATCTCAGCCCAAAATCTCCTTAAGCTGATAAGCAACTTCAGCAAAGTCTCAGAATACAAAATCAATGTGCAAAAATCACAAGGATTCCTATACACCAATAACATACAAACAGAGAGCCAAATCATAAGTGAATTCCCATCCACCATTGATATAAAGAGAATAAAATACCTGGGAATACAACTAACAAGGGATGCAAAGGACCTCTTCAAGTAGAACTGCAAACCACTGCTCAAGGAAATAAGAAAGGACACACAGATGGGAAAAACATTCTATGTTCATAGGAAGAATCAATATCATGAAAATGGCCATACTGCCCAAAGTAATTTATAGATTCAATGCTATCCCCATCAAGCTACCATTGACCTTCTTCACAGAACTGGAATAAAAAACACCTTAAACTTTATATGGAAGCAAAAGAGAGCCTGCATAGCCAAGATAATTCTAAGCAAAAAGAACAAAGCATGAGGCATCACACTACCTGACTTAAAACTATACTACAAGGTCACAGTGATTAAAACAGCATGGTACTGGTACCAAAACAGAGATATAGACCAATGAAACAGAACAAAAGCCTTGGAAGTAATGCCGCACACCTACAACTATCTGATCTTTGACAAACTCCAAATGGATTAAAGATTAAGCACAAGGCCTAACACCATAAAACAACTAGAAGAAAATCTAGGTAATGCCATTCAAGATATAGGCATATGCAAGAACTTCATGACTAAAACACAAAAAACATTGTCAACAAAACCCACAATACATAAATGGGATCTAATTAAACTCCAGATCTTCCATAAAGCAAAAGAAACAATCATTAGAGTGATCTGCCAACTAACAGAACAGGAAAAAAGTTTTGCAAGCTACCCATTTGACAAGAGGTAACATCCAGAATCTACAAAGAACTAAAACAAATATATAAGAAAAAAAACACAACCCATCAAATACTAGGCAAAGGATATGAACAGATACTTTTCAAAAAGAAACATTTTTGCAGCCAACAAACATATGAAAAAATGCTCATCATTACTGGTCATTAGAGAAATGCAAATCAAAACCACTTCCAGATACCATTTCATGCCAGTTTGAATGACGATCATTAAAAAATCTGAAGGCAGCATGCTGAAGAGAATGTGGAGAAATAAGAATGATTTTACACTGTTGGTGAGGAGGGTAAATTAGTTCAACCATTGTGGAAGACAGGGCAGTGATTCCTCAAGGATCTAGAAATAGAAATACCATTTGAACCAGCAATCTCATTACTAGATATATACCCAAAGGATTATAAATCATTCTATTTTAAAGGCACAAGCACACGTATGTTCATTGTGTCACTGTTTACAATAGCAAAGACTTGGAACTAACCCAAATGCCTATCAATAACAGACTGGATAAAGAAAATGTGGCACATATATACCATGGAATACTATGCAGCCATAAAAAAGATGAGTTCATGTCTTTTGCGGGGACATGGATGAATCTGGAAACCATCATTCTCAGCAAACTGACACAAGAGCAGAAAACTAAACACTGCATGTTCTCACTCATAGGTGGATGTTGAACAATGAGAACACACGGACACAGGGAGGGGACCATCACACATGTGGGTCTGTTGGTGGGGGTGCTAAGGGAGGGATAGCAGGGGGTGGGAAGATTGTGGGGGGACAACATTAGGAGAAATACCTAATGTAGGTGATGGGGGGATGGAGGCAGCAAACCACCATGGCATGTGTATACCTATGTAACAATCCTGCAAGATCTGCACGTGTACCCTAGAACTTAGAGTAAAATAAATTTTAAAAATTCTCAACAAACTAGGCATAGAAGGAACATACCTCAATTTAATAGAAACTATATATGATAAACCAACAACTAACATCCACTGAATGGAGAAAAGATGAAAGCCTTTCCTCTAAAACCTGGAACAAGTCAAAGATACTCATTTTGATGATTCCTATTCCATATAGTACGAGATGTCCTAGCCAGGGCAATTAGGCAGAAGAAAGAAGTAAAAGCCTCCAAGTTGAAAAAGAGGAAACCAAACTGTCTCTTTTTGCAGACAATTTGATATATCTAGACAAACCTGAAGATTCCACACACACAAAAAAAAAACCCTGTTACATATGGTAAATACACTAAATGAAGTGGCAGTATACAATATCAACATACAAAAATCAGTAGCATGTCTATATCCCAATAATAAACTAGCTGAGAAAGAAATCAAGAAGGCAGTACCATTTACAATAGATACCAAAAAAATTACCTAGTAATGAATTTAACCAAGGAGATGAAAATCCTCTACAATATTGGTGTAAAAACAAACTTATACACCAATGGAATAGAATAGAGAACACAGAAACAAATCCACATATTTATAACCAACTGATTTTCTAAAAAGCTGCCAAAAACATAGATTGAGGAAAAAAACACCCTCTTTAATAAATGGTGCTGGGAAAATTGGGTATCCATATGCAGAAGGATGAAACTGGACCATTTCTATCACCATATACAAAAATCAACTCAATGCATTGAACATTTAAACCTAAGATGCAAAAGTATGAAACTGCTACAAGAACACATCGGGGAAGTATTTCAGGACACTGGTCTAGGCAATGATTTCATATCTAAGACCTCAAAAACATAGAAAACAAAAACCAAATTAGACAGAAGGGACTATATTAAACTAAAAAGCTCCTGCACTGCAAAGGAAACAATCAGCAGAGTGAAGAGATAACTTGGTGAACAAAGAAAATATTTGCAAACTATATAACAAGAATAAATACAAGAAACTCAAACAACTCAACAGTTAAAAAATACACAAATAATCCCATTAAAAATTAGGCAAAGGACATAAATCATATTTCTCAAAGGAAGACATACAATAACCTATAGGTATATGAAAAAAAAGACTCAATGTTAGTAATTACCAAGGAAATGCAAATCAAAACCACAATAAGATATCATCTCACTCCACTTCAAATGGCTAATAATTTTTTTTTAATGATGATGATGAGACTACAAAGAAAAGGAAACTCTTAAATACTTTTGGTGGGAATGTAAATTAGTGCAGCCATCATAGGAAACAATATGGAGGTTCCTCGAAAAACTGAAAATACAACTACCATATGATGCAGCAGTCCCACCACTGGGATTTTCTTTTATCCAAAGGAAAAGAAAACAACGTATCAAAAAGATACCGCACCCTCATGTTTATTGCAGAACTATTCACAATGGCAAAGACACAACATCAACCTAACAAAGTTTTATTAACAAACAAATGGATAAAGAAAATGTGGTATATGTACACAATGGAATACTACTCATTAAAAAGAATGAAATTATGTAATTTGCAGCAACATGGATGGAGCTAGAGGCCATTATTTTAAGTGAAATAAGGCTTGCATCAAAAGACAAATACTGCATATTCTCATTCATAGTGGGAGCTTTCAAAGTTGATCTCATGAAGTTAGGAGAGTAGAATGTAGATATCAGAGACTAAGAAGGGTATGTGTGTTGGTTGGGGGTAGGAGGTGAAAGAGGTTGGTTAATGGGCACAAACATACAGTTAGATAGAATGAATAATTTCTATCGTTTAGTAGCAGAGTAGAATGATAATAGCTAACTACGATGTATGTTGTATTTTAGCTAGAAAGAAGGACTTGAAATGTTTCTAACACATAGATATAATTAATACTCAAGGTGATGGACACCCTAAATAAACTGACTTGATCATTATACATTCTATGCATTTAACAAAATATCACATGTACCCCATAAATATATACACATATTATGTATGTATTTATGGGTGAATACATTGAAAAGTATATGGAAATAAACATTTTAAACGAGGCTTAGGTTTCTGTTTCTATATTCAAAGTTCTTATGGTTTTTGCTAAAGTTCTTAACTCAATGTCAGACAACAAGGTCACTTGTAATAAAAATGTAAGTATATAATTTTGCCACTAGAGCTAGCTGGACACAAAAACATGTTTTAAAGCATAATTAACAACAACGAAAACCCTTTTACATATTTCTTTATATCATCCAGCATACTAAAATTTGTTGCTTTAATTATTCAGTTAGTAGTCTTAGGGGATATAAACATTATATCATCTCATAAGCAGGTTTAGCAGATGACAACATTAGTTATCCAATATATGTGAAAACAAGGTTAAATCAAAAACCAAAACATTTCACTGTGTAATGTGACAAAATTACCTACAAGAATTTGAAAAGTTTGAATTGCAGCTTCTGTTTCTTTCCAAGGCAACAATGTTAAAGAAATCTGTAATTATCATAAACATGAGCAGAGCAAGAACTAAAAACAAAAAGCTCAAATGAGACAAGAAGGTAATAGTTTGTATGAATTTATGATTGATAAAAATTAAAAGGTAACTAGACAAAAAAGACAGAAAATGTAAAACAGAAACACAAGCTATACCTACAAATTGATTGTTTTAATAAATATACTCGTTCTATTTATCCCAGTGAGAGTTTATTCTCTTGCAGCCATCACATCATGGGCTAGTATACTCATACCAGAAGGCTCAATGTCTCAGAGCCCTTTTGAATTTCTTCTTTTGAAAATGTTAAGTGCGGTGGAAGCGAAGGTATTACTGGGCCTGAAAATTCCCCATTTTCTTCAGTCCTGATTTCATCACATTAAGAAGGACATTGCTAAGCTGGAGCTCATGGAGACAAGGTAAAATGGCAAAACAGCAGATTAAGAAATACACTCTTATGAAGAATGGACAAAGATCCTGGGGATATTTAATCTAGAAAAGAAAAGCTACAGAAATGATATGATGGCTCCCTTCCAATATTTGAAGAGCTGTATTTTACAAAGGGGGTTTGATTTATCCTCTATAGTTAAAAAACACAGACTGTTACAGGAATATGGATAAATATAAGAAATATTTGTAGCAATTACAACTGACCAAAAAGATATTATTTGGTAGTAAACTTCCCTTTATAAAACATATTCAAAAAAAAAAAAAACAGATACTTCCCTTTTGGGAATGGTATGAAAGAACATTTATTTTGAATGGGAAGATATATAAAAATAAACTCCAATATTCTTTCCAATGTTCTGATTATTATAATCTATGCATTTAGGTCTTGGGCACATTTCTTAGACATAAATTTGATTTTAGGGAAAAATCATTAACAGTCGAATCTGGTGATTTAAGTGGGCAAGCAAAATAACTTATGCCAAAATAAATATTTTATTGTTTATTTTATTTTTTGAATGAAATGAGACCCTAAAAGTAATAAACTAACTTTCACATATTCCTTTAACTGACTCTGAATAGAAAGCTCAATGTAGTTTTTCTGAAGGTTTTGTTGCTTTTCTAGATGTACGGTATTTCTAAAATGTATTTTTTTTACCATAGAGATATTATTCTGTTCTTAAACATCTGAAAATTACTGTAAAGATGAAAAAAATCATGGTCATATCAGTATAATATCACCACTGTTATTTTGAGTCATCATTTTTCCAAGATTTCCTTTTGTATGCAGTGTTTACGTACAGTCTATTCTCATTATTCATGATAGCTATTCTCTATAAAGTTACCACAAACACTGATTTAGCGAAAAAAGTACCACTGTTCCTGGGAGAAATGTAGCGTCAGGCTCCTGTGAGCCTCCATTCACATCTTCACCAATTAATCAATACATAACCTTGCTTTTTGTATGTTTCTATTCAAAAACGCTATTTTTGTATATTGTTGATTGATTTATTAACGTTGAACTCACAGCCACCGTCACTATAACTAACTCATGCCTGAACAAAACTTATCTAACACATTTATTTTCTCCATAAGGTACATCACAGCCTTTTTGTGCTTAGGAACACTAGACAGCATGTCAAAGCCATACCTGGAGACCATTTCAAATAGTAAAATCATCAACAAGAAGCTGAAACAGAGTCATTAAATAGAAGGCCAAAAGGACACTCATTTATAGCATAAAAGCCGAAACAAAAACGCAGAGTACAATCTTGTTAAACCTCAGTCAGGAATATGCACATCAGGTGACTGAAATGCTTGTTGCACTGCATATGGCTGCCAATGACTGAAAAAGTGCCATGGTATTGATTTGGGGGGCACAACTAAATTTTAGCAAATAGTATAATTTGCAAATATGGAATATGCAAATAATGAGGCTCAATTGTATTTTGTATCCTGTCTCTTACAACATAGCTTTCACAAGAATGACTTGTAATGACTACCTTCTAGTAGTTCCACCAAACTTTCTTTACTCATTCTTAGATTGTTGCACCCTTAGCTCTGCTTGAGTTAGGAGCCTGGAGTTGCAAGTGACAGACAACCCTCCATAAACAGATTTACAAAAAGAAAATCTCCTAATTTATAGAACTTGAATTGCCCAGAAATACCTCTTGCTGTCTTCAAACACAGTGAGCTTGAAAGTTGAAGCAATGCCACTATAACTCTTTTCTATCACTTGTCTCTTCCCTCCCCGTGGGGCTTCAGTCTTAGGCTTCTCGTGGTGGATAATGGCAGCAGCTCCAGACTCTGTAGTCTCTCAACTTTACATCAAGCATGGAAGAGAGATGGCCCATCTCAGAAATTCTATTAAAATTTTTATTGCATATTTTCAGCTATGATTAGGTCACATTCCCACTTCTTAGGCAATCACTGTGAAAATTAGCTGTTCTAATCACCTAAACGTGGATAAGGTACAGCATCTCTAGAGTTAAGGTGGTCATCCCCAGGCCACATGGATTCAGAAGAGGAAGGTACGCAGACAGTAAATGTGTGCTGGGAAGCAAAGCAGGAAAGATCCATGAAAAGAGGATTTTTTTTTTTTCAGTCTTAAAAGTACCACTACTGGCTGGGCATGGTGGCTCATGCTTGTAATCCCAGCACTTTGGAAGGCTGAGGCGGGTGGATCACCTGAGGTTAGGAGTTTCACTCCAGCCTGGTCAACATGGTGAAAGCCCATCTCTATTTAAAACACACAGAAAATTAGCTGGGCACCTATAATCCCAGCTACTCAGGAGGCTGAGGCAGGAGAATCACTTCAACCCAGGAGGTAGAGGTTGCAGTGAGCTGAGATCACACCACTGCACTCCAGCCTGTGTGGCAGAGTGAAACTCGGTCTCAAAAAAAAAAAAAAAAAGTAACACTATCTATGTTCATCTTTCTGCAAATAACCACAAACATAATTTTATCAATAAAATCCCGATTTCCAACACTATTATAAAATATTGAGAATGGGAGAACCCAAGGGCTTTGTCTAATTCATCTGCCAATCCAGTAATTTTCCCTACACAATTTTCCTAGCTAAAAGTTTTCCAGATTTGTTTGAAAATCTTAAAAGACTGTAAAATCCACTTTCTGACTGTAGTAGCCTAGTTCCATAAGACAATCCTTTACATCTTTAAATTCTGTAGCCATTGTGCCCTCAAGTCTAATTTTCTTTAGGACAAATGTGCAACTTTTCAACATTTCCTCAAATGGCATTTCAGGCTCCCTTTCATCCTTGGAATAGTTTTTTTGTTTTTTTAACTCATAGTCCTTTTAAAAGGTGAGGCCCCAAATATTTTGGTGATTAAAGTAGACACTTGAGCTGGTAAGAACATTTTATATACATGCTGTCCAACAAAGAACTGAGTGCAGCTACTTCTGTTCCCAGTTGTATTCTGGATTCCTGTTTAGTGGGCTCACTCTCCTGCTAGAAGGTTCTCACCGTCTTCTCCACCTGAATAAACCCTATGCAACCTTTAAGGCCTGTCTCATTTGCCTCTCTCCTGCAGCAAGTCTTTTCAAGTTAAATTGAACCGGATCTCTCTCAACTGTTTTGCTGTTAATGCTGTTGTTTATTGTTTTTGTGTTTGTTTTTTCCCTCTCTTTTGGAGCATAACATATTGTCTGAGCAATCTTATCTCTTATATACCAGACTGTAAGACCCTCTTCTGAGGATGCTTGTATTTTACTTTTCCTACCTGTGCTTAACACTGCTGGGTGTTTATGGGTATCATCTTCTGAAAGCAACTATGAGCATAGCATAAGACTGAGCTAACAGAGATTTAGTAACGTAGTAGTTGATTAGTTCTACCATAACTCTGCCTTACCTTAACATTACACTGTCTTTCTCCAAGCAGTGTACTGAGCCCTTCCTTCAGAAAAGAATCCCATTTTATTGATCCCATTTTATTAGATTTTATAATTTTGCATATTCTAGCTGCAGTTTTCCTGACAAATTTACAAGTTCCTGTTTGTAAAATGCAAGATTGATGAAAATAGATATTGGGTATATGTTATTTACCACTTCATTCATCATACTTAGAACAATGCCTGATACACAGTAAATTTCCAAAATATTTATTGAGTTAACTGTATGTATAATTGGAACTGATAAAGTTACTCTTTTATATTCATACTTGATTATGTGCTCTCCCTTAAATGTTTTATGCACCTTGTATATCAAACCATATATGCAAACACTTTTTTTCTAGAGACACATAGAATAATAATGTACTTATCATAATAAAACATGCTATACTATTTGAATAATACAAATAGTGGTAATTAATTGCTAATGTCTACATGTGCAGGAACCTACATTTTTTAAAAAGAATACCTTTGCATATATAATATATAACTTCGTTAAAGCTTCAGGCATTTAAGTTTTGATATTTTCATCCTTCTTTCTCTACCTATTTATATAAACTTTTAAGGTACATAATGAGAAGAGATGAATTAGGCATTTCATCTATAACATTTAATACCACACAAGTATGAGTGCTGCACTCACTTTATAGATGAGTAACTGCATATGCAAAGAGATATTTTAACTTGCTCAAGATCACATAGCTAGGGTATGATTGAATCATCTATTTAGGCATGAACCAACGTCTCTCTGACTACGAAACACAGGCCACGTCTCTGACACACACCTCTTATGTTGTCAGGACTTTAGCATTTTCACTGGGACTTTATACAAGTTGAGACATTAATGGACATGGTTAAGCCTGCTTTATCTCTTCTTATTATATATTTTTGAGGTTGAGTAAATATGCATAGACTAAAATGTGGTATCTTATCAAAGTCTAAATAATAGTATCAGAAAACTACATTTTAAAAAATTACATAAAACATAGAAGTTCTGATTAGTCCATTGTTTGCAATTCATTGTCACAAGGCAAAATTACATTTTAAAAGCTCTGCTTCACAGGCGAGATCCTACAAAAACTTTTTTAATTCCACACTTTTAGCAGTTTTAAAAGAATACTGGGAAACATTAATAAATTTCAAAAAGCTCTCTCAATTCCATCTATACAAACATCCAAAGAGTTTAAAACAAACAGATCCCAAATGAAGATTCAAATAAAAAACCACTAAACCCTGCTCTCAAACTTTTCATCTGTCTTTACACTTTTGACACAACACAGCACACAAGGTTTTTTCCCATGGGCAACATTGGGATGCTCATTTTCTTCCACTTTTTTCCTCATGTAACCACTATGATAACATTCATTAGAGGCTCACTATAGTACTCCATCCTTCACAGTCCCACAGTTCAAGAGGCTATATAAACAACCCTGTAATTTACCTATGGCTCACAGTTCTGGTCAAGAGAGATACAGCAAAATGAAATTTAAGAATGTTCATTAGGGAGGCCAAGGCAGGTGGATCACGAGGTCAAGAGATCGAGACCATCCTGGTCAACATGGTGAAACCCTGTCTCTACTAAAAATACCAAAAAAAAATAGCTGGGCATGGTGGCGCATGCCTGTAATCCCAGCTATTCAGGAGGCTGAGGCAGGAGAATTGCCTGAACCCAGGAGGTGGAGGTTGCGGTGAGCCGAGATAGCACCATTGCACTCCAGCCTGGGTAACAAGAGCGAAACTCCATCTCAAAAAAATAAATAAATAAAGAATGTTTATTAATGTGGACAGTTTAGCCTCCAACACTAGTGTATATCATTAATTGAATGGTTAGCATTACCTTCACTGCCTTAACATTAAGTGTCAAAAAAAGACAATTCTGTCGCTAGATTGGTTGATACATCTCAACTTACTGAGATATATACATGAAAGTATTGTAATGTGCCATGAGTCTTCCAAGTCAGCACTGCAGGACCATACCTTCAGTGGGCTAGTTTATAGGCATCTCAGTGTGCTTCCATAATTTTTCAGTGGTTTTAAATAATTAAGACAGTTTCATTTTAGTAAAAAGAGGCCATTTTCTCCATTTTGAAACTTCAATCCATCTTATAGACCCTGCTTCCCTGGCTGCTGGAGTGTCAAAGTCACCACCTGCAGGGATCTGTCTGCAGACCCTGACTCAACAACAGATGAATAAATTCACTCACTCACAGAATAGAGTGAATGAGTGAGCTGGAGTGCCCAGGCCACTCACAGACACTCCAAGAGAGTGCTGTGAAGAGGTAACAGCCATTGTCCCAACATGCTAGCCTCTCTGGCCTTTAGTCAGCACACATTAAATAGCAGTAGCTTTGAGTCAACACCACTAGTGTGTAGAGGTTAAAGGACAGCTTCCAAGGTCTAAAGCAAACACCATTTAGGCCTAAAGCAAAAACTGGCCAACCTCCCCTGAGAGAGCCATCTGAAATGATCAAAGGTTAGTTTATAGGACCACATGAGTGAACAAGTTATTCAGATAAACCCCCCCCCATATTCTCTAGCTATTTGCTTTGCTTATCAATTAAAGGTAAAGGTGATAAGGCTGCCTTCAGCTAAAACTTCTTCTGAAACTATGCAAATGTCTCATCCTTCCAAGAAGGTTTTTGACTGTATTCTATAACTTCCTCTAATATTTTTCCCTTAATACTTTTGCCACCACCCTCACTGAACTCCTACACTAGAGGTCCTTTATCAGACTTGGTTGCAACTTCTGAGCCCTGTAGCTTTTTGTCTCAAGTCAGTGTAGGCCACTTGCAGTCTTCTGTATCCTCTATGGCCTCCCAACTCAGGGCCTACATGTTCAAGCAGGCTCTGTGCTTTCTTCCTCTTGAAAAAGAGAACTCAAGAAGGCATCCTTCTCCCTCTGTCAGCCTGTGTTACCCTATGCTTTTTCTGTAATACTTTTTCTCAGCCTCTGGCTGCAGAAAAGCAGGACCACAATCCTGAAGGCTCAGCAAATATCCCATCAACAGTGGAAACATGTTTCCTCTTCATTCCATGCAGAGTTTACAGAAGATGGGCTTCCTCCCTCCAAAAGAGAAACCAGCTGAAGGAATATCCCACTCCCTGCTCCCCTCCACAGGAAAAAAAAAGGATCCTCCTCCTCACCCCCACATTGGTTTTCTATTGCTACTGTAACATAATTGATACAAACTTAGAGTCTTAAAGGAATAAATATGTGTTATAGTTCTGGAGGTTAAAAGACTGAAATAGGTCTCTTGGGGACAAAGCCAAGGTGTCAGAAACACTGAGATAAATGCTTATAGTTTTAAACCACTAGGTTTTAGATTATTTGTTACACAACAATAGATAACTAATGTGGTCATTCTCTTTACTGTAATCTCAGATCATTGGAGTCAACTCCTCAGGTCAGGAGAATATCCCAACCAATACTGAACTTTGTCCTATTACAGGTGATATGCCATAGCATTTTGATCACGTCCAGCTTTTCTTCTATTTTCTCTGCCACCTCCATCATAGTTACGGAATTAAAAAGAACTAATCAGATGCATGTATTTTGCTCACTCTTTTTATACTTCATCAGTAAATAACTGGCCTTTGGAGACAATGAACTAGTCCCCTTGCCGGTGCATAATGGCAACTACAGTATATGTGATTGTGGAGGTCTGGAGATTTGCTTGCTGGAGGTACACAAGTCCCCACAGTCTGCAAGGCCAAGTGATCACAACTCTCTACCATATTCATTCTCTTAAGTGCAACCTCCAAAAAGTAGGTACCTTGCAAAATGGAAAAGATGGGGTGTAGGGACACAGTGCTAACAGAAAATCCCTTTATCTCTGCCAGGCCTTAATATTTGTTGTTTCCAATACAGAAGATTAGCTAAGAAGGTCAGTTAAACCACTGATTTATGATACCTTAAAGTAAGGTATGAGGAAGTCTTGGTATATGGTACAGAGTTATTCTTTGTTGTATGAGGCTGCTCTGTTTGTCACAAGCATACCTTCCCCTGCATAGTACACATCAGCCTTCTGTATTCAAACACACACACACAGAGACACACACAATTACATATCCAAACATCATTTTAGGGAAGTAATGTTGCCCACACTTGAGAACTTTTGATAAAATGTGAACTATAGTTCTTGTTACCCAAGATTGCTAGGCTACGTGATACATTCATTTATTTAACAAATATTTATTATTTGCTAGGCACTGTACTAGGTAGACACTAGGGATCATTTGATAAGCAAAACAAATAGACCCCTTTCGATGAGCTTCTATTGAAAAGATGAAGCAAGACAATTAATAAAAAATAATGAAGATTGAGAATTTATACAAATGCTTTGAAGGAGGGGTATATATGTTACTATTGGCTAGAATCACAGGTAGATTTGAGCTAATGTTGAAGATTTAAAAAAAAAATCCTACCTGAAGAAGACAGAGCTAAATAAGGAGGAGAGGAAAGGGAATCCTGGGAAGAAGAAACAACCTGGGCAATAGCCCCAATGTGTGAGGGACGATGGCCTAAATAAGAGGCAAACAAAAAACAGCTTCTGTGGCTGAAGGGAAAAAAAGCAAGGGAGAGCGTAGTGTTGGATGAGAATGGAGAAG
This sequence comes from Saguinus oedipus, assembly GCA_031835075.1. NCBI lineage: Eukaryota > Metazoa > Chordata > Mammalia > Primates > Cebidae > Saguinus > Saguinus oedipus. Next base: position 166,919,171 of record CM063171.1, on the reverse strand, counting down.
TATGCAAGACTTGGCAATAGCATGGGATTTGGGGTTACGTCTTAAAAGCAAAAAGATGCAGGTAAAGCCAGGAGAATGTGGGGTGTCATTAGAAAAGAAGGAGAGAAAATGTTTTTATGTGGAAAAGAGTTAGCAGCTTCACTGCTGCTAGGGAGTCAAGTCAGATGATGCAGTGGCCAAAGGGACTCACTTCTAAAGAGAATAGAGTAGGAGTGATACTGCATGACATCCAGCAGCAGATAAGAGAGGAGGGTCCCACAGGAAAAGGTGTGCAAGAAATCATGCTGTAAGGAACCCAAGGAACTGCCTATGAAAGCCACAGGAAGGTGTTCTAGCAACCAATTCACCTGCGGTCCCAGCCCACAGCCAGCACCAACCTCCAGACGCACGAAAGAATGGGTCTTTGGGTGATTCTAGCCCTTAGCCTTGGAGCTCCTCCAGAAGAAGCTAAGTGGAGCAGAGGAAAACTTCATCTATAAATCCCTTTTCAAATCACAGATATGTGAACAAAATAAATGTTGACATAATTTCAAGCCACTGAAGTTGTGGGTAGTTTATGCAGCGGTAGGTAACTGGAACACATATACTCCCTATGGCACCGCCCCAGGAAAGGGTCATCTGACCAACATCATACTGTACATTTGAGAAAAGAAACTTTATTGTCTTACGTCTCTGATGTTCAGACTTTGGTATGTTGTGGAAGTTTGCATTAACTACCTTGACGCATACAGATGGAAACTGAAAGGCAGCAACAGGGTTTAGCAACATCAAAGTCACTGGTGATCTTCGGGAGCGTTATTTCAGTGGAAAGATAAATTAGGTAGCCAGAGAATGAGGAAGTTAAGACAGAATTCTGGAAAACTATTTCCAGTAATTTGGTTATGGAAGTGGAAGGGAAATAGAGTGGAACTGGATGGGGATTAAGAATCTAGTGAAGCCTTCAGAGTTTTCTTGTAATCTAAACAGGAAAGGATTAAGCCAGTTAAAGCCAATGGGAAGAAGCCAGATGAGAGAGAGGGGTTGAAAGGAAAAGAGAGAAAAGCGAATCCTGTAAGGCTCAAAAGGATGGGGACCAGGAAAAATCTTATATAGAAGACACAAATTTTTATTTCTATGGGAGAAAGAGGGACAGGCAAGTACATATGTGGGTAGGTTTGTATGTTTCCTGTTAAAATATGAGACTTGTTTTTCTCTATAAAATAAGAGCAAGCTTATCTGTTTCTAGTGAGAGGGAGAAAAGTGTACAAATTTTGAGGACTGAAGACAAGGAAGGGGAGCAATGCAGTTTCCTGCACATACAATTATGACAATTTTTCTTCCTGGCACAATTGTAAAACCAGGAAGAGTTCACCTGAATGAACTCCAAATTGTTCATTTCTTACAATAGGAGAAAATTTTCTCCTTCATTCACCCCTCTGTCCCAGCCACAGACTGTCTAAATTTCCCATGTCGAGATCCTTCACAGGCTACAAACTCCTTCTCCTCCCAGAAATGTCAGTGTTCACACCCTTTAAATCCAGGACAGGCAACCTTCACAGACCCTCAGCCAACGTTTGCCTGAAGTTTCTGACAAGAAAACACTTTTATGTTATTTATGTGTATATATATACATATATGTATACATACCTGCAAATGTACCTCTGAATCTAAAATAAAAGTTAAAAAAAGACTTTTATAACTTAATATATATGTGTATATATATACATATATATGTGTGTATATACACATATGTCTATATGTACATATATGTACATATATACACATATGTACATATATGTATATATATACACACATATATATATTAGGTTATAAAAGTCTTTTTTTAGCTTTTATTTTAGATTCAGGGCTACATTTGCAGGTTTGCTACCCAAGTAGACTTCATGATCCTGAAGTTTGGAGTACAGTCAATGCCATCACCCAGATACAGAGCAAAACAAGTATCATCCCTTTTTCACGTTGTGCCTTTCATGACTCCCAATATTTAGTAGGCTCACAGTTGTCTACTTGAAAATGTTCATTAGTTGTATTTAAGCTATTAGGTACTCAAAATACTAAAAATCCATTGCTTCTATATTTCATTGAAATGTTACAATTGTTTTATTCCCATGAACAGTACCAAAGAGTTAGAAGAGACATCAACACCAGATTGTCTACAAAAATCTTTCATGTTCTACTCGACAAGAGAGGCAATTTCTTTTCTGGTTGTGTAGCCAAAGTTAGTCCAGCTGCATAGTAAAGCATATGAAAACAGGGACTCTGAAAACAGGGAGCTCTGGGTTGGAATTTCAGATACAAAATTACTATCTGTGTGTTTCTCCAAATATCTTATCCTCTATTTTCTAATCTGTAAAATAGAGGAAATACTGTATACATTTCAGATTACTATGGGATACTGGGAAAAATGCATGTGGTACCCAACAGCTAGTAGGGACTTAATAAATCATAGCTGTTAGTACTCATTCAACAAGCATCTAGTTAAGAATCAGTAGGACTCAAGTCAATGTACAATCTAGTATTAAGGAAAAGATTCCCATCTGGGTATTTAATTATATTTGCCTCAAGGGCATAACAGTTGTGTAAAAACTTAGATAAAGATAAATTATTTCTTTAAAATTAAATGTATTTTGTAAACACCATATAAATAATAAAAACTGTTGGAAGAATTGCTAGTTCTATCACTTGTGTTTGTATTCTCATGGTGATAAACCACACACTTGCTCTCTTTTGCACTGTATGCATTTGCTTGATTCAAATTTATTTTAGAGTTCTTGTTGAGGAAGTACTGCCCTAAGGCTTCTAGGAAAAAATTGCTCAGGACCACATCTCTGCAAGTTTTAAGACAGACTCTGAGATAACCCTGAGCTATGTTATTCATTAAATTCACTGTGATCTTGATAGCCTCTGACCTGTGCAGGCTGGTAATCACCATGAAGATAGATGTCTGGGGGCACAGTGTTGCTAACTGCACTCATATTTTAAAAGTAGACAAAATGAAACATATACATTTATTACCAACTCTCAGTTAACTGAAGGAATTTGGGGTCCAGAAAAAGCAGTCTATCCCAATTCTTTTAACCTTACCCACTTGTGCTAATAAATTGAGCATCCTCGGGACTAGGTTTTTTAAAAACTAAAAGCCTTTTTAGCTAGAAACAATGGTCATTCAGCAGCAGCAAGCATCACTAGGTCCCAGACTGTGGTTTCAAAATATTTCTTCTCACTAGAAGGTTTCTTGGAGAACTGGGTATTCTAGGTCCAGAACAGGAAACGTATTTTTAAAAGCCTGGAACGTCTTATTATTCCACATAGAAAGGAAGCTATGAAAAAAAAAAGGAAGATTGTATCCAAAGGATTCAGGAGCCTAACTGAAGAAGTTTCCACTGACCAAAGATGGGACCAATTGAACTTCAATAAGGATAAGAAATGCAATGAATTTAAACATGTAATATGTCAAAGTTCACAGCAATGTTTTTAAAAAGAAATAAACTAACTTATTATCTTCAAAGGATAACAGAGAATTAACTATTGATTTTGAAAGTTAGAAAATAATAGGAATCAAGCATTTATCATGTATTTCTTATATGAATGTTATCATTGATAGCCTATAATAGAAGACCAAAATGTCGCTTTATGAAACTATTCCAGTAAATTTAAAAAAGAATTGAAACTTCCAGTGAATTAATAGACCTACGCCGTGTGTATGGCTGCTAACATCACTGAAAGGAAACAACTGGATCTTATGTGTTTCCTGATGAGAGAACACAAAATCACCCACAGTTTTGCAAAAGGTATTAACTATTAGTCAGATCAAGACTTTGGATCCAGCTACCAATTTCAGGATGTATCAAGGACATAAGAAAACACTGAGTATGAAACATAAGTATAAGATCAGAAAAATCTAGGTTCTGTGAAACTCTACATGTCACATTGTATGAGTTCTTCAATAGACAAGGTATAAGCAAATTAACTAATGGTAAGGAGTCCTAGAGATTAAAAAATATGTCAAAGTTTTTTTTAAGGGGTCAAGCTAAACTATATTATGTATGCATGCATATTGAGATAATAAAATTACTCTTAAAAATACTAGTGATTACTCTAAAAAGTCATGATAATGATTATTTGGGAAGATGGGAAGAAGTTGCAATTAGAATGTGATACGTGTAGGGGGATCTCTGGGGTGCTAGGAAAATTCTGCGTTTTGACATGGTTGTTTGGTAAATTATAATACACTATTCCATACATTTTACTCGTGTGGTTTTCTCAATGTTATTTTAGATTTTCAATCATTTTTCCACACATATGTTGCTTATGTATTGATATATGTTTTATTTTGAAATAATGAAGTTGGGTTTTTTTCTTTCCAAAGAGAGAAAAAATGATGGGTATAAATGATAAAGAAGAAAATAGTGTCTCACTCAGGGTCCCTGTGTTAGATACTTTCAGGAAATATACATTCTTCCTCAGGACTTTGTATGTGCTAACCTACCCTGTGTTAGCCTGACAGACTCCATCTTAACCTTTGCCTCACCCCTCCTGCCATTTCTTCCTAAGAACATACCTGGGTCATGTTACTGTGCTGGGTCATGTGGTACTTAGAATTATAGAAACATATAACCTTTGTAACAATATTCTGCTTGGCAAACCCACTTGCTATTGTGAATACCCCCTTGATTGATTGTATGACAAGTACCAAATACCCGCCTTGGCAACCGGCAATCATGGGAACCACGTGTGTATACCCTCCTTGGTAACCAACAATCCTGGAAACCTCCTGCCTCCTAGTTACCAGCCTCCTTGTCTAAATTGCTTGTTCTGCTTCTGTAAATTCTGCTTCAGCTAGGCTCTCCCCTCCCCTACCTTAAGCAAGATATAAAAAGAAATCCAGCCCCTTCCTCAAGGCTGGGAGAATTTTGAGCATTAGCTCTCTCTCAGTCACTGGCTAATAAAGGACTCTTAATTTGAAACTTAGAGCATAACACTTTCCTTCTGACTCACTCAGTTATGACATGTAGACTACACATTACATATTCAAATAAGAGAGACTCAAACTTACCCCTCAGCTGAAGATAAACTTCTTGGACTGTCAAAGAAAATCTGCTAGAATGGATTGGTGACCAAATACATTCATTCTGAAAGATGAGCATCTTTTATTCACTTATTTATTCATTCATTCACCCATTTTAGAAATTGTTAGAATTCCATATATGTTGTATGCAATAGAGATGTAAAGATTAAAATTCAACAGTTTAAACAGAAAACAAAATCATGAGTTGCAACACCATAATTAATACATGCACACACACACACACGGGTCTAAGGAAACACAGAAAAGTTGTAACTTATTCAAATAAGGAAACAGGTTATGGAAGACATCTTAGAGAAAGTGATGCTTGAGTTTAACTTTTAAAATTGAGAACAAGGTAGTCCAGTGGCTGACGAGGGAAAGAAACTCCAGACAGAGGAAACCTTGGAGCAAACTCAAAAATATATGAGAAATCATAGCATAGTTGAGGAACTCTACCTAGATCAATTTACCTGACGGCCATTTGAAGAGGGTGGTGAGAAAAATGAGAAAGTAGAAAAAACTTAAGGGTGAATAAGGTTTCTTAGATAGAAAAAAAAGTGATATCACAGAATGTCCAGTAGAGAGTAGGAGCTATTTATTAAATGGATGCAAGATGGCTAAAAAAAAAATGGATTATGAATGGTGGGTGAGAAGGTCTTGTTAGGAATTTCAAAAGTCATCCTAACAGTTTTCTATGAGCAGATTTGCATTTTAAGAAATGCCACTTTGGCAGATGTGTGGAATGCAGAGCGGAACTGGAAGTTTGTAGAAAAGAGCAAAAGTCCAAGTGAGAAAAAATTCCAACCTGAACTAAGGCAATAGTGAAGACGATGCAAAGGATAGAATGAATTTGAGATGAATGACAGATTCAAGAGAGGTGACCATTCTGATATAGGAAAAGTTGCTTTAAAAGGCAGGTTTATTTCCAGGAGTAATGCCATTAACATGATCCTGAAATTATAAAAGCAGAGTGAGAAAAATAACTGATAATGATTATCTCCTTGGCCAAACTTTATTCAGGTTTTTCTGAGCCTTTTTTTTTACTAGAAGAGAGAAAAATGATGGATATAAATGATAAAGAGGAAAATCGTTTCTCACCCTGGGTCCCTGTGTTAGATACTCTCAAGAAATACACATTCTTCCTCAGAACTTTACAGACTACATACTACTTATTCAAATAGAAGACTGAGACTCAAACTCACCCCTCAGCTTACCCCAACTTTGAGCTTCTGTGTCCTTCCCTGTAAAGTTCAGCCCCTAATGTTTCTCTAAGTAACTTCCCATCCACTGACTCCCACACTGTCCCTGGGCCGTAGTTTGCTGTAATTTCCCATTTCTCCTTGTTCTATTAGAAGTTGAGTCCAATCTCTCTCTCTTACTACAGAAAAACACTTTAGTAGCCACACCAGAATAAAGGCTACCTTACCATCTTTAACAAGTGTCATGAATAATTTTTTCTTTAACAAATCAAGAGAGGTGACAATTTTAATATGGGAAAGGTTGATTAAAAAGGCAGATTTATTTTCAGATATCTGCCTTGTGATGGTGTCATTAACATGATCTTGAAACTGTAAAAACAGAGTGAGAAAAATATTTAAAATATATGCAGGACCAATCAGATGACAATTAAATATCTCAGAAAGGCAAAGAGAGAAAAAAATTCTGCTTCATGCAGAAAAGAAAATTGGCTTAAAATATTGTGAGGGGTTAGCCAATTCATCAGAAATGAGAACTAGGTAATCCAGCAAAAGGGACTTTGAGACAACCCATGTAGAGAGCACTAACATCAAAACTCAGAAGTTTGAACTACAGGTAGTAGCATAAAAACAAAAAAATCACCTTGCATATTTACAATATAAGACATCATATCCAGGCAGACTGCTTTTTGATGTTCAATCTCTGTCACTGAGAAGTTCACCCCACAAGTCACTTGCAGTAATAATCTCAAAATTGTATGAAATGAGATAATTGTATTCTTAACTCCAGGAAGAGTTAAATTAAGTATCAAAATTATGAAGTAAATAAAATCTATAATATTAATTTTTTTAAGTTTTGTAAATACATAGTATGTGAGTATACATATATGTGTATATATGTATCCATATACATGTGTGTGTATATATTCATATGTGTGTGTGTGTGTGTGTGTGTGTGTGTGTGTGTGTGTGTATACACGGGGTACATTATGTTTTTTGGCTTTTTGTTGTTTTTAAGAAAGAATCTCTCTCTGTCACCCAGGCTGGAGTACAGTGGCACAATCTCATCTCACTGCAAACTCTGCCTCCCAAGTTCAAGCGATACTCCTGCCTCATTCTCCACAGTAGCTGAGATTACAGGTGCCCACCACCACACCCAGCTAATTTTTGTACTTTTAGTAGAGACAGGGTTTTGTCATGTTTGCCAGCTGACCTTAGGTGACCTACCCACCTCTGCCTCACTAAGTGCTGGGATTTCAGGCATGAGCCATTGCACCCAGCCCATAATATGTTTTAATACAAGCATACAATGTGTAATAATCACATCAGTGTAAATGCAGTATCCATCACCTTAAGTATTTATCCTTTCTTTGTGTTACAAAGAATCCAATTATACTCTTATAGTTATTTTTTCTGTTTTTCTATATTCTTTTTTTATTTTTTTATTGTACTTTAGATTCTGGGGTATGTGTGCGGATCATGCAGGATCATTGCATAGGTACGCACATAGCAATGTGGTTTGCTGCCTCCATCCCCTTGTCACCTACAACTAGCATTTCTCCCCATGTTATCCCTCCCTAACCTCCCTACCAACAACTGTCCCTCCCCTATTCCCCCACAACAGACCCCAGTGTTGTGATGCTGCCCTCCCTGTGTCCATCTGTTCTCATTGTTCAACACTTGGCTACAAATGAGAACATGCAGTGTTTGATTTTCTGTTTCTGTATCAGTATGCTGAGAATGATAATTTCCAGATTCATCCATGTCTCTTCAAAGGACACAAACTTATCACTTTTTATGGCTGCATAGTATTCTATGGTGTATATGTGCCACATTTACCTTATCCAGTCTATCATTGATGGGCATTTGGGTTGGTTCCAGGTCTTTGCTATTTTAAACAGTGTCTCAATGAACATACGTGTACATGTGTCTTTACAATAAAACAATTTATAATCCTATTTGTATATACCCAGTAATGGCATTACTGGGTCAAATGGAATTTCTATTTCTAGGTCCTTAAGGAAGCACCACATTGTCTTCCACAATGGTTGAACTAATTTGCACTCCCACTAACAATATAAAAGCGTTCATATTTCTCCACATCCTCTCCAGCATCTGCTGTCTCCAGATTTTTTAATGATCACCATTCTTACTGGCATGAGATGATATCTCAATGTGATTTTGATTTGCATTTCTCTGATGACCGGTGATGATGAGCATTTTTTCATATGTTTGTTGGCCTCATAAATGTCTTCTTTTGAAAAGTGTCTGTTCATATCCTTTGCCCACTTTTGAATGGGTTTGTTTGTTTGTTTGTTTGTTTGTTTGTTTGTTGTAAATCTGTTTTAGTTCTTTGTAGATTCTGGATATTAGCCCTTTGTCAGACAGGTAGATTGCAAAATTATTTCCCCATTCTCTTGGTTGCTGATTAACCCTAAAGATGGTTTCTTTTGCTGTGTAGAAGTTCTTAAGTTTGATTAGATCCCATTTGTCTATTTTGGCTTTTGTTGCCATTGTTTTTGATGTTTTAGTCATGAAGTCCTTGCCTATGCCTATGTCCTGAATGGTTTTGCCTAGGTTTTCTTCTAGGGTTTTTGTGGTGTTAGGTGTTATGTTTAAGTCTTTAATCCATCTGGAGTTAATTTTAGAGTAAGGTGTCAGGAAGGAGTCCAGTTTCTGCTTTCTGCACATGACTAGCCAGTTTTCCCAACACCATTTATTAAACAGGAAATCCTTTCCTCATTTCTTTTCTTTTTTTGTGTGTGGTCATGTTTTTCAAATATCAGATGGTTGCAGATATCTGGCATTGCCTCCAAGGCCTCTGTTCTGTTCCATTGGTCTATATCTCTGTTTTGGTACCAGTACCATGTTCTTTTGATTACTGTAGGCTTGTAGTATAGTTTGAAGTCAGGTTGTGTGATGCCTCCAGCTTTGTTCATTTTGCTTAGAATTGTCTTGGCTAGGTAGGCTCTCTTTTGGTTCCATGTGAATTTTAAGGTAGTTTTTTCCAGTTCTGTGAAGAGGGTCATAGGTATCCTGATGAGGATATGGTTGAATCTATAAATTACTTTGGGCAATTTGGCCATTTTCACAATACTGATTCTTCCTAACCATGAGCATGGAATGTTTTTCCATCTGTTTGTGTCCCCTCTTATTTCCTTGAGCAGTGGTTTGTAGTTCTCCTTGAAGAGGTCCTTTACAATCTTTTCAGTTGTATTCCTAGGTATTTTATTCTCTTTGTAGCAATTGCAAATGGCAGTTTGTTCTTGATTTTTCTGTCTTTAAGTCTGTTATTGGTGTATAGGAATGCTTGTGATTTCTGCACATTGATTTTGTATACTGAGACTTTGCTGAAGTTGCTTATCAGTTTAAGGAGATTTTGGGCTGAGACAATGGGGTCTTCTAAATATACAATCATGTCGTCAGCAAATAGAGACAATTTGACTTCCTCCTTTCTAATTGCATGCCCTTTATTTCCTTTTCTTGCCTGATTGCTCTGGCTAGAACTTCCTATACTGTATTTAAATGGAGTGGTGAGAGAGGGCATTCTTGTCTAGTGCCAGATTTCAAGGGGAATGCTTCCAGTTTTTGCCCATTCAGTATGATTTTGGTTGTGGGTTTGTCATAAATAGCTTTTACCATTTTGAGAAACTTTCTGTTGATACCTAGTTTATTGAGAGTTTTTAGCATAAAGTGCTGTTGAATTTTGTTGAAGGCATTCTCTGCATCTATTGAGATAATCATACCGTTTTTGTCTTTGGTTCTGTTTATGTGGTGGATTATGTTTATAGACTTGTATATGTTGAACCAGCCTTGCATCCCCAGGATGAAGCCTACTTGATTGTGATGGATAAGCTTTTTGATGTGCTGTTGCAATTGGTTTGCCAGTATTTTATTGAAGATTTTTGTATCTATGTTCATCATGGATATTGGCCTGAAGTTTTCTTTTATGTTGAGTCTTTGCCAGGTTTTGGTATCAGGATGATGTTGGTTTTATAAAATGATTTGAGAAGGCTTCCCTCTTCTTTGTATTGTTTGAAATAGTTTCAGAAGGAGTGGTACCAGCTCCTCTTGGTATGTCTGGTAGAATTCGGCTGTGGAATTGGACCTGGGATTTTTTTTTTTTTTTGAGGCTATTAATTGCTGCCTCAACTTCAGCCCTTGTTATTGGTCTATCAGGGTTTCAAATTCTCCCTGGTTTATGCTTAGGGGGTGCAAGTATCCAGAAATTTATCCATGTTCTTCCAGGTTTACTGGTTTATGTACAGAGAGTTGTTTGTAGTAATCTCTGATGGTAGTTTGTCTTTCTGTGGAATCAGTGGTGATATCCTCTTTATCACTTTTTATTGCATCTATTTGATTCTTCTCCCTTTTCTATTAATCTGGCTAGTGGTCTATTTTGCTGATTTAAAAAAAAAAAAAACAGCTCCTAGATTTATTGATTTTTTGAAGGGTTTTTTGTGTGTGTGTGTGTGTGTGTGTGTGTGTGTCTGTGTGTGTGTGTGTGTGTGTCTATCTCCTTCAGTTCTGCTCTGATCTTAGTTATTTCTTGTCTTTGGCTAGCTTTTGAGTGTTTTTGATCTTGCTCCTCTAGCTCTTTCAATATTGATCACAGAGTGTCAATTTTAGATCTTTCCTTCTTCTCATGTGAGCACTTACTGCTATAAATTTTCCTCTACGCATTGCCTTAAATGTGTCCCAGAGATTCTGGTATGTTGTGTCTTCATTCTCATTGGTTTCAAAGAACATCTCGATTTCTGCCTTGATTTCATTGTTTAACCAGTCAACTTTCAAGAGCCAGTTGTTCAATTTCCATGAAGTTGTGGGGTTCTGAGTTAGTTTCTTAATCCTGAGTTCTAATTTAATTGCACTGTGGTCTCAGAGACTGTTTGTTATGGTTTCCATTCTTTTGCATTTGCTGAGGAGTGATTTGCTTCCAGTTATATGGTCTGTTTTAGAGTAGGTGTGATGTGGTGCTGAGAAGAATGTATATTCTGTGGATTTGGGGTGGAGAGTTCTGTAAATGTCTATTAGGTTTGCTTCCTTGAGATCTGAGTTCAAGTCGTGGATATTCTTGTTAAATTTCTGTCTTGTTGATCTATCTAATATTGACAGTGGAGTGTTAAAGTCTCCCACTATTATTGTGTGACAGTCTAAGTCTCTTTGTAGGTCATTAAGAACTTGCTTTATATACATGGGTGCTCCTGTATTGGGTGCATATATATTTAGGATAGTTAGCTCTTCTTGTTGCATTGATCCTTTTACCATTATGTAATGCCCTTCTTTTTTTTTTTTTTTTTTTTTTTTGAGATGGAGTTTTGCTCTTGTTACCCAGGCTAGAGTGCATTGGTGCAATCACGGCTCACTGCAACCTCTGCCTCCTGGGTTCAGGCAATTCTCCTGCCTCAGCCTCCCAAGTAGCTGGGATTACAGGCATGCACCACCATACCCAGCTAATTTTCTGTATTTTTAGTAGAGACGGGGTTTCACCATGTTGATCAGAATGGTCTAGATCTCTTGACCTCGTAATCCACCCTCCTCGGCCTCCCAAAGTGCTGGGATAACAGGCATGAGCCACCACACCCGGCCCTGCAATGCTCTTCTTTGTCTCTTTTGATCTTTGTTGGTTTAAAGTCTATTTTATTAGAGACTAGGAATTCAACTCCTCCTTTTGTTTTGTTTTGTTTGCTTTCCATTTGCTTGATAACTCTTCCTCCATTTCTTTATTTTGAGTCTATGTGTATTCTTGCATGTGAGATGGGTTTCCTGGATACAGCACACCAATGGGTTTTGACATTTTATCCAATTTGCTAGTCTGTGTCTTTTGATTGGGGCATTTAGCCCATTAATATTTAATGTTAATATTGTTACGTGTAAATTTGATCCTGCCATTTTGATGCTAGTTGGTTGTTTTGCCCATTCGTTGACCCAGTTTCTTCATTGTGTTGATGCTCTTTACCATTTGGTACACTTTTGGAGTGGCTGGTACTGGTTATTCCTTTCTATGTTTAGTGCTTCTTTTTAGGAGCTCTTGTAAGGCAGGCCTGGTGGTGACAAAATCTCTCAGCCATTGTTTGTTTGTAAAGGATTTTATTTCTCCTTCACTTATGAAGCTTGGTTTTAATGGATATGAAATTCTGGGTTGAAAGTTTTTTTCTTTAAGGATGTTGAATATTGGCCCCACTCTCTTCTGGCTTGTAGGGTTTCTGCTGAGAGATCCACTGTGAGTCTGATGGGCTTTCCTTTATGGGTAACCCAACCTTTCTCTCTGGCTGCCCTTAGCATTTTTTCCTTTATTTCAACCCTGGTGAATCTGATGATTATGTGTCTTGGGGTTGCTCTTCTTGAGGAATATCTTTTTGGTGTTCTCTGTATTTCCTGGACTTGAATATTGGCCTGCCTTGTTAGGTTGGGGAAGTTCTCCTGGATAATATCCTGAAGAGTGTTTTCCAGCTTGGATTCATTCTCTCTGTCACATTCAGGTACACCTATCAAACATAGATTAGGTCTTTTCACATAATCCCATGTTTCTTGGAGGTTTTGTTCATTTCTTCTCACTCTTTTTTCTCTAATCTTGCCTTCTTGTTTTATTTCATTGAGGTGATCTTCAATCTCTGATATCCTTTTGTCTACTTGGTAAATTTGGCTATTGAAACTTGTGTATGCTTCGTGAAGTTCTCGTGCTGTGATTTTCAGCTCCATCAGGTTATTTATATTGTTCTCTAAGCTGTTTATTCTCATTAGCATTTCATCAAACCATTTCTCAAGTTTTTAATTTCTTTGCATTGGGTTAACACGTGTTCTTTTAGCTCAGAGAAGTTTGTTATTGCCCACCTTCTGAAGCCTGTTTCTGTCAATTCATCAGACTCATTCTCCATCCAGCTTTGTTCCCCTGCTGGTGAGGAGTTGTGATCCCTTGGAGGAGAAGAGGTGTTCCGGTTTTAGGTGTTTTCATCCTTTTTATGCAGGTTTCTTCCCAACTTTGTGGATTTATCTACCTGTGGTCTTTGTAGTTGGTCACTTTCAAATGAGGCCTCTGAGTGGATGTCCTTTTTGTTGATGATGAAGTTATTTCTTTCTGTTTTTGTTTTCCTTCTAACCGTCAGGGCCCTCCACTGTAGGACTGCTGGAGGTCCACTCTAGACCCTGCTTGCCTGGGGATCACCTGCAGTGGCTGAAGAACAGTAAGGGTTTCCTCCAGTTTCTTCTTCTGTTATCTTCATCCCAAAAGGATACCAGCTAGATGTCAGCCTGAGCTCACCTTTATGAGGTATCTCTTTGTATATACAGGGGTGGGGAAGCTGCTTGAAAAGACAGTCTGTTCATTATAGGATTTCAAGTTCTGAGCTGTGAGCTCCATTGTTCCATTCAGAGCTGCTGGACAGGTACATTTAAATCTACTGCGGTGCAGCTCATAACCACCTTTTCTCCCAGGTGCTCTGTCCTGAGAAGGTGGGGTTTTATTTATAAGTTCCTGATGTGCTGCTGCCTTTTTTCAGAGATGCCCTGCCCAGCAAGGAGGTAACCTAGTCAGTCTTCCAGCAGAGGCATGGCTGAGCTGCCATGGGCTCTGCCCAGCTGCTGTGTGAACTTTCTTTTGGTTTTGTTTATAGAGGTATAGTTAGAACTGCCTCGGTAATGATGGTCTGCCTCGGTAATGGTGGACTGCCTCTGTAATGGTAGATCACCTTGGTAATGGCAGACTGCCTCAGTAATGGTGGACTGCCTCAGTAATGGCAGATACCTTTCTCCCCACAGAGCTGGACTGTCTGGGGTCCAGCTATGCTTGCTGCAAAACTCTCAATCCAGAGTGTTTCAGATTGCTGGTCTTTGTGGAGTGGTGGGGGAAAACCTGCCAACCCAGATCAACTAGCTCCCTGTTTCAGCTCCCCCTTCTTTTTCCCATTGAATGGGTGGCTCTGTCTTCCAGGTGTTCCAGGCATCAGTTGAAATGGCTGTCCAGATTCGTGTGAGTTTTTGTGTGGAGACCTGATGCGCTGGCTGAAACAGCTGTTTTGGAAACTCATAGTGCTTTTCAGCCCAGGAATCTCCTGGTCTGTGGGCAGTAATAACTCGTTTGGAAATGCAGTGATCACTCACCCTCTGCATTGTTGTTCTTGCTGGGGACTGCACTCCAGAGCTGTTCTATTTGGCCATCTTGGATACCTGTCCCACATCATCCTATTACTTATTTTCTTCCATAAATTTTGAGTTTTGTTTGCTCTTGCTTTTCTAATTCTTTAAGTTGTATTATTAAGTTATTTATTTGAAGCTTTACTTTTTTGATGTAAGTGCTTATTGCTACAAACTTTCCTCATAGTCCTGCTTTCACTATATCCCATAGGTTTTTCTATGTTGTGTTTCAGTTTTCATTTGTTTCAATATGTTTTTAAAATTTTCTTCTGAATTTATTCATTGATCCAGTGGCCATTCAGGAGCATATAATGTAATTTCTGTATATCTGCATAGTTTCCAAAATTCTTCTTATTGATTTTCAATTTTATTCCATTGTGTTGAGAGAAGATACTTGAAATAATTTCCATTTTTTGGAATTTGTCAAGACTTTTTTTGTGGCCTAACATATGGTTTATCCTTGAGAGTAATCCATGTGTTCAGGAGAATAATGCATATTCTGTAGCTCTTAGATGAAATGTTACATAAATATCTAATAGGTCCATTTAGTCTATAGTATAGGTTAAGCCTAATTTTTTTTGGGGGGGGAGGTGATTTTCTGTCTGCAACATGCAGAAAGTAAAATGTTGAAGTCTCCAGCTGTTATGGTATTGTGGTCTGTCTCTCTCTTCAACTCCAATTATATATACTTTATGTATCTGTGTGTTCCAGTGTTAGGTGTATATATATTTACAATTTTTATAACTTGTTGCTAAATTGACTCTTTTATTATTATAAAATTATCTTCTTTGTCTCTATGTTTTTTGTTTTGCAAACTATTTGGTCTGCTATAATTACTCTTGCTGATTTTGTTTTCTATTTGCATGGAATATCTTTTTCCCTCCCTTTTAGTCTATGTGTCTTTATAGGTAAAGTGTGTTTTCTGTAGGCAACAGATTGTT
The DNA here is from genome assembly GCA_031835075.1 of Saguinus oedipus. Taxonomy (NCBI): domain Eukaryota; kingdom Metazoa; phylum Chordata; class Mammalia; order Primates; family Cebidae; genus Saguinus; species Saguinus oedipus. The sequence continues at coordinate 166,903,836 of CM063171.1, read as the reverse complement.
GAGCCTCATTTTTTTTTTGAAGTTTTTCTTTTTATTGCATTTTAGGTTTTAGGGTACATGTGAAGAACATGCAAGATAGTTGCATAGGTACACACATGGCAGTATGATTTGCTGCCTTCCTCCCCTTCACCTATATATGACATTTCTCCCCATGCTATCTCTCCCAAACTCCCCAACCCCTGCTGTCGCTCCCCTATTCCCCCCAAACAGACCCCAGTGCATAGTGCTCCCCTCCCTGTGTTCATGTGTTCTCATTGTTCAACACCCACCTATGAATGAGAACATGCGGTATTATCTTTTCTGTTCTCGTGTCAGTTTCCTGAGAATGATGTTCTCCAGGTTCATCCATGTCCCTACAAAGGACACAAACTCATCGTTTTTGATTGCTGCATAATATTCCATGGTTTATATGTGCCACATTTTCCCTGTCCAGTCTATCATCGACAGGCATTTGGGTTGGTTCCAGATCTTTGCTATTGTAAACAGTGCTGCAATGAACATTCGTGTGCATGTGTCCTTATAGTAGAATGATTTATATTCCTTTAGATATATACCCAGTAATGGGATTGCTGGGTCAAATGGAATTTCTATTTCTAGGTCCTTGAGGAATTGCCACACTGTCTTCCACAATGGTTGAACTAATTTATAATCCCACCAGCAGTGTAGAAGTGTTCCTATTTCACCACATCCTCTCCAGCATCTGTTGTCTCCAGATTTTTTAATGATCGCCATTCTAATTGGCGTGAGATGGTATCTCAATGTAGTTTTGATTTGCATCTCTCTAATGACCAGTGATGATGAGCATTTTTTCATGTTTGTTGGCCTCATGTATGTCTTCTTTTGTAAAGTGTCTGTTCATATCCTTTGCCCACTTTTGAATGTGCTTGTTTGTTTTGTTCTTGCAAATCTGTTTGAGTTCTTTGTAAATTCTGGATATCAGCCCTTTGTCAGATGGGTAAACTGCAAAAATTTTTTTTCCATTCTGTTGGTTGCCAATTCACTCTAATGACTGCTTCTTTTGCCGTGCAGAAGCTGTGGAGTTTGATTAGGTCCCATTTGTCTATTTTGGCTTTGTTGCCAATGCTTTTGGTATTTTGGTCATGAAGTCCTTGCCTACTCCTATGTCCTGAATGGTTTTGCCTAGATTTTCTTCTAGGGCTTTTATGGTGCCAGGTCTCATGTTTAAGTCTTTACTCCATCTGGAGTTAATTTTAGTGTAAGGTGTCAGGAAGGGGTCCAGTTTCTGCTTTCTGCACATGGCTAGCCAGTTTTCCCAACACCATTTATTAAACAGGGAATCCTTTCCCCATTGCTTGTTTTTGTCAGGTTTATCAAAGATTGTATGGTTGTAGACATGTTGTGTTGCCTCCGATGCCTCTATTCTGTTCCATTGGTCTATATCTCTGTTTTGGTACCAGTACCATGCTGTTTTGATTACTGTAGCCTTGAAGTATATTTCGAAGTCTGGAAGTGTGATGCCTCCCACTGTGTTCTTTTTGCTTAGAATTGACTTGGCTATGCGGGATCTCTTTTGGTTCCATATGAAGTTTAAGTTGGTTTTTTTTCAGTTCTGTGAAGAAGGTCATTGGTAGCTTGGTGGTAATATCATTGAATCTGTAAATTATTTTCGGCAGTATGGCCATTTTCACGATATTGATTCTTCCTAACCATGAACATGGAATGTTTCTCCATCTGTTTGTGTTCTCTCTTATTTCATTGAGCAGTGGTTTGTAGTTCTCCTTGAAGAGGTCCTTTACATTCCTTGTTAGTTGTATTTCTAGGTATCTTATTCTCTTTGTAGCAATTGTGAATGGCAGTCCATTCTTGATTTGGCTCTCTTTAAGTCTGTTATTGGTGTATAGGAATGCTTGTGATTTTTGCACATTGATTTTGTATCCTGAGACCTTGCTGAAGTTGCTTATCAGTTTCAGGAGATTTGGGGCTGAGATGATGGGGTCTTCTAGATATACTATCATGTTGTCAGCAAATAGAGACAATTTGGCTTTCTCATTTCCTATTTGAATACCCTTTATTTCTTTTTCTTGCCTGATTGCTCTGGATAGAACTTCCAGTACTATATTGTATAGGAGTGGTGAGAGAGCGCATCCTTGTCTAGTACCAGATTTCAAAGGGAATGCTTCCAGTTTTTGCCCATTCAGTATGATATTGGCTGTTGGTTTGTTGTAAATAGCTTTTATTATTTTGAGATACGTTCCATCAATACCGAGTTTATTTAGGGTTTTTAGCATAAAGGGCTGTTGAATTTTGTCAAAGGCCTTCTCTGCGTCAATTGAGATAATCATGTGGTTTTTGTTTTTGGTTCTGTTGATGTGGTGAATTACGTTTATAGATTTGCGTATGTTGAACCAGCCTTGCATCCCCAGGATGAATCCTATTTGATCATGGTGGATAAGCTTTTCGATGTGCTATTGCAATCAGCTTGCCATATTTTACTGAAGATTTTTGCATCTATGTTCATCATGGATATTGGCCTAAAGTTTTCTTTTCTTGCTGAGTCTCTGCTGGGTTTTGGTATCAGAATGATGTTGGTCTCATAAAATGATTTGGGAAGGATTCCCTCTTTTTTGGATTATTTGGAGTAGTTTCAGGAGGTATGGTAACAGTTCCTCTTTGTGTGTCTGGTAGAATTGAGCTGTGAACCCATCTGGACCCAGGCTTTTTTTTGTGTGGTAGGCTCTTAATTGCTGCCTCAACTTCAGATCTTGTTATTGGTCTATTCATGGTTTCGACTTCTTCCTGATTTAGGCTTTAGAGGATGCAAGTGTCCAGGAATTTATCCATTTCTTCCAGGTTTACTAGTTTATGTGCATAGAGTTGTTTGTAATATTCTCTGGAATTTCTGTGGGATCTGTGGTGATTTTCCCTTTATGGTTTTTTATTGCATCTATTTGGTTATTCTCTCTCTCTCTCTCTCTCTCTCTCTCTCCCTCTTTTTTAATTAATCTGGCTAGTGGTCTGTCTATTTTGTTGATCTTTTTGAAAAACCACCTTTTGGATTTATTGATTTTTTTTGAAGGGTTTTTCTTGTCTCTATCTCCTTCAGTTCTGCTCTGATCTTAGTTATTTCTTGTATTCTGCTAGGTTTTGAGTTTTTTTGATCTTACTCCTCTAGCTCTTTCAATTTTGATGATAGGGTGTCAATTTTGGATCTCTCCACTCTTCTCATGTGAGCACTTATTGCTATATATTTTCCTCTAGAGACTGCTTTAAATGTGTCCTAGAGATTCTGGTAAGTTGTGTCTTTGTTCTCGCTGGTTTCGAGGAACATCTTTATTTCTGCCTTCATTTCATTGTTTATCCAATCAACATTCAACAGCCAGTTGTTCAATTTCCATGAAGCTGTGCAGTTCTGAGTTAGTTTCTGAATTCTGAGTTCTAACTTGATTCCACTATGGTCTGAGAGACTGTTCGTTATAATTTCCATTCTTTTGCATTTGCTGAGGAGTGATTTACTTCCAATTATGTAGTCAATTTTAGAGTAGGTCTGAAGTGGTGCTGAGAAGAATGTATATTCTGTAGATTTGGGGTGAAGAGTTCTGAGTTCTGTAAATGTCTATCAGGTTTGCTTGTTCCAGGTCTGAGTTAAGGTCCTGGATATCCTTGTTAATTTTCTGTCTGGTTGATCTGTCTAATATTGACAGTGGAGTGTTAAAGTCTCCCACTATTATTGTGTGGGAGTCTAAGTCTCTTTGTAAGTCATTAAGAACTTGCCTTATATATCTGGGTGCTCCTGTATTGGGTCCATATATATTTAGGATCATTAGCTCTTCTTGTATCGATCCTTTTACCATTATGTAATGTCCTTCTTTGTCTCTTTTGATCTTTGTTGCTTTAAAGTCTATTTTATCAGAGAGGAGAATTGCAACTCCTGCTTTTTTTTTTTTTTTTTTTTTTCTCTCCATTTGCTTGGTAAATCTTCCTCCATCCCTTCATTTTGAGCCTTTGTGTATCCTTGCATGTGAGATGGGTTTCCTGGATACAGCACATTGATGGGTTTTGGCTTTTTATCCAATTTGCCAGTCTGTGTCTTTTAATTGGGGCATTTAGCCCATTTACATTTAGGGTTAATACTGTTATGTGTAAATTTGATACTGCCATTTTGATGCTAGCTGGCTGTTTTGCCCATTAGTTGATGCAGATTCTTCATTTTGTTGATGCTCTTTAGCATTTGGTATGTTTTTGGAGTGGCTGGTAGTGGTTGTTCCTTTCTATGTGTAGTGCCTCTTTCAGGAGCTCTTGTAAAGCAGGCCTGGTGGTGACAAAATATCTGAGTACTTGATTGTTTGCAAAGGATTTTATTTTTCCTTCACTTATGAAGCTCAGTTTGGCTGGATATGAAATTCTAGGTTGAAAGTTCTTTTCTTTAAGGATGTTTAATATTGGTCCCCACTCTCTTCTGGCTTGTAGGGTTTCTGCTGAGAGATCTGCTGTGAATCTGATGAGCTTCCCTTTGTGGGTAACCCGACCTTTCTCTCTGGCTGCCCTTAGCATTTTTTTCTTCATTTCAACCTTGGTGAATCTGACGATTATGTGCCTTGGGGTTGCTCTTCTTGCTGAGTATCTTTTTGGTGTTCTCTGTATTTCCTGGACTTGAATATTGGCCTGCCTTGCTAGGTTGGGGAAGTTTTCCTGGATAATATCCTGAAGAATATTTTCCAGCTTGGATTCATTCTCTTCGTCACATTCAGGTACACCTATCAAACATAGATTAGGTCTCTTCACATAGTCCCACATTTCTTGGAGACTTTGTTCATTCCTTTTTGTGCTTTTTTTCTCTAATCTTGCCTTCTCGTTTTATTTCATTGAGTTGATCTTTGACCTCTGATATTCTTTCTTCTGCTTTGTCAGTTTGGCTGTTGAAACTTGTGCATGCTTTGTGAAGTTCTCCTGTTGTGTTTTTCAGCTCCATCAATTTACTCATGTTCCTCTCTAAGTTGTCCATTCTTGTTATCATTTCCTCAAATCTTTTTTCAATGCTCTTCATTTCTTTGCACTGAGTTAGAACATGTTCTTTTAGCTCACAGAAGTTTCTCATTACCCACCTTCTGATGTCTGATTCTGTCATTTCATCACACTCTTTCTCCATCCAGCTTTGTTCCCTTGCTGGTGAGGAGTGGTGATCCCTTGTAGGAGGAGAGGTGTTCTGGTTTTAGGTGTTTTCCTCCTTTTTGCACTGGTTTCTTCCCATCTTTGTGGATTTATACACCTGTCATCTGTGTAGTTGCTGATTTTAAGATTGGGTCTCTGAGTGTACATCCAGGTTGTTGATGATTAAGTTATTTCTGTTTCTTAGTTTTCCTCCTAACAGTCTGGCCCCTCTGCTATAGGACTGAGGTCCACTCCAGGCCCTGCTTGCCTGGGGATCACCTGCAGCAGCTGCAGAATAGTAAGGGTTGCTACCAGTTTCTTCTTCTACTATCTTTGTCTCAGAATGATGCCCGCCAATTGTCAGTCTGATCAGTCTTTTTTGAGGTGACTCTTTGGATATACGGGGGTTAGGGAGCTGCTTGAGGAGATAGTCTGTTATTTATAGGAGCTCAAGTGTTGAGTTGTGAGCTCCGTTGTTCTTTCAGAGGTGCTAGGTAGGTATGTTTAAGTCTGCTGCAGCAGAACTCATAAACCCCCTTTTTATCCCCAGGTACTCTGTCCCGGGGAGTTAGGGCTTTATTTATGAGTGTCTGTTGTGCTGCTGCCTTTTTTTTTCGGGGTTGCCCTGCCCAACAAGAAGGCAGCCTAGTCACTGTCTGCCTGTGGAGGCTTTGCTGAGCTCTGTCCTGCTGACATTGAGCTTCCCTGTGGTCCTGTTTATATGGGTATGGTTAGAACTGCCACAGCAATGGTGGCCTGCCTCTGTAATGGTGGACTCTCTCTGTTATGGCGGGTTCCTTGGCAATGGAGGGTTGCCACAGCAATCGCAAGCTGCCTCAGCAATGGCGGACTACCTCTGTAGGGGTGGAGTGCCTCGATAATGGCAGACGCCCCTCCCCCAACATGCTGCACCATCCTAGGTTCAGCTATGCTTGCCATGAAACTCTCAACCTGGAGCATTTTCAATTGCTGTTTTTTTGTTTGTTTTTGTGGGGTTGGGACCCACCAAGCCTGATCACCTGGCTCCCTGCCTCAGAGCCTTTTTTTTTTTAAAAGTTGAATGGTTGACTCTCTCCTAGGTGTTCCAGTTGCCTGCTGAAAGGGCACTGGGATCTGTGTGATTTCCCATGCGGTGACCCACTGTGCCAACTGAAACAACGGCGCTGCCCAGGAATCTCCTGGCCAGCTTAAAAGGGCAACCAGACCAGTGTATTTTGTACAGAGATCCACTGCACCACAGCACCAAAAAAACAGCCACGCTGGCTAAAACAGCCGTGCCAGCCAAGACAGCCACACTGGGGACCCGTAGGGCTCCTCTGCCTAGGAACCTCCTGGTCTGTGGGCAATAAAGATCCATCTGAAAATGCAGCATCCACTCACCCTCTGCGCTTTCACTGGGAGCTGCAATCCTGAGCTGCTCCTAAAAGGGCCACCATCTTTAAACCAAGTCTTATTTTTTAATCCATTCAGTCACTCTATGTTTTTTGATTGAAGACTTTAGTTCATTTATATTCACTGTTATTATTGATAAATAAGGACTTACTCCTGTCATCTTGTTATTTGTTTTCTGGTTGTTTTGTCATCTTCCTTCTTTCTTTCCTTCCTGTCTTTTAGTGAAGGTGGTTTTCTTTGGTGTTATGTTTTAATTTATTTTTTGTTTGTTTGGTTTTTGTGTATCTGTTGTATAATTTGTATAATTTTTTTCAATTGAGGTTACCATGAGACTTGCAAATGATATTGTATAACCCATTATTTTAAACTGATGATGACTTAATACTGATAGCATAAACAAGCAAACAAACAAGAGAAAACTAATAAAAGTTTTATACTTTAACTTCATCCTCCCACTTTTTAACTTTTTTCTTGTTTCAATTTAAATCTTATTATACTGTCTATATCTTGAAAAGTTGTCATTATTATTGACATTCATTTTTTATTTTTTCTATTCCAGATGTGAGTAGTTTACACACCACAATTACAGTGCAATTATGTTCTGTTTTTCTGTGTATTTTCTCTTACCAGTGAGTTTGGTACTTTTAGATGATTTCTTATTGCTCATTAATGCCTTTTTTCTTTCAGATCAAAGAACTCCCTTTAGCATTTCTTGTAGCACAGGTCAGGTAATGAAATCCTTTCACTTTTGTTTTTCTGGAAAAATCTTTATTTCATCTTCATATTTGAGAATATTTTCACCAGATAAACTATGCGAGAGTAAAAGTTTTTATCCTTCAGCACTTTAAATATGTAATGCCACTCTCTCCTAGCATGTAAAGTTTCCACCAGGAAGTCTGCTGCCAGTCATGTTGGAGCTTCTTTCTATGTTATTTCCTTTCTCTTCCTGCTTTTCGGGTCTTTTATTTATCCTTGACCCTTGGGAATTTGATTATTAAATGTCTTGGTGTATTCTTATTTGAGTTAAATCTATTTGGTGTTCTCTAACCTTCTTGTACTTAAATATCGGCATCTTCCTCTAGGTTTGGGGAGTTCTCTGCTATTATGCTTTTGAATAAACTTTATACCTCTGTCTCTCTTTTTATCTCCCCTTAAAGACCAATAACTCTTAGATTTGCCCTTTTGAGGTTATTTTCTTGATCCTATAGGCATGTTTCATTATTTTTTATTCTTTTTCCTTTTGTCTTCTCTGGCTGTGTATTTAAAATAGCCTGTTTTCAAGCTTACTAATTCTTCTACTTGATCAAATCTGCTGGTAAAAGACTCTGAGGCATTCTTCATCATGTCAATTTCATTGTTTAACTTCAAAATTTCTGCTTGATTCTTTTTCATTATTTTAATCTCTGTTAAATCAATCTGATAGGACTGAATTCCTTCTCTGTGTCATCCTGTGTTTCATTGAGTTTCCTCAACACAGCTATTTTGAATTCTCTTTCTCTCCCTAATTGGTCACTGGTGCCTTATTAAGGTTCTTTGGAGAGGTCATGTTTTCCTGGATGGTCTTGATGCTTGTGGATGTTAATCAGTGTCTGGGCATTTAAGAGTTAGGTATGTATTGTAGTCTTCATAGTCTGGGCTTGTTTGTATTTGTCCTTTTGAAGGCTTTCCAGTATTCAAAGGGGCTTGAGTGTTGCAACCTAAGGTTTTGGTTACTGCAGCTGTATCTACATTAGAGAGCACCCCAAGCCCAGATGTGGTTCCTGCAGACTCATAGAGGTATCACCTAGGTGGTCTTGGATAAAATCCAGAGGAATTCTCTGGATTACCAGGCAGAGACTTTTGTTCTCTCCCAAGTAGAGTCTCTCTCTCTCTCTCTCTCTCTCTCTCTCTCTCTCTCTCTCTCTCTCTCTCTCTCTCTCTCTCTCTCTCTTCTCTGCATTGAGCTGTCTGAAGCTGGGAGAGAGGTGACATAGGCACCCCTGTGACCACCACCACTGGGACACTGTTGGGTCAGATCTGAACCAGCACAGCACTGGGTCTCACCCAAGGTCTGCAATAACCATTGTCTGGTTATCACCTATGTTCACTCAAGGCCCTAGAGTTCTACAGTCAGCATGTGGTAAAGCCAGCTAGGTTTATGTCCTTTCTTTCAGGACAATGAGTTTCCCTGGGCTTCAGGTAGTTCAAGAGATGCTCTCCAAGAGCCATGGCCAGGCTTCAGAAAACAGGCATGTACCTGGTGCGCCATTCTACTATGGCTGAGCTAGCACCCAAGTCAAAGGTCAATGTCCCTCCCACTTTTTTGTTGTCTTTCCACAAGCAGAGGAGTCTTTCCTTGTGGCTTCCACTGCTGCAGGCCTATGGTGAGCACTGTCTGGCTACCACCAGTGTTTATTCAAGGCCCATTCCTCAGTCAGCATGTGGTGAATGCTTCCAGGCCTTTAGGACTCTCTCTTCAGGGCAGTGGGCTCCCTTTTGACCTAAGACAAAGCCAGAAATGTCATCTGGGAGCCAAGGCCTGTCACCAGGGACCCAGGAGCTTACTTTATGCTCTATCCCACAGTTACCAAGCTGGTACCCAGGTGCAAGAACAAGTTCTCTTGACTCTTTCCTGTTATGTCCTCAAACAGAAGGATTCTCTCCCCATGGCCACCACAGCTGGGAATATGCTGGGTCATACCTGAGGCTAGTACATCTTTGAGTCTTATAAAGTTTATGGTGAGTACTGCCTGGGGACTCTTGCTGATTATTCAGGACCCAAGTTCGCTTAAGTCAGCAGGTGATGAATCCTGCCATGATTGGTTCCCTCCCTTCAAGGTAGCAACTTTCCCTCTGGCCCAGGACATGTCTAGAAATGTCATTTTGGAGCTAGGATCTGGATTAGGGCCTCAGAACTCTGCCTGGTGCCCAGTTTTATTGTGGCAGAGTTGATATCCAAGTTGCAAGACAAAGTCCTCTTTAGCCTCTCCTTTCCTGAAGCAGAAGAAAGAAGTCTTTTGCAGCTGTGAGCTGTGCTGCCTGGGGTCAGCTGAAGGTTGACACAAACATTCCCTTGTTCACCCTGGCTAGTGACTCATTAGGTCATGTGTACCCCAAGTCCACTGGCTCTGAGCCCAGCACAGTACCAGGGCTTGTCCAGGAATTACAGTCCTCATGTCCTAGACTGCCTTTCAAGTTTATTTAAGACCCCACAGCACTTTAGTCTCTGGTGGCAGGGCTTGCCAGGAGAACTCAGGTTCTGACCACTGGAATGGGTGATTCCACCTTGGCTAGGGCTGGTCTAAATGCTCCCTCTGTGGGTGCTGGCTGAGTTGTGATACATGTTGCTCTCTGCTGCCATGGGGCAGCATTGAGGTCTAATGCAGGGTCCCATGATCACTGTGTTCTCCCTCCCCTAAGTGCACAGATTCTGCCTCTGTATCACACAGCCATGGCCAGTGGGTGGGAGGGTGATGTAGATGATTCCAGACTGTCTTTCCTACCCTCTCATGCCTCTTTCCTTAATATGATGTTAAAACCAGGTACTGTGATTGCTTTTGGTTCTTCTGAAGGTAGCTTTTTGTGTGGATAGTTGTTCAAATTGGTATTCTTGTGGGAAGAAAGGATTTCTGGAGGCTTCTATTGAGTCATATTTCTCCTGCTCTCTTGTTGATATTAATATTTTTGTGTAAAGAGAACAAAACTGTGCATATTCATTATTTTAGGTTTATGAGAACTTTTTCTCTTTTATTATTTTCTATTTCTGGTATAAAATGTATAAATTTATGGTTGAGTTAGACTTGTTACTTTAAAGTGAATTTTTTTTTTTTTTTTTTTGTAACTCATTTTTATTTTTTATTTTTTTTTTTATATATGTTTTTTTTATTATTATTTATTTATTTATTTATTTTTATTGCATTATAGGTTTGGGGGTACATGTGCAGAACGAGCAAGATAGTTGCATAGGTACACACATGGCAGTGTGCTTTGCTGCTTTCCTCCCCTTCACCCACACTTGGTATTCATCCCCAGGCTATCCCCCCCAGCCCCCCCTGCTGTCCCTCCCCCATTCCCCCCAACAGTCCCCAGTGTATAGTAGACTGCCTCTCTGTGTCCACATGTTCTCATTTTTCTCACCCACCTATGAGCGAGTATATGCGGTATTTCTTTTTCTGTTCTTGTGTCAGTTTGCTGAGAATGATGTTCTCCAGATTCATCCATGTCCCTACAAAGGACACAAACTCATCATTTTTGATTGCTGCATAATATTCCATGGTGTATATGTGCCACATTTTCCCAGTCCAGTCTATCATCGATGGGCATTTGGGTTGGTTCCAGGTCTTTGCTATTGTAAACAGTGCTGCAATGAACATTCGTGTGCATGTGTCCTTATAGTAGAACGATTTATAATCCTTTGGATAGATACCCAGTAATGGGATTGCTGGGTCAAATGGAATTTCTATTTCTAGGTCCCTGAGGAATCGCCACACTGTCTTCCACAATGGTTGAACTAATTTACACTCCCACCAACAGTGTAAGAGTGTTCCTATTTCTCCACATCCTCTCCAGCATCTGCTGTCTCCAGATTTTTTAATGATCGCCATTCTAACTGGTGTGAGATGGTATCTCAATGTGGTTTTGATTTGCATCTCTCTAATGACCAATGACGATGAGCACTTTTTCATATGTTTGCTGGCCTCATGTATGTCTGCTTTCGTAAAGTTTCTATTCATATCCTTTGCCCATTTTTGAATGGGCTTGTTTGTTTTTTTCCTGTAAATCTGTTTGAGTTCTTTGTAAATTCTGGATATCAGCCCTTTGTCGGATGCGTAAACTGCAAAGATTTTTTCCCATTCTGATGGTTGCCAATTCACTCTAGTGACTGTTTGTTTTGCTGTGCAGAAGCTGTGGAGTTTGATTAGGTCCCATTTGTCTATTTTGGCTTTTGTTGCCAATGCTTTGGGAGTTTTGTTCATGAAGTCCTTGCCTACTCCTATGTCCTGAATGGTTTTGCCTAGATTTTCTTCTAGGGTTTTTATGGTGTCGGGTCTTACGTTTAAGTCTTTAATCCATCTGGAGTTAATTTTAGTGTAAGGTGTCAGGAAGGGGTCCAATTTCTGCTTTCTGCACATGGCTAGCCAGTTTTCCCAACACCATTTATTAAATAGGGAATCCTTTCCCCATTGCCTGTTTTTGTCTGGTTTATCAAAGATAATATGGTTGTAGATGTGTTGTGTTGCCTCCGATGCCTCTGTTCTGTTCCATTGGTCTATATCTCTGTTTTGGTACCAGTACCATGCTGTTTTGATTACTGTAGCCTTGTAGTATAGTTTGAAGTCTGGTAGCGTGATGCCTCCCGCTGTGTTCTTTTTGCTTAGAATTGACTTGGCTATGCGGGCTCTTTTTTGGTTCCATATGAAATTCATGGTGGTTTTTTCCAGTTCTGTGAAGAAATTCAATGGTAGTTTGATGGGGATAGCATTGATTGTGTAAATTACTTTGGGCAGTATATAAAGTGAATTTTTATTATATATATAAGCAATTCTGCAACATTTCAGAGAATGTAAGAGTCAGTATATATATATATATATATATATATATATATATATGTTCAATTTACTAGATTTTTAAGAATTTATTAAGTACTTATGGTGTTATTTGATAGTGAGTCAGATGAGGTGATTCTAAAAGAAATGTTAAGTACAATAGATATATAAAGGTAGTTGAAAATTTTTAAGAAATATAAATAACTGGTTACAACAAATTTAAAGGTGATTAAAATTAGCATATTAATAAATATAATAATCAAATTCATAGGATCAAATCAAATTCACATATTAAAGAAAATGTAGTCTCTGAATAATTTTTTCTGGACTCGTAAGTCACCTATGAGAGCACTAAAAAACATCACATGGACAGGTGGTGATGGTCTTTGTCACAGGGATACAGAAAAAAGAGTAATTATGGAATTAAATATTGAGCTGCTTATGGAACACTTGGATGAAATTATCATTAGATAGTTGAAGAGTTAGATTATATTCTGAATGTTTGTTCTTTCTAAAATATACATTAAAAGTATCACATCCCATAAACCCTGGAAATATAGTAGTGAACAAAATAGGCATGATCTGTACATATTATTGTAAAAGCCAAATAGTGACCACAAAAATATATGTAAATATTGATAAATGCAATGGACAGAATTAAAATAGTGTGGTGTGATAGAGAGCAGCAAGGGGTGTTTTTACACTGAAATTTTAATTATTCAAAAAAATTTTAATTATTCCTACAATTAGAGGAAATAGTATTCTGTCGAGAGGGAAGGACTACAGCAAAATCCCTGTGAGAAGAATAACCTCAGTGAGTTTAAGGAAAACAAAAAAGCTCTCTGACCATTGTCTATTGAGGATGGAGGTGGGTACATGATGAGGGCAGAGAATTTACAAAGATCATGTCTTATAAAAAATAGGTAATAAGTTTGGATTTTATTCTGAGTGTGATAAAAAAAATTCTGAAGAGTTTTGGGGAGGAAAGAACATCTGATTTCAATTTTAACAAAATCACTTGATGAAGAATGGGTGACAGAAAAGCAGGAGCAGAAGCAACAAGACCAGTTAAAGATATATTGAAATTGTTCTGCTGAGAGATGATGGTGACTTGGATGGAGTGACTCAGGTTCTGTTTATAGGCAGAGGCAACAGAACATAATGATGGGGTGGATAGAACAGGAGGAATAGACAAGAAAAAGGGAGGAATCAAGAATAACTCCTAGGTTTTTAGCCTGAGTATATGAATGAATATTCATGCTTTTGTATTGTGATGAGAAAGATATAAGGAGGAAGGGATTAAAGAGGTGAGGTTCAAAATTCAATTCTATTTTGTCCATGATTGCTTGAGATTCTTATTAGATATGTAAGTAAAATGTCTAGTAGAACACTGGAAATAAAACTCCAGAATTCAGGAAAGTAATTGGGGTCAGAGATATAGATTTGGGGTCACTGTAATATGTCATATACACCTTAAAGTAACATTGTATGTTTTCTTTCTGAGAACAATACCTTAGAAAAGAAGGAGTTCTTATACTTAAATGTATCCTGCAATGGGGCATAATAGCAATTATATCAGTAGACTGACATTATAGGTTGCTATTATAAGTTACACAAAGCCATAAGAAATATGTAGTATTCAACTGATAAAATATATCCATAAGAGTTCAAGAATCCTGAAATTATAGTTAAGAATGAAAGATTCCATCAAATTCAAAGGTCTCTACAGTTAAAGGAAATTCCTATTTCTATTTCGCAGGATTCTGAAGAGCCAAAGAAATGAAAAATTTAGTCAAGTGATAAAGCTGTGTAGGATGTGCTAACTTCCATGACTACAAAAAGATTATACAGTATGTATAATATGAATCCGGAGAAAAAGGTTATATGTCTACTTGAGTTATTGACACAGCAACTATAAATAAAGTTCAATGTATCTTTTATAATGACTAACAAGAATTCAGTCAACTTCATGGCTGGTATCCCTAGTTGTATATAAATTCATTTAATTAGGATAGTAATTGTCTTCTTTAATAAGAAGCATCTTTTGCTGGTATATTTAGATCTGTAATTTATTTAAAATTGTTGAACATATCTAATGTGATATAAATTGTTAGCTCATTTCAGTCTCTATGTAGGGAAGCCAGTTACCTAAATCGGGAATGTACGTTTCTGGTATAATTAGCATTTAGTTGGAAAGGTCACACTTACGGGTGGCTAATAAATAAGCTTCCACTAGTTTAGCTCTTGGCAACAGTTGGCGCTTTTGTAATCCACATAATGAGTATAAAAAATAGGGTTCTCATTGGCAAAAATTAGTGATACCCAAAATAAATTTAGAGTTGTTTAAAATATTATTTAGACTGTTAGAATCTTACACAGGCATTTCCCCATATTTGGACAAATGAACATTTAGAGCCCTGTGGCCTATATTTTTAAGTATAGCACCCTAGGCTGCATCCTTAAATGGATCCTACATTCAATTCCTGATTCTGAGAATTCTTAGTTGACTGTTTCCAATAGATAATTGACCAAATTCTGTCACAAGAAAAATGCTGAATTAGCCTTGGACAAATCTTTCATGTGAGAGGCTGTTGAGTATCTAAAAGAACAAAGAGCTGTAACTGCAATAGGCTTAGGGAATGGGTTACATCTCTGATACAGTTGCTCATTGGTGTGGCAGGCAATATCTAGCTTGGCACACGTTTGCCTTGCTCCCTAGTTGTGAGGAGGTGCTAGCTTCCACCTACTTATTAACCATAAGTGGCAATAAACATTTACCAAAAATAATAAATTCGCTACTGTCAGTTCACAAACCCGGGTAAAAATTCATGATTTAGACACCAGTGTGCGAGAGGGATAAACTACCTCCAGGATATACACCCTCCACTGGGGAACCCTGGCAATCCTGGCCATGGAAGAAGATCTTAACCCTACCCAGTCCTGGAGATGACTTAGTAAGTGTTGGGGAGTGTAGGAGAAGAGCAGGTAGAAAGTGCTTTGTGTACAATCCCAGTCTCCAGTTAGGACAGAGGGAAGCTATTGCTGATTCTACCTCACAGATGATCACATGGAAGTCTGTCAGCTGTCCCAGGCAGCAGTCACAGGTTAAAAGAAGTTCCCAACTGATATTTATAATATGATCTCCATTGGACACAAACTCCCTTGGCCAGAACCAAGGGGCAAGTGGGAAGTGTGCTGCAGCCATAAGCACAGGAGCTGTGTGCCCCAGATATGCAGGTGGACAGGGAGGGACATGGCCTGAAAGCTGGGGTTGCCATCTCCCTGGGAAGGCTCATGGCCTGGGGCAGTTTTGAGTTCTGAGCACAGACTGCCTGGAACCTAGCTACCTGCTACTAGTGAAACACTGCGGGTGTGAGACCTGCCTTGCCAAGTTCATAGGAGATGGCTGGGGCTTACTGCTCCCCACTTATCAGGCAGACTCTTCTATGCAACAGAGGCAGCTGTGCTCCTCCCTGGAACATTACTCCAATGGCCAGATAACCACTTTTTGACCCCAACTTGGGCTTCTGCTTGCCCCACAAGTGGACAGCCAGAGCCCAGATATACAGGACCCAGCCCCTACTGGCTTTGCACCTCCACCCACCTTGGTACCTTGACACAAAGGACAGAAACTTTTAGAAGCCCTATGGCCCCACTCATTGCCAGAGACACCAAAATACCTCCCCTGGGTAACATAAGGCAAGCACAAATCCTACCACTACCACTGCAGCTGGTGTACTTTGCAAGCACCCCTTGCAGGCTGGAGGCCAACTGACACAGTCCATTATAGCATTGCCAGGTAGAATAACATGGCACCCATGAAGGAGAAAACTTGTGTGTGACCTCAGCTATCAGATTGCCTGCAGCACCCTGGCTAACTTGGAGGTCCTGAGTCTGTCCATGTGACCAGTTCTTCATAACTGCAACCAGTATTTGAGAAAGCCAACACACCAAGGGTATTCATAACCAAGGAAATCTCACAATCTATGTCACTCTCCTGCCACCCCCATCAGAGCTGGTGCTGGCACCCACTGCTGGGAGACTTAAGGAGAGGGCATATCACTGGATCCCTTGCAGAGATTCCCCAGAATCAGCCTGGAATGTGGCAGCCCCACTGAACAGCTGGACCCAGAAAAGCAGTAGCACTCACAGTAGTCTGGCTCTCAGGAACTCGTACTCCTAGGAGGAGCGGGAGGGCACCACATCAAGGAAGCAACCTGTAGGACAAAAGAATCCAGAGAGCAAGACTTGAGTTTCAGAACTTTCTGCTTGTGAGAAGTTTATTTCAACAGAGGCACAGGTGCAGTGCTGGGCTCAGAGAGGAAAGTCTGTGGCTCTGCCCCAACAGGCAAGCAGCCCTGGTGCTTGTGAAGGATCTTGGAGAAGGGAGACTTCTTTTTCCCCTCATTTGCCACTGCAGACACAGCTGAGGCTTCTGCCATGGGAGCTGAGCATGAGTATACCTGTAGACAGCCTTTCTGGAACACTTCAAAGTGACTGCATTCTCATGGCAGGAGTGCCCTCCAGGTCTGTCCTGCATGAAGGGTAGTCATGATCCCTCTTTATGTGGAACAGTCAAATAAAAATAGGTACCTGTCTGAGCCAAATAGCTGAAACCCAGGGTCAGGAGAATGACTGGGAAGTAGTTTCTTTTCCTACTGGTCTGGCAGGAGAGCTGACATCATTCCCACTCTTCCCCCAATAAGACATCAGCATATTTCACCAAGAGCTCCTCAATCACTTCTGTCAAGGCTGGGACCTCAGTGCACCATTAGGTATTGCATCGACCCATCTACTTTAGCCACAGCCAGTTTAACCCATAGATGCCTTCCCTATTCATCTGAAGCCTATTTAACCAAGAAAATAAAATATGAGGGGATAAATAAATAAATAAGTGTACACCAGGGAGAAATGAGATAAGTTTTAAGAGACCTCTGCTATTCCAACCTCACAGGAGGCAGTGAACTTGCTCACACACTGGACATATAGCTACTACAGCCAGCTTCTAAGAAAGCTATTATACAAAGAATTGTAACCAAGGAATTCATACAGAGCCTTCACTCCCTGGAAGCACCAACCACAAATTAAGTTACAATGAACTGTAAACAGGGAAGCCACATCATTAAAGGGGAAAGGAAAAGAAATTAAAAAAAAACAGTTGAATCAAAAATAAATCTAAGAATAATTAGAAAAAAACGTCTACCCCAATGAGAAAGAACCAGAAAAATAATTCTGGCAATATGACAAAACAGGGTTCTATAACAGCCCCCAAAAGATCACAGTACATCTCCGGCAATGGATCCAAAGCAAGAGGAAATCTTTGAAATACCAGTTAAAGAATTCTAATAGTTGATTATTATGGTACTCAAGGAGATATAAGAGAAAAGTGAAAACCAACATAAAGAAATGTAAGAAACAATTCAGAATATGAATCCAAACTTTTCTAAAGATATAGATAATTTTAAAAAACTCAATCACAACTTCTGAAAATGTAAAATACATTTAGGGCATTACAAAATGCAGTGTGAAGTTTGTTATTGTTGTTGTTGTTGTTGCCTTTTCAAAACAAACTCTCATTCTGTCACCCAGGCTGGAGTGCAGTGGTGCAATCTTGGCTCACTGCAACCTTCACATCCCAGTTTTAAGTGATTCTCCTACCTCAGCCTCCCAAGTAGCTGGGATTACAGGTGCCTGTCACTACATCCACCTAATTTTTGTGTTTTTAGTAGAGACGGGGTTTTCTGTGTTGGCCAGGCTGGTCTCAAACTCCTAACCTCAAGTGATCCACCTGCCTCAGCCTCCCAAAGTTCTGGGATTACTGGCATACAGGAATGAGCCAACATGCCCAGCCAATGCAGTATAAACTTTTAACAATAGTAGACTGGAATAAGTAGAAGAAATAATTTCAAAGATAAGGCTTTTGATCTAATCCAATCACACACAAAAAAAGAAATCATATCAAAAGAAATGAACAAAATATCCATTCTTATTTCTATATGGGATTATGTAAAATGTCCAGACCTATGAATCATTGGTGTTCCTGGGGAAAAGGAGAAAGTAAAATGTTTGAAAAACTTAAAATTTGAGGAAATAATTGAGGAAAACTCCCCAGGTGTTGCTAGAGATTTAGATATCCAAATACAAGAAGCTCAAAGAACTCCTGGGAGATTCACTGCAAAAGGACATTATCAAGGAATATAATCATGAGGCTAGCAAAAGTCAACATAAAGGAAAGACTCAGAGCAGTGAGATAAAAGCATCAGGCAACCTATCAGACCAATAGCAAACTTTGCAGCAACAACCCTACAGGCCAGAAGGGATTGGGGTCTTATATTTAGTCTCCTTAAACAGAATAACTTTGAGCCAAGAATTTTGTATCCAGCAAAATTAAGTTTCATAAATGAAAAAGAAGTTAAGTTTTCTTCCAGACAAGCAAATGCTGGGGGCATTTGTCACTGCTAGAGCAGTACTACAAAAAAATGCTGAAAGGAGCTCTAAGTCTTGAAACAAAGGATCAATATGCACTGTAAGAGAACACCTTGAAAGCACAAAACTCACAGTTCATAAAAACAATAACACAGCCAGGCACTGTGGCTCACACCTGTAATCCAAGCACTTTGGGAGGCCAAGGTGGGTGGATCACCTAAGGTCAAAAGTTCAAGACCAGACTGCCCAATAAGGTGAAACCCATCTCTACTAAAAATACAAAAATTAGCTGGGCATGGTGGCAGGTGCCTGTAATCACAGCTATTCAGGAGGCTGAGGCAGGAGAATCACTTGAACCCAGAGGGAGAGGTTGCAGTTAGCTGAGACTGCACCATTGCATTTCAGCCTGAGCAACAGAGTAAGACTCTGTCTAAAATAATAATAATAAAACAAAGGAGAAAACAAAGTATCTAGGTAACAATCAACATGATGACTGGAACAGTATCTCACATCTCAATATTAACACTGAATATAAATGGTTTAAGTGTTCCACTGAAAAGATACAGATTGGCAGGATGGATGAAAAATCACAAATTAAACATCTGCTGTCTTCAGGAGACCTGACATGTAAGGATTCTTATCGACTCAAGACAAAGGAGTGGAAAAAAGCATTCCACACAAATGGAAAACAAAACCAAGCAAGAGTAGCTATCCTTATATTGGATAAAACTGTCTTTAAAAATTAAAAACAAGGCAAAAAAGGTCATTGAGATTGGATGAGATTGAAAAATGAAGGCTGACTGGTTTTCTGTTTTTATCTGGTCTAGAGAAAAAGAACAAAAACCCTTTATTCAGGCTCTAGTTTACCAAACTTCCAGAGATTCAGCAACTAAAGAACAAGAAGGTATTGACCACAAGTTCCTGCTTTAGGGGGCTAGGAACTACTTCCCTGGGGCCTCACATACACCGTTAAACCTCAATTTGTAGTTACTCCTTTGTAGTTGTAAAGCTAAAAGTCACACCCAAGGGTGGAGATTTAAAATGCTAACGTTACATGCAATGTATGAGGAAGCATGTCGAGCTACTGCCAGGTACTACAGAAACCTTTCCTATACATGGCCTTACTAAATTATTCCCTATAGAGAGACCCTGTAAAATGAATCTGCATACTACCTTCAGAGAGAAGCCCGCCCTTTTCCCTTCACAGTGCTGGCTCCCTTGTGCACAAGCTAAATAAACTCTCTTTTTGCTGCTGTGTCTGGTGATCTCTCTTGATACATATGCTGGAAGATTGCGAGAACACAGGGCACCATAGCAAGATCCTGTAGGTAGAAAGTGCACACGAGGGAATGTGTTCTCTTTCCGGGTCCACAAGCGGGCGTAGTTTTAAGGGCAAGAACTTCTTAGCACCATGCCCTCCTCCTATCTCTCTCCATCCCGGAGATTTAACCGTTTATGTTTGAATTTCGCGGGCACGGGAAGAAACTAAGAGTCAATCACTCCAGCAGAAGTTCTAAAGAACTCCTTTCATTGGCCAGGGGTCTTAGAGAAGGTGGGGGTTCCTCCCAGGTTAAAGTCCCCTTCTTCCACACCACTTCAGACTCCATGTTTGGGTCCCCTTCCATGAACACTCTCGTGGAAGCTGCTTTTCTCTCTCCTGGATTTCCCCTCTAGGGTCCCCTTCCACACGCTCGTGGAAGCCTGTCTTCCCCTCCTAAACTCCATCTCTCTGTATTCCCTTCCACTCAGTGTGGAAGCTGCTTTCCTCTCCTGGATTCCATCTTTCTGGATTCTCTCACTTAGTGTGAGAGTTCGCTGTTTCTTTCTTTCTCCTTCTCCTGTTTCTCTCTCTCTTTAAAGAAATCACTTTCTACAAACACGTTTTGTCCAGCATTTACTGTACACTGTGCCGTGGCCCACTCTCTCATTCTTGAGAGGGCAGGAGACCAAGAACATGGAGAAACGTCCTCTCAGGGGAGCTGAGGGCACCCTGAACTCCTGAACCCCAATATTACACACAGTCACACATTTGGTTGTAACATGTAGATTCAGCATTTAAAGTAGAGAAAGGAAGTGAGCCAGCAAAGTTCTCTAAGAAGGAATGGCCAGTGAGGTAAGAGAAAAGCAGGAAGAGTGTGATTTGGTGGAAACCAAAGGAAATACATTTGAGGGAAAAGGCAGTAGCAATCTGTGTAAAATACTGAGGAGAGGATATGAACTTGGGGCTGATCCTTGGAAGTGGCAGCATGGAGACCACTGGTAATGTTGATGAAAGTGGTGTTTGAGTGAGCGGACTGGTCAGGTAGAAGCCAGAAGAATAGATGGGATGGTGACTGTGCAGACTCTAAGCCCTCTCTCTTTTAAGTATTTGCTACTGCTGTCAAAAGCTGCATGAGTGTCTGCAGCTCTACCAACCATTTTCTGCAGGATTCAAGCTTCATCTTGCGGCCTTCCTAGTGGTACAAGGAGCCCTGCAGGAACCCTCTCTTCCTCTTCTTGTGGATGGCAGATGCTTCGCACTCTCTGCCACAGCCATGTTGGTTTTCTTTATTCTCCCCCATCTGTTAAGACCAAGATATCTTTACTTTTTCTTTAAAAAATAGTGTCTTTATGATATAGTTTGCTCATAAAGTAGTGGCCTCAATGAGTTCTATGACGTCTATTTTTAGACTTACCTCATAGTTGAAATATAAATGAAGATCACAGCACTCTAACATGCTGATAGAAGAATCAACATACCGAGGAATCAGGAATTCACTGAAGCCCAATCAAATTAAGTGCCTTTTTAAAATGGAAACTGAGTGAATGACAAGTTCCAGAAAAGGAGAGCTGACTTTTATTATTTATGCTGTATCATTCAAGATGTAGTCTAAAGTGATATGCAAGTGCATTTATTTGAACTACACACAATTATATTATTACTTATTAATGGTTATCTTAGTAGATAATACATCTTCCTTCCTAATGATGACTTTTCAGTTAGCATGAAGCAGAAGCTCATGGATTAAGTTGTTTGATCTAAAATCAGAATGTTCTCACTCCTTTTGTGTGTGTGTGAAACAAGGTCTGGAGTGTAGTGGAACAATCTTGGCTCACTGCAACTTCCACCTACTAGGCTCAACCCAACCTCCCATCTCAGCCTTCCAAGTAGCCGGCGCTACAAGTGCTCACCACCATGCTGCCTAAGCTGGTCTCACACGCCTGACCTCTCACCATCTGCCTGTCTTGGCCTCCCAAAGCACTGGGATTACAAATGTGAGCCACCACACTAGGCCAGAATATTCTTACTTCTATTTTGACAAAACTTAAGGCGATGTCAGAGGCCTTCTAATTAAAGTTAATCCCAGAGTCAGCAAAGGTCACTTAAAAGGATTGAGTTATCCTTATCATTTTATGTAGACTCACATGACACATTTTACTAAGCTATATTCCTTCATTATTATCCATTGTGACTAGAAACAATTTGTGTTCCCTATTATGTCTCTTCTGACCCCCATCTATACATCCTACTTCCGTGGAAGAGAAATGCCGAGTGGGAATTTCAGGTTGGAAGCACTGAGGAAAGAGTTTTTTTGTCTTGCATGGGATTAAAGCAAAATCATCACCTATGAATAAAGTGTAAGTTTGCTCTTTCCTGTATATTTATTTCATGCAGTAGGGGTAGTTATAGAGCTGGTGACTGGTTATCTTTGGTTATTTGACCAAATAACATCATTTGGCAACAAGTACAGATTTTTGTTTCATGACAAGCATATTTTGTAATCCGTGAATGACTTTTACATTTTTTTAAGTAACAACACATAACTCAATCACACTGACTGTGTCAGTTAGTCTTTTAATAAGTATTAACCATTACCAGGCATAAGGGCCTCAACACATATTTGTTCAATGAAATGAAATGTTACCTATAAGTATTTAACCCTCGAAATGAAGAAAGTAAATCCAACACTTTCTTCTGTTACTTCCAAGCCACTATAGGGAAAATAAGACTTTAATGAGAAATATTTTTTGAATGTCAAATCAGTGGGGTAGATACTTAAGAGGATGTTCAAAGGTTAAACAAAAAAAGACTCGCTTCATACCTCCAAGACCCTTACGTTTATAGAACACATGGACAAGCATACTTAAAACAGAAAGGGGGATTTCAAAAAAGAAGAACATTTTGTCAAGTTGAGAGATAAAGAAGATCAAATATTTTCTTTAGACTCAAGTTTGAAGTTGGGTTGAGAGGCCTGGGTGGCATTCCAGACAGAAATTCAGAAAAAAAAAAAATTTTTTTTTAACTTTCCTTTTAGTCAACAAGAAGAGTTTCTAGGCAAACAAAACTTCAATAACACTAGTCTTTTTTATTATTATGATTGTCTAATAGCATTTAGTACATTTCTTTTTTTGAAACAGAGAAACACTATCAGCAAAGTAAGATAGTTTGATAAGCTCATCAGGTACGTTACATGGTAATGGGCTGACAAAGCACTTGGCACCGGATGCTTAAAGGTCAAAACCATATAGGTGATGCGAACCTTGCTTCCATTGTGTTTTCTTTTCTTGGAGGCTAAGAAAAACTTGCATCATGTAAAGAGGACTCTTTATATTAAATTTGTATAATAAGGAATATATATGTTGCATATATAGATATTATGTATATGTATTTCTTACAGAAATGTTACATAGAATATATGTAAATCTCAAAATGTAAAATAACAATGTGTGTGTCTGCCCTTCATATTTATAATTTTGATTCTACTCTACATTAGTCATTTCTTTGCATTAACTATGTAAAAATTATTTTTGCTTCAGAGTTGCATGAGCTATTTAAAGAGTATGTTGCTATTTTTACTCTGACTTTTATACCACTGTTGAACTCAGAGGTTTTTCTCAGAAAGAGCTATGTGTTCTTAATCAGTAAATCTGTGCAATCCTGGGAATCCACAATTGCTTTCTTAGGACTGTGCAAGCTTTCAAATTTGAAACACAGTTAGAGAGCATTTCTTCTCTCTCTTTATGTTTTCTTATATTAACTCAAATGTGGAATCCTTAGCTTTCATCTAGCCCAGGAAAGCTGCACTCTAATGAAATGTTACTGTTTCAATGTTTAGAATAAGTCTGCTCTGAGGTTCCATTAATGACTTGGTCCTCATTGATGTAAAACCTGCTTGTAGACAATACTGAATAAAGAAACCCAGGGACAAAATATACAACCCATGACCCAGTAACAATTATTTCACATTTTTTGTTTTAAATACAGCCTAGCCACAGTATCCCAAAGAGTATAGAGTTTCACATTTCATGAGTCAGTTTAAATTTCTTCATTAATATAAACACTATCAGGCAATGTGCTAAGTACTAATAGTGTGAGACTCTGTTAGTCCACTTTCTACTTTTTCTCTTTGAGGTGTTATATTGCTGTAAACTTACACTCTTAATAGGAAATAAGAGAGGAAAATAAGTCAATATTTCAGAAGCAATAAACCCAGAACCTGAAGCTGTATTTGATCCCAAAATTAAAAATGAATCAGTAAAATATATGCAAAATAAAAACTATTTTGAAAAATATTCTTTTAGAATTATACACAGCTATCCTCAAAACATAAGAAATTCTGATTTTTCAAACATTCCTACATTTAAGTAGGAAAGCCAGGAATCATTTGGAGCCAGTGATGCTGAGCTAACAAAGTAAAATCAATTTTGAGCCAAAATTATGGTATGCCTACAAAAGTCAAATAACTTCTTTTTTTTTTTTTTTAATTTTTATTGCTTTATAGGTTTTGGGGTACATATGCAGAACGTGCAAGATAGTTGCATAGGTACACACATGGCAGTGTGTTTTGCTGCCTTCCTCCCCTTCACCCACACTTGGCATTCATCCCCAGGCTATCCCTCCCCAGCCCCCCATGCTTTCCCTCCCCCACTCCCCCCAATAGACCCCAGTGTGTAGTAGACCCCCTCCCTGTGTCCATGTGTTCTCATTTTTCTCACCTGCCTATGAGTGAGAATATGCGGTATTTCTCTTTCTGTTCTTGTGTCAGTTTGCTGAGAATGATGTTCTCCAGATTCATCCATGTCCCTACAAAGGACACAAACTCATCATTTTTGATTGCTGCATAATATTCCATGGTGTATATGTGCCACATTTTCCCAGTCCAGTCTATCATCGATGGGCATTTGGGTTGGTTCCAGGTCTTTGCTATTGTAAACAGTGCTACAATGAACATTCGTGTACATGTGTCCTTATAGTAGAACGATTTATAGTCCTTTGGATATATACCCAGTAATGGAATTGCTGGGTCAAATGGAATTTCTATTTCTAGGTCCTTGAGGAATCGCCACACTGTCCTCCACAATGGTTGAACTAATCTACACTCCCACCAACAGTGTAAGAGTGTTCCTATTTCTCCACGTCCTCTCCAGCATCTGCTGTCTCCAGATTTTTTAATGATCGCCATTCTAACCGGCGTGAGATGGTATCTCAATGTGGTTTTGATTTGCATCTCTCTAATGACCAGTGATGATGAGCATTTTTTCATGTGTTTGTTGGCCTCATGTATGTCTTCTTTTGTAAAGTGTCTATTCATATCCTTTGCCCATTTT
Organism: Saguinus oedipus; assembly: GCA_031835075.1. NCBI lineage: Eukaryota > Metazoa > Chordata > Mammalia > Primates > Cebidae > Saguinus > Saguinus oedipus. The sequence goes on along the minus strand of CM063171.1, from coordinate 166,878,796 downwards.
TGAATGGGCTTGTTTGTTTTTTTCCTGTAAATCTGTTTGAGTTCTTTGTAAATTCTGGATATCAGCCCTTTGTCAGATGCGTAAACCGCAAAGATTCTTTCCCATTCTGATGGTTGCCGATTCACTCTAGTGACTGTTTGTTTTGCCGTGCAGAAGCTGTGGAGTTTGATTAGGTCCCATTTGTCCATTTTGGCCTTTGTTGCCAATGCTTTTGGTGTTTTGTTCATGAAGTCCTTGCCTACTCCTATGAAAGTCAAATAACTTCTAAAGAAAATATTGAATAACACAAATGTCATCAAAAAATATAAATCATCTTCAAGATTATTTATTGATTTAAAGAACACATTTTAGTCTTTTTATTTGAAAAATGTTTCCTTTGTTTAGTGTGGTTCATACATAGCAAGTCCCTCCTTCCCCATGTAGAATATCATTTTTTGGGGGGTGGGGGAAATTGAGTCTTTCTCTGTCACCCAAGCTGGAGTGCAGTGGCGAGATCTGGGCTCACTGCAACCTCCAACTCCTGGATTCAAGCAATTGTCCTGCCTCAGCCTCCAGAATAGCCAGGATTACAGGTGCCCGCCCACCACCACTCCTGGCTAATTTTTGTATTTTTGGTACAGACAGGGTTTTGCCATGTCGGCCAGGCTGGTCTCAAACTCCCGACCTCAGGTGATCCACCCACCTCGGCCTCCCAAAGTACTGGGATTACAGGCATGAGCCACCGTGCAAGGCCTAGAATATCCTTAAATCCTTCCACAGTGATCCCAATTTTTATTTCTACCTTTTTCTGTTCTACATTTTCTTTGTACTTTTTTTAAGCACACATTCAGCTTGGTATTAGCAACTTCTACCTGTGTTAGCCCAGTTTCCTTGGAAAGTATTAAATGTGCAGTCCCACAGAGGCAGAAGTGGGTGAAAGAAAAACAAAGTGGTAGAGGGGAGAGAATCCTCACAGAGTAGGCTCCTGTGTGGCCAGAGTCTGTGACAGTCTGATTTCCTGATTTCACAGGACATCTTCGGAGAGAACATTTGAAGTTACTATGAAAGGGGAGAAGAGGGAGTAAGTTTAGCCACTTATTTCTGTCTCCCATTAGTTAGAGGTCACTCCCATGAGGCTTCTCCATTACGCAAAAGTGGACCCAAAGCAAGTTCAACTGCATCTCATACCTCGGTGGCAATAAAAAAGCACCAGTACATGTGACCAGAGATGCCATCATGTTGTACCCACAAGTGACAAGAGGCAGTGGTCTCAACTACTGCAGCGGATCCTTTAGTTTGTAGTGACAGTAGCAGCAGCAACAATGCTCCGATTCCATGCCCACAGGAGTAGCACAGGCAGTTTGCTACTAGAACAGCTTTAGGCAGAGCAGGATAAGGAGAGGACCTGGCTTGCTTAGGGAGCTAAGTACTGTACACTACCTCTATTGTGAGAATTCAATGCACCTATGCAGGCAAATCACCTCAAGTCAGGAGTTCTGGACCAGCCTGGCCAACATGGCAAAATGCACGTCTACTAAAAATACAAAAGTTAGCCAGGTGTGGTGGTGCATGCATGTAATCCCAGCTATTTGGGAGGCTGAGGCAGAAGACTCACTTGACTCCAGGAGGCAAAGGTTGCAGTGAGCCAAGTTAGGGCCACTGCACTCCAGCTTGGGCAACAGAGTGAGACTCCATCTTAAAAAAAAAAAAAAAAAAAAAAAAAAAAAAAAAAAAAAAAAAGCCTTGCCTCTATTTACATTGTATTTCTTATTTAAAATGCTTTCATATGTCTGATTTGGCATTGTACTATGTCTGGTTCCACAGAATATTATTAGGGCTTAATATATTAAGCTTCACTCTTTGAATTATTCCCATTAGGCAAATAAGTAACCAGTCATTCTCTAAGGCACAGGTGACCGTGCTATATGGTCTATTCACTTTCAAAAATGGACTAATACATTCTGCGTGAGCAGAAGCTTGTAGGTGACTTATAAAGGTCAACCTTACATACATCATTAAATATTCCAGCAAGGAGTTTGCTTAACCATTACCAAAATGCAGAGGAAGAAGCATATTTATCCCATGTTCTTAAGTGTCAGCTATTACATTCTGTATAGGGATAGTCACTTCGTAGCTATTTGTCATGATGGGCCTTGTTGAGCTAAATTAGACAGATGCATGCTCTCTTCTGGGAAGGATTTGATTTCAGCCCAGGCAGCTCTCTGAGGCTGAGACAGGTCCTGAAGTTACCTGACAGCTACCACCTCTTCTAGTATTGGTAACTTATCTGGTGGTATAACCGAACGCTCATCCACAAGAGTCTAGTCACTATGTGCTTCATAGCCTGGGGCTGTTGGCTATGTCCGTATATGTTCATTTATACCTACAAGTGGGCAAAGGAGCACCTAAAACTCTTGCCTGAATTCCACTTATAATCCTCCCTATCCTTATCATGTAAAAGCAGCTCTACCTCCTCCTAATGAAGAAAGGTACCCATCTCTAGGGCTTTTAGTCCCTAGATATAGAAAGCCACAAACATCAGGGTGGAAGGTATAGCTTACAAGCCAATGGTGGCATTTATTGGGTCCCCTGAAGAAAGGTGCCCCCTCTGAGTACATAGAATTCTAGTCATTCAGAACTCAGGGATGCAGAGATGGGAAGCATAATGTTCCCCAGTGAATCACTGGGAGTGATGGCAACTCCTGCTTCCACCCTTAATTCCCATGGGCTATTAGCTTTCTAGGGTTGCTATAACAAATTATCACAAACTAGATGACTTAAAAAAACAGAAAATGTATTCTCTCGCAATTCAGAAGGCCAGAAGTTCAATATCAAGGTATTGGCAGGGTTTATTAACTACTTTTAGAGGATCTGAGGGATAATCGGTTCCATGCTTCTCATTTCTGGGGGTTTTGGACAATGCTTAGCATTCCTTGGCTTGTAGCTGAATCATGCCAATCTCTAACTCCACCTCCTCCTGGCTTTCTTTCTCGTGTGTCTGTGTGTCATCATCTTTGTATATGAGCCCACCCTAACCCCTATGACTTCATCTTGTCTAGTTACATCTGCAGAGACCCTGCTTCCAAATAAGATCACATTCTGACATTCCAGAAGAACGTGACTTTTGAGATGACACTATTCAACCTACCACAGATGTGTTTTCTCTATTAGAAACACATTGAAATAGAAATACCCGTGATTCAATGCATATCTGTAACTTGAAGGATGGTGTGAAATTCTTACACAGTATTTCCTCTGAACTGCTGCTTCAGTGTGTTTTTAGCACACCATTGCACCATATCATTGGGTAGGAAGTTTCTGAGTGGTGCACTATGTGATAGTGAATCCCATGGTCACAGGCCTATTACTGCAACCTCCTTTACTTCAAAGGTGATTCCATGGCCTGACATATATTTTGTGGGATTTCATGCCAGTGAAACAAACATTCCATACCCCCCCCCCGCCCAGGTGCCAATGCTGGATGAGGCCGTGCAGGAAGAAAAGGTAAGCCCATTCCAAGAATGTGAATTTATTCCACTGAAAATGAACCACTAACCTTTCTGGGGCGGCTGCTCTGATTTGTCTCCCAAAGTGATGATGCTCCATCAAGGGTGCAGCAGTTGCCCCTGCTGCTGACATTTCGTAGTGTTGGTAATTAGATAGGCCTTGGTAATTTGGAAACTATTCTGTCTGCCTCTGGGAGTAAATGAGTCTCTAAATGCAGATGGCATAAGTTTCCTCTATAACCCAGAGATCAGCAATGTGATTCTCCTGCTGCGGCTTGCTATAACACAACTTATCCCATCACTAATTTCTCCAATATAATAGCATCTACTCTACGGCCCAGAAAGCAGAGCCGCTTTCACCTCAACCTAGATCAGCTGCAGAACTCTTTCCTGCTGGGGGCTCCACTCACAACAGGAAGCCTTTTGCATCAACTGTTATACCGGCTGGAACACTATCCTCAGGTGTGACATATGCTGCCTCTAGGACTTAGAGTGGCTCACCAAGCATTGTGTGTCCTTCTTCAGAGTAAGAAAATACAGAGTCATTTGCTTTATACTTTAGAGAGGATGCATCAAACTGTCCCTCACTATTGGAACCCTAAAAATTTTAAGAGTGTGGCAGAGTTTATAAGGTTTATCTACTGAAAGTTCATAAGATTTACATCCTCCCTCTGGAACACATCTCCGACCAAGTTCTCAATGTTCTAACCACTTGTTCATCCAGCCTCAACATAATCATTATGCAACAGATCTATGTTCTTTAGGATAAAGTGGCATCATTTACAAAACTATAAATGTATATTGTTGTCCATTCCATGTGAATGCAACTTGTTTCTGATTCCCTTCTCTGAGAGAAAAGAATGTGTTTGTGCAAACCAAGATGATATTCCATATATTTGGGCCACATGTATCTGCTCTAACAAAGACACCACATCTGGCAAAGCAATTGCAATCAAGGCTATTACTTCGTTGAGTTGTCTATAGCCATCTTCTAGGATCCATAAAGTTTCTGCAGGGGCCAAAACAGTGAATTAACATATATGTGATGAGATGATCATCTGCATCTTTTAGATCTTTAAGGGTGGTACTACGTCCTGCCAAGTGATACTACTGTGTATTGCTATCTTGGCTGAAGTGAGGAGAAGATACGAGGATGGAGAGCTTTGGAGACTTCCACCTGGCCTTCCACACATGCTGTGAAACCACTATAAGCTTAAACTTTCCCAGGACTCCTTGTATAACCCAACTCCTCCCTCACCCTCCTTCTTCTACAAAGAAGCAACAGGGACACTGAGTATCTGAATTATCAATGTCAATTAATTTTTATATTCAACAATCCTTGAAATCCCTTATATTTCCCCTTTCCTAAGCACAGAATTATCAGGGCACATGGCTATGGGTCCCTTTGAGGAAACACCAAAGGGCATCATTACCTTGGGCGGATGCCAGGGAGGGAGTCTTTCCACCTCTTCAGTTTGGGCTACAGGTCTGAAAAGTGACTCAGGTCCAGAAACTTAGCAAGGGATGCTATCTTTTTATTGGCCTCTGTGTAATCCATCCTTAATTTGATCTAATGGGATAAACTGAGTAGTATTCTTGTTGGCTACCCATTTGTTTTGCCCCTAAGGTGCTATGTTGTATTAGCCTTCTCCATAACTCTTTGCAGGTTAGGACCCTTTGACTACCACCCTCACTTTCTCATTAATTGTAACCCCTGACTTTTGAGAATTGGGCACTGCCACTTTAGCCACTATTTTTCAGAATCTTGTCATACATTGCTGTCAGCAAGCTGAACTCTGCTTTCCCTTCCTACTGTCAGATCTGGCCTACTGAGAGCTGCCACAAGTTTTTAGAGATGCTTGTACCCCACCATCAGTGCATGTTTCTATGGCCCTGTTAAATAATGTGTCCACTGAGCCTTCCCATGGAAAATAATCATCTAATAAATCCTCCAATCCATTCCAGCATACCCAATTCCCTTAACCTTTTAAATCCATTTTCTACCATGTCATAGTAATCCCAGTTTTTCGACTTTGTTCAGAAAGGGCCATTACTCCTTCCATAATTCAAGAAGTCATCCTGGTAACAAGTTGACACCTTCTCACAAGCTCCTAGCCAGGGTATTGAGACTCTAATTCTCTTACCCTGCAATCCAAACACCCAGTGTGGGAGCTGCCATCAAACTCCTCCCTAATTTTGTTTTTTCCCTCTTAAGCTATCTTTTTATTGGCCTCCATGTAATCCATCCTTAATTTGATCTAATGGGATAAACTGAGTAGTATTCTTGTTGGCTACCCATTTGTTTTGCCCCTAAGGTGCTATGTTGTATTAGCCTTCTCCATAACTCTTTGCAGGTTAGGACCCTTTGACTATCACCCTCACTTTTTCATTAATTGTAACCCTTGACTTTTGACAGTTGGGCACTGCCACTTTAGCCACTATTTTTCAGAATCTTGTCATACATTGCTCTTAAGCACCGATTCCGATCTCAAGCATATTCCTCCAACTTTTCCTAATTCTTGCAGTTTGCTCTTAAGCACCGATTCCAATCTCAAGCATATTCCTCCAACTTTTCCTAATTCTTGCAGTCCTTTTTGGGTAAGTCTGTTTCCTCCCACTTCAGTTCCAGCACCTCAACTGAGTTTTGCTTAATTTTATAGTCACTTAACCCTAATTTTAGGCCTGGAGATATTAACTATAATGGCCTGGAGACAGGGCAATTCTTGAAGGGAGCACGTTTCCGGGGGAAAGAAGCCTCTGCATTGTCATCCAGCCTGAGAATGAAGTGGGTAGTGCTTGCCCATAACATGGAGGGGTGGGCTATGACTGTAAGCTCAGAAAGTTCAGGAGTCTGGGGAGTAAAAATCTCCAGTGCCATCGATTCAGATGTCTCCATCTTATTTGTCAGCATCACAGGTTTTTCCAAGCAGTTTCCTGGCACTGGCATAATGGACTAGCCTTGGCTGGCAACTGTCTACGAAGTTTATCCTTTGAAACTATTAAGTCTTGGGCTTACTCCTCAGTTTTTTCAAACTTACTGCAAAAGATGAAAAGCTTTTTCACATGCAAACAGAGGCCCTCTAACTTTGACACCTGGCTTTCCATTGCCTGTTACTGTTCTTGGCTGTTAATTATGCTTTTACAGAACAAGAATGGTTTAACAATGGCCATCCAACCCTGTTATCCTCATAGCTATAATTTTCTCCATACATCCTAAATGTCAGCAAATCAGATAATGTATTTCCTTCTACAATTACCCAATCCCCATCAACTGCCAGTGTAAGTTGTAACAACTGGGACTTGTGACAGGACTGTCTATCCTCCACCTATTATCAATGATGGGGTCTGGGCTGCTTATCTTTAAGTGTACACCACACAATCTCTACTACCTATTTCCACATGAGCAAAAACCAAAGCAGTTTGTAAAAAATTAGAATGCTTTCCAAAAGAAACTGAAAATACAGAACAAAAAATTAAATATCAAATTTATGTAAAACAAATAATAGATTTATTCAAAGAGAAATAAAATGCCCTGGGTAAACCTTCTGTAAAAATACTATTTCTGATACTGTATCTGAAAAATGGCTAACTAGTCACTTTGTCAATACATTTAAGGCATTAATAATAGGTACCACTGAGGACATACATTATGAAGAAAGAGAAGAATAGGTCAAATACTAAAACATACATATCATGACAACTCCAGGTGACATGAATATTTAATGAAAATTTAGAATAAACAACATATGACTTTCATTCTGTGGACATAAAAGGAAAAATACAGCAATTCATTTTACTCATTACATTTTATAAAATCAGACAAATGAATGAAGCAATATTTTTTAATAAAAACAGTAATTTAATTTCAAACAAATATATTACCATCCTATTCCTTTATCCTGTATGTATGTATCTAATTGGCAAAACATACTAGATTACTGAAATCAGTAATAACCTAATCCATGATACTTCAATTGCTTCAATCAATACATTTGAAACTCATTTTTCTTATGCCATAAGCCTGATTATCAGTTCCATAAAAATGCTACACTCTACCCCTTGGCCCATTAAGTGTAACTAGTCTTCTGCACAAGGCTAAGTGGCTAAGGTACTTTTGAACATCACACACAATTCATCAAGTGCACACACACTCCTGCTCCTCTCACACACGGCCACCAGTGGATAAGCAGCTCCCCTAGTTCTCTTGTTCCTCATAGTGAGCATAGCCACTAGCATAGGTCCTTCCTAAATTCAAATTAGTAAACAAATCTGATGACTCAGTGTCTGAATCCTTTCTGCCTTCATCTTCTTCCTCTTCATCATCCTCTGCTTCATACTCATCCTCCTCCTCATCGTGGTAGCTGGTATCACCATACTTATCAGATGAAAGGTTCTTCCAATAAGCATCATACCCAGAAGCTCCATCTCCCTCTTCACCTCCAGTCTGCCTGCCAAATTTCAGGGAGCGTGCTACAGAAGACAGATATGTACATGGCATTTTGTTAGTTCCAGTTCTCTGAATTCTTATTGTCCTTTATAAAATTTCATAATTTCATTGGTTGCTTTAATTCCAAAGGAAAAAATGGGTCATATTTTCCTAATTTTTTCACCTGAGTCTATATACACACCATAAAAATAAAAGTTACAGTGTCATTTCATTAAATCTAGAAAACAAATTAGACCAATAGACCACTGCAAAGGTAAAAAGGCATGTTTAAAACTAAAATCCCTTTCTTTTGGTCACTGACCGTTTATTTTCAAATCACATAAAAATCACAGAATACAGTTGATTTCATATGTCAGTAAATTTTTCATAAGACAGCTATTTTACAATGCAGATGTACTGATAAACACAGCTTGTCATTTCTTCTGCCTTAGTAGTAACACCAAGTCTAGTGCAGAAGATCAGCAAAATCGTCAGTCTCACTTCACTGTGCAACTATATCTATGATTAAACAAAGCAGTCAGAGTCACTTGGAATTATGGTTCCATTCTGACATGTTTGGTTAAGAGTCAAATTTCTCTTTAACAAAATTGGGAGCTGCATTACCATAAGCATGCTTATAGTACTCTTATTCCTTCACAAAAAAAAGTTACATAAAAACCACAAGATAATTTCCTATAGTAGTGATATATTATGTAAATAAACATAGGTGCTCAAATACCACACACCTAAGATAGCTTCAGAATGAATTTGACTTCTAAGTACTTAAGATTACCACCACTTTAATATTAAGGAATTATAGCTACTGAGCTATTTAACAAGGAAACCTCAACAAAAATTTTAGAAATCACTATCTTAAATCTCAGTATTTGCTGTCATTGACTAAGGCAAATACCAAATATCAAAATGATTATTGGCATATTTAAGTAAAATTGAAAAATTTTACCCACATATTTTCCTAAGCTGTAAAATTCTACTTGCTTAAGAGAATACATTCATCTTTTCAAATAAGAGGCAATAAGAAAAACAGACCAAAAAAAAAAAAAAAAAGAAAAAAACGGTAAACTTTGTCAAAGTATGAAAGCAAAAATCACTTCCTTAGCATCTTAAGGGCCTTACTTGACATGCTAAGGTCCTTAGTCTCCTGAGTTTCATGCCCACATTTAGGGCAAGGAGGCTGTTTTCCTTTTTCTTGCTTAAACACCTTGCTCCTTGTATGATCATCACAGAAACAAGCCTATATAGGAGAAGCAAAATAAAGTCAATAAATAAAAATATACAAAAACACAGTAGTCAGTGTTTTAAAGACATAGTTTTGTTAAGGCAGTGAGATGAAGAATTTTGTCAGGACCAGTCACACTTTTCATTTAATGTTCTTAACAGAAATGGTTTTTGTCAGGACTCTCCTGAACAATGATCTAAGGAAACGCAGAATAACTATACTGAGTATGACATGTAAGTACATTTAGTCATTAATAAATATTTGTGTATTCATAAGGTCCCAGAATAAATGAAGTAATGGTGAATAGCCTACTTACCCTCACACAGTATATAGTCTAACTGGGGATGGAGATAGGGAAAAAGCAATTACAATACACTAAGCACTGAAGGGGAAGTGCAGAGGTAAGGGAACCAAAACAGACATGGGATTTGGGAAAGGGATCTTAGAGAGACCAAGTCTTATTTGCGATATGAAGAATGGGAGGGCAATAGGGTAAACAAAGATAGAACAGTGTTCCAGGCAGAGAAAACAGCATAGACAATGCCTGAAAGTCATTTGGTGAAACTGAAACAAAGTTGAAAGATAAAAAAGAGATAGAGTTAGGAATATAAGAACTAGAGAAATGCTTCTGAGAGGAAGTGACTTGGCTGCATCTGTTGAGTAATCTTTGATGAAAAATTCTAGAGACTAGGCCTAAGGACACAGAATATGGAAATCTTTACCCAAACTCTTCTATGTACATTTTGAATTAACATAGACTCTCATCACCTTGGTCAGAATGTTCTCCATTAAAAACACAAAGCCAGGATTCCAGAGAAATGTGCACTAGTCACAACTCTACTACAAGGTGACTGGATGACCACCGGAAAGTCATGTAAGCTTCCTCAGGTTCAATTCCACAATCTCAACAATAAAAGCGTTAAACTATATAATTTTAAGATCCCTTATAAATTAATTATAGCTATAAATAATCCAAGGACTGGTGGAAGGGTATAGAGATTAAAAACAAAATCTAAAAAGAAAAAAATGCTAGGTATACCTTACAACGGAGACATGAGTGCTGACCAAGCCGATTGCATGAAACACCTGTGGGAAATAGATTCATCTTAAAATCCCATTATTTGGTTCTTAGATTTGTTTTGTCTTTTATCAAATCACTAAAAGCTTACAATGAAAGCTTGCCTTATTATTCGCAGCTGCCTGTCTTTTGGGTTCAAATGCTATAAAACACACAAAGCTCCCATGCCACAAATAAAATAATTCAATTTCTTATTATACATTCTGCAGAAGGCTAAGAAAGGCCTAACAATGCTATATACTTTGAGATGCTCTTTTAATCTTTGAGAATTTTATATATAAATACTGCAACAATTATATACACATGCATATGTATATATTGTGCATATGTGTGTATAGTATGTATGTTGTATGTATATCTCATAACTTATCAACTTTAAATTTATAAATAAGTATAATGATTAGCATTTCATACCAGAACACAAACCAAATTAAAGGAAGAAAATACCTAGGGAACTTCAGTCTTTTTCCTATAATAGTAACTACTATTTAATAAGGGCTATTCAAATGCCAAGTTATACATACTATTTTATATGGAGTCTTATTTCAATGAACCTTCCAAGAAAGAAACTGTAAAGATGATACTATTATCCCACTCGGTAATGCTGGGTCTCAACTGGAAAATACATGAGAATTTTGTGTACAGGTTAAATACAGGTGGCCTGGCACCCACCACAGGCTTAAAGATAGAATCTCCAGGGATGAGGCCTTGGCATCTATCTATTTTTAAAACCTCCAGAAGTATTTTTGATACACAGTCCTATCTAAGAATCACTGGACCCAACTAGCAGAAACAAACAGGGTGGTATCACTTACTGGAGGGCATTTGGAAATGGGAAGGAAGAAGGGTGATGTTTCGTTTTTATAATACTTTGAAGGCAAAAATGGTATGTAGTATTCTGAACCAGAAAAGGTGTAGTCCTGCAATGCCTAATCAAATCAAGCTAAAAAATGAAGAACTGGCCCAACCAATATGCCATTGGCATTTCTACTAAAAAATTCAGAACTATATTCTTACTGTTTGGAGTGTTTTCTAGACAGCAAATAAAGATTGAGTTAAATTACCGTTCATGAGAAGCTGTTAAAAAAAAAAACAACTTGATTCCTTTTTAATTAATACTTATACTATTCCGAATCTTGGCTATAAAGAACATCTAGTATTTAAAAACTTACATTTAAATGTTTCTGCTTCTAAAACCTGGCAGCTGGCTTGATGCTCAAATTGATCATCTTCACAGAGAAAGTTATGGCAAAAAGAACAACTGAATATTCTGCCTCCTATTGGATTAAAAGAAAAAAACCAGAAATGCAAATATGATAAACTTTAATTTAAAAAACTCCTGTCTCTAGAACTGCTTAAAAGAAATGGCAAGTTACTTTGGAGGTACACCAAAATTGTTCAGACATTTTTGTTCTGACAAAACCTAAAATGAAAACTGTTGAAGTCCTTGAAACTGAACCATAAATAAAGGAGCTCTTACTATCTACTAGCTACTCACATAATACAATGCTCAAAGAGCCAATCTGCTCCACCACAACTCCGCTCCACACTTGGGTAAACAATACTAGCATTGACAATAAAATAACTGATAGCATAGATCCCTTTTCTAACTACACGGATAATCGAAACAATATCTGTAGTTAGCATTGACAGTATCTTGGAAAAAATCTCAAAAACAGCATTCAAAATATTGCAGAGTCAACCTTCACTTATAACAAAGCTCATTAGTTTGTCTAATGACTCACCATGGTCCCACACGCCTCGTTCACATTCAACACACTCAGCATCAGTAAGAGGGCAGGCACAGGCATGTGTACTGAGACATTTCCTACCATGGCAAACCCAAGCTTCACAGAAGTCACATATTGCACCCTGTAATCAAGGAACAAGAAAATACAATCGCTGTCACCCGACCACCTGTTTAACCATGGCAACCATCAAAATTGCATACATTTAGCAATTTATCAACCCTCAATGATAGCAGAGAGCTTCATTTAAACATTTTACTACTCAGAAGCCAAAATTAAAAAGGGTTCTCTGAAAAACAACTTCTTAACAGCTATCCACAATATACAAAACTCAGTTATAGAGCAAAAAAAAAAAAAGGTAAACTATACACTTACCCTAATATCATTTAATTAAGTCAAAGAGTTGGAAGGGTTTTCTTCAAAATGAATTCTAATTCAAATGAAGTTTGGAAGAGCCAACAGTTTAAGCTTTCTTGTCTATAATAATTTCTGTAACTAAACTGAATTTTTAAATACTACCATTTCTGATTTTTAAAAATACCTTCTTATGTATATACTTATAAAACAATTGCATAGCTTTTCTAGAATTACTGAGAAATAACTACAGATTGACTGAAACTTCTGTCAGCTTCTTTTTTTCTGTTATGGCAACTTATGCTGTAATAATAATTATGTTATTTGTGTAAAAAAATTAAAGTAAAATCTATGGAACTAAAATACAAGTTAAGACTCTCCAATTCTATACCCCCCCCCCAAAAAAAAACAGACAAATAGAATAAATGTTTCAATAAAACATTGACACCTACCAAATACTAAAAGCTAGAAAGAATCTTAAGAGAGTAGAACCAGACAATCTTTCCTTTATAAAGGAAAAGCATGAGGCCCAAGACTAAATCCAAGTCCCAGAGTTGGATTACAGGTGAGGTGAGATTTAAAGCCATGTTTTCAGAATTCTATTATTCAAGGGTCTGCAACAAATGTAGTAAACAACAAATAGGAAGAATGTTCTTTGACTTGCAAAAATGGGTTATCAGTATAGCTAGCAAATCATCAACTATATCTCTTGAATCAGCCAGAGTTCTTGGAAAAAAAGCGATGGTACTCTCAAACTGGCAATCTAGAAGAGGTTTTTTTTTTTGGAGGTGCCTGGAGTTTTGTTCTTGTTGCCCAGGCTGGAGTGCAACTCCGTCTCTTGGGTTCAAGTGTTTCTCCTGCCTCAGCCTCCCAAGCAGCTCGGATTACAAGGTATGCGCCACCACGCCTGGCGAATTTTGTTTTGTTTAGCAGAGACGATGTTTCCCCATGTTGGTCAGGCTGGTCTCAAACTCCCAACCTCAGATGATCCACCCCACCTCAGCCTCCCAAAGTGCTGGGATTACAGATATGTGCCACAATGCCTGGCGCTCTAGAAGAGTTTTAATACAGATAATTTACAGAGCTCAGGGAAGAGCTTAGTACAAACAGGAGAGGACTACCTGGACATATAGAGAAGAACTGTGGTCCTTAGAGAAAGGACAAAACCAAACTAGAATAACCTGGCAGGGAGTGAGATGAAGGAATAAACACCCAGATCTTATTATCCTACTGTGATCAGGGGGAATCTGAGGAGACAAATAGAAGATATCCAGAAAATCACTTTTCTGAAATTTACAGCTAATGACATATGATTCTACTTAAATGTTTTCTTTATGTAAGAAGAAATTATTCACATTCAAAAAACAGTGAATTTTAAAAAACGAATTTGACTGTACTTACATAAACAAGCTACCAAGGAAGACTGAAAGTGTTTTTGAATAAAGATAACACTGACAATCTTATATTTAATTTAAAATAAAGAGGAATTCACAAGATCATAATTCTCAGTCCCTGCTTCTATAACATATGCACATATAAAATATATCATAGGTCCGCCTCATAATAGAAGTTTACATGTTCTTGGAAATTTACAATAAAACATTCCATTTGACATAAATATAGTATCACTTTCCTCATGTACTGAAATTTGAACAAAATTTTATTTAAACATAAAATCTCACAAAATACAGTAAAACCGGTTAACTCATTTTTTTTTTTTTTTGAGACAGAGTCTCACTCTGTCGTCAGGTGCCAGGCTGGAGTGCAGTGGCACAATCTCCGCTCACTGCAACCTCTGCCTCCTGGGTTCAAGCAATACTCCTGCCTCAGCCTCCCAAGTAGCTGGGACTACAGGTGCACGCCACCACGCCCAGCTAATTTTTGTATTTTCAGTAGAGACAGGGTTTCACCATGTTGGCCAGGATGGTCTCGATCTCTTGACCTTGTAATTCGCCCGCCTTGGCCTCCCAAAGTGCTGAGATTACATGTGTGAGCCACTGCACCTGGCACCAGTTAACTCATATTTAAAAGGAAAACATGTTTTAGGAAAAAGAGAAAAATACATCCCGTAATCCCATTTTTTTATTATTCAAAAAGCTGAATTTACTTAAAAAATCCTATATATGAAATGAAAAGGTATGTTAAATGTATACACTTTTTTGAAATCTAAAGTTTTAAAAAACACTATTATCCTAGGTTCCTTTGGAACTTAGTTGCTTATTTAACCTAAGGCTTAATTAAACATTGGTTAAGAAGGGCTTTCAGTACACTAAATACTGTTTTGTGAAGTCTGGTTAAGAGATATTAGAAAGGTATCACTGAGAAATGAATTTGTTTGGATAGGCATGAAAACTTTCCATACCTTGTATGTTTCCCAATAAGAAAGCAGCACCTAGAAACAAGTGGGCACTAAGGAAAAATCATACAAAAAGCATGCCACTGATAATCCAGATAACTAGATTGATTGAAACAAGGGACAAGCACTGAATTTAGAAAAGAAAAATAACCATTGGTCAGAAAGACTTAATCTTATCCTTGAAAATGTACTAGTCTAAGAGATAATGACAAGAAGCTTACCACCATTGCAAGGCCAGTACTATATACACCAGCATGCTTTATGACACAGTCTGAAGACTTCATCATGCACTTTGTTTTCCCTAATAAAGGAAAACATTTGCACTGTTAGTCTCGCAAAGGAATACATACCAGTATTCATTAATTCCTCTTTTTATCTAGCCCAAGTTCCTGAGGAAATAATTTTTTAAAAAATAAAATTGAATCAATATTTACTGTTTACATAACTAAAAAGAGAAAATGGATATAATTGAGTCTTCATTAGTTGAATCAGACTTTTCAGATTACAGATTACTAATGAATCTATAAAATGAACTATACAGTAATTTATATGCTAATTTAGGTTTGTACTAAATCAGAAATTGCAGATTATGCTTTATAATCTAATGATCATTTTAATGGTTTAAAAACTTATGAATCTTCAGATTATTCAAAACATTTTTTAAAGGAATGCTTTTTATAATGAATTTTACATTTTATAATTCACAATAAAAACTGTGGTTTGAAGTTAACATTTCTTTCCTTCCACAGAACACTTCAAACCAAACCAAACCAAATAATGATTATGTAACTTATCAAGTTAATGTAATTTTATCCAAACATAAAGATTTACGGAGTCCCCAGTTAAGTATTTTTCCAACAAAATTCTGAAATAGTGCCCAAATAAACACAATAAACAAGAATACAATGATACAGCTACAAATCACAACAGCCACTAAACCTCTGATCTAGCAGCAAATTAAATTACCAACCCAAAACACTAACAGGAAATGTGCTTATCTGATACTATGTGAGAATTAGCAAAGTCATTAATCATCCATCTGAGACTCCATAAAATGGAACACAAAAGAAACAATTTTCCGTTATCTTGATTTCCTAAGGAACAAAGTTAAACAGGAAATGAAATGAGAGGCAGTGGCTACCCAGCTGTTCCGTGTCTAACACTGAAGAGTAAAAATCAGCACATGAGAAATGTATCCATCTAACAGCACTACAAAATTTAAGCCCAAAGACACTGAAAATATGGGGAATTAGGAATTAATGAGTAAGTTTTTGCTAGGGCAAAACTTACCGCTTAATCTTCCACAAAATCTGTTTTCTCACTCTACGTTCATTACCTTCTGCAAAATAAGGCTATAAAAACTGCCATATGAGTATTCCATATAAGCCAGTTTTCTCTTTTTCATTAATTGTAGAATTGAAAAGATATCTTCTTTGAATGCTGGAACTACACTAGAAATATTCAGGGATGTAGCCCTAAACACTACTAACTTTCTGGAATATTATTATATATAAACATATTGAAATGAGCAGATCCCAAATTGTTCCACCTGAAACTATTATTATCTCATAAATAAAAGCAGTATTTATTCATCAAAAGTTGGGGGGAGGCGTAAATCTAGAGCAATAAAGTTCACCGGGTTTCTTTACTGCAAGTCTTCAGAACTTCTAACATACAAATATATAACAGAAATGTCCCAGATGAGAATGAGAGGAGGATGCATACAGTATTTCTCAAATGTATATGCATATATTTTTCAAGAAATATCCGTTAATATTTCAAGTAGTTCGTGGAAGACTATTTGGGAAACACCCATCTTGCTGACATATAGTTTTATTTTAAATAATCATTTCAGGGTACAAGTCTCCACCTATACTTAAAAATTGGGTACATGATTTAGGAACTCTGTTTCAATCACTTGGGAATACACGTGAGGAAACTCATGAATCATACTGTAAGCATCAAACAAAAAACTACTGATCACAAAATAAGTACCAGGCAAATGTGGAATAAAATTATTCCCAATGATCTAACACACTGCAGGTAATATCAGCAGGAATCAAAATGTAGATAAGTAAACAAATAGACACTGACAAGACTAAGACAGTATAACTAAAAGTTCAGGATCATCAAATGTTATGTCTGAAATCTGATCTTGTATTGTTGAAAAAAATTTATTGGTAACCTGTATCTAAACTGTACCTTAATTATTTTCCAGCATTACATCAAAGAGACAAAAACCAAGACTTGGTAGTTTTTTGGTAGGCAAAGTAACGTTCTGCTATTTTGTTCATGGTAAGGTGTAACATTATAAACAACTGTAAGCACTGTAACCAACGGCAACAAACCCACACAAGTTCAAACTGATGAACTATCAGTTGATAAAAAGATAGAAAGTATACGTCCTTAGTTATTATATACTTACCACACTGTGCACAAATTGGTAACTTCTGTACAGAATTACAAAAGTAGCAAAATGCTCTATTCTTCTGCCGCCTTGTCATGTAAGGTAAAATTTTAAAATAGGGTCAATGTCAGATAAAAGGTCAGAGGGGACAATTTTATTAATGGTAGATAGAAAAAGAAATAAAATTTACCTCTGACACTTGTCACATTCCTGTAACATATAAAAATATCACATTAATTTTTGTGTTGACTGAAAACTGCAAATGTACTTGCATTACAAAGAATAACCTGTTTTTCATGTTAAAATTTAAGTGACACTACGCCAAAGCCTCCAACTCCACCCACGTATACAAGCATCTACACATGCTTAAGTAACAAAGGTATGCAAGAGAGATACTCCAGGTATATAACTACAGAGGAAGAGATGGCATTACTAAAAAGAGACTAAATACATTGTTAGTTCGTTTTTCAATTGTTTGTAAGGAATAAAATACCACAAAGCAATTGTTTGCAAGGAATAAAATACCACAGAATGAACACAAGAAACAGGAGAGAACACAAAATAATAAAGTTCAGGGAAAATCCAGATTTCTAAACATGGTTTCAAAAGCTCTCCACAAGCTGGCCCCTAACCACTTTCCAAACCTTGCTGGCCTGTTCTTTTTAGACGCAAGTCACTAATGGTCAGCTATTCCCCAAACATGTCTTATACTCTTTCTTCTCCATGTGTTTACTTATTCTAATACTTTTCCCTAAAAAGTTTCTCCTACCTGTTGAAAGTTCTGGTGAAAATCTCCCCTCTTCTGTGAACTGCACCCCTTCCACACACAGTCAACTTTATCACCTTTGTCCTAATAAATACATTGTACCTTTATTAAAGCACTTCCAAAATCTAGCTGTCATTACATATTTACACATGCCAGTCATTTATTGTTTTCACCTCTCTTCTCTGGAAAGGACTTGTAAAACAGAAGAGAGCCACACTGTCACATCTGTGCTACGTAATCTGGCCTCTCAAAAAACCCCAATAAATGTTAGTCCTAGGGCAGGCACTGGGTCAAGCCCAGCCTTTCAGAGTTCTTTCCTTCTCTGAGGAACAATACGTGATGTGAGACATGCAAGCTACCTGTAACTATGAAAACAAACAAATGGAGTAAGGCAATATGAAAAAAATTGAACTAATAAGGAAGAAGAAACAAAAGCAAAAGATAGAACTACAAGTTGTTCCAGGTTCCAATTGTCCCTGAGTCCCAGGTACATCCTTCCTCTTCCCAGCAATATGAGTTATTCCATTATCCACTCAACAACCTATTTTTCCCTAAGGTAATTTAAGTTAGATTTCTGTCATTTATAAACAAACAAATCCTAAGTAATGTACAACCTAACTGAGCGATACACTTCTGAAAATAGGGACCATGTAATTCATCTACGTATCACCACCCACAGTGTCTAAAATAACCTGACACAGAGTAGATGTACAATAAACATTTGCTAAATTAAGCTACATTAAACAATTCATACATGTTTGACAAAACAAAAGGAGGAGAAAAAAAGGAACAGTGAGAAAAGAAAAACAAAGAGAGGAGTGAAAATAGGGAGAACTGGGATAACTCAGAGAAACAGTCCATGAAAGGAAAGAGGTAATGATGACATAATTGTTAGTTTTTTTGCATATTTTACCATTCAAAGCAGCCCAGAAATTATCACGACTAATCCACTTAGCACAGGCAGATAAGGTAATAGAACAGGAAGCAAACAGATGTTAAGTAGGAAGTTGAAAGAAGAGAAATGAAAGAGTTGCTAAGAAAATATGACGAAAACTCAACTAAGACAAATTAAGGCATCAAAGAAACTGAAAAATGTAACAGTTTCTATTATCTATTCTTGCCCAATATCTAACTTTATAACCAACAGTATGTGAAGTAATATGCTAGGCTTTATAAATAATATAAAAGCCAACAAGAATCACTGCTACTCAGTGAAATCAATGGATGTGCCAGAGATTTCAAATTCAGTAACAAAATAAATGCAAAAACACTGTATTCACTAAAATTTTATTCAGGCATACTTCAGATAATATAGTATATGGTTTTTTGCACTATCAACTAATATCAAAAGGAGCTGTTACCATCGAAGCATTACATGGATGTTTAGCTAAATCTATAGTGCTTCGTGATGCTCTTAGTTGTTTTTCACGTTCTCGGCGGTTCTCAGCCTTCTTCCTCGCACCAGTCTTTTTTTTAGGCATTTTCCCCTATTTTGACACAAGAGAACAGAAAAGATATAATTGACTGACTGCATTTACTATTTTAATAAATTAAGAAACAGTATAACAAAGTATTCTTATTCCTGTTAAATGTTAAACTCTATCATTTTGATAATCACATTCTAAGCCTTATGAAACGTTAAGCACTGATTCCAAATGAAGCAGACGACACTTAAAACAAGGCATTTATTTGCACTAACAATTCTAAAAATGTAAACGTCAAAAAAATTTACCCTAAAAGACAAACTAGTTTTCTTTTCCCACTAAGAAAAAGTTTCTCCAATGATAAAGTATTCTGCACCTCATTAAAACAAATGAATCATGTATCATTAACAAAAAAAAATCATTAAAAAGATCATTATTTAACCAGTTTATATCACTTGAGCTGAGGCTGACCATCATTCAGATAACCTGATACTGCCAACACCTGAAGTATAACAAGTCTAATTTTTCCTATGTAATATGTAAACAAAACATCTAACAGTTAACAAATAACACTATTAATTACAAAGTCAAAACATTCTTAAGCTATTCAAGGTATTGCGTTGACTCTGACAAATGTTCTTCCCTCTACATGCAGTGAGCATATAATTTTAATGGGGTTCAAATTTACGTTTAACTTTCATCATTTAGTTGAAATACAAGATTTTTCTAAACTGAAGTTTTCTGAACTGAATGCTCA
This sequence comes from Saguinus oedipus, assembly GCA_031835075.1. NCBI lineage: Eukaryota > Metazoa > Chordata > Mammalia > Primates > Cebidae > Saguinus > Saguinus oedipus. The sequence goes on along the minus strand of CM063171.1, from coordinate 166,858,755 downwards.
ATCAAAAAACCAAGTGGTAAGCAGTAAGGTAGTAACTCAGAAATAGCCAGGAGATTTAATAGGTGGTTACTTCGGTAAGGTAACGCCCAAACCACTAAGGCGGCGTTCCAATACGCAAAATGACAAAATCTAGAGGGCGTGCTGCACTGGCCAAAGAACCTCAGAAAATAATCAGGAGTCGATCATGCGGATGAACTTTCTGCGTCCTCCAGGGATGTCCTTTGAATCCTGTGATAAAGTTAAATCTCTGTTTTTCCTCGTTTGTTCTACACGCTCAAAAGAGTGATTCTTCTTCTCAGCCTTATATGGGGTTCAAGCCCTTTTCCGGTAACACTTCAACTTCTTGCGGACACTGCGCGTGTCATCAAGTGAGGAAACAGGCACGGGGCACTGTGGCTCTAGGAGTCCAGCCTGGAGCTGAAGGACCCAGTGGGACGGAGGGGCGTCCAGGGGAGACGCGGCAGCGGAGGCGCCACGCGGCTCGGGGACCCGCAACCGTCACCCTCCCGCGGGACACCCTACCTCGAGCGCGCTCCAGGTCGACCTCGCTCACTTGGGCGGGGAGGCCGAACTCACTCAGGGGCCGAGGGACAGGCAATGGCGTGAGGCCCGCTCGCGACAGCAGTAAATCCAACTCGTGGACCACGACTCCGGGAAAGAAGCTACTAAGACCGAGGGAAGCTGACAGCCAGTTTCGGACACCAGGAGACTGACCGGACGTCCTTTTACGACAGTAGCGTCCTTACGGCAGACGTCACAGGAAAGGGCCCACCCACTTTTGTTCGCTCCTCCCCTGTCCCGCCCACTCCTGCGGCGGCCGGTGTCCCCCCATTCCTAGGAACAAGATCTGCAAGAAAAGGAAGGGAATGCGAGGGAAAATAGGGGAGGTCCCCTCAGTTTTTACTTTTTTAGAAAAAGGAGAAATCTGAACGGAAGAGGATAATGAACTCCCAGACTTGGTACTGGATCAATTGACTCAAACGTCAAATTCATGCTTAATTCTGTTGGAAACCTTTCCTCCCCTAAATCTTCCGGCTTCACATCCCACCTTTTTTTGGTTGCTGCGCGAGCTGTGCCTTCCGTTGCCTGATGAACTTTCTTACTAGCCTCCTCTGTCTCTTATTTTTGCTATGCCCTCTGGATTCCGTTCCTTTGTGAACAAATCATCCCACATTCTTTGCCTCTAGTGTGTGCTCTGCCTGTTTTTAACTGAAACCTGATGTTCCTCCCCCTGCATGAGATTCTCCTGATCCAGCACCTTGACCTTTGCGTAGCCGACCGAGCTGGGTTTCCTAGTTAATCTCTTGGAGGTCTGCCACACTTAGGATTCAGTACTGGGCCTTTTCTTCAGCTTTTTCTGCTCTCTCACTGCAGGAGATAAAAGCTTCTTTATTTGCTACCAAAGAGGGCTTCTGGAATTTACTATTAGACCCACTCTCAGCTTTTTGCTGTTTTCAAAGAACCAGTCTTACTTAGCAATGACAGTCACTGCCGCTGTCCTTAAGGTTTGTTTCCCTCATAGTTCTCAAATGCCTGATACATTTTACCCACTAGTATCTAACCTTATATTAACCACCATACTTATATTAGAATACCACTCAAGTTCATTACTGATGAAAGTTTTAACTACTGCGCTGTTACCTTGTGCCAAGGTCTGTGTGTCCTACACCTACCACTGAGGGGGGATCCTCACTAATAGTGATGTGGTCTGTGATTCAAATTATAAATTATAAATCCCATTTTGGACCACTCCTGACACCAACTGTCTTAGGTTGGCTTCCCCAGGAGACATATTCTAAGTCAGAGAAGAGTATCGTGAGTATGTTAGGGAATGCTTTGGGGAACATTTGCAGAAGAATAGAAGCACGATTGAATAGAGGGAAGGGTTGACCTGTGGTGAAGTCTCAGTGAAGGCCTCGTCTTTGAATCTGGGATATCCCTTCAGCGTTGTCTTGAGTTAGATGTAGTGGGCTGGGCCGTTATACACCTATGATATTTAGTCATTGATGGCGCTGCCAAAGGAAAAGAGTGCTACCTTGGGTTAGAGGACTCCTGAAGAGCGCCAAGAGCTGAACTGTGTTGGCTTGCTGCACTCTCAGCAGGAAATAAGTCTTCATTGAGAAAGAGGGCTCTGAGTAGTGCCTGCCAGTATGCACTACCAAGAATGATGGCAAAATAAATATTCTTTAAAAGACAAAGAAACTTTACTGTTCACAGATACTCAGTGAAAAAAATTCCAAAAGGTGGTCTTCACAAGATGAAAATGGAAATTAAAAGGCAGAAGGGAATACAAAAACTAGTAGTAATCCATTTATTTAATAAATAGGATAAATCTAAAACATTGTCTATTTAAAACAACATAATTATAATAAGCAGTTTGGGATAAAAAAAATACAAGCAACTGAAATATTCTATAAATTCAATGCAATTCAAATCAAATCTTAATATAGATTTTTTAATGGAATTTGATTAATTGCTCTCTAAAATTCATAGGAACAATTAAAGATCCATGAAAAGCCCAGAGGATTTTAGTTATACAAGCAGAAGGATACTATTACTTATTTTAAAGATTTAGTAATTAAAACAATATTGCATAATGTCAGGTGTCAGCAAACAGACAAATATAACTGAATAGAAAGCCTAGATACAGACTCACATACATTTGGAGAAATGGTACCAGTTGCATTAGCATCAGTAAGAAGACAGGCATTAGTCAATAAATGAGGCAAAGACTTTTGGCGATCCATATGGAGAAAGATAAAATTAGATCTCTATTAACAGCACATGTAAAATAAGTTCCAGATGGAAAGATCTAAATGTACAAAAAAAAAGCCATTATAAGAAAATATAGGAGAATGCCTTTATGATAAAATGATTTCATAAGACACACACACAAAAAGAAATTTAATGAACAATTAATTTAATAAAACTTCAGGATGATCCCAGCACTTTGGGAGGCTGAGGCAGGTGAATCACAAGATCAAGAGATCAAGACCATCCTGGCCAACATGGTGAAACCATGTCTCTACTAAAAATACAAAAATTAGATGGGCATGATGGCGGGCACCTGTAGTCCCAGCTACTCAGGAGGCTGAGGCAGGAGTATTGCTTGAACCCAGGAGGCAGAGATTGCGGTGAGCCAAGATCGCACCACTGCACTCCAGCCCGGTGATGGAGCGAGACTCTGTCTAAAAGAAAAAAAAAAAAACTTCACGATGACTAAAGACATTATAAATTAAGTAAAATGTCACTGACAAAAGATTTATATACAGAATAAATGACACCTATAAGGTTGTCCAAGCTGTGAAAGCCTGGAAGATCAAAATATTAGTGAAAGGTGGAGAAACAAATCTGTTTCGGACAACCACATGGCAATGTTAAGCAAACGTAAATATGTGCAAAACCAAAGATTCAACCATTGCACTTCTAGGTCTCTACCATAAGAAATTTGTGCATAAATATACAATGATACAATAGCACAGTTTAACAGCAAAAAATTTTAAGCAACTGTTATTAGGAAAAGGAATAAATTGCATGTTATCTATACAGCAATTAAAATTCATAGACTTTACAAGTATCAGTATGGACTAATTCTTAAACTTGGGGAGATATTGGTGAAAGAAAAATCAAATGGGAATGCCATATATGTAAAATTGTAAAGCAAAAATTAGTTGTATACATTATTTACAGATATATATACAAACATTTTAAAAGTAACAAAAGATGCCTGGAAATGATACTAACTTCAGATTATGGTTACCTCTGGAGAGGGAAGAAAGATGGATGTTGTGGAGTGTTAGCCATACTTTTAGTTTTCAGAACAACACTAATTTTAAAACATATGTATCAATAATCCTCAACATCCACCAGAATGGCTAAGATTAAAAGATTGGAAATGCTAGTGAGCATATGTTTATTGGTCACTGGTATTGTTTATTGTTTATTCAAGAAGAGTAGGAAGCTGGGTTGGAGACACTTGCATGAAGATGTGGAGTTACTGAAACCGTCATCCAGTATTGGGGGATGTAAATAGACTGCCACTTCAATTATTTAGCATCATGTGTTAAAGGATATACATATATCTCCAAAATGCTTACCTGTATTTACTAAAATATATGTAAAATAGGCCAGGCATGGTGGCTCATGCCTGTAATCCCAGCACTTTGGGAGGCCAAGATGGGCGGGTCAGGAGTTCAAGACTAGCCTGGCCAACATGGTGAAATCTGTCTCTACTAAAAATACAAAAATTAGCTGGGTGTGGTGGCAGTTGCCTGTAATCCCAGCTACTTGAAAGGCTGAGGCAGGAGAATCACTTGAATCCAGGAGGCTGAGGTTGCAGTGAGCTGAGATCATGCCATTGCACTCCAGCATGGGCAACAAGAGCAAAACTCGATCTCAAAAATAAAATAAAATAAAAATAAAATACATGTAAAATAACGTTTATAGTAGCACTAATTACAATATCTCCAAAGCCACAAACAACCCAATTATCCTTTAACAGGAGAATGAATGAATGGTGACATATTCATATAATAAAATATTAATATTATACACTAACAAGAGTGGACAAACTATAATCTCACATAACAATATGGATGAATGTCACTAAAATAATGTTAAGCAAATAGATCTCACAATGAAAAAAAGAACACTATGACTTTATTAAGTAAAGTTTAAATATACTCAAAATTAATCAGATTAGAAGTCAGGATAGGGGTTACCTCTGGGTGAAGGTAGTGACTTCAGAGACTCACAGCAGAGTTTCTAGAGTAAGAGTATTGAAAATAATCCTACTTAGGATGACTGTGTTCAATCTGTGACCCTTTATTAATCTGTATTATAATTTATGTAATTTATGCATGTTGCATTTTGCTACAAGGTTTTAAAAGATATATTAAAATAGAGGTAGGAAAATCTAGATGAAAGCCTTAAAATAAATCATCTATAGCAGCTTTTCCCAAACATTTACTTGCTGTGGCATAAATAGAAAATAATACTTACAGGGCACACAGGGAAAAGCAAGACAGGTCTGTTTCTTGCCAAAAGTGACTCTGAAATGGTCTTCCCCTTTTTATTTTTATTTTTTTCTTTTTGTGGAAAGGTAAAATCTTTATTCACTTATCTTTCTGAAAAGTATTCTTTACTTGACAGGCACTTCTCATATATATTGTTCTTAGAAGCAAGAGGATTTTTTTGTTTCTGGGCCATGACTCAGGTCCAGCTACACTGTGACCTATTGGCAGCATACAAATGTCCCAGGACATTTTAGAGAGCTCTGGAATATAGAACTCTAAGCTCCCCATTTAAATGTATCTCAGTTTGGCTACCTTTCAGGAATTAAAGTTTTTTATATCTGCAAGTAAAAGTTTCTTTTCTAATGTCATCTGGTGTGTGTGTGTATATACAGATGTGTGTGTATATATATATATATATATATATATATATATATATATATATATATATATAATGGAATATTCTTCAGCCTGTAAAAAGGAGGAATTTCTTCTTTCAATTAAATAAAAGAAGGAATTCCTGTCATAAGCAACAACCTAAAAAAGGCTCAAGGACATTATGCTAGGGGGGAAAGCCAGACACAGGACAAATACTGCAAGATTCCATTTATATGTGACTATCTAAAATAGTTAAACTCGTACAAGCAGAGAGTAGAATGGTGGTTTCCAGGATCTAGGAGTAGTGGGGAAATGGAGAGGTGCTAATCAAGTGCCAAAAACCTCAGTAATGCAAGGTAAATAAGTTCTAGAGATCTACAGCATTGTGCCTAGAGATAACAACACTGTGCTGCGCAATTAAAAATCTGTTTAGAGGGTAGACAATCTGTTAAGCATTCTTGCCACAATAAAATTTTTAAAAATTTCTAGCTTATGAAAGTACTTCCTACATCCAGACGCCTATGTTGTCCATTTTTTGTGCATTCCACAAATAATAATTGTGGTTCATAAAATCACTGCATAATAGATTTCACCGTGATCTTGGCTCCCTGCAACCTCTGCCTCCTGGGTCCAAGCGATTCTCCTGCCTCAGCCTCCTGAGTAGCTGGGATTACAGGCACCTGCCAACACACCCGGCTCAGTACTTTTAAAACATCACATGTTTTAGTTGGGCTGATAAATGATCCTTTAACAAATAGTTTGTATATTTTGGGAAAACCTTATAACACTCATAACTGTCTAGCAACTTATTCTCTTTTGTTCCGAGTTATCACACCCTATTATCCACTGGACCTATGTATCATAAGGAAGACTCTAAGTACCTCTTTCGATCAATGAGCTTTGGGGACAGGACAGGGATTCCTAAGTTTCAAATACCTGCATAGCCCTTTATAGATTACTAAGGTTTTCACATTCATTATTATATTTAATATCAATAAAAATTCTATTGTAAAGTACATATTATCTCCACTTTACAAACAGAAAGCTGAAAATTAGTTTTATCTGTTGATGAATTGTGTTTTCAAAACTGAATTCATTATCTTTCCCCAAAAACTGATGCCTCTTTCTTGGTGTCTTAACTCGGTGAACAAAGGTACTGATTCATCTGTTAAAACCAGAAATCTGGGAGTCAATCCAGACACTTTCATCTCTCTAACCTATCAATCTAATTACTAAGCCTTTGTAATATGACTTCCAAATTACCTGTCAAGTACACTTCCTCAATAAAGTCCAGATCTCTATTTCTGGTAAGATGCCTGGAGAAATTCTGTGACAATAGAGCACACACCACACTGGATAAAACAAAACAAAGGCAGACAGATCAAAGAACTTTTCCAGTGCATGACTAAACTGGCAGGAAAGTGATACCAATTCAAGGAGACCAGAAGGACTGAGAAAATAGGAATCCACACAGTAAGCAAGCTCTGGAGCTGGCAATTGGCTGGGATCCTTTGAAAATCCCCAGTGAACTAGAACTTGGATTCTACTCAGAAATTTGTACACTGGTAATATGGCTTAGCTCTGTGTCCTCACCTAAATCCCATGTTGAATTGTAATTCTCAATGTTGGAGGAAGAAACTGGAGGGAGGTGATTGGATCATGGGGGTGGATTTCCCTCTTGCTGTTCTCATGATAGTGAGTTATCTTGAGATCTGGTCATTTAAAATTGTGTGGCACTTGCCCGTTCACTCTCTCTCTCTCTCCTTCTCCACCATGTGAAGATTGTGCCTGCTTTCTTTTTGTCCCTCTGCCATGATTGTATGTTCCCTGAGGCACTCTGTATAGCCTGCGGAACTGTGAGTCAATTAAACCTCTTTTCTTTGTAAATTACCCAGTCTCGGGTAGTTCTTTATAGCAGTGTGGGATGGACTAGTACAACTGGAGACAGAGGCTCTGTGGCCAAGATGAGTAGGAAGCTGGGTTGGAGACTCTTGCATAAAGCTGGGAACCCACAGTGAACAATAGCCTCCATGTAGAAACAAGATTAGAAAAAAAATCTTGCCACACAGAAGAAGCTAGTAGGAATAGTTCCCTGTGTTGCCTTTGTATCTTCAGAGGATGGAAAAAAGTAAAGATAAAAAACACCACAAGGGAATTTCTAACCACAAGCACACCTTCAAGCATGTTTAGTTTGTGTGATTTGAAGGTTTTCACTGCTATATTCTGCAGTGGAATAAGAACAACAAATAAGAGGAACCTGAAGAGGTTCAAGAATATCCATAAAGTTTGATGCGTTTGGTCTGCAGTTACTAAGTCCCTTCTTCCCAGGTTTACTGGGAGGATTAAGTATGATGATACATATAAAACACTTAGCACAGTGCCTGATACATGGGAAACTTTAAGTGCTAAGTTCCTTCTCTTGTTACCACCTGGCTCTTGGAGCCCCACAGGCCCCTGCTCCTGGTTTAGCTGCCTATTACCTTTTAGTCCTGCCTGCCTGCTCCTTGAGCCTATAGTCATCTAATGGTCTTCAGTGGGTCCTCCAGATTATTCAGTGAGATGTTGTCTTGGTAGTACCTGGAACTCTGGAAGCACTGAAGTGAGACATTTAAATCTTGAGTAGTTCATGGTTATCCTACAAAGGCTCAACTCAAAGTGGAGAAAGCATCCACTTTTTTATAGTTTCCTCTTCTATTAATTGCTTTTAATTAAAATATATTCTTCTATTAAATTCCTTCCTTCACTTTAAGAATGATTATTACAACTCTGCCTGAGGACAGAATGAGGTTGGAATGAGTTTTTTTTAATTGATTAAAATATTGACAGTAAAGATTATACAGCAAAGCCAAACTGCCATATCTTCCAAACCTGAAAAGTCATTTATGGTTAATTTTTAATATAGAATGTTATTTTTTATAGTATGGCCATCTGAATGACAGTAGTTACCAGATGTCCACAAAAAATCAAAGTAAGTTAAAATAAATGAAATAGTTAAGGGATAGTCGATTCTATTACTTTCCTGCTTAGCCACAAGTGGAAAAACAATGTATAAATAATCCTCAGTGCTTTTAAAATAGACTCAATATGATAAGAATTAAAGTACATTAGTGGTTGTACTTGGAAGAAATAATAGAGCATTATTATAAATTGAATCAGATCATTTTCTAACTGGGAGTATAAAATGTGTTCATTATGAAAAATATCTACTATCAGATAATAATTATTGACAAGTTATACTTTCGTTTTTCTTAGAATTAGATCAAGTTATAGCTTCAATAAGGTTTTATTGAAATAACAAGCATAGGTGCATCTAATATCATCTGCTTCTATAATTAACAACAATAAAGCAAAATTACCAAACATAAATGTGATTTGCTACTGTGATTGTTTTCTAAGACCTAAATATGTTTAGATAACAATTAACATTACATCAAAATCAGATACCAAATATATCAGTTAGAAAATGCATCAAACTATATGTAACTGAAAATCTAATTAATAATGGATTCAACAAGGTGGTTTTTCTTTCATGTACAAGAAGTCCAAAACAAGGACAGTGATGCAAGAACTTTACTGCTAAAGTCTTTGGGATTCTTTTACATGCTCTCAATCATAATCACAGTTAACCAAATTGAGGAAGTAAAGAAAGGACAAAAGGACAAATGAAAACAGAGTCAACCTCTGTCCAGAAGGTTTCCTGAAACTTCAACCAAATGACTCTGGCCTCAGATAATTGACCAGAATTGAGTTACATAAGCATGCCTAGCTGCCAGAAAGACTAGCAAATGGAGTTGTTTTCATTTTTTTTTTTTTTAACCTGGACACTGTAACTCAGAATAAACTTGGGGTTCTGTTATTAGGAAGAAATGGAAAAATGGATATTAAGTAGGAAACCAGAAGTGCTGGCCATATCTTGATTTTTGACAGTCCACAAGACAAGAAATTTCAAACTGTAAGCGTGGCCTTAAAAAAACAATAGTTCCTAATAAAAGACAATGTTTTTTAAAAATTGCTTCCAATATAAAGCCATTAGATCCTGTATAAAACATAATTTTTAACAGGTTGCTGAGCTAATAGGAAGTAAGAAAAATCTCTTATCGCCACTACCCTCTCCCTGGAAAGAAGCTGAAACTGCAACCAGCACATTAAATGTAAGCTAACATGTAGGGAGTATATTGTCTGAAGGCAAAATCAACGTCAGTATTACAAAAAGAAAGCTAAGCCTCTTGCCAGCAACCACTTCAAGGAGCTTAATGAGTGGTTCAGGTTCTAACCGGAAACCCCGAAGGCAGCTAAAGTGGTCCCAGGTGTGTGGTGTTCCATGACTCCAATGAGAAGCAAATGCAAATGCTCACAGGAGGAAACAATTGTCAGTTTAGGCCTCCAGATTGTCCACAGATTAAAACCAGTCAAGCATGAGCGATCACAATAAAAGATTATCAAATACACACAGAAGTTGTCTAATAGTAAAAACAAAACAAAAAACACTACAAATGTGATTCATCTTACCATTTCTAATAACTTTTCCATAAATAATTTTGGCTTTTACAAGTAGACAATTACATCACCTATGACTAATGACCCTTTTCTTTCTACTTTCTCTCTCCTTATATCTTACTTCAATTTCTTGCCTTATTGATATGGGTAAGAGTGCCAATGCAATAGTTAGTAGAAACCATGATGGGGAGGATCCTTGTTTGGTCCCTTTAAGGAAAATGCTTTTATTATATTGCCGTTAAAATAATATTAGAAATTATAGGGTTTGTTTTTTGTCTTTTAGAGATGGAGTCTTGCTATGTTGCCTGAGCTGGTCTCAAACTTCTGGCCTCAAGAAATTAGAGTTTTTTTATAGATACCCCCCATTTTGAGTGGATGGGGAATTATGAATGTTACTTTCTATTACTAAGAGATTTGGTTTTAACTGTGAATCCATGATGAAATTATCAACTCTTAATAAATTTAAAAAGACAAGCAACTCAATCAAAAAATAGCCAAAGGATATGGAGAATTCATAGACAAGAAAACACAAGTTGGGAATAAATACATAGTTGTTTTTAGCCTCAATAATCAAGTAATTTCACACCTAATCAAATACTGTAGGGAAACTTCTAAACATAGATAGCAGGAAATATATGCAAAAATACTTACAGTAGCATAATGGAAAAATACTGCAAATCAGCTCAAATGTTCAACAGAAGAATAGATTAATAAACTGTTACATATTCACCTAATACAATGCCATATGGTAGTGAAAAGTGTACTATAACAATATGCAGACTTGTAGACAAATTTCAGAAATAGAATAGTATATACATATATATTAAACATACTATTTTGCATGTAGTAAATATGAGATACAATTAATTATAACTGTGAATGCCTGCATATCCCCTAGTCCTCCCTTTCTTGGTGGGTGTGGGGAGACACAATTTGCCTTGGACCTTCAGCTGTATATTCTTGCTGATATGCTGAGAATGTAAGGCCCTGTAGCTGGGCCATTGCTGAGATTTATATTTGCAATGAGTGACCTTGAGGATTGAGGTAAGGCGTCTTACCAGCCAAAGAACAGGCTTTATTCAACTTGCTGAAAAAAATAGTTAATTCTTCAAACTTTCTGTTCCTTGACTGCGATGCAAACCTATAGTGTGTATAGTATATGCTCTGGCCACTGTTGTTCCATGAGTACTTAAGTCCTTTGTCTCTGACCCAAGAGTCTTGTGTCTGCTGCCAGTATCCACAAAACAGTAGCAGTCTAACTTGTTAGTCTGCAAGTGGGTATCAAATCTCAGACTCTGTAGAACTTGGCAGTAAGTTGGGAAATGAGAAAGACTTCAAAAGACCTTAACCCTGTTTAGCCATAAATTAGTTCAGTTATAAACCCTGTTAGTTATAATACTTGACTTGGAGTATTCAGTAAGCTTTATAGACTTTCCATTCCTTTGTAAAAAGAGTAAAATTGAAAAGAAAAGAATTAAGGCACAGTTGCTAGTATTCCATGATTCTGTATAAACACAGAAAAAATATCCTGACACCTAGAGTGATGGCACTCATCCAGGTAGAATTGGGCTTGCAAAGAAGAATTGAAACTCTTTTGCAATTTCACTTTGTAAATGTCTGAATCTGAAATCACTAAGTGCTTTGGTGGCTGGCGTTCCTTCTCTTTTCTTGCCTTTTTTTTCCCTTACTTAATTTTCTGCCTATGGGTATTGATGCAATGGAAATAGTAAGTCAGGGGAATATGCCAGCCACCCGGGGCCATATTTCTCCTTCTGTGTTCTTCTCTATAGTACAAGGGCTGGAACCCTGGGATCTGAGTTAGCTTCTGCCAGTGAGAGGCAGTCACATGAGTTCTGGAAAGCAGAACAGAGGCTGAAGCCCTTATTATTATTCCTGCAGGGCAAGGCAGGAATACTGTAGAAATGAAGTTTCACCAGTGGCTTCCAGACATTCTCCTGAGGATCACTCACTGTAATGCCACAGATAACTGACATCATCAGTGGTGATTCCCTGTGGTTCTTTAAACTTCTGTATTTTGTCAGGCAGTTGTCCTGACTTTTGTTTCCTCAACTCTTATTTCTGTTTTCTTTTTACAAAGTACCTAGCATGTTGTGTTAAATCCTTCCTGCTTGAAATATCTGCAATGGTTTCTCTTGTATTGACTAAACCCTCCTGATAAAAAGAAAGTAAAAGTTGAGGAAAAGCTACCCTAAATAGAAACATTTAGCGGTAAAAATAGAACTTCTGATTGGAATCCATATCTCTATATGTCAGTTTTCTGTGCTGTCCAAACAAATTGCCACAAATTTAATGACTTAAAACAACCCCAAATTTTTTTATCTTACCACTTCCAGAAGAAAAAATCCATAGGCTTTTTCTTCTCTGGATTCCACAAAGCCCAAATTAAGATGTCAGGAAGGCTGCATTCCTTATTGGATGCTGTAGAGAAGAATCCTCACCACGATTCATATAGGTGGATTGTTCAATTCAGTACTTGTGGTTGAGGACTGAGGCTCTTGCTTCTGTGCTGACTGTCATCCAGGGGCTGATTTTTGCTCTCAGAGGCTGCCCACATTTCTTCTGCTTTCCATTTGGCCCCCTCCAGCAACAGACTCATGAGGTCAAATCTCTCTCCTTCTGATTTTTTTCCTTCTGCTTCTCTCTGATTCCAGCCAGAGAGAGTACTCTGCTTTTAAGGGCTCATGCAATTAGATTGGGCCCACATAAGTAATCCAGAATAATCTCCCTATTTTAATGTGTCTCTAATTAATCTGTGTTACAGTTAATTTTAGGTGACAACTTGATTGGATTGAAGAATGCCTAGATAACTGGTATTGTTTCTGGGTGTGTCTGTGAGGGTGTTGCCAGAGGAGATTGACATTTGAGTCATGGACAGGGAGAGGAAGACCCTCCCTGAATATAGGTGAGCACCATCCAACAGATTGCCAGCATGGCTGGAATAAAGCAGGCAGAAGAAGGTGAGATTTACTGGCTTCCTTCTTCGTACCATGCTGGACATTTCCACTCCTCCTGTCTTTGGACATCAGACCGCAGGTTCTTCTGCCTTTGAGACTTGCACAAGCTGCTTCCCAGGGGTTCTCAGACCTTCAATCGCAGACTAAAGGCTGCACTATTGGCTTCCTTGATTTTGAGGCTTTCGACCTCCAACTGAGCCACTTACTGGCTTCTCTCTTCCCAGCTCGCGGACAGCCCGTTGGGGGACTTTGCCTTGTAATCATGTGAGCCAATTGTCCCAGATAAATTCACTTTTATATATACATATATCCTATTGGCTCTGTCCCTCTAAAGAACCCTGACTAATACAACCTGCAAAGTCCCCTTGCCAGGTCATATAAAACAGTTACAGGTTTCCAGGATTAGGGCAATCATACAACTTGGGGCAGGGGGGAGCGTGCATTCTGACCATCATCTATAACATTTTGAATCTACTTGTATCTAATTTATCTATTATATTTTCTTCCTCCGACATCCTCATTTGAAACTTTATGACCTGTCCTTGACTAGGGAAATCTTTTAGAGCTTGGTATTTTGGTTTGGGAACACTCTTTTATTTATTTATTTATTTTTGAGATAGAGTCTCACTGTTGTCACTGGGACTGGAGTGCAATGGCGCAATCTCAGCTCACTGTAACCTCTGCCTCCTGGGCTCCAGCCATTCTCCTGCCTCAGCCTCCCCAGTAGCTGAGATTACAGATGCCCACCACCTTTTTGTATTTTTAGTAGAGATGAGGTTTCACCAAGTTGGCCAGGCTGGTCTCGAACTCCTGACCCCAGGTGATCCACCCATCTTGGCCTCCCAAAGTGCTGGAATTACAGACATGAGCCATCGTGCCTGGCCAGGAACACTTTTAAATAAACGAGAGAAGAGATGGAAGGAACTGCCAGTGCAAGGAGAGCCATGACAACAAAGCAGACCCCAAGGTGACCTTAGGAAGAAAGCACTGCAAGAGTGATCATGAGTGAATCTGGAAAAACAGTGGATCATCTTATGGTGGAATCATCTTAATTATTTCATTTCAGAAAATGAAGATGCTAGATCCACTTTGTCCCTTATCGAGAAATCATACATGTTAACTCTTTTTAACTGAAACAAACTTTCTTCTAACACAGGCACACACACACACACACACACACACACACACACACACACACACACAGAGAGAGAGAGAGAGATGTACTGACCAAAATTTGGAAATATAGTAGTTTCTTAAAATTAATTTTAGCTAAACACCTCCTCTGAGATACAGAGAAAATTAGGGATTGCCCTTTAGAGCCTAGAAACTAAGAGGTTACTCTGTGGGATATGAAGGTATTACCAGCTCTCTTTAAATAAACAAACTATGGGTCTAGCTTTAAATTGGGATGAAGTATATTCCCTGCTATTTGGCACCCAAAAAGAAATATTTCTCATTCTTTTTGTTTCCTTTATTACCTGTGAAGCATAGTATAGAAAGGAAAGAATGAAACATGCAGAGATTAATAATAGCCTGAAAGAATCTTCTGTTTTATCATCTTAGGTCCTCAAGTTTGTTTTTAAAAATGGGACATAAAAAACATCTTACAAGCCTTGTATGTGAATAGCTTATGTACCTGTACTAGATGCTTAGAGTATGACAAGGACTATGGAAACTCAAAATGAGTTAATGTGATTTCTTAATACTTGAGATTTCTATAATAAAATGAATGCAGTGAATTTTAATTCTAGTAATTGGTGAAAACACATGCATCAAATCTAGCCTCCTGTTAATATTCTAGCCTTGTGTCAAATGACCTTAAAAAGCATGTCAATATTTATTTGATGTAAGAACATTTTATTTTAAAAGCGTTTATCCCAATTGGGTTAACTGTACTCAGAAAAAGACCTGAAGGCATGTATTTATAGAACTATATCAGACGACCTTGCCAAAATTTTACACTCAAAACTACTCCTGGGGTTTTGCTTATATGAAAAAGTTCCTTTAAAATACTGAACAATCTTAGATTGCAGTTATGCTGAGATTAGAAGCATAACTGTATCTCTGACTTTTAAAATAATTATAAATATTCTTCCAAAGACTAAGAACCAACTCAGCAAGTGTAAAATGTGCGGAAAAGCATAACAATAATTTTTATATTTGTATTGAAATGTTTAGCTTGTTGAGAGTTGTATCTTACCTATCTTATCTGGACAAAATGTGCATCAGAGTTGACACTGTGAGTCCCAAACGCTGCTTCCAGCTCTGCCCCTGACAGTAACTCAGTTTGTCTCCTTTAAAATCCCTCTCCACCCTTATGGAGCAAAATAGATCAATTTAAATGGCATGTACTCATAGGAGAGGGAGGAGATGGATGCCAAATATTTGTACTTATTTAGTGCCTACTATATATTAAGTACAAGAGATGCAAAGGTAAATAGATAAGGAATTTTATCTTTTGATCTAAGAACATCAAGAAGGCAATGAAGGCATTTTAAGCAAGGTGAGTGGTCCTCTTATCAGAACTACTTTTTGCAAAGATTTTTCTTGGTACAATATGAAGAACTCCTCCTTCTCTCTGAATTCTTACTTCCAATAGATGCTGGCTCTAATTCCTGCTTCTGATAACATCTGCCCACATCTATCCTCTAATTCCAAGACTGATTCTTCAAAACTGCAACCTATTCATATTGATTCTCTATTTCAAATGGACTCCATAATTTCCAATATGAAACAAATTCCTTAACAAACTAGGAAATTTCCTGGCCCAACACCCAGTCTTTACCCACGATGAACTGCTTCCAGTTCCTGAATGGCTGCATTTTACACAGTGTTGCCTTGGCTTGGATTTCTTTTCCCTCTGCTTTCCCCTGCCCTTCTGCTGGGTCATGCTCATCTTTCCAAAACCCATAACGGAAACATTACCTCTCTAGGAAGGTCTAGAGAAGAACTCTTTTTTCCTTAACTGTGCTTGGGAGGGCATATTTCTGTTAACTCTCCTTACCAAAAGCCAAGAAAACATGAGCTGATTAGTTGTTGTTGCTGCTGCTAAACCCATGGCTTTCCTTCTCAGGGGGCATTTTCTCTATCTGCCTCAGAACCCAAACAGCACTTTGGCAAAAAGGAAGACAAAACAGAACAACTTCCTTGAAGGTTGTCCTAAGCTAATTAGCAAAGACACAAGAAAAAGACCCTGAAAATTACAGGAAGGTTGAGAATAACCTCCCCAGACCTGGTGCCGTTGGGCCTCTAGTAAATTAAGTTAAAGTAATCCTTTTCTATCTAAAGGCTGAAGGAGGAGGAAATGGTGACCAGAGCACATTAGCTCCCAGTGACACAGAATGATCAGTCCACACTTTTTTGTTGTAATCATGTATTTTTGCCTGCATAAATATGATATATATGTGTGTGTATATATATATATAGCCAAGAGGAGACCCAACTCAGTGGTCATATAGTCAAAATATATAAATTGAAAATAAACCTTTCAGCATTTTCACAAAAAATCCCATAAATTTTATTTCAAAATGTGTGGCAAACCTTATACTCCTGTTTTAAGAATTTATTGCCACTGTATTCTTTATAGCCAGTATTCCATTTTATGGAAAAGCATGCAGTTACAGAATAAAATATTGTTTGTTAATTTTGTAGTGGTCTGACCCCCAAAGACTTTTGAAATTATTTTTCTGTCTCTGTATGTTAAATAACTTTTCATTTGTCCTGTTAAGACAAATGTTAATAACAAAATATATGACTAAAGACAAAATTTAATGTGTCGTTATAAATTAAGAATAATTCTCTTGTAAAACTCACAAGCTGATTTTGAAAGCATTTTTACAAGATTTCAAAAGGCTGTTAAATCTTTGAAGGCTACTTTAAATTAAAATATGACTTCCTCCTCTAAAAAATAATTTGAAAAATAATTATTCTGTGTTAACTTGGCATATTTTTTTAAAGTCTTACTTTAAACTCACACCTAGTAAAACATGAGTGAAAGTGTCTATATAAATTACCTATCAACAAAATACTAGTATTCTGACTAAATTCTGGTTATGTTTAAAGCAAAAATCACAAGTATTCCTATACACCAATAACAGACAAACAGAGAGGCAAATCATGAGTGAACTCCCATTCACAATTCCTACAAAGAGAATAAAATACCTAGGAATACAACTAACAAGGGACATGAAGTACCTCTTCAAGGAGAACTACAAACCACTTCTCAAGAAAATAAGAGAGGACACAAACAGATAGAAAAACATACCATGCTCATGGTTAGGAATAATCAATATCGGGAAAATGGCCATACTATCCAAAGTAATTTATAGATTCAATGCTATCCCTATCAAACTACCATTGACTTTCTTCACAGAATTGGAAAAAAAAAAAACACCTTAAACTTAATATGGAACCAAAAGAGAGCTCGCATAGCCAAGACAATCCTAAGCAAAACAAACAAACAAACAAACAAAAAAACGCCAAGCTGGAGGCATCACACTACTTTAAACTATACTTCTAGGCTACAGTAATCAAAACAGCATGGTATTGGTACCAAAACAGAGAATAGACCACTGAACAGAGATCTCAGAAGCAATGCCACACATCTACAACCACCTGATCTTTGACAATCCGGACAAAAGCAAGCAATGGGGAAAGGATTTCGTTTAATAAATGGTGTTGGGAAAACTGGCTAGCCATGTGCAGAAAGCTGAAACCGGACCCCTTCCTTACACCTTATACAAAAATTAACTCCAGATGGATTAAAGATTTAAACATAAGAGCTAGCACCATAAAAAGAAAACCTAGCAATACCATTCAATACATAGGCATAGGCAAGGACTTCATGACTAAAACACCAAAAGCAATGGCAAGAAAAGCCAAAATAGACATGTGGGATCTAATTAAACTTAAGAGCTTCTGCACAGAAAAAAAAAATCATTAGAGTGAACCCACAGACAACAGAATGGGAAAATATTTTTGCAATCTACCCATCTGACAGAAGGGCTAATATCCAGAACCTACAAAGAACTTAAACAAATCTACAAGAAAAAAACAAACAACTATATCAAAAGTGAGCAAAGGGTATGACCAGACACTTCTCAAAAGAAGACATTTATGCAGCCAACAAGCATATAAAAAAAATGTTCATCATCACTGGTCATTAGAGAAATGCAAATCAAAACCACATTGAGATACCATCTCATCCAGTTAGAATGGCAATCATTAAAAAATCAGGAGACAGGCCAGATGAAGTGGCTCATGCCTGTAATCCCAGCACTTTGGGAGGCTGAGGAGGCCAGATCATGAGGTCAAGAGATCAAGACTATCCTGGCCAACATGGTGAAACCCCATCTCTACTAAAAAATAAAAAAATTAGCTGGGCATGGTGGCGCATGCCTGTAGTCACGGCTACTTGGGAGGCTGAGGCAGGAGAATTGCTTGAACCTGGGAAGCGGAGGTTGCAGTGAGCTGAGATCGTGCCACTGCACTCTAGCCTGGTGACAGAGACAGACTCCATTCCAAAAAATATAAAAAATCAGGAGACAACAGATGCTGGAAAGGATGTGGAGAAATTGGAATGCTTTTGCACTGTTGGTGAGTGTAAATTAGTTCAACCATTGTGGAAGACAGTGTGGTTCCTCAAGGATCTAGAAATAAAAATACTGTTTGACTAAGCAATCCCATTACTGGGTATATACCCAAAGGATTATAAATCATTCAGTCATAAAAACACATGCATACGTAAGTTTATTGTGGCATTGTTTACAATAGCAAAGACTTGAAACCAACCCAAATGCCCATCAATGATAGACTGGATAAAGGAAATGTGGCACATATATGCCATGGAATACTATGCAGCCATAAAGAAAGGATGGGTTCTTGTCCTTTGCAGGGACGTGGACGAAGCTAGAAACCATCATTCTCAGCAAACTGACACAAGAACAGAAAACCAAACACTGCATGTTCTGACTCATAAGTGGGTGTCGAACAATGAGAACACATAGACACAGGAAGGGGAACATCAAATACCAGGGCCTATTGGGGAGGTAGAGGGCTAGGGGAAGGATAGAAGGGGGTGGAGGGATTGGGGAGGGATAACACTAAGAGAAATATCTAATGTAGGTGACGGCTGAATGGATGCAGCAAACCACCAAGGCATGTGTATACCTATGTAACCATTCTGCATGATCTGTACATGTACCCCAGAATTTAGAATATAATAATTTAAAAAAAGAATACTTCAGGTATTTTGCTAAACTCGGATACTATTTTTTCGCAGTCCAGGAAGTTTTCCTATTTGTCTTCCTAAATAACAGAACTTGCTTCCCTGATTTCATTTGATCCCAGACTTGAATTCCCTAACAACGGTGAGATGGTACATAAACCAGACAGGGAACATCAAGATTTTTCCTTGGATTCTCAGAGGAACACAAACAAATAAAAAACAATAATTCTACTTAATGGAGTGTCTTCCTTCATTTAGGCTGTTATAACAATTATCCTTACACTGGGTAAGTGGCAAACAACAGAACTTTATTTTGAAGGCTGGGAAATCCAAGCTCAAGGCACTATAAGTTTCAGTGTCTGGTAAGAGCCAGTTCTCGTAGATGGTACCATCTTGTTCAAATCTGTTGCTCATTTTGTACTGGGTTGTTTGTTTTCTTGTTGTTAAGTCTCAAAACTCCTTTGTATCTTCTGAATATAAGACTATTTGCAAGATACTTAAATTTGCAAATATTTCCTCCCAGTCTTTGTCTTTTCATTCTAGTAATAGAGAAAAAGATTTTAACTTTGATAAAGTCTTTTATTATCTTTTTTATTTTAGGAATTATGCTTTTAGTTTGGTAAAAACTTGCTTTTGTTTAGCTACTTAATTGTTCTACTTTAGCCTTATCTGATATTTATTCTGAAGGCAGAGACAAGTATGCTTGAAGTGCTCTTAGTCCCAAACAGAGCAATAAAACTTTTATTGACTTTTGATAATTTTTAAAAATCAGTGAGCCCTTCTTCTGTGAATCTTCTGGTGTATATTTATCTTTAGTCCTGGCCCTCTGAACATACCACTAATTGCAATTCCCATTTTTTGCTCTTACCGTCATCTGTTTATTCTTCAACTCTCTCAAGCTCCTTGAAGGCAGGAATCATGTGTTCAACATTTAGGACAGCCCAATGTCCAATACATAATAGATGTGCAACAAAACTTCATGTAGTGAATGAATCTTACCTCGTGTAAATACTTCAGACAAACTGAAAGCATTTCTGGAAATAGACATAACTGAAAAAACTATGAGTTAATCGCTCATGATCTATGAAAAGGGACAAATAAAGAAGAGGGGTCTAATGCTTTGTAACATAGTTCATAGTGAATAAAAGCAAATCAAATTGCCTGGTTAATTGATTCAATAAATATTTAACTAAGCACTTACTATGTGCTGAGCACTCTGCTTATTGGGGTCACTTCTAAATATTTGATTACTTGACTTTAGAAAATACAAATTATAAAAGGTGATAAAAGTAAATTTAGAGAGAAAATACAAAATGTGTTTTAGCCTAATTTTCATTGTTATTCTGAAAATGGTTTATCCTAAAATACAATAAGTTATACATAAAAACTATTAACAATTTTTTAATAAATACATTGAGTGTCTTTTATTTTCTCTTGTACTATATGTTGAAATACTAAGATAATCTACTACAAAAATGAAGGAAATAGAAACACTCAAAATTAAGAAATAATGTATCTAACATGTAAAACTGAATTTATTATTGCGTAACTCAAAACAGCACTAACATATACTCAAGTTACATTTTTTTCAAAAACCAAATGAAGACATTTGAAATTGAATTGCAATTCTGAATTCACTAAGATTTTGACATAAATTATTTTTAACCAAATAAATATTTTAGCATGGCATTTGTACAGCGAACAAAAGCTACAACTCAGATAAAAGGAAATATCACAAAGAAGTAAAATAAAAATTGTTAAAACACTTTGAAACACTTTGCCTTTGGGACAAAACTTAATCTAGCTCTTAACATCAGACACTAATCAAAAGATCAAAAGAAGATTAGTTTATGTTCATGTTTTGATCACTGGATGTGAGCAAAACTTCACCTGGCACTTACTGAGTTTGATGAACCAACATTGAATTGATCAGGAGATTTTGGATCAGGGGCCACTTTTCTGGTACTTGTCTTAAGGCAGATTCTGAGAGAAGGAAAGTCAAAGGAATCAGTCACTTAAGCTGAGGCAGGGTGAGTCACCTTTTATTGGAAGGGTCAATCTGTAAAGCTAATGGAGATGCTAAAATGCATATCATAAAGAAGTCAAGGCCAACTACAACTGCAATTCATCACTAGTTCCTCAATCCAAAGCTATGCACAGTGGGATGGTAAAATAGTTACTAGAACTGATAGTTTTATGAGTTATAACAAGAAATACCAAGTCTTTCCAACTTTTTATTTCTATAAAAGCCTTTGTGACTTGAGAAAGAATGTAGTGGAAGCATAATGGAGCAATTCTCAAAATCAAAGGCAAACCTGTGGACTTGCAGAGGGCAGAACACAAGGCAGCTCTGAGATCTAAGTGGCAGGAACGAATTACTGCTGACACTGGAGCAGTCAGATCCAACAGCTCCTTGGTATTTGCATCACCCCCCTCAAGAATCGAAGTCCTACAAGGGGGAACCTAAATGGTGTAGTGTGGGTCATTTGCCCTCCTCATCCTCCCTTTGCTATAGAAAGACAGGGGAACTTGACCAACAGTTCCATCAAGTCTCCTCAAAGGGAGGAGACAGATATCCTCTAAAGGGGATCAGGGTTTTGTTTACAGAAGAAAGAGTAATAACTGCGGCATGGTAAAAACACCTGCCAGAACCATTATACCTCTTTTATTTTGTGTATTTAAAATTCACTTCTGCTTTGGGCCCCATCCAACTAGACAAGGGGAAAGCTTTACTTGTTATTTCTTGGGGTTTCTTTACCATAGGCATTTTGCTACATTTCCAAAACTTTATACGTTGCCGAAGTACAGGGAAGGGGTACTTTGGATTTTGGTCTACTGTCCACCTAGATTACTTGGAGAAGCCCATAATCTTTGTCCACGTGTCCCCTTTCTGCTGCTCTTTATCACGTCCATCCTGAGCTTTGCATGTGGAAATCTTTAATGAGGTGCCTATAAGTCGAGTTTCCCAGACTACTTCACAGCCAGTCCTCTCTAGAATCACAACAAATGTTTCAACTTTGTCTGTGAACAATAATCAAATCTCTTTCATTGGTAAAACAGTCAGATTGCAAACCTTGTTGCAATCCACTAATAAAACCTTTTTAAACATTGCAGAAAATCTTTCCCCCCTTGTGTTTTTCTACTATCCTGCCCCCATAAATTGACTTAACCTTTCTACCAATTTTACCATCCCTATAATTAATTATATTGTGGGCTTAGATTTTTAGCAAAGAAAGTAGGTCATTTTACAAATTACTGAGGCTTTCTACCCTAATCACATCCCCAACATTCTACCCACCTCCACAAGTCACTGAAGCCAGAGAGCTGAAATCAAGGGTCAGCTTGAACGGAGGTGCAGAAAGGAGAAAGAGGGAGAGGGAGGTAGTCAGGGACATTGAAAACGAGGAGATACAGAGAGAACGCCACATGAATTAATATCTGAAAAGATTATCTAGTTACACCAAGATCAAGGATTAGCACCACTGGCAGATGGAAAATGGCCTGGAATAATTCCAGAAATAGAGTTTGGAGGCCTTCCAGGGGCCATTTACATAATCCTAGCTCAGGTTTACGAGGGCAGGCTGAGTTCATTTAAAGGGGTAGACACTACATCAGGATCCTTAGTGGGTAATTGAGTATTTTTTTTCCTGGTAGCCTGTGAGGAACTTCTCTTTTTAATTTTATGAGGGGTTTATGCTTGTGCACAGGTGTGTGTGTGTGTGTGTGTGTGTGTGTGTGTGTGTGTGTGTGTGTGTATTCATGTGTCTGGAAAGGGGATGTGTAGGAGAAAAGGATAAAAAGGGCTTAATGGCCTTATATTTGTGTGTGTGTGTGTGTGTGTGTGTGTTGTGTGTGTGTGTTCATGTGTCTGGAAAGGGGATGTGTAGGATAGAAAAGACTTAATAGCCTTATATTTCATATTTCTTTTTTGAGGCTCTGTACTTATCTTGCATAATAGTAGCTAACATTATTGTATCCTTACCATGTGCCAGGCAGTGCTGTAAGTCTTTTACATGTTTTAATTAACTCATTTAATCCTCATGATTACCCTATGAGGTGGGGGTACCCCTGCTATCCTATTTTACAGAGCAGGGAACTGAAGTGCAAGATGAAGTAAGTAGCAGAGTTGGGATTTGAACTCGGGCAGTCTGGCTCCATGTTTATGCAATTGACCTTTTATGTGAATAGTGTGAAGACTGCATCCTCGTACCTGTTTCCCCAAGCCAACCTATTTATGTGGCACTTCTTTCATTAATCCTACTCATGTTGAGTAACTTCTATATGTGGGGTTCTGGGCCTAGTGCTCTAGCATTGTGTGAGGAAAAACAAGTATGGATAGCAGCCCATCCCGCCCTGAAAGGCCCTGCAATTATAACTGTAATAGGCAGTATGCTAGCATTTTTTTAATCAACCTAAAAATGGTCTGAGATTCTCCATTTATACTAAAATTTGACATTATTATGGAAAACACCTGGCATTCACAAGGCAAGAATTCTATATGACCTAACATAAAATGTAAAAATGATATTAGCTATTAAGATTCAGTTATGTGTGAAAACACTGTATAGTTCATTAAAATGTAATGCCTAAGTAACAAGATACCATGTATATAAAGTTTCTAATCCTTCATCCTCGACTACAACGTTAATAAAAATTAATTTTTCCTAGAATACTAGAGCTGTCTTTCAATACTTTGAAGGTATATGATACTATATCTCTAATTTTATTCATAGTAATTGTTTCAATACATCAGAAATTCCTACAGAAAGGCAGTGGGTGCCTCTCAGAGTTTTTCCACCAAGGATTCCAGGTAACTTTCTGTAGGCATTTGGCATGTACAATATGTGCATGTTAAATGGCATGTTCAAATGTGAGCAGTCAAGTTTTACAAAACCATGTGTGTATGAGAATCAAAATGACAACGCTTCATTGGTTTTTATAGCCCACGCAGATGTAGTCATTCTTCCTCAGTGGCCATTCTAATTTATCTAAGAACAAAATTAGAATAAAATAATCCTCCTTATCATGTAATGAGGAAGTTAAACAGTAGTGGGAAATTGGATAGCCAGCTTGTGCTTATCCATAAATAGAGAATTCACTGGCCCCTCCCAGCTAAATAATTCCTTCTGCAGGGCACTTGCTAAGCATCTCTGCATCCTTCTGGAAGATTTGTATCAGACAGGCTTCTCTCTCATTTCTTGCTCCCACATCCTGCTCCATTGTGCCACATTTGGTGATTTCAGCAGTGGATTCCCTGCCAAGCTGGCTGCTGTTGTTAAGGTTGCATTGTGGCAGGTGGAGGCAGAAGAAGTGTTTGTGACAAGATAGAATCTCTTAGAAAAAAAAAATACTTGGCTTAAATCTAAGTGCTGTAAAGACAGGAATACTGTCTTTCTTTCTATCATATCCCCAGGGCCCAGAATAGTGCCTGGTACATAGTAAGTGCTCCACAAATAATTGTTAAAGATGTGAAGGAAGGAATAAAATTTGAATCACCAGCTAAAAACCCAGGAGATGTTTCGGATTGCTGGAGAATCTCATGTAGAGAGACTGGGATGACATGGACCTGGATAAGCCCAAGAGAGGGCACAAGAGGACTGAGGTAGAAGAAATGCCACGGTGCAGGGAAGAAGGCAAATTAACTGGACCACGAGCCCAACAGATGTGTCCATCATTTATTTATTCATTCATCAAACATTTATTGAATGTTTATTATGTGCTAGGCACTATTCTAATGGCTAAAATACATTAGCAAATGACATTGACAAAATCCCTTGCCCTTACAGCTTACATTACATTACATGGGAGACAGGCAATAAATAAGATACATAAATGAAACATATCTATTACATTAGATTAAGATAAGTGCTAAGAAGAAAACTAAAAGCAGGGAAAAGTTACATAAAATGACAGACCAGAAAGAAATGGAGTTTTAGAGAAGGTGGCGAAGGCAGTTCTTATGAAGAGATCGAATTTTTTGAAAGAACTTGAAGAGTATGGGAAGTGATCTTTGCAGCTACCTGGGAAAAGGGCCTTCCAGCCAGAAAAAATGTCATGTGCAAAGGCCCTGAGTTGGAAGCTTGCCTGGCATGCCTGAGGAATTTGAAACTACAGTTCTAAATGTAACAGGTGATAATTGATCAAGGCATCAAAGATTAACTGAAAATAAGAGAAAGCCTTATAAAGAAGGCTGACTCGTTACGGACAAAACACCTGACGTCTAATAAAAATGAAATAGTCATTGGAATGCCTCAAAGTAATGAGCTGGTGGAGGTAGCCACTCTCTTGAAAACCATGTCTTCAGTAGCACTTCGTTTTAAAGTAAGATGAATATACTGGTTTTTTTAAATTCAGCTTTGAAACCAGGTGTAATTAATGCTCAAGCAAGTGTTGTTATTTAAAGCCTAGAGAAAAAAAAATCTCCAACTCTGGAAATTCAGCTGGGTGAATAGGTATCATGGGCGCTTGGCTTACCAGCTGGTATGGGTACAACTGAGTCGTATCTTGTACAGGGTACAGGTTTTCTGGTCAACTGGTAAGTTCAAAATATCTCAAAAATATTTTAAATCACTTATTAAGCATGGAAAATGTGTGTATAGGGAAGAGGGGTAACTTGGTAGATAAGTTATTGGTCCCAATTTTTAATCCCATCCACATTCATGCTCTTGCCAGAGTCTCATGAAGAGTGTACTGCCCTGCCTTTTGACTTTGGGCTTAGCCTTGTGTCTTGCTTTGGCTAATGACATATAGAGAAAAAGGACTCTGCCAGTTCCAAGTTCAGGTCTTAGGAGATCTCAATAGTTTCCATTTTCCCTCTTGCACCTCTGCCAGCATCATGAGAAGCAAATGCCCCAGCTAGCTCATGGTCCCAGAAGACTGAGAAGTACACTGAGCACAGCCAGCCAGCTGCCCCACAGTCTGAAGCAGAGAAGCACCAGCTGACCAGCAAACTCACAAGAGAAGAATAAAAGCCTATGGCTATGTGCTACTGAAATTTTGTGGTGCTTTTCTAGAGAGCATTATTTGGAAATAGCTTATCAAAACATTAATCTTATGTATATTACATGTAGGATTATATTATGTACAGATGTACATAATACAGTATATATATAAAATGTATATATTATATGCAGTATATATAAAAGAGCATATAAAAGTGTAAGTATTTTTAACTTAATCTAAGCATGGCTAGATGCTCACATGAGAAGAAGCGCTTAGGTGTGACAGGCAAAATGCCCACTGATGAAAAGCTCTTCAGGGGGGCTTTGGAATGTATTTGAAATCTGAAGAAAATCATTGGCTCCAAAACATGGGAAGGGAGGAAGTTAAAACCACTTATACATCTACAAAATGAAACCTATGTCAACTAGTCTAGTTCAGTTCAGTTCAGTTATGCTTAATGTATATGCACATGTATCTACATACCAATTGTGTATAATGTGGGCTATGGATACATTGTAGTACATTCAATTGAAGGTGAATTGGGAGCTCAAAAGTAGCATTCATCCCTGTACTTAGAGAATGCCTTCAAGCATCCTTTAGGGGAAACTAAGACTGACTGAGGTAATGGATTCAGGTTCCCCATTCTGTGCTCACTCAATAGTAAGTGGTAAGAATCCCCGCTTTCTCTCTCTCTTTCTGTCTCTCTGTCATGGACACATGTACACATGGTTGTGTGCACGTGCACGCACACGCGCGCGCGCACACACACACACATGCATCAAACAGGGTTTATGTAACTTACAGATAAAGAGAACCCATTATATGGTTCAATACTCAAGTAGTCCACTGTAAAGGATAATCTATCTCTCCCAAGAGGCATGGCTGTTAGTGGAAAGTGCTCAGGGAAGCATGAGAAGAACAAGGGTCCTGTCCTGATTCTGTTACTAACTGGGAACATAGACCATGCTGTGTGGGCTCAAGAGGAGAAAGTAATCTTTATTTTCGAAGTCTCCTTCTTTTACAAGTCATTCTGTGCAACCCTATGTTGGAAGCTCTTTCTCCTTGTTTCCTAAACAGACTGTGTATATACTTATTATTAGGTTAATATGGCTGTATTGCAATTACAATGTTACATTCTTCTGTTGTCCAGAAGTCTGTGATTTCCTTGAAGAAGGATTATCTCTTATTCTTCTTTGTGTTCTCAGCTTCTAACACAGGCTTTGGATGTACTGTGCATTACTATGCATTGTGGACTAAAAATTAGCCTTGGTGCTTCACATCTTGGACACAAACTCATCCAACCAGATGGAAATAGTTAAAGTGGAGACACTGCTGTCCTTCTGACACCCCACTCATAACACCAGGTTCTTGAAAGAGTGAATGTTCAATTATTCTCTGGAACACACTGAGGCCAGTTGACATATGAGGTGATTTGCTATTTGCTTTCTGTGGCCAATTCCAAAATGAGATTGTTATTGACTGTTTTAGTATCTCTGAATGGTAGCCTATCCAAGACTTCCACTGTAATGGATCTATAATTTCAGGAGTTGAAATGAAAGTTATGATCCTATCTCAGAAAAAATAACCAGAGGAATTTTGACTGCTTTAATGATAGACTCTCCTTTGCAGAGACAGAAAAAAAAATTTTGAGTAGATTTCATTTTCTAAGCAGAATATGAACTATATAACATATACATTTTATTACTTTTAATCTGTTGTATAAAATAATTTTGACAGCTCTGAAAATCTAGAGGTAAACTTCAGCCCTTCGAACATTATGTGTGATTCATGTCCCAATAAAAAAATCATCTACAGGTACCCCAAGACATGGAGTACATATGAAAAAGTTCCTCAAAATAACTGAGAAATTACAAGCTACTTGGTCCAAAGAGCATTCACCAATATGTTGTATATTATCTGACTTACAGCCATTACAAATATTTATAATAATGGAATATGTTGTTTAACATGATCAAGTCTGAAAAGGCTCATTAACTCTAAATTTGATTCAGTATCTCCGTTTCTTTTTATTTGCAGACTCATGATTCCATAGTTCTGTAACATTATCTTAATTATACGAGCAGTGAACCATCCGTAAATCTAGATTCATGTTTAGTTTAGTGCAAGATAAATATTAATGTTGGGATTCTTATTTCTAAAATGCTTTTCTGAATAAATTAATCCATTTCCTTTATTTTTCTTCTTGGGATTTCTAGGCTATAGCACACATCAGAATTTGTAGAGTCATGGAATTTTCGGAGGTGAGGACCTCTGAGGTCAAAGAGATTAGAAAAAAATGTGTTAAATGACTCATGACTCTAATAATCTAAGTTGTTCTTATAAAGGTACTGGAATTATAATTACCTTCATAAGTGTAAACAAAATGAATGGCAAATATTACAACAAAAAAAGCTAGACCCAAAAGATGAAAATAAGTAGAATAATAAACAATTGGGAAGTTAAATTTAATAAGATAGCTTGTAGTGAACTCAAGTCTGAATAGATCAGCCAAAGGGAGATGAATCTCATGTCAGGCATCCTTCTTTAAAATTAAACATGAGGCCGGATGCAATGGCTCACACCCCTAATCCTAGTGCTTTGGGAGGCTGAGGCGGGATGATTGCCTGAGCTCAGAAGTTTGAGACCAGCCTGGGTAACATGGTGAAACCCCATATCTACTAATATACAAAAGAAATTCTGGGTATGGTGGCACATGCCTGTAATCCCAGCTACTCAGGAGGCTGGGAAAGGAGAATTGCTTGAACCCAGGATTCAGAGGTTTCAGTGAGCCGAGATTGCACTACTATGCTCTAGCCTGGGTGACTGAGCAAGATTCCATTTCTATAAAAAAAAAAAATTAAATATTTACTTTTTTATTGTGATTCTTGGACCTTTTCCTGTTTCTCAGCATGTGAGTATTTTGTTTCTCCTTCTTAAGGATTATTCTGATTCTTTGCCAAACTGTAATTACTAATAAAAATTATCTAAGAAATAGTTATGTATTGATTGTATTTGTCAGTTCTCTGCTATAAAGAAATGCCCAAGACTGGGCAATTTATAAATAAAAGAGATTTAATTGGCTCATGGTTCCTCAAGAAACATGATGCTGGCATCTGCTCAGCTCCTGGGGAGGCCTCAGGAAACTTACAATCATGCAGAAGGTAAAGGGGAAGTAGATGCATCTTACATGGACAAAGCAGGAGGAAGAGAAAAATGGGAGGAAGCCACACACTTTTAAAGCACCAGATCTCATGACAACTCACACACTATACAATACCAACAGGGGATGGTGCCAAACCATTAGAAACCACCCCCATGATCTAATCACCTCCCACCAGGCCCCACTTCCAACACTAGGAATTATAATTCAAAATAAGATTTTAGCAGGGACACAGATTCAAACCATATTCTGCCCCTGGCCTCTCAAAATTTCATGTCCTTCTCACATTGCAAAATATAATCATACCTTCCCAATAGTCCCCCAAAGTCTTACTTTTTAAAATTATTATATTTTAAGTTCTGGGATACATGTGCAGAACATGCAGGTTTGTTACATAGGTATACACATGCCATGACGGTTTGCTGCACCCATCAATCTATCATCTACATTAGGTATTTCTCCTAATGCTATCTCTCCGCTATTCCCCCACCACCTGACAGGCCCTGGTATGTAATGTTCCCCTCACTGTGTCCATGTGTTCTCATTGTTCAGCTCCCACTCATGAGTGAAAACATGCAATGTTTGGTTTTCTGATCCTGTGTTAGTTTGCTGAGAATGATGGTTTCCAGCTTCATCCATGTCCCTGCAAAGAACATGAACTCATCCTTTTCTATGACTGCATAGTATTCCATGGTATACATGTGCCATATTTTCTTTATCCAGTCTATCATTGATGGGCATTTGGGTTTGTTCTAAGTCTTTGCTATTATTAATAGGGCTACAATAAACATACATGTGCATGTGTCTTTATAGTAGAATGATTTATAATCCTTTAGGTATATATCCAGTCATAGAATTACTGGGTTAGATCCTTGAGGAATCACCACACTGTCATCCAAAATGGTTGATCTAATGTACACTCCCACCAACAGTGTAAAAGCATTCCTATTTCTCCACATCCTCTTCTCTAGCATCTGTTGTCTCCTTTTTTTTATTAGAAGGAAAGAAAAAAAAGGAATGAAGGAGAGGAAGAAAGAGAAAGAAAAAGAGGGAGAGAGAACGGAAATGTTGCTTTATTCTAAAAGAAATGGGTATTAATAATGGCCAATCACTATTTCATTTAAACCTATGAGTAGGTGACATGTGGTATTGACAAGAATGTGTATTTTGTGTGTGTAAAGTGGAGAGCTCTATAAATATTTATTAAGTTTACTTGTTCCGTATCTGAGTTCAAGTCCTTGATATCCTTATTAATTTTCTGTCTCATTGAGTCTAAGTCTCTATGTATCTGAGTGTCAGGATCGTTAGCTCTTATTGTTGCATTGATCCTTTTACCACTATATCTTTGTTGCTTTAAAATCTATTTTATCAGATACGAGAATTGCAACTCCTGCTTTTTATTTATTTATTTATTTTTGCTCTTCATTTGGTTGGTAAATCTTTCTCCATCCCTTTGTTTTGAGTCTTTGTGTATCCTTGCATGTGAAATGGGTCTGGATGTAGCATACCGTTGGGTTTTGGCTGTATCTTTTGATTGGGGGATTTAGTCGATTTAAATTTAGGATTACTGCCATTTGATGTTAACTGGCTGTTTTATCCATTCGTTGATTTAAATTCTTCTTTATGTTGATGCTCTTTACTTTTTGGTATATTTCTAGAAAGGCTAATTCTGGTTGTTTCTTTCTATGCGTAATGCTTCCTTCAGAAGCTCTTGTAAAGCAGGCCTGGTGGTAATAAAATCTCTGAGTACTTGCTTGTTCATAAAAGATTTTATTTTTCCTTCAGTTTTGAAGCTTAGTTTGGCTGGATATGAAATTCTGGGCTGAAAGTTCTGTTCTTTAAGGATGTTGAATATTGGCCCCCACTCTCTTCTGGCTTGTAGAGTTTCTGCTGAGAGATCTGCTGTAAGTCTGATAGGCTTCCCTTTGTGGGTAACCTGACCTTTCTCTCTGGCTGCCCTTAGTATTTTCTCCTTCATTTCAACCCTGGTGAATCTAATGATTATGTGCCTTGGGGTTGTTCTTCTTGAGGAATATCTTTGTGGTGTTCTCTGTATTACCTGGGGTTGAATATTGTCCTGCTTTGCTAGTTTAGGAAAATTTTCCTGAATAATATCCTGAAGAATATTTTCCAGCTTGGATTCATTCTCTCTGTCACATTCAGGTACACCTATCAAATGTAAATTTGGTCTTTTCACATAGTCCCACATTTCTTGGAGACTTTGCTCCTTCCTTTTTATCCTTTTTTCTCTATTCTTGTCTTCTTGTTTTATTTCATTAAGTTGGATTTCGACCTCTGATATCCTTTCTTCTGCTTGAACAATTCGAGTTTTTAAACCTGTGCATACTTTTTGGAGTTCCCGTATTGTATTCTTCAGTTCCATTAATTCACTTATATTCCTCTCTAAGTTGTCTATTCTCATTAGGATTTCGTCAAACCTTTTTTCAAAGTTCTTAGTTTCTTTACATTGGGCTACAACATGTTCTTTTAACTCACAGAAGTTTCTTATTATCCATCTTCTGAAGCCTGATTCTGTTAATGGGATGCACTTATTCTCCATTAAGCCTTGTTCCCCATCAAGCCTTGTTCCCTTGTTGATGAGGAACTGTGATCCTCTTTAGAGGGAGAGGCATTCTGATTTTGAGTATTCTCAGCCTTTTTATGCTGGTTTCTCCCCATCATTGTAAATTTATCCACCTGTCGTCTTTGTAATTACCAACTTTCAAATTAGGTCTCTGAGTGGACGTCCAAGTTGTTAATTCCCAGGGCCAAAATATGAGCAACCCACTGCGCCAGCCAAAACAGCGGCGTTAAGACTGATGGTGCTTTTCTGCCCGGAAATCTCCAGTCTGGCTTCCTTCTTGAGTCCATAATAGGCGACTCTGCCTTCCTGGAGCTCCAAACCTCAGTCAGAAGGGGAACCAGTCCCGTGTACTCTGCACCAAGAGCTGCTGCACTGAGGTGCTGGCAGAACTGCTGCGCTGGCCACAAGAGTCGCGCTGGTGACCCATGCGGATCCTCCACTGGGAATCTTCTGCTCTGTGAGTGACCAAAATTTGTCTGAAAGTGTGGCGTCCTCTCATTTTCTGCGCTTTCACTGGGAGCTGCAATCCCAAGATGTTAGCGTCAGCCATCTTGGATCGTTCCTCCGTCTCCTGACTTTTTAATGATCACCATTCTAACTGGTGTGAGATGGTATCTCATTGTGGTTTTGATTTGCATTTCTTTAATAACCAGCAATGATGAGCTTTTTTTCATTTTTGTTGTTCACATAAATGTTTTCTTTTGAGAAATGGCTGCTCATATCCTTCACCCACTTTTGGATGGGATTGTTTGTTTCTTTCTTGTAACTTTGTTTAAGTTCCTTGTAGATTCTGGATATTAACCCTTTGTCAGATAGATAGATGGCAAAAATTTTCTCCCATTCTATAGGTTGCCTATTCACTCTGTTAATAGTTTCTTTTGCTGTATAGAAGCTCAGTAGTTTAATTAAATTGTATTTGTCTATTTTGGCTTTTGTTGCCATTGCATTTGGTGTTTTAGTCATGAAGTCTTTGCCCATGCCTATGTCCTGAATCGTATTTCCTGGGTTTTCCTCCAGGGTTTTTATGGTCTTAGGTTTTATGTTTAAGTCTGTAATTCATCTTGAATTAATTTTTGTATAAGGTGTAAGGAAGGGGTCCAGTTTCAGTTTTCTGCATATGGCTAGCCAATTTTCCCAAGACCATTTATTAAATAGGGAATCCTTTCCCCATTGTTTGTTTTTGTCAGGTTTGTCAAAAACCAGATGGTTATATATATGTGGTGTTATTTCTGAGGCCTCTGTTGTATTCCATTGGTCTATATATCTGTTTTGGGATCAATACCAAACTATTTTGATTACTGTAGCCTTGTAGTATAGTTTGAAGTCAGGTAGTGTGACTCCTCCAGCTTTGTTCTTTTTGCTTAGGATTGTCTTGGCTATAAGGGCTCTTTTTTGATTTCATATAAAATTTACAGTACACTTTGCTGCTTTTTCTGCCAAATACGCTAAATCATCACTCTCCAGTTTAAAGTACCACAGATCCCTAGGGCAGGGGCACAGTTCAAACAGGCTTTTTTTGCTAAAGCATAGCAAAAGTGATCTTTAATCAAGTTCCCAGTAAGTTCCTCATCTCTGTCCAAGACCTCATTATCCAGGGCTTTAATGTCTGTATCACTATTAGCATTTCAGTCACAACTATTTAACCAGTCTCTAGGGTATTCCAAATTTTGCCTCAGCTTCCTATCATCTTCTGAGCCATCCAATCTCTTCTAAATTCTGCTTGTCACCCAGTTTCAAAGTCGCTTCCATATTTTCAGGTATCTTTATAGAAATTCCCCATTCCTCAGTACTAATTTTCTATATTAGGCCACTGTCTCCTTGCTATAAAGAAATATCTGAGACTGGGTAATTTATAAAGAAAAAATGCTTAATTGCCTCACAGTTCCACAGGCTGCACAGGAAGCGTGATGCTGGCATCTGCTCAACTCCTGAGGAGGCTACAGGAAACTTTCAATCATGGCAGAAGGCAAAGGGTCAGAGGGTATGTCTAACATAGCCAGAGCAGAAAGAAGTAGTAGTGAGGGAGGTGGAGAGGCCACACACTTTTAAACAACCAACTCTTGTGAGAACTCATTTATTCTCCAGTACCAAAGGGGAGATGGTGTTAAATTATTAGAAATAACACCCATGATCTGGCCAGGTGCAGTGGCTCACACCTTTAATCCCAGCACTTTGGGAGGCCGAGGTGGGTGGATCATGAGGTCAAGAGATCAAGACCATCCTGGTCAACAAGGTGAAACCCTGTCTCTACTAAAAATACAAAAATTAGCTGAGCATGGTGGTACGCACCTGTAGTCCCAGCTACTCGGGAGGCTGAGGCAGGAGAATTGCTTGAACTCAGGAGGCGGAGGTTGCAGTGACCTGAGATCGTGCCATTGTACTCCAGTCTGGGTAACAACAGCAAGACTCCGTCTCAAGAAAAAAAAAAAAAAAGAAAAAGAAAGAAAGAAAGAACACCCATGATCTAATCATCTTCCACCAGGCCCCACCTTCAACGCTGGGGATTACAATTTCACAGGAGATTTGGGCAAGGACAGAGATCTAAACCATATTATTGATAAATTAATTAATTTTGTTATTTTATGTTTTTCTATGAGTTGACATACTTTTAGATTATCTGTAAAGTTTCACAATGACACTTTGCAAAGACACCTTATACAAAGTTACATACATTTAGATTCACATAAATATACAGTAATAATGCTTGAGTTAAGATGTATCAGTCTACCATCCAGCATTTCCCCTGTAATGCTGATTTCTAATTCCTTCAGTCATTTCCTTTCTACAGGCTTCCTTTCCATATTTATTCTTGCAACAGTTAATTTTCCTTAGCCAAATAAGCCATGATAGTTTTCAGACATTTTCTTACCTTTCCTTATCTTATAGTATGTTAAAATTTTGATTGGAGCTATCTAACAGTGATTTTTCAAGTTTTAGCATCATCAGAATAACCCGGAGGACTTGTGAAAACACAGATTGCCAAATCAGCTCAATAGTTCTGGGGTGGGGCCTGACAACTTGAATTTCTAACAAGGTGCCAGATGACCCCACCTCTGATGACCTGGGGCAGAGTTTCTAGAATCACAGCTGTAGAACCTTTGGGAATCAAGGATTGTTGCAAAATTATTACAATTGTTGCAAATTGCAACAGATGAAAGTAGGGAGTTTGAAAAAAACACCAGTGAGGACTGGTGTTTGACAATGGCTGAAATATTACATGAACAAATCAAAAAGAAGAAAGACAGACTGGCTCAGTGGCTCACATGTGTAATCTTAACACTTTGGGAGGCCAAGGTGAATGTATCACTTGAACCCAGAATTTGGAGATCAGCCTGGGCAACGTGGTGAAACCCTGTGTTTACAAAAAATACAAAAAGTAGCCAGGCGTGGTCACATACAGCTGTAGTCCCAGCTGCTTGGGAGGCTGTGGTGCCAGGATCACTTGGGCACAGCAGGTGGAGGTCCTAGTTTGCTATAACTGTGCCACTGCATTCCAGCCTGGGTGACACAGCAGGACCCCATTAAAAAAAAAATCAGCAAACTTTGCCCCTCAGCCCAAATCTTGTCCACTGCTTGCTTTGGTAGAGATTGTGAGCTACGATGTATAAAACTCACATGGATGAGAGTTTTTAGATTTTAAATGGTTTGGGGAAAAGCAAAAGGAAAATAATATTTTATGATGTGAAAATTATATTAATGTCAAATTTCAGTGTCTATAAACTAAGTTTTCTTGGAACACAGCCACATTCCCTGATTGCATGTTGTCCAAAGCCACTTTCATGCTACAATGGCAAATTTGAGTAGCTCCAACAGAGACCCTAGATGACCCACAAAGCCTAAAACATTTTCTTATCCAGTTATTTATAGAGAAAGTTTATTGACCTCTGGTCAAAAATTTGGAAACAGCATGTTAACCAAAATAATGCCAACTGTTGAACTTCTCTTCATTTAAAGTGATAATGTGGTTTTCTAGCTCCAAATAAGGGCTGTAGTTTGAAGCATTTTCCAGATTGACTTGACTGATAAACATTTCCTTTTATGGAATGATTTACACCATACATATTTTGAAGAACACCAAGTTGGAAACTGCCATTTCAAAGCACCTCAAGATAGTGACATAAACTTAAAAAAAGGAGTGAAGAGCTAATGGTGAACTTTCAGATTATCTGTGAATAAATTGAAAGGATGGTCCAGGTAAAAAGAGGGTTTGAGTTCTAAATGTCTCACAAATTATACTCGCAGAGAATACTGATAATTCTTCCTTGGAATATAACAATGTGGGTTGGGGCGGGGGCGCAGGGTAGGTTAACTTTGAGGAAAGAACCTTATCAATTAACACTTCCACTGTCTGTACATTTGTAAACACGATAAATAAGCAGAAATGTCACAGAAAAATTTGACTATGTCAGTTCAGCAGAATGTTTGGCCAGTGTTAACACACTAAGGATGAGCTTTTTATAGTTGTAATTCCTAAAGCCTTAGGAAGTCAGCAAATGTTATATAACAACTACTACTCCCATTTCTCTTGGATTTTAAAATAGGATTCGGCTATTTTTTTTTCTTTCTCTTTCTTTCTTTTTTCCCCCCTGAAAGAGTAACAAATTCTCCTTTTGTGAAATAATAGTGACCTCCAGTGGCCAACTTGCCATAGTACTTTACATTTTCTCAACCTCTTCTGAAAAAAGTTTACAGAAATGATATGCACACTTCCCCAGGTTTTAAATGTTAATTCATTTATCTAACAAATATGTATAGAGTTCTGAGAACCAGGAGAGCATAGTGGAAAGAACATTGGGTGAAAAGACAGAGATCTGAGTCACAGAGCAAATGCAATAACCTAAGAGCTGTTTGACTTGGGACGAGACACTTGACTTACCTAAGCCTTCGTCTTTTCACAACACTATTTTGAGTAACAGTGAACTGTTTGGAGAAGCCTAGTTTCAATATGTAGAAGGCTTGTTTATACTATAATGCACAATGCAAATAGGAGTTGCAAATATGTTATCATGTAAACTTCCTCAGAGTTTTTTAAACATGATAGTACAACGAAGACATATGGAATCAATCTAAGAATGGGCAACAGAGGGTATCAGGTCCAAGAACAGGAGAAATATAGAGTGCCTTCTGAAAGCTGAAATATGAAGTCAACTCCAAATGAACTTGAAAAGAGAAAGGTAGTTTCCCTAGTCTGGCCAATTCACTGAGACAGACACCATTTCTTGCCACTTCCTTCCCAATTCTCCTTTCCTGGCAGAGCCCTAGTTTTGCTCTGAGGTTCAACCTGCCTTGTACTATGAATCACTGGTGGCTAAGTCAATCATAACTCTACTCTCCTTCTGAGGGACTGAGTTTGCCCATGGTTATATATGACCCAACCTAGGCCAATGGGATCTGAATTCTAGGGGACAGCAGTATGGATGGCCATTTTAGGAAATATTTTTCTCACTATTTAAAAAGGGTTTCTAGGATGTGACAAACCCCTACATTTGGGGGGGATATTGTGTTTGCATGTAACACCTGAATCCTGCAGCTGTCTATGACCATGAGAGGAAAAACTGATGAAACCCTGAAGATAGAAGAACAAAGAACAGAAAGCACCTGAGTCTCTGACGACAGTGTTACACTGAAGACTCACCCAATCTCAGAACTGTCTACTTATGTATGTCCTGTTATGTAAAGATACTAAGTTGATTGGTTTTCAAGCAAATTTTAGTTGTGAATTCTGATATTTGCAGCTGAAAGCATCCTTATACCTTCAACATAAGGTGTTGCCACTCTGTAGGCTTGGAAATGCCTGGACCTCAACGGGTTATTTTAATCATCTACAGCATATGATCAATTTTTTTTTGAGATAGAGTCTCCCTCTATTGCCCAGACTGAAGTGCAGTGGTGCAATCTTGGCTCAGTGCAACCTCTGCCTCCTAGGTTCAAGCAATTCTTGTGTTCTCGTGTCTCAGCCTCCTGAGTAGCTGAGATTACAGGTATGTGCCACCACACCTGGTTAATTATATATATAATATATATATTATATAAAATTATATATATAATATATAAAAAATATATATATATATAAAATTGCATTTTAGGTTTTGGGTTTGGTTTTTTTTTTTTTTTTTTTTTTTTTTTTTAGTAGAGGCGGGGTTTTGTCATGTTGGCCAGAAAACTGAACTCCTGACCTCAGGTGATACATCCACCTCAGCCTCCCAAAGTGCTGGGCTTTCAGGTGGGAGCCACTGTGCCCAGCCTGCTCAAATATTCTTGATTAAATACAATATCAACTAGGAGCAGTGGTTCATGCCTGTCGTCCGAGCTGCTTGGGAGGCTAAGGTAGGAGGATCAGGTAACCTCAGGAATTCAAAACCAGCCTGGACAACATAGAAAGACCTTGTCTCTTTTAAAAAAAAAAGTCAAAAAATTAGTCAGATATGGTGGCACATGCCTGTAGTCTTAGCTACTCAGGAGGATAAGGCAGGATGATGGCTTTAGTCCAGAAGATCAAGGTTGCAGGGAGCTATGATTACACCACTGCACTTCAGCCTGGATGACAGAGTGAGACCCTGTCTCAGAAATTAATAAATAAATAAATAATAGATAAAGGTATACTATAATATTTATATGCATGAAACAATAGAATTTAAATATAAGAAATAAAAATAAAATGTTCAGCTCTCCAACCAACTCAGTAGACACCCTCTTGGTCAAGATGACCCCAGAGAAAGCTTAGAAACAGAGTTTCCATCCAAGGCAGAGATTTTGGCCTCCACTTGTTTTTGAGGGTGTCTTACTCTTCTCAACTCTTCCCTAGCCCCCAGCATTTAGCCCACTGATACAGAGTCATTTGGGATGGGATGGAAGGTCAGTCTTTCCTCCTTTTGCCTCCTTCTTCTCTAACCACCATTAGGCTTTCCTTCCTGTCCTTTAGAAAGACTTGCTCTGCTACTGACTTCAACCAGCTGCCCAATATTGCAGCCAGACTGCCCTCCCTTTGTGTGGTTTCAACACAATTGACCAGCATACCTTGCCGATAAGAGACCAGGCACCATGGACTTGTTCTGGCTGGTGTACAAGCAGCCAGGCACTTGTTCAGGCACTGCATATCTTTGTGTCCTCCACTTCACCTTTTGACATGTAGAGCCTAATGTTGATGCATTTAAATGTTGTCTCCACCCCAAAGTGAAAATGGGATGTATATAACATTCATATTTGCTTACTACTCATACTTGCATACCCAATTTTGTGATTATTCTTAGTCCTGCTATACCCTGTTTAATATGTATGCTTATAATATGTATACTTATCAATTGCAGCATAAATTCGCGTCTCACCCTTCCTTCTTCAAAGTGCCAGCTTTCAGTTTCCACCTGAGTCTACACTTCTCAGCCTGTAGAATGGCCACCTTGCAGGCTGCAACTCTTTTTAAAGAATAAAACTCTGGGCTGGCACGGTGGCTCATGCCTGTAATCCCAACACTTTGGGAGGCTGAGGTGGGCAGATCACCTAAGGTAAGGAGTTCAAGATCAACCTGGCTAATATGGTGATACCCTGTCTCTACTAAAAATACAAAAAAAAAAAAAAAAATAGCCAGGTGTGGTGGCACATGCCTGTAGTCCAGCTACCCAGAAGCCTGAGACAGGAGAATCATTTGAACCCAGCAAGTGGAGGTTGCAGTGAGCTGAGATTGTGCCACTGCATTTCAACCTGGGCAACAGAGCAAGACTCTGTCTCAAAAAATAAAATAAAATAAAAATGAAGCTCTCCTCTTCAAATGTATAGATCTCACAATTTTAAGATGACAAAGAGGATTGCTTATGAAGGAGGATGTAATAGTAAAATATCTGAGTTTGATGAAGGACGACATCACCAAGCATTTATTTTAGTGAATTTGCATACAGTTCCTGTCTCCTGTCATTATGAGTCAGGCATGAAGGTAATTATTTCTACCCATCTTTAGGGTTACGGATAAAACTAAAGGAAACACTGCATCTTAAGCATAGGTTGTTGTTGAATAATGGTTTCTCTCTTTTCCTTGTCTTTACCAATTTGTATTCTTTCATCCTTCAAACCTTCCTGAGAGCGCAACTTCTCATGACAAGCTTTCTCTAAATTAAATTCAGCTCTTAATTTATGTCCTTTTTGCACTCAAATATGTGGTCTGCATTTTAAGTACAGCTGTTTAACTTTTCAGATGTGTTACATGGAGGCATATTCTATCTCCCTAGAAACAAACCAGAATTGCAAGGGGGTCAGCCAAGGCAGAGATTTTGG
This sequence comes from Saguinus oedipus, assembly GCA_031835075.1. Classification (NCBI taxonomy): domain Eukaryota; kingdom Metazoa; phylum Chordata; class Mammalia; order Primates; family Cebidae; genus Saguinus; species Saguinus oedipus. The sequence continues at coordinate 166,818,716 of CM063171.1, read as the reverse complement.
CCTCCACTTGTTTTGGAGTGTGTGTGTTATTTGACTGTTCTCAACTCTTCCCCAGCCCCCCAGCATTTAGCCCACTGATCCAAATAGAGTCATTACCCAATAAATGGTGAGAACTGCTTGCCCAACAACTCTCCTAACTACATAGCATTGTGCTACACAGATATGCTAAGGAAGGACAGAATGACCTCTTTTATCACGCAGGCCTGTAATGTTCCTCATTAGTTTTATAAAAGCCAGTTCCTTTCCCCAGACTGGGGAGGATCTGGCTACTTCCATGGGAAAAACATAAGTTGGAAATTGGCTAAAGAACTGATAGCACTATCAACTGGACGCAGAGTCTGCTTTATGTCAACTATTACAGCAGAGCTCCTCCTGTTGCACACTGTGGGCAGTCTTAAAATGATGTGTTTAAAAGCAAAGTCTTGCTGAGTGCCTTTTATGTAACTGGAACTATTCTAAGTGCTTTTACATATATGTACTCATTTACTACAGCAAACTGATGAGAGAAGTATAAGGATTATCTGTTTTACACATAAGAAACTGAGGCATGGGGAATTGGAGAAATTTGTCCCAAAGCAGACAACTAATAAATGGCATGCCTGGGATTCAATCTCAGCAAACTAACTCAAGAGCCTGCTCTCTTAGTCATGCATTACACCATCACGTGTGCTCATTGCTACATACCTCCTCTCTTCACTATGGATCAATCCTTTAGGCATGCATGAACACCTATGAGAAAGTTTCAAAGACAGGTCAGACATCACTTCTATAAGGTCTGACTGTGCAGTGAACAGCACGGTAACCTCTGTGACCCACACGTATACCTCTGGAGGGCCTTGTAGAATTAGAAAACCTGAAGTCACTGGAAGACCATGAAAAGTGGAAGAACAATCAACCCCTGTGGCACCTAACTGAGACATTCTTCTATTGTTTCTTATTCTGGCCCCAATAAGGAGCCATTACAAAGTCTATTGGCCTTATTGATAAGGCCATTAGACTTTGTAACTCTCCTTGGTCAACCTTGTGACTGCAGACCCTGCAATTCCCTCCCAGCTTGCAAAAAACCACCCTAAGCTGTAACTTCTGTAACTTTCCACTGCTTACCACAAACCTATAAAACCAACTCCTACCCCACCACCCTCCGCTGACTCTTTCTTCAGATTCAGGCTGCCTGCACCCAGGTGAATAAACAGCCATGTTGCTCACACAAAGCCTGTTTGGGGGCCTTTTCTTTCAGAGTGCATTGTAACACTTTCTACTCTACGAGGTCCTATATCCAATTGGAAAACAAGTAGAAAAATAGATAATGAAAAGCTTATATCCTTCTGGACCATTTAAACCTACTATATCATTTAGCCACTCACTATCCTCTTTCTCTTTGGATAGGCGAATGCTCCTCTGAAGATTTTTACCATAATGTCTTTAATGTGTGGATTAGTACACAGGGCTGTCATAACAAATGACCATGGACTGGGTGTCTCTAAACAACAGAAATTTATTTTCTCGCAATTCTAAAGGCTTGAAGTTCAAGATCAAGATGTCAGCAGGGTTGGTTTCTTCTGAGACCCCTCTTCTGGGCTTGTAGATGGCCATCTTTTCCCTGTGTCTTGACGTGGTCTTCCTCTTACCTGTGTCCAGACTTCCTCTTTCTGTAGGGACGTTAGTCATATTGAATTAGGACCCACCTTCATGACCTCATTTTAACTTAATTACCTCTTTAGAGACCCTTTCTCCAAACACAGTCACTGTCTGTGGTACTGGGAGTTAGGACTTCAATAAATGAATAAACGAATTTTGGGGGAACACAATTCAGTCCAAAACATTGTATTAATCCTTCCTCCCCAACACAGTGCTCTGACACCTTTAATGACAGTATACTTCCAGCACTTGAAAGAATTAAAAATTTTCTCAGTCTGAGACAAGAGAAAAAAATTATATGTATTGCAAGCAAAGTGTATAATTAAGATGTTGTGAATGATTCCTGGGAATATGCTTCTGGTTACTCAAAAACACTACCAGCCTCAGGATAAATAGCTAATACATGTAAGGATTAATACCTAAATGACTGGTCAATAGGTGCAGCAAACCACCATGGCACACGTTTACCTATGCAACAAACCTGCAAGTTCTGCATGTGTATTCCAGAATTTAAAGTAAATTTGTTTAAATCTGCCTATAATTGCTTTCAAAGGCTAATTTAATATTCTTCTCATTATACAATGTTACATATATGAATAAAACACAAAGAGAAGTTTATCCCACACACAAAAAAATACATTACACGTCCCAACTTTTACCCCCTGGAAGTAGTTAGTACACCCCAAACATCTTCTGGGGCAGGATAAAATTAGGAGTGAGTCCTTATAATGGGGATAAAGTGAATAGAAGGGTTGACAAGCGCTCATTACATAATTCATAGTGAGAGTCATTATCCACTACAATGAAATTGACAGAGTGCTTTCTGTGAATAAATTTTACCTTTTTTTCATGCAAATAAATAATAAAAACAAATAAATACATGGATGGTACTTTACGATTTGCAATGTGTTACATTAAAGTAACAAAGTCATGTCATAGGCCAAAATAATATTCAGATAGTTCATATTCATTTTCTCAAAAGGATGGAATATTCCCTCCTAACACTAATTATTTTGCTCAGTTCATCTCAAAAGTTAGTAATTTTGAAAAGGAATACTTATATTTTATTTCTATGTGACTGGACAAAATTCCAGTGTGGTTCTTCAATCCACCCTTCAGGGACAAAAGCAACATGATCAAATTTTTAAGTGAATTTCTTTGTGGCAATGTCTCACTCATGGATAAATCCCTGTGGCATAAGATAGTTCTGTAATAAAATTTCACAGCTCAATCTTTCATATATTTCTAATGATTCACAGCACAATTTCCCAGATTGCTTGAGAGGGATTAACAGATTACATAAAAGCCATTGTTAAAAATGAGCGAATGACAGATTTTTCACTGTTACTAAACTCCACAGTTTCTTTGGCTGTCAATGAAAGGTTTGTAAAAGAACACATGGCAGACCTACATCATGAATTTGTCCAAGAATTAAATATTTTTTAACCATAGCTATCTGATATATCAATTGGAATAGCTTTTCCATCTGAATGAAATTTGAAGCTGGTATATTGAAAAATTTTCTGTGAATAATTTTATCATGAGAACACATTTGTCTTCTTCAGAGAATTTCAAATTACTTATCAATTCAAACGTTACAAAAATTAGGAACACTTTCTTTCTTATAAAATTCAGAAACCCTGGCAAACAAGAAGCCACAAAATAATATTTTTTAAAACCTCCCATAATGCCAGGAATTGTTCTAATATAAGGTAAAATGTTAAGTTAGATATTTACATTTTCTCCTAATTCTAATGTTCTTGGATTTTTTTCTGATTCTTTTGAATTACTATAAACCTAGCCAAAATAGTATATTTCAAAGAATAAATTGTGATAATTGTATATAATTGCATATTAACTTAATTACTGTGTGTGTGTGTGTGTGTGTGTGTGTGTGTGTGTGTGTTCGTATGTTATGGGGTCTCACTATATTGCCCAGACTGATCTCAAACTCCTGGTCTCCTGAGTCACTGGGATTAAAGGGTAAATTACTTATTTAACCATTCTTTGGTCACTAGACTCAGATAACTACAAAGGACTGAACAGCATCAAGGCAGTCAGAAATACTGGTCCAAAAGCAAGGGCCCTGACTCACTCCTGCAAGAATGGCCATAATACAATAAATTTTAAAAATCCTAGATGTTGGTGTGGATGTGGTGAAAAGGGAACACTTTTACAATGTTGATGGGAAGGTAAACTAATACAACCACTGTGGAAAACAGTGTGGAGTTTCCTTAAAGAACTAAAAGTAGATCTACCATTTGATCCAGCAATCCCACTATTAGGTATCTACCTAGAGGAAAAGAAGTCATTATATGAAAAAGATACTTGCACACGTATGTTTATAGCAGCACAATTGCAATTGCAAAAATATGGAACCAGCCCAAATGCCCATCAATGAATGAGTGGATAAAGATAATGTGGTATATATAAATACCATGCAATAGTACTCAGCCATAAAAAGGAATGAAAGCATGGCATTTTCAGCAATCTGGGTGGAATTGAAGACTATTATTCTAAGAGGAGTAATTCAGGAATGGAAAACCAAACATCATATGTTCCCACTTAGAAGTGGGAGCTAAGCTATGAAGACTCAAAGGCGTAAGAATGATGTATTGGACTTTGGGGACTCTGGGGAAAGGGTGGGAGGAGGGTGAGAGATAAGAGACTACACATTGAATACAGGGTACACTGCTCAGGTGATGGGTGCACCAAAATCTCAGAAATTACCACTAAAAAACTAATTCATGTAACCAAACACCACCTGTTCCCCAAACAGCTATTGAAATTTTTTTAAAAATCAAAAAACACAACAAAACAAAAGTGAGGGCCTTGAAACCTGTATCAAGACACAATTGCATGGTTGTGGAACACCCAACTGATAAAGAATATGCTTGTATGTATTTTTGGATGATTCTTGAAATGCCCCCAAAAGGATAAAATTTAAAAATTTTGGGGGATAGTTTCAGACCCTGAAGAACATTTACTCAACTATATGAATGGTCGTCTCTCAGTACCACGTTGTGAGCTTCATCAGTTAAACCTCTTCAGTTTTGTTCCCCACTCAATCCCCAAGGCAAGCTGACTTTAATAAAGAGAGGATCTATGGATGGACTACCAAAAGCCAGGAGCTGAAGAGGAAGGATAGAGCCACCAGCTGATGGAATCTGTCCCTTTTGCAACTTCTGAACCTAAACTGAGTTGGACTGAGATGGAAGAAGAAAGGAGACCTAAGATTTGAAAACAGACTGGGTTAGACAGTTTTAATGCTTGGAGAAAAATGAAACAGGGATGTGTTACCATTTAAGAGTGAAAAGCTTTAAGATCCTGCTAAAGCTATTCTCCAGAGGCAGTTACTGAGAGAATGAAAAACATGTTATAAATTATTGTTAACAAGTCTCATGTAGTCAATTAACTTCTTACATGGGAGTTTTCTTTTTAAAGAGAAGCATAATTAGTTTATATTCTAGGTTAAAGGTAACAGACCACTGATGATATGAACTAACTTTGCTCATGATCAATCTATAAAAGGGAGCCATCATCCTATATATTATTTTATTGCACAAAGATTTTCAAAACATTATATATAGAGACACACACACACACACATACACACACACACATCCTGTATTTGACAAAGTTATTGAGGTAGTATTTCAAAAGAAACACAAGTAGAGAGTCTCAAAATTGTATTAAGGCTAATTTTATTAATAATTTAAATATTCCATTAATAATTTTAATAAACCAATTATTACAATGTATCCTAAAATTAAGGAAGACACAAGAAGATATTTTAAAGATGTTACCAACCAATATATGGTTTTAAAGAAGAAATCCAAGGATGACATGAACTGGTTTAAAGGTTTTTTTATTCAACTCCTGGGGAAAAACTGATTCCCTACGCATATTTCTGAGTAGATGATTTTCAGAGTAGCACTTCTGGATTTTCTCTTCCGCCTTCTTATAAGTGATAAGATTGGAAGAAAAGAATTAGTCATGTTCAATCAGTCTTTTCCCCTCCCCTCTGAAATCTGCCTGCCCACAGAGAGGGTGCATTCTAAGCCTGTCTCTCTCAGCTATGTTCTAAGCTTAGTGGGGCAGATTCCACCCTTGTAGGAATGAGCTGTTATTTTTCAGGTGTAGATCTGCCTAAGTTCGGGAGGAAATATTTGCAAGCCCACTTGGCCAAGATCTAGTTATTATGGTCAAGACTGCTACGTTTTCACCAAAATCCATCCCCGCTGCCTCGTGTACATAGAGATACACTAAATTTGAAACTTTCCCAACCTGCTTTACAGTTAGGTTAGGCCATGTGGTTAGGCAATGGAATATTAACTTATGTACACCACCTCCAGACCTGCCACATGAAAACCTCCTGTGTAATCTTTCACACTCTCTTTCCCAGCGTATTAACTGATGTAGAGACTTCAGCTGCAGATTTGAAGGTCTAATGGTGGAGCCACATTATGGAAGCTCTGTTAAATGGCCATGCTGAAGGCCACCTGCCAAGCAGGAACAACCTTACTGGACTAAATATGAACAAGAAAATAACTTGTTCAGTCACTGAAATATTAGAGTTGGTTTGTTGACAAATCAGTCTTTCTTATCATGACAAACACAGTCACCAGGCTGGGCAACATAGTGAGATCCTGTCTCTGTGAATAATACAAAAATTAGCCAAGTGTGGTGGCATACACCTGTAGGCCCAGCTACTCTGGAGGCTGAGGTGGGAAGAGCGCTTGAGCCCAGGACGTTGCAGTGGCCATAATCGCGACATTGTACTTCAACCTGGGTGACAGAGCAAGTTTTGTTTTTTTTCTCAAAAAACAAAAACAAAAGCAAAACACAGTCACATTCTCTAAAGGACTTTTATCAGTAATAAAACTGATATATTGCTGCCATCTGTTTGAGTCCTAGCTCTCAATTTGCTCTAATCTTGAGAGTGGAGAGAGGGTATTGTTTGTTGATTCCTTAAACCTCCAACAGATTTTATAGTTCTCTTAGTGCAGATAACAAAGTTGCCTTGAGTGGCATGTAGGACCTACAGGATGTTGTCCAGCAAGGCCATTTAGTGGCCTTCAAATTTGAGTGTGTTCCAGAGCTTAGCTGATGTTTAATGGCAACTTGGCAAAGGTATGAGAGTACAGTAACTTCATCACAAACCTTGACTTTTTTTTTTTTTTTTTTCTGAGACAGAGTTTCACTCTTGTTACCCAGGCTAGTGCAATGGCACGATCTCGGCTCACAGCAACCTCCCCCTCCTGGGTTCAAGCAATTCTCCCACCTCAGCCTCCCGAATAGCTGGGACTACAGGCATGTGCCATGATGCCCAGTTAAGTTTTGTATTTTTAGTAGAGACAGGGTTTCACCATGTTGAGCAGGATGGTCTCTATCTCTTGACCTCGTGATCCACCCGCCTCAGCCTCCCAAAGTGCTGGGAGGCTTGAGCCACTGAGCCCAGCCAACTTCTTTTTTTTTTTTAACCCTTCAATTATGCCTTCGGCAAGCTTTTCTGTGAGACATAGTGCTGATAATTACAGCAGTTGTTGCATATTACTCTTAAATACTCCCAGGGGCAGCCCAGTTTCATAACTTAGAAGATGGCCTAACCTATGCTTTAAGGATAGTTGGCTCATGTTATGGGATCATACTCATGTCCTGATTGTCTTTTCCCAAAGAATGAAATTAAAGTTATTTGCATGGTGTAGTAAATGTGTCTTGAATTCAGCAAAAAATAATTCTCTTGTGAATATTCTTTCTGGGAGATAGGATAAAAAACGCTGAAGAATGTTTCAATCTGTGTAAGGAATGTTTCTCCTGCAGATATTTTTCCTCCCTAGGAAAATAGTGTTAACAGTTCTATTATTTGGATATGAAATGTGACATGAATTTTAAAACAAATTTGACTTAGTCAACAGAACCAATGCTGTTTCTGATTTATTAAACATGTATCCATCCCTTAGTAACAGAGTGTAGTAGATCTCATTGTTGGTTACATCACATTTTCTCTTCCCAAGTCCCAGAAATATTTAACCAGTCACGTTAAATTCTTCCTTCTAATGTAACAGGCAAGGGAGCCCATGAGAAGCTGGTTATGTCCTAGTGAACAGTAGGTGAAAGGCAGTGGGACACTGAACATGCTTGACTCCAGACACACACTGAAGCAGCTGTGTTTGATGCTATATCTGTCCTGACACAATGAAACCCTAAGACACAACCCGACTCCTCAAAATCTGCACAAGATATAGAAGTGGGGAACCTAAACCACAGTAGAACTTGAGCATTGGATCTTCCATAAGACATAGTCATCCAAGTAGGCCCTGACCCACGAGAAACTTCTGTCCTGGGTAAAGAGATGGGCGGAGCAATTGATACAATTTTTTTTTGTTTATACATCCAGAAATGAGATTTCTTTTTCTTTTTGTGGCACCTCATTCCAAAGATTTTTCAGTTTACTGTAGCCATGCCAAAGAAGGCAAGAGAAACAGGCTATAAATCACTGGTGAGCCTACAGAACCTATTCTGTGATAAATGGTCAGCTATACTATTCACATGAATAAGCACATGCACAAACTCACTCCTGTTAATTGGATATGATCTACGTATATTTAGTTATAGAGCCTGTTGAGATCCTTTTTAAAAATTTTCTCTTTATAATAGCTTTATATTTCTTTATTCCAGCATCATATTAAGCTAGTCTTCATAATATTCTACATTTTGCTTATTTTTATTCATCTTAATGTTAAATAAAAATATTTCTAACTCAATTTATATTTATTTCTTCACAGGTCAATGTTTATTTTCTTTCACACCTTGAAGACATTTTGTAACTTTAAATTCTACACAATCTTATTTGCCATTAAAAAACTTCTGTAACACACCTAAGTTCAGGAAATTGTTTAGCCAATTATAAACACTGACTAGTTTGGGAATTGAAGTATTGCTGTTATTACCCATTAATAGTTTTTTAATCCTCATTTTTTTTCTGGAATAAGTGAAATGCAAATGTGAGGTAAATGTCTAAATGACCAAGACTGTATTTTAATCTAGACATCAGGGAAATTTCTAGACATGAAGTCCAGACCGTGTGTTACTCTTTTACCTAAGCAATCTGTCCTATATATATAAATACTTTATCAAATTTAAATGATTAGCTGATGTCATAATTTTTGTTACTGGAGCATCTTGGTTCACTCAATCAGCATGCCCTCCCTCCCTCCCTCCCTTCCTTCCTTCCTTCCTTCCTTCCTTCCTTCCTTCCTTCCTTCCTTCCTTCTACACTTATTGAGAATCTCCTGCCAGATCTTTGAAGACTTAGGAAATATAACTAGAGTACCTGCTTTCATAGCACTTGCATCTAATAGCTAGGAAAGAACCATGAATCCCTAGAGGAAATATTTTCCAAAGTAAATATTCTTTTCCTACCTTTCTTCTGATTAAAAATATTTATAATTAGCTCATCTTTACATTTCCTCGCTGAAGGGAGGAGTCATTTTTCTTCCTAAAGTTTCTGGAATCTAAGAGCATTTAAGCTCCTGAAAACATTAATAAACATCAAGAGCAAATTGAGCTTATTAGCCACAAAGTCTGATTTCAAGACAATTTGCCTGCATAGAATTCACAATCTCCCTAAATAACTGGTCTGGAATCCTCAAAAGCAAAGAGTAACTCAGGCCCAGACTCTGAAGCAAGTGGACAGAGTATGACAATTGCCAATTAAAGAATAACTCAACAAGACACAGTCTTTATCAGTGTGGCATAGCTTCTGGCAAGTAGATTGGAAAGCATAGTCTGATATGTGCTGGGAGGAGAAGAATTATATTTTTAGAATAATGGCTGTTGAGCAAATTTATCAAATTACAGATCATAAAGTCTTATCTAATCAAGTAGTAGTTGGAATTCACATCCAATCCATATTGGATGTAGAGTAAACACTACCTGCATCCAATATGATAAGGATTTTTGGGTTTCCCTTCCTAACAGTTTTTCCCCCCAGCAACTTCTGCTACTCGGTTTATTGTGAGTCAGACTGTGATAAGCATTGAATATAAATTCTGAACCCTAATTTCAATAAACACCATTTAAGTGGCAGAGAGAATAAAAAGCAAGTAAACAGGGTATATAGGCAAAATAACTGCATGCTGTTATTAAAAGCTCTATGAGGGACGAGCGTGGTGGCTCAAGCCTGTAATCCCAGCACTTTGGGAGGCCAAGGTGGGTGGATTACGAGGTCAACAGATCGAGAGCATCCTGGTCAACATGGTGAAACCCCGTCTCTACTAAAAATACAAAAAATTAGCTGGGCATGGTGGCGCGTGCCTGTAATCCCAGCTACTTGGGAGGCTGAGGCAGGAGAATTGCCTGAACCCAGGAGGCGGAGGTTGCGGCGAGCCGAGATGGCACCATTGCACTTCAACCTGGGTAACAAGAGCGAAACTCTGTCACAAAAAATAAAAAAGCTCTACGAGATAAAAATAAGAGGCATGAAATATAATAGTTGAAAGGAGATTTATTCTAGGGAGTGTGGTCAGGAAATGTACCTCTGAGAAGGTACCTTTTAAAATAGGGGAAGAGGCATTAGTCCTTAGAAGCGTGAGGGAAAGAACATTCCAGACACAAGGAATACCACGTGCAAAAGTCCTGAAGAGAGTGGGACCAAAGCTTGTTGCATGTGAGGATCTACAAAAACAAAACCGAACAAAAACCAGTGTGGCTGAGGTCATAAAAGGAGGTACCAGACTGAAGAAAAGGCAGGGGAAGACCACAAAAGGCATGGACCCACTTAAAGTGGGGGATTTACATTTTTAGAAGTCCACTCAATTGTCATGTGGAGACTCCGGGACCAGGGAAGCCCTTAGTCCAGTCAGAAGACTCCTGTATTCATTGTGACAGGAGAGCCTGGTGGACTGAGCTAAGGTGGTAATGGGGAGATGGAGAGAAGAGTAGGTTTGAGATTTAATATGCAGACTGGATTAACATAGCAGAACTGGCTGATGGGTTAGATGTTTAGATATGGGGCAGGGAGCAGTGAGGGAAAAGGGGAGGAACAAAAAACCTCTTAGCTCAAGTGGGTGGCGTTGCTGTTTACTATTTCATGAAGATTGGCATGAGAATCAAGTTCAGTATTTGATATAATCTTGTGATACTCATAAATCGTCTATATATATATATATAAATTAGGCAACCGGATAAGTGAGTCTGGGGCTCAGAGAAAGTAAATTCAGGAATCATCAATTTAAAGATGAGATACCTGGGCAGGTGCAGTGGCTCAAGCCTGTAATTCTAGCATTTTGGGAGGCTGAGGCGGGTGAATTGCCTGAGCTCAGGAGTTTGCGACCAGCTGAGGCAACACGGTGACACCCCAGCTCTACTAAAGTACAAAAAACATTAGCTGAGCATGGCAGAATGCACCTGTAGTCCCATCTACTCGAGGCTGAGACAGGAGAATTGCTTGAACCTGGGAGGTGGAGGTTGCAGTGAGTGGAGATCGCACCGCTGCACTCCAGCCTGGGTAACAAAGCGAGACTCTTTCTAAAAAAATAAAAATAAAGATACCTAGAATAGGGATCGATCACCTAAACATAATATCAAACAAAGAAAAGAGATCACAGCAATCCTTAGGTCAGAGCCTGAAGGAACTCCAACATTTTCCTAGGAGTCCAAGGAGCAGCAATGAAGAAATCAAGGAGCAGAGTGTGTCAGACAGGAGGCCACGGTCAACCACAAGTGCTGCTGAGAGGTTACACACGGTGAGGAAAAATGTGTTTCCACTGGCTTTGACAAAGTAGCGGTCCCCAGTGACCACAGAAGTTTTCGTGAGTGGCCTGGGTAGAAGCCAGAGTATATTGGGTAAAGGACAGAAGAGAGTGACAACTACCACAGCCAATGTTTTTGAAAAGTTTTGCCGTAAAAAACGAGGAGGAATAAAGTTGTAGTTGGAAGAACAGGAAAGGTTCTTTTCAGGTGATACTAGAGCCTGTATGCAGACAGGAATGCTCCAGTTAACAGGGAGGGATTACTGATGTGGGAGAGGGAAGAGATCATAGTAAGGACTAAGTTCCTGAGAAGGCCAGAGGGGACAAGACTCTGAGCAAAAGTGAAAGCGTTGACTTTGATAGGCTGGAGGGAGTCGTCTTCATTTAAACAACAGAAAAGAATACATTGGGGTAAAAGTAGATAGGTTTTAGGATCAGGTGGTGGGAAGGTGGGGAGTTTGATTCTAAAGGCTTCCTTTTCTAAATCTGGTGTGATATCCTAACTAAGAGTAAGAAACTGAAGGGTGTGGGGAAGGCATGCAGGAGGGAAGGTATGAAGCATTCAATGGAGACATTCTAGAGAACCCATTTGAGAAACACAGCAGCATTCCTAGAGCTGCCAATGTGAAGTTTATATCGTAAGTTTAAAATAAGACTGATCAGCTCAGTAGTGCCATCTTCGCTAATATAAAAATAATTATAATGAATGTGAGACAGAAGTGTCCTTAATTTTTGTCACCCCAATGCTCTCCATGGTGGAACTGGATGACCAGACAGCCCACACTGGTGACATCTTTCTCACAGATCGATTGATTGGTTCATGATTATTTGATTTGAGACAAAGTCTTGCTCTGTTGCCCAGCCCAGTCTAGAGTTCAGTAGCTCTATCGGCTCAACACGACCTCTGCCTCCCTGTAATTGCCACTTCCCAGGTTCAAGTAATTCTGGTGCCTCAGCCACCGAGTACCTGGGATTCCAGGGATGCACCACCACACCCAGCCACTTTTTGTATTTCTTAGTAGAGACAGGGATTTGTTATGTTCAGCAGGCTGGTCTCAAACTCCTGGCCTCAAGCGATCTGTTGCCTTGGCCTCCCAAAGTGCTGGGATTACAGGCGTGAGCCACTCACAGTTTTATTCTTACTAAACTCAGTCAAAGAGGAAAACGTTTTCAGAGAGGAAACCTATTCTTCTGTCAAGGGTATTGCATAGCTAGCTTCCTCAACTAGAAATTCCGAGTAAGTTCTCCAGATCCATCTGTAGACTCCAACAGAGTCAAGCCTAGCAACGACAAAAACAGAAATGGAAACACAAAATTGTGCATGACTTCATTAAGAGAATCACTAACTGCACAGAATGTAAGTTTGAGAGGTCTACAGACATCATCCATTTCAACACCTTCATTTTACAGAAGGGAAACATGACAGAAGGGACTGCTCTAGTAATTTAGTCTAGATAACTTACATGAAAACTAGCACATTTATTATGGGAAATAATAAATGCTATTTTCTGTCCCCTGTTCTTTCCCAGTGTCCTTACTATGTGGTGAGATAATTAGTCAATGGAAATATATTAATGCTGTAGTCTTGTGACCGGTTCTGTGTGATTATGGCTCAATGAATATTTAGGAATTAGTACCAATAGTAAAGCATGACAAAATGAGTGATTAGTCATGCTGCAGTCTTGACCTAAATAGCAAATTAGGCACAGAGCTGGGATTAAAACTCTGACACCTGTGCTTTGCAGTTCTGAGGCTGTCCCCCTCAATTGTGCTAGGTTGCTGTTTACCAGCCCTGTGGGAATGGGCCTCATTGTAAAAGGGAAAGTATTATGCAAACATCCTTCTAAACAACCAAGCAGAAAAAGCAGGAAGAGGGCCTGGATCTCTCCCCTCTGGTAATTTCAACACAGTACAGTTTACAGATGTGTTTCTAACAGCTGTCAGCTCAGTCAGTGTGCAGTGCTCTGAGTTTCTTGGCTTGTAGTTCAACCTCACCGCTTCCAGCTTTTTGGTGAAAAAGGACAAGATGATCTTCCAAACAAAAGAAAAAGAAAAGCAGCTAGTTTTTAAAATGTACTCAATGAAAAGTAATGATTTAGAACAACAACAAAAAAAAATGAACAACTACATGGAAAAATAAGAAGAAAAAGGAAACAGATGTCTTGTGGTAAGAGTTTTCTGTGGGTTTTGGCTCAAGTCTCAAAGGAGTTTTTCTAAGCTGACTTTCCATGTCTAGCCTCCTAAAACATTTTATGACAAAAAGTTGTTTGGAAGAGTTCATGATGAAAGGAAAGAAGCCCAAATTAAATGTCAAAATTATATCAAAGACTGAAATTAAAGAGTCACTTGATAATTTAAAGAAGGAAAAAAGAAGAAATGGTTATTTTTAGCAAGATATCCTATTGTTGTGAAATTTAAGAAGTTAGAGAACAAAGAGCAAAGAAGTGAATACTATTAGTTTCATGCATATTCTAAAAAAAACTTTTCCACTGAGCATGGTGGCTCATGCCTGTAATCCCAGCATTTTGGGAAGCCAGGCGGGTGAATTACAAGGTCAGGAGTTCGAGACCATCCTGGCCAACATGGTGAAACCCCATCTCTACTAAAATGCCAAAAAAAAAAAAAAAAAAAAAACTAGCTGGGCATGGTGGTATGTGCCTGTAGTCCCAGCTACTTGGGAGGCTGAGGCAAGGGAATCGCTTAAACCCAGGGGCAGAGGTTGCAGTGAGCCGAGATTGTGCCACTGCCCTCCAGCCTGGTGACGGAGAAAGACCCCATCTCAAAACAAACAAACAAACACTTTCCCAAAACCTTCCACTTCCATCTGCAGAACTTGTAGCAGAAGCTACAGGGGTTGCTGGACTCTGAAAGTTCATATACCTTGCCTGTATAGCTGGTACCTGGCCTCAGAGAAGCAATGCAGCCCACCACCAGTGGTAAGAAAAATTATGAAAGCAAAAAAATTAAATAAAGTGAAGGCATGAGAGCTGAGAAGAACAAAGAAATTAAACAGAGGAAAAACAAGAATTTCAAATCAGAACAAGATGGTGAATATCTAAGACAAAAAGACTACCAATGTGGTAGCATAGCCCTTAAAATCACAGCCTAGAGTCAGGCTTCCAGCAATACAATCCTCACTCTTATACTTGCTACCTGCATGACCTCAGGCAAGTTACTCCCCTTTTAAATTTGTTTCTTCATTTGTGTAATGACCTCATAAAACCATCCTGAGACTTAATTAAGACAGTCTATGTAGTTAATTAAGTACTTAAAACAAATAGTGCCTGCATATACATTAAGTGCTCAAAAACTGCAGCTCTTCATTACTATTTTTTCGACACATTTATTGATGCCTTCTATGGGCCAGACACTGCAGCAGATGCTGAGAATAGAGTTGTAAGTAGGACATCTTTCCTGAAGAAGCTCTGCAAGCCTAATCCTTCGTAAGGCTAGCTGGGCTAACTATGATGCAGAATCAACCTGGTTCGATCATCCTGAAATTTTGTTTTTATTTCTATGTGGAATTACTGCTCTCACTGAATTCTTATATGTGTGTTTTATAAATGACCATGCTCTACCTTCACAATTCATGTAGATGATTACATCTCTCTCTAAAACTAGTTTCTGAACTTGATGGGAGGAGTGCTACCATTCCTCTGAGCATCAGCACAGGGCCTAACACAGGGGTGGCAACTCTATCAACATAAATGAAAACACTGACTTTAGTTTTCTGAGACAGGGTCTTGGGACTACAGGCACTTGTGCCACCATGCCCAGCTAAATTTTTCTTTGTCTTTTTTTTGTAGACACAGGGTCTCCCTTCATTGCCGAAGGCTGGTCTTGAACTCCTGACCTCAAGCAATCCTCCTGCTTCCACTTCCCAAAACTGAGATTACAGGCATGAGTCACCACACCCAGCCTAAATTGACTTTCTTTAGATATTTTTGGAAATTAAAATTTTTAGACTCTGTTCCCTCCTACTCTTCTTGTTTTGACCCCTCCTTGAAGTCTCTTACTCTTCTATGTGCCCACTGTATGTGTTCCTTGGAGTCTTCCAATAATCTTGGGAGGTGTAATCACTCTACTTTAAAGAGAAGATTGTGGCTCAGCACAGCTAAAATTGCCCACGTGAAGCTGGGCACTTCGGCTCACGCCTGTAATCCCAGCACTTTGGGAGACTGAGGCAGGCAGATCATGAGGTCAGGAGTTCAAGACCAGCCTCATCAGCATGGTGAAACCCTGTCTCTACTAAAATTACATAAATTAGCCAGGCATGGGGGTGTGTGCCTGTAATCCCAGCTACTTTGGAGGCTGAAGTAGGAGAATTGCTTGACCCCAGGAGGCGGAGGTTGCAGTGAGCCGAGATCATGCCACTGCACTTCAGCCTGGGCAACAGAGCAAGACTCCATCTCAAAAAAAAAAAAAAAAAAAAAAAAAAAAAAAAAATGCCCATGTGGCCGACCTGAGACGCTAATCCTGGATCCTCTGGAGCCAAATGTCGTGATCCCAAATGTCTCACTCCACCACTACAGCATTGTACCTCCATTCAAAACAAACATGGAAGACTGGGAAGAGGGAATATCTTTAGGACAGGATATATGAAACTAAATGTCACAGTATGTTACTTTATGTAAAATTGATTTTAAAAATAATAATTCCAGCCTTTACGCATAAGGTAATGTAACTCCCCTATTATATTTTGAGAATATTTTTTCCCACTTGCAGTTATGTGGAATATATTTTGAAGGATGTTTCCTCTTTTCAGGCATGGGGAGAGTTAGCTGGGAACCTATTGTGAATAAAGGGCATAGGTTGAAGAATTGAACAGGCATCAAAAAAATGCCTGTTGTTCGATTGCATTAAAAAATGCAATCTACCAATCAATTAATGTAAAATGAAAAATATAATACAGATCAAATCCTGTATGTTGAATCTTCTCCACACAAAATTTGAATTAAACCATTACAATGTGTGTAGGAGGAATTATATTTTTAAATGTTATGATTCATTTTTTAAAAGTCTTAGGTAGAATTCCCTTTGAACATGCTGTGCACATCAATGGCAAGAAGCAAAAGCAGTGTCCAGATTGAGCATTTCTTAAAGAAAGTTCAATCTGCTGACACTCAGAGTAATGGACACTGCCGTACTCTGTTGTGGCTGCTGTTGTTTCTAACTCAGAAACATATGCTGTATGTATTTAAGTCAAATCTGCCTTTACCTCTTATGAAATAAGATCTCCCTACACCAATGAGCCCTCTGGAAACCTAATTCCATCTTATCTTGGCTGCCTGGCTGGTGGAGAAAGTGCCCCACAGGCCAGGAGTCACCATTAAGCTGTCTTCCAGGTTTATTTCAAAAACTATTTTAGGGAGATCACTTTAGTTTGATGCATGGTGAGGCCAACCTTTGGAAAAAGCAACCTGGCGATTGTGTATGTTGATAACTTAAAAATTATTCATGTACTTTCATTCAGTAATCTTCCTTCCAAGACTCAATGCTGAGGCACATTACATGAAATTGCCATTTTTGATGTCTCTCTAGGCACCTTGAATAGCACTTGTCCAAACTCCTGATTCGTAACCCAGGTAGCTTCTATTGCAATCATCTTCATCTCAGAAAATGACTACTATTCCCTCATTCTGCCAGTTGCTTAGACTCCAAGCTGTAGTGTCCTTCTTGGCTCCTCTTTTTCTTCCATACTACATGTCAAATGCATCAGAGAATATTGTTTGTTCCACCTTCAAAACATATTGAGGATTTAATCACTTCTCACCATGCTCATTGCCACCTTCCTGGTACAAGTCATTATCCCATTTCCTGAATTGAGGTTGAGTTCCTAACTGCTCTACTTGCTCCCATACTTGCTCGGATACACTCAGAATAAACCTTTTAAAACACATCAGACCACATATACTTCCTCACTCAAAAGTCTCCAAAGTTTTCTCCTCTTACTCAGAATAAAATCTTTACACCTTTGACTGCAAGGCCACATATGATTTGTTCCCCATCTTTCTGATCTTATTTTCGTCACTCAGTTTCTCTCTCATCTCCACCCTGAATGGTTTCTTTGCTGTTTTTCTGCATATCAAATACAATCTTGCCTAGATTGGTTCCCTTTTCCTGATAAAACTATTCCCCCAAATAGACACATAGAATCCTAATTTACTTCAATATTCTGTTCAAAAGTCACCTCACAAAGCAGCTGACCCTGACAGAAAATAATAAATTAAGTGACATAGGTTACCCTATCATACTCTGCTGCCTTTTTCTTCATAGCAGCTGTTATTATCTGACATGATCGAAAGCTTTTTAGAAACTTCTGGTTTTTTCCAACTCCAGAATGTAAACTCCATGAGAGCAAGCAGCTTTTCTTTTTGCTTCTGGTTGTATACTCAGTGTGCCTGTAACACCAATGCATAACAGGTACTCGATTAATACTGTTGGATGAAGAAATGAAATACAAAGATGGTTTTTAATCTACAACAATATGATATATTTGCGGGGGGTGGTATAGCAAGAGTTCATTGCTCTCCCCCAATATCACCTGCTCAGTTGTTCAAGAAGTGCCACTGGAAAAAAGAGTAGCAGGATCACAGGAAAATCATTAGCACAAAGCTGGAATCATATTAATGTCCCCTCAAAAAGTGAACTTTTGACTTCTTAAAAAAAATCATTAATTGGGCTCAAATTCTCTAAAAGTGTATGTAGTGGAAACCAACATTTCACAGATAATCATTTTTTTTCTGAACCATTTAAGAATAAGTTGCAGAAAGAATCTTATTTTTCAGAAGAAAGTTCAAGACTAGGCTAATATCCTCCTTCATATCAAACACCTTCCTACCCATCAGCCTTAGCATCCATTGATGACTCCTGCCTAAATTGAACAACACTCTTGTCAGATGGTGACTTTCTATATCAATTAATCCTTATCAGTAGGTATTTCTACCATAAGGAAGAGCTCCTCCTCTTCCTCTATTTATTTATTTATTCCATCATTTATTTGTATTAACATTAGCACAGATTCATGTTTTATTCAATAGGTTGTATGTACTCAGTTACTAGAATCATATATTTTGATGTTCAGACTGTCCCAGATTTGGCCAGTGGGAGCCCTTTCCAGCTGGCTCTTGTGTCCTTTAGACATACTCCCATCATGCTTGGAGCATTTCCTTACAAGAGATTACGGGCTCACTCTATACTTTCCCAGTGCCAGCTCTAGAATCAGCCTGGCTTCTTTTCATGGAGGATGCTATTTAGAAACCAAGATCGTTTGGCCACTTTATGTGCCCTTTGCTTTTGGCCTCTGAATGGAGACAGCTAAGGTACATACGTGCACACAAACATAAATACATATACATATAGTTTTTGAAAAATGATTTCATACTCTTTGTTAATCCAATCTACAGCCTCAAGGTTATTTATAGCTCACTTTCTTTCCATATTTGTAAATTCCTTCTCTAACAGTAAGAAACTTGGCTAAGTAAGAAATTGGGCTAATAAGTAAAATTTTACTCAATATTTTATTAGCCCAATGGCTCTGTAATTAAGCAATCTCCCAGCCATGCTGTCTCCTTGACCCTGCCATCTCTTTAGCCCCTAATTTTTCCAAAGGAAAGAAGGGGAGAAGGGGTAAAGGGAAGAAGGGGTGAGGGGTAGTCATTATATATATGTGTATATATATATACATATATATATATATACACATATATATACACACACACACACACACACACACACACACACACACATATATATATATATATATATATATATATATACACACATATATATATTTAGGTTTGTTTTTTTTTTTTTTTTTGAGATGTAGTTTCACTCGTTGCCCAGGCTGGAGTGCAATGGCACAATCTTGGCTCACCATAATCTCTGCCTCATGGGTTCAAGTGATTCGTCTACCTCAGCCTCCCAAGTAGCTGGGATTACAGGCATGAGCCACCACGCCTTTCTAACTTGGTATTTTCAGCAGAGACGGGGTTTCTCCAGGTTGATCAGGCTGGTCTCAAACTCCCGACCTCAGGTGTCTGCCCGCCTCGGCCTCCCAAAGTACTGGGATTACAGGTGTGAACCACCTTGCTTGGCTCATATAGTCTTAATAACATAGCTTCTCCAAGTTTTCTAGCTGTAGAAAAAAAGTGCTAAGCAACAAAGAAGACTGGGGTATCACTGTGGGTTGCTAAAGGCATCTGCTTATAACATAGCCGGGGGTTTCTAGCAGTGGACTCCTCCCTCAGATCTCTGGTGGTTCAGGAATCAGCAGCCAGGTGTCTCCACTTTTGCCTCCTTGGCATTAAGCTCTATAAAAAGCACTGTCCCAATTGCCTAGAAGCCTATTTTCTAAAATGAGTAAGCTAGGAACACATACAAATTCAACACATCAAATGCCATAGAGACAAATTCTTCTAAGTAGTTCTTGTGCCTGCTTCTAATTTGGGTATAGCTGAGGCTCTTTGCGCTCCCTTAACAGCCACCAGCTGTTTGCGCTGCTGCCGGAAAAAGAGAAGTTGTACTGGCGGAAGAGCTGTAAACACGTTAAAGTCCTGGGGAAAAGGCAGACTTTCATTTTTAAAATTTAAATCGGGAATGGGTCCTGAGTTATCTGAAAGAGCATCAGGTGGGAAACACAATGTGAATGGTAGCGAACCATCCCACAAATATTTCTAGAGACTATATGGCAGGTATCTCAAGCGAAGGAAAAGCATGACCGAGAACGGATAACCACCATCCAAACGTCTAATTGGTAAGGAACTGTGCTGTACCACAGTTTTAAGAACACTACCCTAGGGGGACTACTGTCTGCTGACTATTGTAATCCCTAAGCTGGAGAGCACTCTATAAACAATAACCCAAACAAACTTCCCTTGTTTGTTGGTGCTGCGAGTCCCCTGTTCCCAGTCATGACAATCAGAATAAACACAGTACAGAACGTCTCACTGGTTTCTCTTCTTATAGAGTGAGAAAACACCTATAAGAAAACAAATGTTCCATGTTTGCTTCCAGATGGGCAGTACTTCCTACTGGAAGCCCATTCTTATACCCATCTTTTAACAGAGTGCTTGCTAGACCAGCAGCATCAGCATCACCCGGGAACTTGTTAGAAATGCATATTTTGGGGCCCTACCCCAGATCTACTGAACCAGAAGCTTTGTGGCAGGACCCATCAGTCTGAGTTTTTTAAAACTAAAGATTTGATAGTAACGGCCCTACGTATTCCAGAAGTAGCATGGAAAAACCTCGATACCAAACCACCTTACACTTGGCCTTAGGACAGGTAATCAGGGAGCACTCAGCAGTTCTTCCAGCAAACGGGAGGCACATACATTTGCTATATGTAACTCTCAGGAAGTTATTCCTGTGCTTATAGGTCAAGGGGTCGCTTCCCTTTTCTCCCCACCTAGATCGAATCGCCCCTAGAGGCTGAATTTGAGACCCGGCAGGGGTCGCTGCTGCCCATAAAGAGAGACCAAGGGAGCGTGGCAAGAGAAGCCCAGGAGCTTTGACATCACCCTAAGCTCCTCCTTGCACGCACACATTACACACACACACACACACACACACACACACACACACACACACACATACACACACACGGACTGCGTACTCCGCTCTGCCCGCTCGTTCCCACTGCCGCCCGCCCGCGGCAAGTGTGTGCCCCGGCGCAGCCACCGGCGAGGCCAGGAGCGCAGCGCCCACAGCCCGAGGGAACCGGCGCGCGGCGGCCGCGGCTGCAGCCGGACCTGCGCGCCCCAGCGCTCGGTGGCGGCGGCCGGGACACCCTCGGCAGCACCCCGCACCGCAGCGCCCAAGACTGCGAGCAACCGTGCCCGCCCCCGTCGGGACTGGAGGGCGCAGGGCCACCACCCTGCAAGTTCCTGGGCTCCCAGCCACCCTTATGAGAGAAGTCGAAGCCGGGCGAAGGAACAGGACGCTCGGCAGCAGGACTCCTCCGCAAGCCCCGCGGGCCCCCTCCTCCCGCGCCCCCCGGGCGCCCAAGAAGCAAAATGCAACCGCCGCGCTCCGGCTGAGAGGGAAAGGGGCCAGCGCCATCCGCTCGCCCGGAATCCGGTCCCCGCGGCGGCTGCGCGTCCGGGCCGCTGCCTCTCGGGCCCGAGAGTGAGCAGCAGCAGGAGGAGGAGAGGCGGCCGGCCCGGGGTTGGCCGGGGCTGGGGAGGAGGGACGGGGCGGAGGGAGGGCGCGGGGGGCGGGGAGGGGGCCCCGGCGGATAAAGATGGCAATGTCTCTCATCCAAGCGTGCTGCAGTCTGGCTCTCTCAACATGGCTGCTTTCCTTTTGTTTCGTGCATCTGCTCTGCCTGGACTTCACCGTGGCCGAGAAGGAGGAATGGTACACCGCCTTCGTGAACATCACCTACGCCGAGCCCGCGCCGGACCCCGGGGCCGGGGCAGCGGGCGGCGGCGGCGCGGAGCTGCACACGGAGAAGACGGAGTGCGGGCGCTACGGAGAGCACTCGCCCAAGCAGGACGCCCGCGGGGAGGTGGTCATGGCCAGCTCGGCCCACGACCGCCTGGCCTGCGACCCCAACACCAAGTTCGCCGCTCCGACCCACGGCAAGAACTGGATAGCCCTCATCCCCAAGGGCAACTGCACGTACAGGGATAAGATCCGGAACGCGTTCCTGCAGAACGCCTCCGCCGTGGTCATCTTCAACGTGGGCTCCAACACCAACGAGACCATCACCATGCCCCACGCGGGTGAGTGGCCCCGCGGGCGCGGGGGAGGGGAGCCGGCGGGGACGGAGGTACCTAGAGGGATCCAGCGTCTGCCTCCCGGCTACTTCTGGGAAGTCCGTGGGGCGCGGAAGACGCGTCTGGGTTCCCTGGAGCGATTAAGTTTGGCCCCGCGTCACTTACGGGGCTTACAAAGGGGAGAAGATGAGCTGTTTGGTGGGAGGGAGACGCTGCCAGAGAGCTTGGCAAAGCGCCGCTTGGACGAGGGCTCAACGTGGCGGGCTAACTTTTCCGAGGGGGACCTGGAAGGTGGGATTTGGAGGGCAGGGCTCAGATATTGCAGGTTCTAGGTTAGTGTCCGGCCCAGCACTTGTTTGGAACCGGTAGATCTGATAACTCAGTACTGCTCTTGGGTCTGCGCATCAGGTATATCCCTGATGCAGGCGTCCCTGAATATCAGGAGAGGGGTAGGGTTACCAGCTTGCAGGTCACCACCGCGAACTTGCTTCTTCAAGTCAGGTTTCAGCTCTTCGAGGGAGAGTTCCCCCTTCTGGGTTTACGCTCTTCATTAATCATATTTAAAGTACTATGTTCTGCCAGGCTGTCATCCAGAGAAACTGACAGGTGGCCACGATGGTAAATAACAATCCTCAAAAAGCCAGGAAGAGTGTGATGGCCCTAACGTTGTAACTACTTTTCTAGTTATTGCATTGTCCTTTGCCTGATTGGGAATTTAAATATGCTGCAGGTTTTCTCTGGCTGGAACGAAGGGTTTTCAGGCTAGGAAGAATAAGTTTTTGTTGATGATCGCGGGTACCAGCACTAGAAATGCATTACTGTCCCAAAACTCAATAACGCATATGCCTGACATAAGCAATGTTTCCCGGATTGTAGGAACCGCTCTCCCCCGCAAAACAAAAGCCATCCCCAGGCTTGTTAACGTTAAGTCCATAAGCCACTAGTTTTAGCAGACTAGCCTCCTTATGTCAGGGCTTGCTGCTTTTATTTATGTGCCTGAGAAGTGGGCCCTCCTTCCCCAGAGGGGTTTTTGAGCTGAGACTGTGGCAGCCAGTGCCCAGGAGGGGAGAAAAATGACAGATGCATTTTCTGAGTGGAGTCTCCTAGTCAAAAGTATTGTTTTCTTTAAAAACCAGATTTGACTAAATAGTTAAGCTGCTGAAATGGAACACCAAGCTCTGGCTACATTTTGGAGTGTTCTCTTTGGGGACAAGTTTCCATTCAGAGAGCTCATGTCACCTATTAGTGAAATATTCAGTTGGTTTGCCTCCAGTAATCAACACCAGCTGTTTTAGGGAAATTTGTCAACCTTACAAACAGGTGGGGAGGGGAAATGTTCCAGACTTCTAAAACAAAGGCAAGAAAAATGCAGTGTGTGAATTAATGAAGAGGAGGAGGAGAGGCAGTTACTTTCTTAGAAAAGTTACCATACAGCATTTTCAGAATATTCGATATATTTTTTTGAGCGCAACAATTTTCTAAGGGAAAAGATGGTACTCTAACCTTGAATCATAAGAGCACTACTGAAACTTTGATATTCAAGGACCGTGGAAAGCACTTTAAGTCATGTAAAGTATCTTTAGATAAACATGTTACTTAATATTTCAAACCTCAATGGAAGGGGGTAAGGAGGCTTTTGTCGTTGCTCTTTAAACTCCAAGAAGATTGTTAGCCGACTTTGTGAGATTTTGTTTCTCTGCGCATATGCATGAAATCTTAAACTCAGCTTCTTTGAACATAAAGTAAGAGGCATCATTTGTTCCTCTCTAAAAAGGTTCTCTAGAACTGCCAACATATTGGATCAATTAATGGCTTACTTATTTTTAAAGAAAGCAGATTTCCCACACAAATGATGCTTGATTAAGACAGTGGGAGTAGAAGGCTTAGTAATACTGTAGTTTGAAAGTTAAAGGCAAAAAAATTTGGAAATTCTCTATTATCTAATTGTTCAGTTTCCAAAAATGTATTACTGCTGTATCTGGCAAAAACCAGAAAGCTCCATATTATCTTCTGACATTTTGCCACATTAGGAGACTCACTTTAGTCAGAGGCTAGGACTGATTTCTGCTAGAGTGTCATTACGAGCAGATACATGTCAGGGTAGCGTGGTAAACCCTGACTATACTCTGAAATTTGTCTGCCTGAATCTCAAACACTGCCAGCACTTGTCTAGCTGTCAGTGCCTTGCATGTAGCTCCAGATCTTGAAAGCTTTATCTAGTTAAATTTGAGGTCAGATTTCTAAATTCAGTTTGGGAAACTGCACATTTTAGATGCTAATCAAATATTTTTATTTTGTGAACTTGAGTTACAATACCAGAGAATCTTCATATTTGTAAACTTTAAAATTCAGTTTTTAAAAAAGTTTTTTAAAAATGCAAAAGCTGATGATGTATCACCTTTCCCCTAGATTCTTTATTTTTGGAACTGATAGATTTTAGGTGAGGAGAAAGTCTGGATTTAGAGTTATGCAACCTATTGTTTAACATCTATGCATTTGCATATCTTGAAATTCAATTAAATATAATTGTTTTCTTTTTTTTCACATACCTTTTCTGGTTTTTTTTTTCTTTTCCTGCTTAAATAATGTTGAATTTCTTCCACTTATGTAACTATGGCTTCTCATTCAAAAGGGCACAGCTTCTCCTGGGATAGACCAGCAGGTTTGCTTCATAACAAGTCTCTCTCCCCTCCCCCAAGTATAACAGCTTTATTGAAATATAAACATATTCTGCAGTTCACTCATTTAATGTATATATTTCAATGGCTTTTAGTGTATTGACAGAGTTGTGCAGCCATCATCGCTATCTAGTTCTGAAAAGAAACACTTGTACTTCCCCATTATTCTCCAACTCCCCATTATTTCCCAACTCCCAGTCACTCCTAGCCATTATTTCCCAACTCCCAGCCCTAGGCTAATCTACATTCTGTCTTTATGTATTTAAATGCATCCTCTGTACATTTCATGTAAATGGAATCATATAATATGTGGATTTCTGTGATTAGTCTCTTCGATTTAGCATAATCTTTCCAAGGTTCATCAAAGTTGCAGCATGTGTCAGTACTTAACCCTTTTTATTGCTGAATAGTATTTCCTTGTATGGATATATCATTTTGGTATCTATTTATCAACGGTTGGAAAATTATGTTGTTTCTACTTCTTGATTGTTACAAATAATAGTGCTATGAATGTTTATATACAAATTTTTGTACGGACATTTCTCTTGATTATATACCTAGGAGTAGAACTTCTGAGTCATATGGCAACTCTATGGTTTAATCTTTTGAGGTCCTTCTAGACTGTTTTCCAAAGCACCTGCGTCATTTCACATTCCCACCAGCAGTGATTGAGGGTTCTAATTTCTCCACAGCCTCATCAACATTCATTATTATTTTTTTATTTTGCCCATTCAAGTGGATGTGAAGTGGTCTTCATTTTGTTTTAAATTTTCATTTCCCTGATGACTGTTACTTTAACATATTCTTAATTCTTTTTTCTGCTTTTCATTTTATTCCCTTTTCCCTTATGCCAACCATTATTTATTCTTTTCCAGACTTTCAACTCATACACTTTTATCCTAGGAAAGAGAGAGAGTGATTAAAAGAGAAAATCCGCTTCTCTCACTTTTTTTTAAAAAAGCCTATGGACCAGAGATTTATATGTCTTTTATTAAGGGATGTTAGGCCATATCTTTAGTGCAAGAGCACCAAGAAGGCCATGCAAAAAGCTGTACAGAAATGCATCTTCCAACTAGTAAAAGCCCCAGAAGTGAACTTTCAGGTATGGGCAAAGGCAGTGAGACCCAAATTATCTCCTCAAAGCTGGTCTGAGGCCTGCCTGTGAACCTTCTTTCAATATACTCTGAGGAAAATGATGATATTAGAAATTTCTAGAGGCAGTTTAGGGCACTGATTAATTAGGAGTGTATCCTCTTGAGCCAATCACTTGGATTTGTGTCCTGGTGGCACTACTTTGTCACTGTGTATCTTTGTGCAAGTTACTCAACCTCTCAGGGCTTAGGTTTCCTCATCTGTGAAGTGGAGGATAACACCATCTACCTCGGTTGCTTGTTGCGTGAATTAGATAGACTAATGCATGTACAGTAGTTAAATCTGTAGCTGGCACAAAGCAGTCAATAAATGTTAACCCTTCTAAGCACTGAACTCAGTTATATACAATGACATGCAGGAGCTGCAGAATGGATCATCATCTCTCTCAGGCTCACCGAGTCCCTGGCAGCCAGCCTTAGGAAAGAACTCCTTATTTACCCTTTCATACTGAAGAGACCAGAGCAATTGTGCCAATTTGTGGCTTAGTGAATTGAAACAGGCTGTTCCAGCTCCCTCTGATTGATGAACATTTAAGATTCTCCTGTTGCATTTGTACTTTCTTTTGGCTTAAATTGAAGTCTCATCATAGCAAGGGCATGTGTGATAAACATGGTAGTCTGTGTGCAGGCTATTTGTGACTGACTGAATTGTGATATAGAGGAAATGGTATGTTGTTGTTTTCCTTTTTAAAAGAGTATGTTTGATATCTTTCTGTTTGTCTATTGCTAGTATGTAGTTAACAGGAAATTAAACATCTAGCTGTCTAGGAAGAACTTTTGAGAGATTAGGTCCTTAACAGCAACTTGGAGATGGAGGAAGGGAGGAAATGTTTTCAGTAACTCTGGAGAACATGTTTGGCCCTTGGAAAGGAGGAGCCTAGGATGGAGTATATCTATGTATTCTAGACTTCTCCAAGATTGGAGGCAAACAGTAGTAGATCTGCTGAGGTTCTTCCTCCATAGGTGGGTGCTCAGAGTTTAATTTATGGATTCATGCTATCTTTATGGCCATTACTTTGATTGCTGAAGTCTACCTTTGCCTTAAACTCTGTAAAGGACCTAGCTGCTTTAATTTAATAAAGTTTTTTAATTTTTAGAATATTTATGTGTACTTTTTAGAATATTTATGTGTACTTTTGCTGTACATTTTTCTTTAAGTGATAAGATCAGCTCTCTTTATTTTAGCATGTTGGGGTTGGGGAGTAATAACATCGACCAAATAGTAATAACATTGACAAATTACTCTGTGCCAGGCATGTTCTAAGCATTTTATATATATATAAATTTAATTCTCACAACAACACTGTGAAATAGTTACCCTTATTGTCTCTGATTGATCAGGAAACTGAGGCAAACTGTGTAACTTGGTCACACAGGTAGTAAGTGGTAGAGCTCGGTCTCTGCTTAGAGCTACAGCTCTGTATACCCTCTCAGCTTGAAAGGGTATTCTGAAGATTAGATGTGGGTAGTGATTACTTAATCATAGATACAGGAAGAGATCTAAGGCTGATTTTCTGTTTCAGAATATGTTAACAGATGCATCGTTGACTTGCAGGAATGCATCTCAATTATGGAATGGGACCTTATGCTTGGGCCTTGTCTCTTCTAGACCTCCCTCTGATTCACCATCTAGTCAGTCACTTTTTCTGTTATCACCCTCAGTTTTCTTACTTACACAGTGCAAGATTTGATTTAGTAGACCACTAAGAGGTATTTCAACTCTAAAATTTACTCTTTATACATTTTAAAATTAGAATACTTTGAGTAAAATTCCCAGTTTCTGGCTTCTTGATCAGAAAACCCAGTAACTTGGGACTGCATTCCCCCATGGCAAGAGTAGCTGCAACTGAGCAGTGGCTGGCTGTTCCGATGTGCCCTCTAGTTGGTCCAAGTTTCCATCACTTTTTACCATCAGGCTCTTGGCCTGCTGTGTTCATTTGTGTTTCCCATCTCAACCCCAAGTTCACAGTGTTTGGGACTCCATCTTCATGGAGCCAAACTAGGGGCAGTAAGGAGGAGTTACAGAAAACAGACTTGGTTCAGCAACGGAAAAACAAATTCATTAGGAGTGTTTAGAAATGGAAGAGGTTTCCTTGAAAGGGTAAGCTTTCTCTGGCATTGAGATTGAAACTGAATGGGAACATTGTAGAATTTCTGATCCCAGGATTTATGGATGGACTTCCAGTGGGTGACAGCTTTAAGGGCCTTCCCAAGTCTTAAGAGTATGTGATTCTCTATCATTTAGGTATTTAAGAAACATATTTTTTAAGAGCCTCAGTTCCCACTTCATTTTTCTCCTTTGATACATACAGTCTAGCTATCATTTGTGTTTGGTCTTGATCTTCCCTGCCAAAATAATCTCACCTTCTCACTTAGTATGCATGTATTTGTGTGTGTATTTATTTATTTTGCACTAAACTGTAACTCTTCATGGATCTACTAGCAGAAATTCCAATACCCAGAAATTAAAAACCATAAGTCATCTAAGTGTCATTAAAAATCATAATTCATCTAAGTGTTAAATAACATTCTTGGCAGTTTAGCTTAAGATGACCTGGGTGTATGACTTGTTTATGTATTTTAGGTCATAGAAATACATATCTAGAGGATTTGGAAGAAATCTTACCTTCTGTCTTCTAATGTTTAATAAGAATTCAATCATCATCTCTCCTACTGGCTCTCTTAAAAATCTCCTGGCTTCTCAAAAAGGAAGTAATTTTATAACCATGAAATCTGGAAAGGTCCAGAAAGGACCGGAAGCTTCTTATTTATAGCTCATTCTTCTAGCTTTCAGAAAACAGTGATTGTGCCTCTAATACGAAGTTAATTTGTTTAGAAACCAATCTCAACTTTTGAAAAGTTAACCATTATTCTTGCTTAACCATTATTGTTGCATTTCTGGCCATTAAGCATAGCATATAAAGAATTTAATATTTTCATAGTCCTGAAAGTCTTCCATTTATCCCTATATTTCATCTTATATATACTGTAAGGAACATTTTACTTGTTGCTGAGAGACTGAAGTGATGTTGGTGTTGTGTATTTGATAGATGCTAAAGTTAAATTGAAGTTCAAATCCTATGCAGATTATCTTAGCTCTTGAGGGTTTTGGTGGTAATATAAAACCCAGAGAAACAATGCAGCCTTGTGCTGTGTAATTCTTCTATTAAGTTGCAATTTACAGTGGCTTTATTAAATAGAAACCCTGTCTACAGGTATAATATGACCTTTACTCTTATTTTAAACTTTGAGGTATTCATCACTGGGCAGTTTAATGTATAGTAGGATAAATGTACTTTGTATATTGAAGCCAAAATATTAATGACCATGGTTAGATGTAGGTCTCATTTTTCTATAGTAAAAGAGGAAAATTAAATTTATTTTACCATTTCACATTTGTGGTTATAAATTGCTTTCTATAAGTAGTCTTCACTTTTTTACTTTGCCCATTCCATAAAATATAGTGTTATTTAGAAAAAGATTTTTACTGAAGGTAAGCATCATTGGTCAAAAAATTTAAGCTTATGCATTGGCATGTTAGGCATTTTCATAGTTTGCAAACATATATTTCATATTAGAGATTTTTTAAAAATATTTTGGAAATAATTCTCTATTAAATGTATAGTTTATTCATGTCGTTTTTTAGTCAGACAGATATGAATACATATATTAGGTAAGAAGGATTATCAGGAAATGTTTTGTTTCTTAACCATTTCAGTCTGGAGTCTCTATTATAAATGGCTTTTTATGGGTAGTGTCCACTTACACACTATTGAAAACACAAGGAGACTGTCAGTAGACAAATACAAAGACCTTTTTCCTCCCTTTTCTCTTTTCTGTTCCCTGCTATCTC